>OY757039.1:4457935-5657935 GCA_963582015.1 Xanthorhoe designata | reverse complement strand
TTGAAAGTTTTTTTTATTTTGGGGTCAGATGAAGATATACGGTTTTTTTGGATAGTTACTGCTGTTACTGACCATTGCGGCAAATAGGTAGGTACTTTTATTAAATGAAACAAACTGCATCAAATACTTTTATCGGGACAGAATAGTAAATATACAGAATACATAACGAAAATACGTTATCTATCACTTCCTCAAGAAACTTTAAAATTAATAAATATTAAGCTTAATAAGTGGTCTTATTGCTAAGAATTGATCAAAGGATTTTATGTTTCAGTTAAATACATAACATCAAGAGTGATCAGGTTCTTGTTGTCCTACTGCTCAATAACAAGTTCAGTAGCTCGCCTTATTCAAAGCCTCCGCTGGCACTCACGTAAAAACCAGCCGAGTTGCATTTTACGAGGTTACGTACGAAGCGGTAACTGAGTTGAATGAAAATTGTTTTATAATTTTGTGACTTCATTTTCGGCGAACTCACGAAATGAGCTCGAGTTTTGCAATTTGATTTTTGTCATGTGGAGTGAATAAATGCTTCTGGTATTTTAAATCTGCACTATGGCGTAGTAAAAACTTATACAAAATGAAACGTTATTTATTGCAAATGAAACCGTCGGTGCTTGGTTCTGTCTTCGATAATGAGTTGTAAACGGAACCAACACAGTTCTCATCTCCATTGTCTGGGATTCTTAGTCCAACAGTCGTACGTCTGAAAGGTTCTGTACTAATTAACTCTTGAAATTTCAATAGAATAAATAAAATTTACACACATTGTATTTTGATTTAAAATACACGAAAGTACATAGTATAAGTACAAGTACAATATGACTTGAACATTATTTCAAGATTCATAAGGGATACTGACTTACTACTAGATAGTAATCTGTCAATTTCTTCGGATAAAGTTAGAAGTCTGAATACGTGACGATTTAATCAAATAATAAGGTGAATAAAATAGTGAATAATAAATGTAATATGAGCGGTCACAAAAAGTGGAATTAAAAACTGAGCACTTCCGTGCTTCGGAGGACACGTTAAATTTCGGTCCCGGCTTCAAAGTCGTTGAGCCATGACGGAAGCCTTCAGGCGTCCTAAAAACTCCTTCACCAGAGTTGACCACTTGCTCATTGAACTTCCTTAATGTTTTTTAACATTTAAAGTAATTTAATTTTTATGGATATATTTAATACGAGAATTATGAGCTTTGGTAATGCTTTTTAGTATGTGTTCTAATATGTCTTGGGATGTGCCTAGCGTGTTGGTACGTGATTTAAAACACTCTGAGGATTTAAGACGTACATATTGAATTTACACAGAATTAGATTTATGAGTTGCAGGGTTGAATTGTTATATATTATTATATATACGACGCGTAGTTATGTAGACATTGTATTACCGTGGAGAGAATTTGAGTGTGACTGGTGTCCTGAAATTTAATTACTTAATAAAAATTGTAACTTCGTTTTTCAAGATTACACAATTTTAATGTTTCAAATTTTCCCACGTCAAATTTCAAACTTTCCTTTCAGCGAGATAGGTTATATTATATTAGACAGACGTACGGCTGTCATACTTTTATATTTGCCAGTGTCAGGGGTAATTGTCAAGTCTGAGGTGGACACACCAGTTGATTCGTTCCAACTGTCAGTGTCACTGTGAACGTGACTGATCTATCAAAAGATCGATATTGACGTTTGGAGAAGACGTGGCTGTCCGGCATTCGATCCATTTGGATTTTTCTCCTGCTCTGCAGAGAATTCGATTTGTCAGAATTTGTGCGCGACGACACATCAGGCGTTTTATCCAGGACGAGCTTATCATACCTCTGAACAAAGAGGTTTTTCGGTCCGCTGGAGACGTGCACGTGGCGTGTCGTGCCACACATTCCTGCTTCCGCTCGCCCGACGCGGGCAAGAACCGCTGTGAAGGCCTCTGCCCGCCGTTCTACGCCGGAAACGTAACCGTCCCATGCGCTGTGTCCCCCTTGTTCGGTACTGTGAGTGAGTGCGGCCAGACTGTGTATGTTAAATCAGGTAACTGAGCGGTGCTCGCGTAAATTTCGGCGGCTTCAAAACCGACCCCTCGAAACCTAACCCAGTTTAACCTAACTCAGTTTAACCTAACTATACGTGGACATTTGCTCGACTCCGGTGCGGTGAAAAAAAAACCAAGATTCTTACTTTCTCCTTTAAATTCTCTCATCTGGTAAACGAGTAAGCGGTCAAGGCAGGTCACCAACCCATTTATTACTATTTCCCTTCATCTTTAGGCGTGGTATCACGGAATATATTATGTAATGTCGACACTAAGTGAGTTTTAGTTTATTTAGAGTTTGTAATAGGCAGTTGCAATAGTCCTGGTTTGTAATGATAAATTATATTGTAATAATTGAAGCTACACCCCATTTCCTGTACTGTTAGGAATAGGAGACATAGGAATTTTCTAAAATAAAATTAAGTTTGTTGTATTTTTATATTTTGTCTTCTTTCCTTTGTGTTATCCCTATCCTCCCTAGGGAAACCACCCTACAATGGCGCCCGAACAGGGACTGGTGATCTGCCGACAAGAAGGTAAAATTCTGTCTATTTTCTTTGCTTTTTTTTTTCGCTCAGTAAATATTGACACTTGCCGTTACCAGATGAGAACTTAGTTTACATTTATTTTGTTAGTGGGACTCGTTTCCCAGTAGGAATTATCATTGTCTAATCATCTAGGGACCACAGTGGTCATTGTATTGTGTTTTTGTAAAAACAGTACTTATTTTAGTCTCAAATTAACAATTTTTTAAGAAAACTTAATTTTCAATTGTTTTGATATTAGATTGAAGTTTTTACTTGTGATTGTGATTTGCCTTGATACCTTGACTGCTTAGGGGTGACAGAAGTTAAACTTTACTTAATTTTATATATAATTCAGTTATATTTTTCTTAATTTTTAAAATTTTCTAACCGCACTCCGGACACAATGTTAGAGGAAAGACCTATTGCTTTTAATGTGCTAGCTAAAGATGAGTTAGAGTATGAGATTAGAATCCGCGGCGCCAAGCCTTCTGCTGACACCGTCGTAGCTCTGAGAGCTCAAGTTAGGGCCCTGAATAAGGAAATTCCCTCTGATGAGATTGAATCAGTAGAATTTGAGGTTAGTTCTGAACTTGATGTCATTAGAGCAAAGTTAGATAGTCTTTCTGATCTTGTTTCTGGGGCTGCTCAGAAACCTTGTTCTTTAAAGATATTGAATCGCGTTCAAGCTCTGGGTCATCATCTTTTTCATAGATTTGGTAGGCTGGTTTCTCCCAAAGAAGGGGAAGACTTATACCCTCAACATGTTAGCCTGCAGGAACGTCTTGAGAGATTGTTGAGGAGATTGGATAGGATCTTTTGTAATTTCAAGAGTAGCATTACTCCAGCTGAGGATGATAATCCTTTAACAGAGCCTAGTTGTGAGGGAAAGTTAGGCCAAAGTGTTGAAATATCTAATAACCGACCTAGCTGTGATAAACATTCGGCCATTCACACACTAAACTTGAAATTCAATGGCAAGTCCTGTGTCAAAGCTTTTATTCAGAGACTGGAGGAGCTTACTTTATCAAGGAATATTTCTGACACTAAACTTTTTAATTCAGCGGCAGAGTTATTTGTAGATGAGGCCCTGTGCTGGTATCGTGGGGTTCGTGATGAAGTGAAAGATTGGTCAGGTTTGAAAGATTTATTGCTTGATGAATATTTACCTTTTGATTATGATCACAGACTCCTACAGGAAATTAGGACACGCACCCAGGGGCATGATGAAAGTATTGTAAATTATCTTAGTGTTATGCAAAACTATTTTTCACGCTTATCCAGGCCTATTTCTGATGATGAAAAGTTGAATATTGTTCTTTATAACATTAGGCCTTTCTATACAACACAGCTTGCACTGAATCCAACTGAGTCCTGGTCAGATCTGAAAAAGAAATGTAGGCTCCTAGAAAATGCTAAACAACGGTCCGAATTATTCTCTGAGCCCTCCAAACCAACCAACTCTTGCATTGCTCCGGATCTAGGTTATAAAAATGCTCTTTCCAACCGGTCTGGTCCCAGGGTAGCTGCAGTTAAATCAGACGCCGTGGATTTTTGTGTCCGTTGCCGGGTAAACGGTCACACCCTGAACAGGTGTAGGGCTCCTTTCACTTTGATTTGTTACCGCTGTGGTGGTAAAGGTGTAACTTTGAAAAATTGTCCAAATTGCTCTTCCAGCAATGCAGAATCTACCGTTCCAAAAAACGCGTGAGCGTGAACCAGCGTCCTAATGTTGCGGCGTCCCCCGAAAGCCCCGGTCGGTCTGAAGACGATTGGCAATCTTGGTTGGGGTACATCAAAGATTTTTTTGCAAATAAACCAAAATCTTGTTCAGCGCTGGTTCACGAAGAGAAACATTGTGATGATAAACGTCCATTTTTAACAATTTCAGTTTACGACCTGAAATTCAGAGGGCTATTAGATTCAGGTTCCGAAATTTCAATTGTAGGTAGCGATGCGATTAGGCATTTCGTTAATTTAGTTTCATTACATAAGGCATCCGATCTAAAGTATATTAGGACTGCAAACGATTCCTTGTCCCCCGTCACGGGCTATGTATTTCTGCCGGTTACGGTCGCAGGGAAGACTTCGATAGTCAAGTTTTATGTCGTTCCTGGAGTCTCCACCGAACTTATTTTTGGTATAAACTTCTGGAAAGAGTTCAATATAGCGCCAGATATCCTTTCGTTGTTATCGGAAAATAGTTATTTTTCATTGAAGGAACGCGTTGAGACAATTGTGTCCACAGATAATTTCCTTCGTGATTTTGAATCTTTGAGTGGGCCACAGAAACAGCGTGCGGAGGATATCATTCGGAAATTTGAAGACATATCCGCGGAGAAGAAGGGCTTAGGTATGACGAACCTTGTAACACACAAAATAGAGACTGGTGACCATCCCCCAATTAAACAACGCTACTACTTGATGTCTCCGGAAAGGTTAGCGGAGGTCAATCGGCAGGTGGACCAGATGCTTCGCGACGGCGTGATCGAGCCTAGCAACAGCGCTTGGAATAACCCAGTGACTCTAGCACCGAAGTCTGACGGGACATTCAGGTTCTGCTTGGACAGCAGGAAGCTCAACGAGGTGACGAAGCACGACGCGTACCCGTTACCCTACATCAGCCATATCCTAGACCAGCTACGTGACGCCAAGTATCTGACTTCGTTGGACCTAAAAGCTGCTTATCATCAGATCCCTCTTGACCCGGAGTCCAGGGAGAAGACCGCTTTCACCGTCATGAACCGTGGCCTTTTTCATTATAGACGTTTATGCTTCGGCCTTACTTCCGCCGGGAGTACCCAGCAGCGTCTCATGGATAAATTGTTTGGTCCTGAATTTAGTAATAAAGTTTTTATTTATCTCGATGATATCATTATAATTTCCCATACCTTTGGTGAACATGTTGTTTTGCTTGAGAGAGTCAAGGATCGTTTACGTGATGCTGGACTCACCATTAATATGGGCAAATGCCAATTTTTTAGGAAACAATTAAAATATTTAGGTCATGTTGTCGATCAATATGGTTTGCGTACGGACCCCGATAAAGTTAAGGCTATCGTGGATTTTCCGACACCAGTCTGCCGGAAAGATGTGAAACGTTTTCTAGGGACAGCTTCTTATTATCGTCGATTTATTAAGAATTTTAGCCACAGGGCGGGCCCTTTGAATGCCCTCACATCTACTCGAAAGGGTGCCCCACCTTTTTGCTGGTCGGCCGAAGCCGAAAAAGCTTTCACCGATCTTAAATTAGCCCTCACTAGTGCACCGGTTTTAGCGTGTCCGGATTTCAGCCAACCATTTTCCGTACACTGCGACGCGTCCGATTTTGGGGTAGGGGGGACCCTCACCCAAACACTTGACGGTCAGGAACATCCAATCGCATATTATAGCAGATCCCTTTCTCCAACCGAACGTAACTATTCCGCCACTGAGCGAGAAGCGTTAGCTGTTGTCCACGTAGTTGAGCATTTCCGTCCCTACATAGAAGGCAGTAAGCCGGTTCGCGTTATCACAGACCATGCCAGTCTGAAATGGTTTTTTAATCTCAAAAATCCTACTGGTCGCCTGGCGAGATGGGGTTGTAGGTTGTCACCATTTAATCTGGCTATAGAGCATAGAAAGGGAGCGGAAAATGTTGTCCCGGACGCTTTGTCCAGATCTGTTCCTGTTGCCTCGTTGAATACGGCAGGCACTACCGATGAATGGTATCAGAATATTGTCAGGCGTTGTACGGTAACCCCGAATGCGTGCCCAAATTTTCAGTTAATTGATGGTAGGCTTTATCGTTTCACTAAAAGTAGTAATAAGCTCAGTGGAGATTTCCAATGGAAGGAGGTAGTTCCATTTGAGTGTAGGGAAAATATACTTGTAGAAAATCATTCTGAACCTATTTCTGCCCACCTAGGCGTATTTAAAACTTATAAACGATTGAGGTTGAGGTATTTCTGGCCCGGTATGTACCAAGATACCGTGAATTTTATTAAATCTTGTTCTACTTGTAATGCCTATAAGCACAGCACACAAGCAACTCCAGGTTTTATGGGGGAACCCAAAATCTGTCGTAGGCCTTTCCAGTGCGTCAGTGTTGATTTAGTTGGCCCACTGCCGATGTCGCGACAGCAAAACACTTTTCTGCTAGTTGTAGTGTGTTGTTTCTCTAAATACTGTTTGTTATTCCCTCTGAGGCGAGCTACTGGGAAAGTTATAGCCCAGCGTCTCGAAGATCATGTATTCCTAGTACACGGAATCCCGCAAACTATTATTTCAGACAACGGTCCTCAATTCGTTGGTCACGAGGTGCAGGCCCTTTTTGCGAAATATAATATACCCCAGATTCATTTAGGCCCTGTATACTGCCCGCAGGTAAATACTGTTGAACGTTATAATCGCACGGTGATAACCGCGCTCGCATCATATGTAGAAAACGACCACAGAACTTGGGATGTAAACGTTCATAAAGTCCAATTTGCGATGAATTCAGCTGTAAATGATTCCACTCAATTTACGCCGTTTATGTTAGTTCATGGTAGGCAGGCGATCACAGATGGCAGTATTTATAAAGACTTTCAGGATATAGATGAGTTGATTTTTAAGCCCCGTGATGATTATATTGCTAGTTTGAGTCCATTGAGAGATATTTTTAGGAAAGTCCAGGAGTCCCTAAAAAAGGCTCATGAAAAAAACGCTAAATATTATAACCGCAGGCGCAGAGACGTTTCATTCGAGGTAGGCGATTATGTCTGGAAGCGTACGTATAAGTTGAGTTCTGGCCCCAACAGGTTCGCAGCGAAGCTGGCGCCTAGGTATGAGCGTTGTAAGGTTTTGCGCAAACTTTCCCCGTTAGTCTATGAACTGGAAAACGAAGCGGGCAAATATATAGGGAAATGGCATGTTAAAGATTTTAAGTGTCTAGATTGTACTTTAGATTAAATATTTTACCACTCCCCGTGGTGGCCCGGGTTAGAATAGGCTATCCACCATTACTCGCCGTGGTGTCCCGTATGAGGCGTGGGAAAGGCATATAGGTAGGAAGGTACTCGCATTTTAAACACCTTTAGAGTACTTCGATCGGAGTTGGTTAGTTAGTAACGGTTTAATTAATTTTTTTTTCTCTCCTTTATAGCTATACATTTAGGATCCCTGGGTGTGCTGTGATTTAATAGGCAGTCAACGTATTTATCATTTCTCATTGTACATTTTTTTTTTTCCTTTTTTCTTCTCTGTGGTCGCATGTTATTTTATCTATGGAACATGTCATCTGTCTGTGGTTTTTAGGTCCGCCTGCTCATAGGTTTTACCCGATTTTTCGGGAAAAAAATGTCTTAGTTAATTAGTTTTTTTTTAACCGTCGGAACTAAAATGTTGGTTTCCCGGTTTTCCTGCGATTTTCTGGCGTCGAATATTCATCGGAATATACGACGGTCGATCTGAAGATCATTATTTAGAGCCCTCTAGCGGTACATCTCTACCGACGAGTGCGTCTATATTTTGTGAGAGTAGGTTTTGTATAAATTGATTAGGCGACCTAGAAATATTGCCAATAATCATCCGTTAGTCGTTAGGTGTTTTTTTTCCCTGGAGAAGGTTTGGTCGGGGTCGTCCAAAGAATTCCCTGCGTGAATTCTTACCCGGGAAAGGGGGTGCTGTAACTTCGTTTTTCAAGATTACACAATTTTAATGTTTCAAATTTTCCCACGTCAAATTTCAAACTTTCCTTTCAGCGAGATAGGTTATATTATATTAGACAGACGTACGGCTGTCATACTTTTATATTTGCCAGTGTCAGGGGTAATTGTCAAGTCTGAGGTGGACACACCAGTTGATTCGTTCCAACTGTCAGTGTCACTGTGAACGTGACTGATCTATCAAAAGATCGATATTGACGTTTGGAGAAGACGTGGCTGTCCGGCATTCGATCCATTTGGATTTTTCTCCTGCTCTGCAGAGAATTCGATTTGTCAGAATTTGTGCGCGACGACACATCAGGCGTTTTATCCAGGACGAGCTTATCATACCTCTGAACAAAGAGGTTTTTCGGTCCGCTGGAGACGTGCACGTGGCGTGTCGTGCCACACATTCCTGCTTCCGCTCGCCCGACGCGGGCAAGAACCGCTGTGAAGGCCTCTGCCCGCCGTTCTACGCCGGAAACGTAACCGTCCCATGCGCTGTGTCCCCCCTGTTCGGTACTGTGAGTGAGTGCGGCCAGACTGTGTATGTTAAATCAGGTAACTGAGCGGTGCTCGCGTAAATTTCGGCGGCTTCAAAACCGACCCCTCGAAACCTAACCCAGTTTAACCTAACTCAGTTTAACCTAACTATACGTGGACATTTGCTCGACTCCGGTGCGGTGAAAAAAAAACCAAGATTCTTACTTTCTCCTTTAAATTCTCTCATCTGGTAAACGAGTAAGCGGTCAAGGCAGGTCACCAACCCATTTATTACTATTTCCCTTCATCTTTAGGCGTGGTATCACGGAATATATTATGTAATGTCGACACTAAGTGAGTTTTAGTTTATTTAGAGTTTGTAATAGGCAGTTGCAATAGTCCTGGTTTGTAATGATAAATTATATTGTAATAATTGAAGCTACACCCCATTTCCTGTACTGTTAGGAATAGGAGACATAGGAATTTTCTAAAATAAAATTAAGTTTGTTGTATTTTTATATTTTGTCTTCTTTCCTTTGTGTTATCCCTATCCTCCCTAGGGAAACCACCCTACAAAATGATGACTACGCCAAACGTGGTTTGCACGCGTACATTCAATTCCTAATTTATTCATCGTATTATCCACTTTCATCACTATAACATAACTCCACCATAATACCATAAGCCCACCCATAGCCGGGGAATTTGGAAAACAGAGCAATTGAAACTCATCACATTAATCGATTTATAATCCAAACCTATTTTATACTGAAAAACTATATTCGAAAACCACATTTTATGTATACTCGTATATTGCCAATAGATGTGTCGTGTACAAAGGCTGTGTTAGACCACGCATCAGCGTTCATTGTGTAAAAGTCACTAATGGATTAGAGGTGGACACTGCCGTAATTTCGAGAGCCAATCATTCTGACTAAATACTACAAGAATACACATACATCAATCACATTACTTGTGTATCAGAGCTCAAACAATCAAAACAAGAAAGAAAAGAAATTTGATTCAATATTATTATTATTTGATCATATAGATAAATAAAGTTTTATTGTACACCTTGTAAAAACATTACTTAATAATATTTATACACAAATCTCATAACGCTTACAAACAAATTTTTTCCACTTATAAAAGCTTTATATAGTTATTTGTAAATTTCTAGCAATGATTTCTTTTTCTGTTATTAACACTCTAAATGGGCTACTTATTTCATATAAACATTAATTTATTGATAGATTTCAGTATAAATACTAAACCTGATATTAATGGTTTCTGCATAAAATATATATATATATATAAAGGTTCTGCTAAAGCAGTGACATTGACAGTCCGGCCAGTGGTATCTGCTGCGGTCGAATTCTGCAGCAGTAGTATTGTAAGCCCGTCATGTGCGGACAATTTCGGCTCGGCTTGGATTTTACCTCTGATTGGATGAGTGAGTTTCGGATGACGGAAATGCGACTCGAACATTCGCTTTTCGGGTTTTATATACTGTTTTTTTGGAAGCAAATCTCTATACCTACAACATGTAGGGATGAACTACTAAAATATTTTATCATTTTACAATGTGTTTCATAGGCGTTTGATCGTGTAAAATATGTGGTGAGTACTTGCTTCATACATAATATATTTAACTTGGAGATCCAAGAAGACGCCTTCTCCAAATTACCTCCAAATTACAGTCTTAGATTATATATATTTATTTGGTTATGGTGGAAATCCCAAAAACATTGATTCACTTGATGCAATTATCCAATAGAGTTTACAAGTTAGATAGTAGATAATCTTCGGAATTACTTGTCCGACTTTAAAAATATCTTTCTCGAGTAGAAAGCTAAAAAACTGTAGAATCTTATAAGAGAACCCGTAAGCTGGTCGTTATTTATAATCAACTAAAGTAAAGTAAGTTCGTATGAGCAAGTGGCCAATTCTGGTGACGGAGTTTTTAGGCCGCCTTAAGGCCTCCGTCATGGCTTAACGACTTAAAAAGCCCGGACCGACAATTTAATGTGCCCTCCGAAGCACGGAAGCGCTCAGATATAAATGCCACTTGCGGTCACCCATCCAAGTAGTGACCGCTCAGAACGTTGCTTAAATTCGACGATCTATCAAGAACGTCTTAGCAAGCTTCGCCACGAGCGCTTCTATAATCAACTGATCCATGATGAATTCAAAAGCAAATTAATAGGTGCTTGTTTTCCAGTAAATAATGAAATTCGAACAGCAATTTTACCACATTCAACCTAGGAATTCAATTACCTACCACGCTAAATGCTTGCAATATTCCAAATATCGAATCAAGTTACGTTAACAACAATTCCAAACGCTAATATTCAATTTGTTTGATAAAGAGTCGATAATTAATGCTGAAATATGTAGAACAAAGAATGCGATTAGCGTACGTATAGCAAATTTTAATAGATCGAAAACATTATATTATCGTAAATTATGAAACTAGTTGCAAATAGGTTACGCAACAATAAGCTAGCAATTTCTCACGTGTGGAGTTTTTCAAACAATGTAGTATAATCTGAAAGTAACTAACTTATACGTCAACAAGTTTGTTTTGAAATCTTAAAATTTGAGTGAGAAACAAGGCTGAACATGTTTAGTATAATTTGCTAGAAAGCTCGTAATAAATATACTTTCCATTATCTGTATCGTATGGGCTTCATTGTACAATCCCTTTTAATTTAATAGTTACCTCTATTTTTAGATATCTCAGCACTCTCTTTAATTGTATATTTGTGTTGTATTCCAGTTAATTCAAAATAGCCTATGGCACAATGAAGATAAATAATTAAAAAGCTCTTTGGGATCAGTGTTTGGTGTTCCATTTTTGTGCTAATGAGCACTTAAATAAGTGCTCATTATTGACAACCGCGCTCACTAATGGTATGATATGAAATGCTTGGACGTGTAGTATGACAGTGATGTTAATATTTATAGTACATCAATGTGCATAACATGTTATTTTATTGGGTTTAAGATTGATAATTTTTTTTAGTCCTACGATGCACGTACTTTGGAGGGCACGTTTAGTGTCGTTTGTCGGTTTTAAATCGTATAGGTTATCGTGGAAGCCTAAAAACTCCATCGCCAGATTGAGGCAATGGCTTATACGAACATAATCTCTCGTTTGATTTTCAGGTAATTTTTTTTTTAATATGTCTTAAATTTTGTCAGCTCAGAGACAAGTTCGAATACTCATTTGGCATACCGATGAATTAGATGATATTTGTGAAATTCAAATTAGATACTTGGTAATAAATAGTAAAAGATGTATATTAATTTTTCTCTCAAACAAGATCAAAAGGTATATAAATGGTTATTTTAATTAGGTACATTATTTCGATGTTTGACACGTGATGTTTAATACTCGTTCAGTTATTCGAATTTCCAGATGTTATTCATGTTTCGAAGATATGTGCGCCTCCTCGAAAATTCCAGGGAACAAATTATATTTTTGGAATTTCGTGCTCTTTGTGATCATTACGCCCGCTCGTGATTTATGACAGCTGTCAAAACTTCACTAATTACTGTTCTTATACTTACATTAGGTTAGTTTTAACTCGCGAATCGGAAGTTAAGAATTAAAATTACCAACAGATATTTATAAACAAGTACTTTATAGCATTAACAAAACTATGATATCTGAAAATGTTTCAAGATCTATTTAAAATAAATACAAGCGAAGTTAACAGACTGGAAACTTCCTTGAAAATGTTAATTGATCTAGAAACTTAATTAACGTGGAAAAGCCTCTACACGGAGTATGGCACTATGACTTCTCCCGGGAATTTTGAGTAATTACACCTTCTACCTTCCTATGATCGTTCACTCGTTCATCCGTTCATTCATTTCATTCGTTCATTCCTCTATGTTGGATAAACTTTTGCCAATTAAGAGAGATCCGGAATAGCACCGTTCAAACTTCCTTTTGAACTTTTGTTCGTCAACTAATCGTGACATAATATATAAAAATATATATTTTATTTTCCTTGTTCTTTTATGTGGAGACGCGGAATGAATACAAATAACTTTTGCTGTAGAAAAATGAATACAAAGCGTTTCTGGAAGTGAGAGAAAATGTTTTTGGCTGGATATTTTTAGTTTAGGGAAAGTGTAGTAGCATGTAGTACCATTTCCGTGGTAACATGTTTGTAAATAAAATAAAATCTAATATTACATCTGTTATTTAATTCTAGAACAATCTTATATTTCTTGTAGGTATGTACTAATAATATTTGTTTCTGTATTATGTAAATTATGTTGTTATAATAAAGTCAACCTTATATTGTGAACAACAAATACCTTACCTTTTAGAAAACATAACTACAAAGTATAAATCAAGTCAACACCCTAGTGCAATAATTTAACAGATATTACTCATCATAAGCAATAATATCACCACACATGTCAGGATGCTATGAAAAGTTAATGAGGTTTTTTATTACGCTGGCAGCCAGCGTCCCGAGCATTCTGCCAACCAGTCGTCACGCAATAAAAGAGCGCTACAAAATATGCTCAGAAAAATGAACGTCACATCTCAGAAAGGCGTACACTTGCTCTCATTAGCCTGTAATTACCGGGGCGGGCCAAACGCGCCCGACCGCCGCCGGAAATTCAAATTTTTGTACGTTCGTCGCTCGCAAATTACGATTTTTCCACCACCCACCAATAAAAAAAGCAATACCGATACACAATTTTAAAACGGTTATTGTTTTATTTTTATGTTAATGACTCACATTAAATCGGACATTTGAACATCAAGGCAAGTTGCCATTTTTATTGTACACTTGCTTTGTTTTGACGCTTAGTTGAGGTACAGTCAGCAGCATAAAGATATTATGTAACAGGTTAGCCAAAATTATATTCGAGTCACAAATTCAATTTTATATGGGTTGTCAGAATAATCATATTATTGTAACCATCAAAATGGTCAATAATATCTTAGCAACAGTTGGCAATTTTATGTAACGCAACAAGATGTTCAATATTATGTTGGCGTATGAACTATTCAATGGTATCTACGCACCAAACTTTCCAAAAATATCTTCGCATGAAAGAAAAATGAACTCTAATGTCTCAAGTCACAGTCTTTTATTCGTTATTTATTCAAAAGTATCATCGTCCATTCCTTTTTTACGTGTGTAATAAACCATCTCTATTTATCTCTTTCATTTCGTGCATAACGTCATTGACTTGTCTTTTGTTTAAAACTTAGTAAATTTATTAAAATTGCAAGAAGACAGATTTTTGGTACAAAGTTTTAGCGAGTCCCGCGGTTTTACTTGCTGTCTTAAAGAAACTGATTTAAATAATATTGCATGCCTAGAATAATATTATAGAGTAATTATTAAGCTTTAAATAGAGAGATGAAATAAAAATCCGATAAACTATATAAGAATGATATTAAATTAATTACTAGTAAATTAAAATTAAAAACTTCTCTCGTTACGGCGTAAATTTCCTTTCATGTCAGTTACGAATTACGAAAAGAGGAATCAATAAATTTATTTATTCAAGTGCATACTTACATCCTCGATTTCGTTCGCGCAGATCAGAAAAACGTAGAGAAAATTTAATATTACCGAAAACCATAATGACAAACAAACTATCGCACTTACAACGTATTTAAGAAAAAACTTTAAAATTAGATAGGTATAGTAATAGAAACTCTTTAGATTAGAAATAGTCATTGATAGAACTCGAGATAGATTATCATTTACCTCCTTGGAGTTCATTATCATAGATTACAAACTACGAGTGTACGTAGTTCAAGTCAATTCTGACATTCGATTTATCGTATTGATTACTTACATTAAATGTAATTAGAAATATATCGAATACCTATACATATATACAGTTTAATAATGGCTACATACCGAATAACTGAACTAAATAAGCATCAGATTATAAATTTACATAAGGAAGGCGTAAGCAATACTGATATATCGGATGAACTTGGCATAAGTGTAAGTATCCATCATCTCCACGGACCATCTGAGCAGGAAATGGCGAGATTGATATTTCTTAACGATAACTTTTTTATTTTTTAGACAAATACTGTAAGACTTTGGATTGAAAGATGGCGTCAAGAGGGAGACGTGGTCAAACACGTCTCTTTCGGACGACCAAGGAAAACCAGCATGGTCCAAGACTCTGCCATTGTTGGCACAGCGCGCCAAGACCGCTTTATTAAAACGTCGGAGTTAGCAGTCGCAAATGAGGTGTCGCAAAGCACCATAAGACGCCGACTCTACGAAGCTGGTCTGAAACATCGGGTGCCTGCAAAAAAACCTGGCCTAACGCCGAGGCATAAACAACTGAGGCTACAATTCGCTCTTCAATATTTAAATCATAATTTCAACCAAGTAGCATTCCTTGATGAGAAAGTTTTTACGTCTTCGGCTCACGGACGTGTATCTTTGTGGCGAGTCAACAATACTAGATACGATGAGGCAAACGTTCGGCCCAATAACAGAAGTGGCCGCATCAGCGTAGGGTTCTGGGGATGGGTGTCTGCGGCCGGACCCGGTGAAATAGTAGAGATAGGGGGCCGCTTAAATGGACGGGGATATAAAGAGATTTTAGAAGAATCGTTCTTTCCTACAGCAAGAAATGTTTATGATGATGAAGAACCGATTACATTCATTCATGACGGTTGCTCCATACATAATTCCAGGGTCGTGAACGAGTATATCGCTGGCAACGACGATTTAATTCTAATAAGATTACCTCCCAAGAGTCCGGACTTAAACATTATTGAGAATGTGTGGGGTAAGATGGTTCAACTGTGGGATCACACTCAAGCTCGAACTTCAGAAACATTGCGTGCGCATGTCACACAAATATGGGAATCCCTGCGAGGTGACCATTTTTGTTACAATGCTGTCCGGTCAATGAGACAACGCCTTTTAGATGTTATCAATGCAGAAGGAGGATACACAAGATATTGATTTTATTTAGTTTTATTCATGAATAAGCATTTTTGTTCGGTTTTAATGATGTGTTTAGTTTTTTAATATAAATTTTATAACATAATACCTAATTATATTTTTTTCTTAATTTCCTTTCTATTGCGGTACATAGCATGCTACATATTTAGGATCCTACAAAAATATTTTTAAATACCTAACTGATCTTTTAAGTCTGTCTCATAGATTAAATTTGTCATAATCATAAGATTTCTTGAAGGTATCAAGACTTTTATGGAAACGAATAAAAGACTGTGACTTGAGACATTAGAGTTCATTTTTCTTTCATGCGAAGATATTTTTGGAAAGTTTGGTGCGTAGATACCAATGAATAGTTCATACGCGAACATAATATTGGACATCTTGTTGCGTTATATAAAATTGCCAACTGTTGCTAAGATATTATTGACCATTTTGATGGTTACAATAATATGACTATTCTGACAACCCATATAAAATTGAATTTGTGACTCGAATATAATTTTGACTACCCTGTTACATAATATCTTTATGCTGCTGACTGTACATACTCGTAGAATACTAAATAAAAAAAAATCTCATCAAGTTGTAGACGCTTTTTATTAAAAATAATCCCTCTCGACGGCGCACTTCATTAAGACACTCAAAGAGGCTCGGGAGCGATTATCTACTCCGATAGTATTCGGGATGGCAACACCATGTTATATTAAAATACTTACTTTTTACTGGCAAGCTCATCTTTGACCGCGGGGTGGAGACTGGAGAGTCCTCGCTCTCATAATTATAATTTTCCTGTCACCGCGGGTCAAATCGTAGGTACCTCCAGAATTAAATACAGGCTTTCCGGCTTGCTCGCAGTAAAAAATATATAACAGCCAGTTTTAAGTCTGAAAAATGAAGGCACTATTGCTCCTTATTAGCATTGACTTTAATTTTGTTTTAGTGAGCCGATTAAGGAAATTTTATTGTAGTCATACTGAGGTTCTCTTAAATTAGAATAAATTGCTAGATACTGTACTATTTTTAACTTTTGCGAACTGAGGCTTTTTTCTGCCGTTAAAATTTAGATAAACTAACTACAGCATCGTAGGATTCACATGACATTAAAAAGTTCCACGCGCTCGACTACTCTATCATGCGCAACGCAACCAGCCGACCATTTTAAAATACTTTTTCACACACACACTGCTTTTTGAAACAAAACATCATCGTTTGAACTTTGTGGGAGCTTTATTTTTTTAATGGCCGCTGTAGGCGGGAAGATTTGTGCTGGGCGGAGCGTGGAGGTCAATATTTGCTTTTTAACTGTAGGTATTCCACTCGCTTGGTTTTTGGTTCTGTTATTAAATAAATAAATAAACAATTAATGGAATCACCCGTGTAGTAATAAGCATTCGTTCATAGACCAGGATGTGATACAAATTGAGGTAACAGTATATTTTTTTTAATGAGGTTCGAAAAAAAACGGTGAAGTAAGACATCGTGAGGAAAACATATTTTTTTTTATTTCAGGTTCAAAAAAAATCAGATCATGCGAGTTACAAACAAACTGACAACGCCTTACTTGTATTGTGGCAGGGACCTGTAATTTTCCTGTAATATGCAAAGCCCTCATTACCAGTGGAGTGTTCAATTCCAGTCATAACTCCAACCAGGCGCCCCGGAGACCGAATTAGTACGCAACGCAACGTGACCAAACTAAAGATTTTTGTCGTTCCCTCTTTAAATATTATGCTGAGTTTGCACCGGGTAAGTCGGTGACGCGAGTCGAAAATGAATTTTAAAGAGTAGCGTATTATGCAGGGGCACTGCGCTGTTTATTAAAATGTATTTATTTTGTTTTACTAGAGTCCTTATTTTGTAATTCAAGGTATTTTGTAATAACGTCACTTTGAATATTTATAAAAGCACTTACTATGAGACAATAATGCATTTCCATTCAGAATTCCCAGTTGCATTGCGTGTTTTTTTATTATGCACTACTGTTGATATCAGTTGGTTTATCTTATCAATTAGTTCTGTTGGACCAAAAGCTCTGTATCGTGCCTAGACAATATTTACAAATTAGTTTAATAGCCAGATAAGGTAATCTGTCTTGTTTAATTGTGGTTTAGAACCATTTTATTACACTTATATTCGTTTTTGACAAAACCGTAACATCTGTTGTTAAACCATAACGGAGGTGGCCTAAAAAACTCCGTCCCCAGAGTTGGCCACTAGCTCATACGAATTTTTTACTAGAAAATACTTTGGTCCCATGTCCTTGAAGATTTTGAGCTAAGTAAAAATAAAGCATAAACTACGAGGTTAAATAAAGCTACTATGCTAACGACGTCTTGCAAACACGTAACATGCCATCGTTTACTCCGTCGGGGGCTTGTTTTTACAATGGCCTAAAGTTGAATGTTATCGACTTTTGTTGACTTTTAACGACTATTTTATACAACAATATGATAATTAAGGAAGCGCTGTGTCTCTAAATGTAGGTGTCGTCGAATAACATCATTCTGTTTGAAAACTCTTCTCTTTTGGTTTTATGCCCATTATGAGAACAATTTTTTGCAGCTGTTCGTACTTTTGTTCAATTGATCGTTCGTATTTATAGCTGTTATGGAGTTTACTTTAAAAGTAGGTAAGTAATCATACTTTGAAATGTTTCTTAGATTTTGTTACCATAGCTGATTTACTATTGACTTTATTAAAAAATAATTTATTTATGTACAGTTCAGTATATGAATTTTATTTTAATTACTTTTGTTTTCTTTAAATTTTTTGGTGTAAACGATTTTTATAACAACAAGCATTATTTCATTTCCAACAACAAATCTATTGTGTTTTAATTAAGGAATATAAGTGGCGTAGGTAAAATAATATTCAGTAACCTAGTATCTAGAATACCCTGGAAATAGGATCAGTAGTAGATTATGCTCCACCAAAGATCACCTCAATCTGGCTATTGGCCAATAATTGACAAGACGAGTGTGTCACGTGACCAATATAACAAAATAACAGCCATTCAACAACGTCCGAATATGAACATGACAAACTAGTCGTATGAACCCCGCCGACAGTGACGTGTGAGGGTCATTAATTAGTGACGTCACTGCCCGCGCATGACTAATGACGTCACCATAATGCGATCTACTGACCACGGAATTTCTACCCTTGGAATTGTCTCAGTTTTAGTGAAAGAAAGTATTTTTAAATTTGTGAACATTTTTGTAATCTCAAAGTCTTACTTACTTTTTGTATTAGACGGTATTTATTTAGTCTAAAATAAAAGTACTTTTAAATTTTTTTCGTTTCCGATTGGATTCAAACCCGCCCCCTCAAGCCGCACTTGGCCACGGCATCCTATGATGTCGTCTCCTTTACCGTTTGCCGAATGTTTTGTAAGTACCTAGGTAGATACATATAATTTCTAATTGTTACTCAATACAAGACCCGGGGTAAGCCAGTAGAGATATTCTATTTCATAAAGTCCAATTAGTTATGTTTGTTATTATGAAAGCACATACACAATGACGCTTATTCTGTTTTATAACTGACAATCTAAATTATTACTATATCCTAAAGCTCTTATTTCGTTCACGCTAAAGGTTACTATAACATAACTTATAAAGCGTATTTTTAACTTTGTTTTAATTTTTGCCGTCAGAAAAAAAAATATCTTGACAAACTCTACCGACATACACTACAATGTTACTAAAATGTACTAATTTAAAACATCTCACTTAGGCTGTAATTTTATTTTAGACTTTAGTGAACGTTATAGGTACCTTCAATTTTAGTGATAATTTGGACAGTGTACAACAGAATAGGCGCCATTGTTTAGTGTGCGTGAGTGGCGTAAGGTATGAAGTCAGTAACTGTGTGCTCTGAAACCACACACACTACAACAATACCTACAAGTAGCAACAATTATAGCCAAAAGGATTTTTAGATTATCTGTAACAATATAATATTTCATACAACCTTCACGTGAAAACAATAACAGTATCAATTTCTAAAATAACAATAGTGAATCATATTACAGAACCTAATAAAGGTGGCCACTTATTATTTCAGCTAATATATCAAGCCCACACAAAATATTTTCACAAAAATGATAGTTTATCATCCCCCATGAAAACAGCCTGAGGGGTAAACCCAACCTAATTAATTTCATCTGCCTTCCGTGCCCCACATACCAGAGGTGAATCATAATCATGGTATTGGAACATGTACCCTGTTTTCATTACAGATATTATTAGTTATTGGATGTGTACATACTTCAGGGTAAACAAATGTATAAGTAAACATACAAAGATGTAGTAGGAAATATGTTCGCTTGAAATCCACGCGCAGTTTTTGGATATCCCTTTGATACATTTTTTGACCCATATTTGTTCGTCATAGCTAATTTTATGAATGCTGGTAAAAATAAGTACTTGCATTTGATTTATTGTTCTTCTTGATTTTTAATCAACACATTTTGTTGACAGTTGTGCCGACTCCACGTAATTTGGAAGAGGGACAGAAAGATGAAAATTTGTTCAGTCTACATTTTTCTCAATTAAAATTTACCTTAATTAAGCGTAAATAGAGTTAAGTATCATTTTATTTCTGAACTACTTTTACTGATTGAACACTGAATACTGATAAAAGAAAAATGTTACGAGTACTACGAGTAACATAAAGCTTTATTTTATACAGTGTCTGAACTTTGTACTTCAATATTCATTATGTAACTATTTACTACCTCTGGCTTTTCAATCATTACAATTTACCGTAGCCTGCCACAAACAACATTGTTTCCTATTACAAGCGGGACTCTAACCGTGATTTACAAATTGGTCGTTTTTTACGGCGGACCCGAGTTGTCCGGGCCATCAATGTTTACGTGACCCTGCTTTATTAAAATTCCTACTTTATCCCATCTTTTTTCTCTTTTGAGCGAAGGAGTGAGCAAGTTGAGCTTGTATACAAGAGGAAATCGTTCTTGATTGCGGATGAAAGTTACTGCTAAAAGCAATTTTTATGGCCAGATTCATCCTAGTGTTGCTTGCGAAGGAACGAGAGTAGAATCACCCATTGGAAAGTGTCAATGGGACCCTTGAAGTCCTACTGAATAAATGATTTTGGAAATAGAATAAAAAAAAATTACGTTCTGATTTAAATAAAAAAAATACATCCATTAAGATTATTATATGTGTGTCCCCTTGCTGAACAAAAGCTTCCCCTTGATTCCTTCAGTTATCACGGTTTTGTGCAATTTGAACCCGTCATGGATCATCGCACCATCTGTTCTAAGGTCTTTTTTCAAACTTTCTTATGTTTCTTAGAAGTTCTTTCCAAATAAACAGTGTTTTATTATATGACTGAGATACGGATCATGACTTTTGAGCTACAGTTTTAAAAGTAAGTGTACCATGGCTTAACATTTTTCCTTACGCTTCTATTTCTGTAGGGGGCTAAATTAATTCCCACTGGGTGACGTCGGGAGTCCAATATTCTTAGTCAAACACAAGTTTTTGTTCATTTTCCGATCAAGTTACCGTTTGTGTTAAATTTATTGAGCAAATCTAAACGTGGCTTGGATTTTTATTGAGCTTTCGGGGTTTATATGGATCGAAAGAGATGTGACGCTGTAAAATATATTTAAGTTGGTTGTTAGCTTTGACATAAGTATAGTTTATATTCTGAACACTTGTCTACTATTCAGAACTTGTATGCTAGAGTAGTGATCAAGCACACTCATAAATGAAACAGTTTAATTAGGTACTCAATTTATAAGAAATACAAATCAAGGTAAAAAATTCAACGTAGGAGCGCATCATTTAAGATATTTATGATTCACAAGATATTTTAAAGGTGTCTTACAGTGAATGTCTAATTTTATCGTAAGCTGAAGCGCCTGAATCTCTTGCTTCTTTCCACCTTCCAACAAGAAAAACTCTGCAAATCCTTGCTTAAAATTAGATTTTTACAAGATTATGAATAATGATATATACAATAAGCACATACTCAGGTTGCAAGCCCGTCACTACCTGATAAACAACTGATTTCTTTACAATACTATCCTTCATCATCATCATCATCATCATCAACTCGTTATTATCCACTGCTGGGTGTAGGCATCTTCTCTAATACGCCACTCCTTCCAGTCCCTTTCCTTCATCATTAAGACGAATTTTTACTGAAACGGCTCGGAATATCAAAGCGTACAAATATGTATCTCGTTATTTACTTGTGTTTCCCTTTTGACTTGTACCGTGAGTGAGTGACACGTCATGATTTCACTTCGTTGTCGTCACATTGTAGTCAGGTTAATGAGCGGAACGTTGTTTCGAGCTCCCTCACACCCTTTGCGCTAATAAACCCAATAGCTGACTATGGATTACTTTTAACTTTGTAAGCATCAAAGGTTAGTGATAGGGGTGACATTATTTTAAAATAATAAAAACCGATGATGATGATGATGAGTCAGATTTATATATCTGTTGCTATTTAGTTGCTTTTGTTGCTAGGGGTCATTAAATGTTGTCATAAGTTTATATCTTAGTACATACCTTGATAAAATATAGCCTATATTCATTCGGAAAGTCCATGCTACACATTGGTGAAGAATTTTTGAAATCAGATGAGTAGTTTCGGAGATTACCGCAAACATACAAACAAATCAAATTTAACTCTTTATAATATTAGTATACGTACAAGTAAAAAAAAGAAAACACATTACGAACACTCTTTTTTTTTAAAACAGAATTTCAGTAACATTTTATCATTAGGTATGTAGTATTAACAGTTAGATATTGTCAGACTTAAATACTCAATACTTCTTAATGCCAAGTAGAAGCTCTTTCTCGAAATCATAAGAACCTTCAAAGGTTGGATTTGAGCCAATTCAGCGAAATCATTAAAGAAACTCTGCAATTTCAATAGATAGCCTCTAAATCGCATCGATTAACTTGAAAAATGTTGCCGTGTCTTTAATAAGAGCCCTCATTTAGTTAAGAGAGGTATCTTCCCCCTGCAGGTGTAATTACGATACAGAGCGTCACCTCACCACACCGCCGTTTAGGCCTGACGCATACCTGGCCAGAGTTAAAATACATGTGCAGTAGGTGAAATTATTGTATTTAGTTGGAACTATTATATAATAGTTACTTTGTAGTTGAAAAAGAAGTTCTTGCACGCATTTTAAATGCAATTTAAGTTTGTTATTTGTAAATATATAATTTTTATATTAATTAAAAATAAGTATATAATGTAAAGGGCTAGGGCTTTCCTACTATTACATAATTTGGCAAATAAGCAACGTCTTACAGTAAAATACCGAAACTTTCCGAAAGTTATTGGTTTTTTAGTTACAGCAAATATTTACAATTATCAAACATAAATTGCATTTGAAATGCGTGAATTAACTTCTTTTTCAACTACAAAGTTGGATATCATAATCTATTCCGATTTATACAGAAACCTAGGTGAATGAGTATTGGATTCGCACTTTGCTGACTTTTTTCTTTTAAAGTGAAAACCAACGATAAATAATATTGTTTGGGAATTTTACGCGGTGATTTCATCGCGACGAGTGGCATTGACAATCAAATTTAATTCTTATGATAATCGCCTTACTGTGTAAATTACACGATGATAGGACGGAATCATCGCGATACACTCGCTCGTGGAGGCGGTCCCTTAGGAGTACACCATGGGAGCTGGACTAGGAATGGGTTTAGGACTATCTATTTCTTAAAATCAAAATTATAATAAATTAATTATTAGTATAAGGTATACACGTATAAAATTAGAAATTTCCCTACTTGAAGCATGTTCACTGTGGCGCCATTCCACACAGTAATCAAATATCTCGTTTCCTCTCATTGAAGCCATTATGTTGTGAGATGCTATTAAATTATATTCCCCGAGCTAACTCTCAGTTAAACGACAATTCATTACAAAAACTTACAACTCAAAGGAATTCAAACTTGCTTTTGAATGCTGCACGGATATTATTTGATTTTAAGCAGGAGAGGTGTTTAATTGCTTTCGGACGCAGTGTTTCATTTCTAATCAAATTGCTTCTTACGTTTTAATTTATACTCTTAACCGTAATGAAGACTATCATTAAATAAAAAAAAAACAGAAGACCACCTCTATAAAAAAACTTTCATTCATTTAATAAACAAACGTCAATACACAATAGGAATAATCATCGATTCCTGTAACACTATTTCTCAGAAAACGAAAATCAATTAATATACAGCCTTTTACCGCAGCACTCATCCGAATATAAGCGTCTTATGTTAAAAATAATAAGATACAGCCAAATATCTGTCAGTTCCATATATTACCATAAATATCCCATCAATACGTCACAGCCCACATCAACGCGGATAAATACGTTCATCGATATCAATATACCGGTATTTGCGTCCAAGTGACTTGGCTTAAAGGGCCTTTTACAGAAGCTAATAAAAACACGCATAGAAATGAAACTATCTGTAATTATTTTTACAACCACATGTATAAGGGATCACTCGATGGGAACGGTAATGCTCCATGCATGACTAAATATTAAAAAAAAATTATAGTGTCACACTTGGATTTCTGAGACATTTTATTCCATTCCCTGACCCGACTTAGAACTATACAACCAGACGAATATAAGTTTCTTCGTAATGTTCAAGTGATATAATATAATGTAGTATAATAGACATCGGTCACTCCGATAAGATATAGAAGGGTTTTTATTATTTTTATTTCTAGCCTTTGCTTCGTTTATTTCTTTCTATCGATGTGTCGAAGAATATTAAACTTTTAGAAATCATCTTACTAGGAGTTTCAATTCTATAATGTTGATTGGTGGTAGACTTGAATGACTTTCATACTGCATCATCGTGACGCGGCGGTTTGTGAGACGGGAATTAATCGTACGACTCGTTTCACGGTAGGAAGCCTGCTTAAAGGCCGGTGATGTTGTTTCAAGTTTCAATGGGCCTAAATTATTTCTTTTACTACAAATTTCAACGCGACGGGAGTAAATTAGAAACGACTTGTGTGAAGTGTTAAAGAAATAAGCAGAAATAAAAAAATAATAATTTAGCTTTATGGAAACACAAAATGAAAAGCATAAAAGAAACACAAAATTAAATAACCTACATTAAAAAAAAGTGTAACTATCGGCTACCTAATAAGGTAGCCCATAGTTACACTTTTTTTAGTAATAGCTGAAAGCGATCTCTTTCTTTGGATGGACAGGATTAGCCTCGATGTATGCTAATATGTTCGTCAATAGTGGCAATTCTGAGTGTCGCAAAAGCTAAACTAAGCTAACTAAAATTGTTGCCGTCCCTTTCATAGCGATGGGAATAAAAAGGATGGCAATAGTTTTAGTTAGGTTAGTTTAGCTTTTGCGACACTCAGAATAGCCCCCAATAGTGGACTTATTTTTCTATTTTCTCATTAACAACAAGTCAAAATGATGAAATACCATGTAATAGACAATTCTAAAGCCGCCATTTTTTATCTAAACATCTATTACCATACTAACCGCCAACCTCTTGTCTTTTGATCGACATGACAAATTAACTTTATTGGAGTTGATTCTTACTTCAAAGTTTAAAATAAACAGAAATAATTACAGACTTTAAACAAAAACTTTCGTACTCCAGATACTTGGAAAGTGGTTGCCGGGCCAATGAAGACAAACTTGCTTTCTTAATTAAATTGAATAAAACTAGTTGTGTTGAAAACTGTCATCTACTGTTGGGTTCATGATGCAAGATTGTTAGTAACAATCTCTTGAATGTTTTTCTATATGTTTCTGCATTTGTACCTAAAATAAGAATCATTTAATGTAATTAAAATACATTTATTTATCGAAATTATCAAATTCAATTTCAATTTTAGTTTGCTAAATCTAAGTTTAGTTTATTCTACTTTAAATTAAGTAACTGTTCAGCTTCGCTCAAAGACTAGCAACTTTTAAACAAGCTAAAAGTTTAACGAATAAGCTTCTGTCAAAAACAGCAAAAAAGCTGGATAGTAAATGGGGCTAATTCCTTTTAAAAAAGTTTTTAATTCTCGCTTCGGACTATCCAGTGTTGCTACATCATTGTTCGCTTCGTTCGCGAAAGCTATTGTTCTAGGGAAGGTTTTTCTATTAAGTGCCTAATTAAGCCATCTATTAGGGGAGGGGTTTGGTGTTGACTATGAGTTGTGATGCTGGGTATTTTGAGGAGCTCGTGTAGTTTCTCTATTGATAAAATAAAGGACCGTCGTGTTCACTGAGTAGGATTCGATTTTCAATCTTAAAATGTTGTTTCATGTTTTCGTGTAGTTTTAAGGATTTTTATTTGTTTAACAGGAGCTTTTAAAGGTGGGAAACATCGTGGTACAACCAGTTAGAGTTCTAATCGGTGGTTGCTACCAAGCTAACAACAATCATACGTATGGAATAAACTTTTGCGAAAAGTAAGCTTTAGGCAGAAATGTATTTGGATTGACTGCCCACTTAGACGTCTTCTTAAGCTGGGTATCAACATTGCGAAGCTGGCTAGGTATAGGTGTGGAGACGCGTTTGCCTCGCAAGCCAGTCTTGACATACCTACTGCTCAAGCGAGCAAACTCGCGAGCAGCCTCGCAATATCAATACAAAGTTTTATAAAATCTGCCATAGTATACCATGGTTAGGTGAAATTTTAACAGCCATTAATATGGTCTACCGTGGCCTATCATGGAAGGCATGACTATATAATTAAGATGATAATTAATAATAGCAGCTTAACAACTCATTTCAACTCGAATCTATGTTATTGATAGGAATATTGATGAAGGTGTGAAGAGTGTCAAAAGTAATAATTAGGGTTCAAACTTCTGTTGTATTGAGAGATCCTATAATTTCAACGGATCAAAATTTATAGGTATAGCAACTAAAGATAGTTTCTATATTGTTTAAACTAACACGATAAAAATCTTTATTCTCTACTTTGAGACCACTCAGCGTTTATGAGTATCAAGCATTCTTTTTAACCGACTTCAAAATGAGAGAGGTTCTCATTTCGTCGGAATCTCTTGTTTATTATAATATTAACCCATTACTCGCCTTCACCAATTTGAAGAATTCTCTATTTTGTTTGTTGTAAAAAAATTGGTGAAGATATTCAGAGTTCTGAACAGAAATGCACCTCGAGAGTGCAAACACTAGATTTTTTTTTAAAGTTGAAGTCAGTTTTTATAAAAATATTGAAATTTGCTTCTTGTAATTTAATCTAAACATTTGCCTTGCCCTCGGGCTACATGTTTCATGAAACAAATCTTAGGTTAGAATAGTTAATTATTCTAGAGCGGCTTTTAGATAATTATTTTAAAGAAAAACTAAAAGAAACAGAATAGTTTATTAAATAAGAATCATAATTTTTTTGTATTATCTCACGAAAATTTTATCTTTTTTTGAAATAATATAGTTTGACGGTCAAAATTGCCTTTTTATTAAGAAAATAATAATTTAACAATGTGAATCATACGAAGATCTTGTCCCTGTTTTAATTCCTTCAATCGCATTAATAAACGGCGTGAGTGCTAACCGCGGCCGTCATTTCGCTGCGGTCTTCGTGCGGGATACACGCGGGGGATACGCGGGGGATATGCGGGAGACGTACGGGGCGTGTGCAAATGACGCGCGCGCGACGGACACGCTGCGGCCACGCGCCTTGACAGTTGCGGAATTGCGTTCGCATGTAGAATGAGAGCTTGGGATGACATTATTATGCTATACTATTGCTGTGTTGAAATTATTTACTCTGAGCTCGGCGTAGCTTGCTTAGATTTTCAATCCAGGCCAAAAAAATCCGTCTGCAGATTTTGTTACTAGCTTTAACATATTTTTTTAAATACATTGTAATGTGATATAATATATATATATGTTTTTAGAGTATTCAAGGTTGTACACTGATATTTAAGCACATACTTTCAGATTTGCTTTTTAATTTTCCACCTGATCTTAAGCTAAACTGTAACAGTCACCTGAATAAAAATCTAAAGTTTAAGAGCCCTTCCCACTGAGACATTTATGTTATTTTCAAAAAAGAAATATTTAATTTAAATATACTAGTAAAAATTTAAAAAATCTCAACTTTATCAAAATTAAGTCATTAAGTCACCCTCTTAGGAATGGACCCTTTTTTTACGACTATATCACTATCCTTAATCCTCGCTCTTAACAAAACCAACATTGAAACATGTCGTCGATGATTGAGTCTTCAGACAAATAACATGCATAGAGTTGTCATCAGCTCCTGAATTATTTAGTCGTAATGAGCTGGACTATGATGCGGTGGGGTTGAGTGTGTTGAGGTCTTCATTTGTATTGTGAGTTATTTCGCCTTATTAGGACCATAACATGGATGAAATTGTAAAATGATTCAATATTTTTTTTCTCAGAATTACCAACATCATCATTGCGTCTCAGAGGACTAGTAGTTAAAAAGAAAATTAATGGCCATACAAATTTGCGTGCACTCGAAATTCTTGTTAAAACTAGATGTCGTTGTTTCTTAATAAATTCTGATGATTATTTCGTCATAATTAATAACACTACCATCTATCGAGCTTTACAAGTATTAAAAAATGGCGCCAGTCTATTTGTAATTAGTAAATATAATTCAGTACGACGTGAGATTTATGATAATTCAATAATGTTTTTCGACAAAAGATCTCCTAAGGATCTTCAATTATCTAAATCTGAGAGAATGTCCATTTGGACTGGATTTTGAGGATGTAATTGTGGTTCTATTCCATTTACCTAGTTTAGTAAATATGTTTACCACAGAAAAGAATTACCTATAACAGTATAAAATTATTACTCCCAATAAAAATTTTGAATAAGCTTCTTCAGAGCGTATCAATATTCTTTGTACAGTCCATAAAACATTTGAATAGGTCGTAAGGATTTTATCTATTGGTCCAAAAATAAGTGTCTTCTTTTATTTCCGAAGGATCACTTGGAAGTCAATAAAAATATAAAACATCAGATAAGGTATCGGTCATAAAGAACTGGGAATCGCTGCGTCATGGACAAGGGTTTTGGCGAATGAGATTTCAATTTTACCACTCCACATATTCGGCTTTTAGGCTTTGCATATGTAATACGGGCCTTATTTCGGCGACATCTTGAAGTGAAATCGGCTTAAAACAGTGCCTTTTATATGAGAGTTATTAGGTGGAACTAGATTCAATGTTCTCGGATTTTCTTATTCATATTTTATTTCAGCATTTTTGTTATATTTTAGAATACGTAATTTTTATGATTAAGTTTAATCGACGTAGTATTTTGCAGCGTTGTTGAATCTTTAGCGTTTTTCATTATGATTCATTTTTATGGTGTCTGGTATATTTGTCTATCCCAGGTCTGATTTAAAAAAATATAAAAATGAATAACAGAAAGACAAATTTTTAGGACAAAAAAAATAAATATTAATCTCTCTGTTTAGAAAACAAAAAAGAAACGCCTGAAACTCCTCTCTCAATTAAATAATGTTACAAATTCCCTGTTTTACCTTTTTTGGGGTTATATAAGGAATACTAATTTTCCTGTTCTAGGTACGGTCGACTAAGAAAGTGGTTTACCAGTTTTGACAAAACTTTCTGTGAGATCTAATTGTCGATAAGTTTGACTTTTTCTTGCGAGAATTCTAACTTGACACAAGGCATGACCTAAATATCGTAAAGAGAACAATTGTCAATATTTCTGTTATAATCAGTCGCTTTTAATTGGTAATGGAGTGAAAAATTAGTTCACTCTAAAACAATCAGTAACTTATTGTATGAAAATGTTATAAGAAGAGCTCTATAAGAAATTCACATTTGGTATAATAAGTTAGGTTTCCTATATACAAAAGAGCCTCCAATTCCACCGCCTCATGTTTTAAGTCAGTGTGTCACAAAGGTAACAGAGCGGGCGTAACCTCGTTTGCCTTACAAAGGACGTAATAAAAATGGACGTTGTAGCTATTGTGCACGATTATATATCGTATCGTATTGGGATACGTGCCAAATAAGACACTAGCATTGTGTTACGTCGTAGAGTCAAAATTAATAGCTTGGCGAAAAATGTTTGATTCTATTACAAAGGTTGTTGCGACAATGTAGTTCCAATAAATGCACCAAATGATTGGTATTTACTTTTTTGTATGCTATTTTGTATATTATATAGGTAAGACCTATAAATTAACATACATATAAAGCACAAGAAAATTTTCGATTCGGTGCGTCGATGGTGTTACCTATGGAATGTTACTTCTGCAAAATGTGGTCATGTACCAATATGTTGATTATGGACACTCTGACTAATCTCTGACAACTTCAAAAGGTTCTTAAAATGCCTAAAGATCCTAAAGAGAATAACTATCGCGCCTTATGAATACAGTTGTGTTACAAATTGAATTTATTTTCAATCTTTGGTGCACTTTGTGCTTGAAATCTTAGTCAATGACAGTTTTTCTATCTTCAGATATTCTACAGTGTTCATATTTTACGGCGAAAATATGGGATGATGCGACACCAGGGTATAAGGTACAGTGTTTTGCACTATAAGAGGTCTTAAAGCGAAAATGCGATCTAGACAGTCTAACCCAGGATAGTCTCAACTAGAAAAGCTTTTATTTTATCATATTCCTGAAATATCTGGGGTTTCAAACTTGTGTTTTCTGTAAGTTTGTATGTATGTTACGGGCAACTTGATAAGTTTGGTCGGTATGAATAATGACCGGTCTACATACATAATGCCCGTATCAAATAGTCAATGTTAGTAAAATTGCAAGATTAATAACTTTTCCCGGTCAGTAGATATGAATAACAACTGCTCTAACTTGAACAACGTGAAAAAAAAAGAACAATTTCAGGTGCTTCAGTGGCCGCTACTTTTTACATGTTTTCGCAATCATAACTTTACCTAAATTAAAAATGTACTTAATTAAAGTTAATAAGGCTAAATAAGTGTGTCAGGATCGTAGCATATGCACATCCGTGGTCTCTACCTACTCCTACAGGAAAAAGGCGTGAATATATTATGTATTTTTGTATGTTTATCAGATACGAAAATGTCATGATTACAACAATCAGAACCAAAGAATTATCCGAACCAGTTCAATAGAAAACAGTGATTTCCTCATGGCACGTTTGATGTGGTTGTTTCTATCTGATTTGTATCACGAAATCACGACGCTTCGAATCCAGTATCCGATAAGCATCACTTTTACGCGAGTACTGATTGAAATGTTGGCTTATACGACCTTTATGCTAGCTACAGCGATTTTATCTAACTTCGTATTTGTAGGTCGAATTATTTTGTAGACAAATATAAACAAACCAACTTGGTACAACTAATTGCTAGTCTAGAAGCAAACAGTCTGAATACCAAATCTACTTGTATTTCTAAACGGCTACCGACAATTTTGTCATTTGAGAGCTGTATCTATCTGTAGCTGCTCTATATCTATGGTATACTTTACGTCTCGAATGTCTTTGCACAAGGTACAGCCAACAAAGCGTCTTGGGCAATCTAAGCCATATCTCTTTGACTTAAGGTCGAAATAGACCAGCACCTGCCTGCTTTACAGACGGCATTGTATTTGTTTCGAACAGCGCAAAATGGGATTACTTGTTCTCAGAGTGTTTGGCGAAATTTTGTTACTAAAGCGAAAAGGTTCGCTTGGAATTACGAGATTATTGTATTTCGTCTTGTTAATAACGAACTCGGGTGTTCGATTGCAAGGATAAGTAGGATTACTGCCAATAAAAATGTATAACAAAGCTGCCAAGTCGATGTGGATTTGCAAAATGTTTTGTTAAGTTCGGGCCTCGAAGTTTTGGAAACTTGTCGCTCAAGTTATGGGAAGATACGATATTTCTTGTGGAAATAATTTTAATACAAACATACTAAACAAACAGTTTAATTTAATGTGCACAAAATTAAATAATAATATCAAGAGAAAAATATATTTATTTATTATTAATTCTTCAAATAATTTCGCTATAGTGAAGTCCTACAGTCTCAGCACAAGAGTATGGTATTTTCCGATAGCTAGCAGAATACCAAGCGACCATTTTTCAAAATATAAATTGATTAAGAAATGCGAGGAACGCCGCTCACCATCTACATAAGGAGGAATTTATATTGAACCGGGCAAAGAAAGTTCGAAAACAGGAAGAATATCGGTAGGTATGGTAGGTAATAATATCGAAGTATGTACGTAGTCTGTGTAGTTCATAGGTAAATGGATCTCTGGATGATCGTAGCGGGATATCGGAACGGTAATAGCAGTTGGCAAAGACTGTGATTGCTCGCGTTTCTCGCCCCTTTTTATGATGTTTTTAGGGATTTTGATCGTCCAATACAGTCAGTGACCTTTGTAAGCTTAGGAAGATCATTGCGCGGATTTACATGACAATACACCCGCGCTGGGGTGTATCTTTTGGGAAGCATTATGCTCAGAGGTTTTTTCGTATGAATGCTTTTTTCTGGACATTTATTTATTTATCTTATCTTTACTTAGGTTTTAGCTGGATCAAAATAAAAAACAATATTTTTCTTTACATTTTGCAAAATGTTTTGCTGTGCAAATGTATAGCCGCCAAATTGCTAACTATATCAGTGCAATGATTGCTGTATATTGCCCGGCTATATTGTCAAGATATTGCATAGTATTCTATGCATAGCCAGCTAGATTGCACATGATTTATCCCGCCTTGACTTACAGCAATATCGCCTTTAACTCCTGAGAATATAGCTTGGCGTGTACATATAAAATTTCACAGCAATCCAGTTGCAGAATCTTGCTGAAGTACACAAGGCAATGTATTGTTCTATGAAATTGCAGCAAAGGTATAAGTTGCAATAATACTGAGCTATATTGGTCAATAAAATTGCCAAGAAGATGCAATTTTTATAGCCCGTTTACAGACATCTTAGACATCTTCAGAGGATCAAAATTTTCTTAAGTCTTGAGGATACAGTCGTGATCATGATCATGTTTCGTTTGTTACGCTTCATTCATTCATTGATTCGCAGGCTCATTTTTGACAGCTTGTAAGTAAGTAAATAAATGAATCATACAACTTCTTTTTTAACATCACAACACAACATATATCTCAAATCTAGGGCATACATAACCTAAAAAATCTAATTTCGCATCCTATAAAAGCGTGTACCCGTTAAACGCAGCCAAATCACTTTTGGTCGAGTAACAAAATCTAGTAATGGTCAATAAACGTCGTTTTAATTTGCAATTCGTAGCGTTATCTGGTCGTCTCACGTCAGCCGCGGTGGTATTACGGACCGGTCGATAGAATGAGGGCTTTAAAACGACTTGATTGAAATACGCAAGAAGACATTTTGCTAAGTTAAGGTCTTTGTCGACTATACCGTGACATGACCGCGTTACGACCGCAATGGAACGTGCCAGCCAAAAAAATATATGTAATAAATAATACTCGTAGGAGACAACATTTACTACCATAGACCTCCGCTACGTGGTAGGCCCGAACCGTTAAAAATAAAACTATTTATTAATAAGATATGGGTATTGCGTGTTCATGTCACCGTCACCTTGATGTTGACTGTTTTAGGGAAATGTATGCCGCATTAAAAATCTTTGACGGTTGGGCGTGATAAAGCGTGATGTTGTAGCCTTTATGCTTTTAATTTTATAATTTACTCATATAAACATACACTCCATCATCATGTAATTCAAATATACGCTTAAAATAACGACAAGGGATCCATTTTCCAGCAATCTTGAAACATTCTCTAAAGCGGTAGGTAAACCATCGTAATAAGATCGTGGGTCACACTCACAAGGAATCCATCGTAAAGCTTTACGGGCGCGGTAATGACCCGCTCGTAAAATATCGCCAATTTAGTCCGCACTCAGACACGCCGCGTTTATTGGCTGCGGTGTGGACGTGGCCTTAGTGCTTGCTAAGAGAATGCAATGAACGCTGCTTGAAAGTGATAAAAGTCTAACCAAAGCTATCTTTTAGAATTAAGGCATTTAATATAACTAGATGTACTTTATAAGTACATAGTTATTTAATATGACGACCTCTGTGGCATAGTGGGTGAAGGCTCGCCTGAGACGCGGAGGACTCTTGACTTTTATATAATCTATCTAATATTAATTTATTATATTACCTTTAAAAGAGCAATTCTTGTTTTGTTCAAACGATTTTAATCAAATTTAGTATGCAGGGTGTTTCAGGGGCGATAATTTTGTCTAGCTTGGATTCATTTTTATAAGATGACGTCATTTGATTTCCAATAAACACGATTTATATTATTATTTGTCAAGGTACTAATATTATTATTAACAGTAATAAAGGCATGCTTGTAAAATATTTTATTTAAACCTTTGACAACATTCTAGAAGGCGTAAGACGCCTAATTAAAAGTAGATAAAAGCTCAACGCTCTTAGAAATCTGCTAAAAAGTATCCATGTTTCCGTAATCATTGTACACTGTAACGAAGAAGCAACTAATTAACCCTTTGTAAGGGCTTTGTCGTACAGACTGTTACATATTCTGTGGCTCGAGCCTTTCAGGCTTTTTAGTGGGAGCTTCATGATACTTTGGTAATTATCTCCTTTTTACAAAGTGTTAAGTGCGTGTTCTCGAGTCAGATTGGGTAGGGATTGTAGATGAATATGTTTTAGTTTAGACAGCTAAGGGAATTAAATGAATGGAGAATGTAATGAGAGTGAATGAAGCGAATAAATTATACTTATCAGGATCGTGGCAACTGAAGATCTGTGGTCTCTACCTACCTCTATGGGAAAGAGGCGTAATTCTAAGTATGTAACGGAATAAAGTTTTTTTTCATTACTCGGTATTTTAGCCTGAACAAAAAACAGAGGTACTAACCACTAGTCAATAGGGGTCTTTAGGCAGTTTAAAACTTTGCCACCAGAGCTTCTTAATAGCTTATACGAACACATGTATGCCACTAAATCGGCTGCATTTATGGATAATAATGTATGAAATGAACAGCACCGAACCGTTACTTTAACATTTTCTTTCCTTACTTGAAATACATAAAGTGTGGGTAGCAGATAATAGCGCGCCGAAGCGCGCTACGCCTTTGTGTGACCTGCACACATAACTTTTTAAATTATGACGAACATGACTACATTTGAGTAAAATTTTCAGTGCAAGCGGGATCAATAAGCATTGAAACAAATAATAAAACCGCCATTTTATAATCAGCTACCATGAACTGAACTGAGCCGACGAGATTAAGCCAGCATCTCGTTTAATTTACAAGGCGAAAACATTAACGATAATGTTCTTTCTCTCGTAAAAAATACTTTATCGTTGCAGACGGGCCGTAAGTAATTAAGGCGAATTAACGTTCAGTTGCTTGGTACTGAATTGTTATACTTTATGATTTGATATTGGCTTTCGATTTTCTGTGAAAAATATCAATTACATAATTACACGTATTTAATCATAGTATGGATTAACTAAAATGTGTCCATCCCATTCAGTTTTTTTTATAGATTCAGTTTATTTTAATAGCTACCTACAGGGTGTGAAAAGACGTCTACCGAAAACGAAACGGGGTGGTACAGCACCCCAAAAGCCATCTAAAGAAAAATCAGTTGTCTGAAAAATGACCGCGGGCGATCGATGGCAGCGGGCGATCGATGGCAGCGGGCGATCGATGGCAGCGGGCGAGATCAGCTGTTCGCTGTCGTACGAGCGTAATATGCTATGGTTTTACATTGCTGTTTCTTTAATTTACTTGTTTATTTCCTTTATTAAATGATCGAATTAGGTGGATATGGTCTTATTATGTTGTACTATGTGTATGTAACTAAAAAAAATTAGAAAAGAACATAGGTAAAAAAAAAAAATTTTTTTACGCTAATTATGTTCAGTACTATGGTCTGATTGCAACCCATCAGTTTTCGGTAGTAGTCTTTTTACACCCAGTCTATGTACCAGACAAAAATATTTCATTGTCTGCGATGTGATCCATGACTGTCTTTGTTTTTGGCTATCCTACTATCTTAAAAAAATCCTGAAAGATTTTAACCTGTGCTAGTGAATTTATATTTATTTGTGATACTATTGTACTCTTTACTAAAACTTCCGAGAAAATATTACAAAATAATAAACATAATCAAACATATTATGGTAGCAACGAAACCTTAACAAGTTTTATGTCCCCAAAACCATTTCGTGAATTTATTTTTAAAAGTCAAAATAGAACGAGAAGACTAAACGGAACAGTCAGCACCAGAGTCAGCGTTTCTCAACTTTACGACCGGCGTCAGATCTCAATTAAAATCCAACAGTTCCAGCCCCATTTCTATACAATTTTGGAGTATGAAATAAAATTAAAGTTAACACCGAATTACTTTATGTGTAATCTGTCGAGCTGCCGTGTTCTCATAATTTTACGTACTGTATTTAGACAACTGCTCTAATTTAAGTGTAGTTTACTAGCGCCTGCCTGTGGTTTTGCTCACTCTTAATATAAGTATAGTAATATTCACATTTACGATCTCCAGTTTATTCAGTTATGAAAATATTGTAGTGTTTGTCACTAAGAAGTTATCTAAAGTATGCTATTATTGATTGGTAAGATATTAGACTACAACAGGAACCCTAGATCAACGTGGTTGAAGAGATTTTTTGAAACTGTAGAACATAGCTCCTTCATTGCTTATTATTATTATTTAGTGTTGGTTAATATTTAATATATAAATAATATTATAAGTTAATATTATTAATGACGGAGTTGAGAATCGTCATATTTATAGATTTGCTTTATGTTTACGTTGGGGTCATTAGATTTATTTGTAAACACGTTTCTTCAAACAACAATCCCAGCTGAACTTTTGCTCATTGTAAAACATGGGTTACAATGTTCCCTTATGAATAAATCATGATAATCCCAAAATAACAATCACCTCGAAAACAAAACACCGAAATTATTCGAGGTATCGAACTAATAAACGCGGCCTTAAAAAACAACAATTCATTTTCTGGCAGTAAAACTTTGAGATCCCTTCTGAAGTCGGTAACAGACGGTTACCAAGATTTGGTTTTTCCGTTTTTTCAATCTTGTTTAGATTGAAAAAACAAAAAAACTAATCGATAATGCTCTCTATATTATTTTATTATTATGCTCTCTTTTTTAGATTTTTACCTCTCGCAATACAAAAAATCTTCACTGATAAAATCTTTGCTGTTTGTATATTTGCAATATATTTTATTGAGAAAAAACTTCATAAATTACACTTTGTTTACTATATTTTATAACAGAAAACTTATAATATCAATACGATAGGCTTCTACTTGTTGGTTGCAACTAGGTACAAACAAAGAAAAAAATGTTAGATACAATTATCTCAAACTGTGTTCCCAAAATTCTCGTGCATTTGGTCCGAACTGCTAGGCAAGTAAAGAAATCATAAATAATTCATCCGATGTCCGTTTTCATTACAACTATCATGTTTACTTGCCCTCTGGCATACCAGATACCCTCAAAGAGCTATCAAAGACGATAACTCTTTGAATGAGAAATGAAACAGGGTAAGTTGACCATCGTGATGTATAATAGAAGCTATATTATAAGTCTTTTGTAACCTTGTTTGTTTTTATTGATCGATTTTGATGATTTTTATTCTATTTATATTATTCTTACCTAGAAAAAATCCAATTACAATTGAACTCTTAATAAACGTGATCACTACTACTTGTAATAACTGTTATAAGTAAATAGGAGTCTTTTTGACTTATTTGTTTGGCTCTAGAATAATTTTAACAAATTTCATTATCAGATAATTAGTTTAAATTAATTTAATTTAGAAATCTTTGTCTATCTGAAATCTTATCACGACAAGAAGTATAAAATATGACCCGACTATTTTGAATAAGTTTATACGTAAAAAAACAAGATATTTTTTTCACAAGAATTCATATTCGGGTATAGTAACGAGGTAGGAGTACCGGTGGGCGGGCGTCCAAGTGGGCGGGCGGAAACTGTAGTGCCTACTCTTATATACCTACTGGGTCAGTGGGATCTCATTAGAGTTATTGACGTGCCTTGCGTGTCCTTTGTTTTTCTTTGCATGTAAGTTCGTATAAGCTAGTGGCTAATTCTGGTGATAGAGATTTTAGGCCTACAGAAAGCCTCCGTCATGGTTTAACGAGATTAAAGCCGGGACCGATAAATTACATGTGCACTTCGAAGCCCAAAAGCGCTCAGCTGTTGAAGCCACTAGCGGTCATCCATCATAATTGTTACCACTCACAACATTGCTTAACTTTAATGATACAACAAGAAAAAATTACGTTAAGATTGGTTCCATAGGTCAGTGCGATCTCTTTTTTATACTTTGTGATATCGATGGTAACTTTTGGTGTGTTTGTTCATCTGTCCTAAAGATGATTTTTTTTAACGGTCCAAGATAGTTCAACTGGTTCTTAACCAATTCTCTCTCTTAAAGGAGGTTCTTTTAAGTATGGTTCAACTATGTTTTAATGTACTCGTCCTCCGATTTATTCGTCAATTTTAGACCGATTTAACAAATTGTTTTTTTTAATACCTTTCAAAATGTTTGTGTAGATGTGACGAGGACCTTCAGACTGATGTACCTCGTGAGTGCAACAAATTGTTCATGTTACAATGTTGAAAAATTTTTATGATTTATTTTTCACACAAAGTACTCACCTTTACTCGCACCGTCTGGACCGCGCAGTATCGAGCACTCTTCTATTGTTCCGAAAGGCAAGAACAGCTGGCGCACATCCTCTTCGCTCTGTTGTTTACTCAGCATGCCCACAAACAGCTTCCGATCTGTAAAGAACTTGAACTTAGTAGGAACTTTTCAGACTAAATAAGCCAGTTTAGTGTGCGTGGATAGATTTGATTTTCATTTTGTGAAACATGAAGCCGATACTATCTTTAGCATTAAATCATTTCTAAACTTCTAGTAACTGAATAAAAATATCATTTTAGAAACAAAAATATGGTCTAATTTGCTCTAATTTTTTTTAATGTGAATCGAGAGAAACCAAATAGGTATATGTTTTTTTTATGTTTTCCAAATCTATCCATTTAACGCTAAACGCACAGCATGGAACGCGATCCGACAATCAGCCACACCACATTAAGCCTAGCAGTGGTGCCTGAGCAACTTTAGCTGGACTTTAGTGCAGATTACCCTCGGAAACTTTCAAAGTGGTGATGTAAAATGACCAGAGTTTAACGACAATCGTGTTTTATAAGAACAAGCGCACACGGCAACTTATTCTGAGTGAGAAAACACTTGCGCGACTTTACAATTACTTTTTGATCACAGAATACTTTGTGGTACCTACTATAAAGTGTGTTAGGTAAGTATGAGGTTTTTAACAGTAATTGACTTTTTACTCATTTTTTCTAGCACCACAATCAAGCTTTAGTCTCCCAAACACCAAATACAATGAATTTTTGGATACAACATTTGATTAAACCACATTTACTTTAAACTATCAACTCTCTTTGTTAATACAATATCCAAAAACATTTTGTGTCAATAAAATATCAAAACCACTCGTTTTTTTATTCTCAATAGTCTAAAAAGTAATAATTATCTTTATGTAGAATACTGGATGTAAAGATAATATGAGCGGTTTTGATATTTTCGTAGCGCAGTGTGCGCGCAGACTAAATTCTACTGTTGTCAATGTTGAATCAAAAGGGGACAGCCTATAACCTCGTGTATTCAGAAATAAACAACATAATACTAAATTCAGCCAATTACTATTACATTTTCTGAATACACTTCGATGCGTCGGAACAGTTGGTAACCCTCAAAAGCCCTCTCTAACCACCAATACAAGGGTGGACAACAACCATAGCTCGCTAGGTATAGACACATAACACACAGTTTTAGTTATTTTTACAACGGTAAAACGCACAAAATTCAAACCCAGGTAAGAAACACATAAAAAAAATTAGCCACATTACACTAAAATGTTGCATGATCGGAGGGTTTCGTAGAGGAGCGCTACGAAACTGCTACGTAACTGCTACGAAACTCTCGGGGGTCATCTGGGGTTATTCAGACTTCTGCTCGAGCTTACTTACAACGCGTCACCCAATTCGTTTTTGCAGTAATTTTGAGGCGTAGTCATGGCTCTTTACAGAAATCGATGTATCAAATTAATGGTATAATAACATAAATTCACACTAATACGCTTTATGAATACGAAAACAAAATAATGTTTACAGCACGACGATTACTAATGTGCACAGTGAGTGTCCGTCAGCTACACGTCGAACGTCGGCTGTATCCAAAGTGCCACTTGAAAAGGAACTACCGCTAATTCACTGAATAATTCGAAAATAAGACAAAAAGTTAAACCCTTTGCAACAAAGCTTATACAAATGAAAGTGTACAGTATTATTGTTTGAACTCACTATTGAAAATTGAAATCGTGTTTTACTTCATTACAGATACAAATCATTTACGAGCTGGAGTATAATTAAATAGTCTGAGTTATCAATGAATAGCATAAAGTTAGATTGATATGTAAACTATGACTCGTTATTTATATTTAAATTCAAATGTAAGTAATAAATCATCATATTTTTTTTTAAACTAAAATTTAATGTTGATAATGTCATGTACTGGTTCACTTAACTATAATCATTTTGAAGAATTTTCTAAAAATACCAGCAATTTATTTTCAAGGTAAAATTATAATCATCTTGCTCTTATCTCACTAGTATTTTTTTATCAATTGTATTTTAATATAATACCAATAATACACATACGATATTCAAATCTAAAACAAAAAATATAAATAAACAACTATCAGGATCCACAAACTAAGAATCGGTCGGTATAAACTCGAAGTTCAAAACTCATAAAAAAATTACAAGTTAAAAATAGACAAGTGGCACTCGATTCGACGTGTAGCTACCTCACTACGCTCTATCCACAAACAGTGACAACAGTATAGCCTATTGCACGCACAACAAACGCTACCTGAGTCCTCTATGCGCGTCGTCCGCTTGCGCCGCCTGTAACACAAGAAAACGCTACACACGCTAACTCTAAACGAAAGCTAGTATTGTCTAATCGGGTACCAATATAGGTAGAAGCCACGTTTATCTGAATAATGTGTTTGTTTTACATAAAGACCTAGAACTGCCTGTAAGTTTAATTGTTTTTGCTTTGCACAGAAAAAGTCCAGTAGTAGTCAATAAGCTTAGTAGTATTAAAATACTAAGTAATTAAGTATTAAATCAAGTTTCATAAATATTAAACGAAAATTTTAGTATTTATGTATCTTGTCGCCGGGTACTTTCAATTTTAAATATATCTATAGAAAAGTGAAAAACGCTTCGTATCTATTCTATTCTATCGTCGCTATTCTTTGACTTTACATTTATGACCGCTCGAATTTTCACCATTGAATGTGAAATCCGATATATTAATTTCTATTCTAAAGCGATTGTAGATGTAACTTGACTCGGGGGGCAGAAATGTTAAATAATCGGAATAGCGATAATAGAAAGAAAATAGAAATTAAGCGTTTGTCACTTGGCTACAGGCTCAGATTTCCGAGTCTATAAATAACCGGTGTCGTCTACTAAACTGCAAACTAACAAAGGCTAATAGTTCAAAGTTCCACTAAAGCGCACTTCATAGCAACTCGCAAAAAGTCAAGTTAAAAGTCAGTTATACGTTTACGAGTCCCATAAGTAAAATTTCCAGTACAGTAGAAACTTCGTCTTTCTTAAGCGTTTTAATAAGCTCCCAACTGGGTCCCACTAAAGCACGGAATTGGTAATTTTTACCCCGTTTCGTACCAATAAGAGGTTTATCCGGAATTAAATGTAAACATCCGGATGGGATGATTGTCCCGATAACGATGTGAGATTAAATAAACAATGAAATGCGAAGGGGATTGTAGTGCTGTTTTATTCTTAATTTTTTACTACTTGAGATCAAAATAAGGAAAACAACATAGTCTCGGTCAATGAAATAGACATTTATTGTAACTTAAATAAATAGACAAAAATAAACAAAACTTATCCAATTTACTATAAACATTATCAAGAAAGTGTTTCAACTTTAGTTTTGCTCGTTTCTAACCAAATTAAAACCGCCCAAACTTAACCTTTCATCTTTTAATTAGCCTCTGAATTTTCCGACTGAGTTATTCCATTCGTATCTAACCTGTAAATGTATCCGTGGCCTTATTACCGACTCGCTGTGAAATTATCTCAATTTAGATGGTCATTAGCAGAGTCGCATGGGAGAGATATCCAACTGTCCGGGCATAAATCTGAATTTAATGACCAACCCCAACTGGTTCTAATATTTCCGAACATTGTTGCGGGACAAATGTTCCGGTTATTCTCGTTAAGTGTGTGCGCACCTTTATAATTTGGATGTTTCTGCCTTTGTAATTTGAGTGTCATGTTTTTGCGCTTATTTTGATGTCGTGTTATAAATGTCACGGTTTTATTTTACAAATTGTAATGAGGAGGCTTTGCTTTGCTTTGGGGTTTGGAGGATTTTGTTCTTTATTAGGTCCATACATTTTACGGGTTCATATCTTTGTAATTTCATTATTTTGTTTAAAAATAAAAGTAACATAAACTTGAGTAATATTGAACTATAAATTATATTATATCAGGTGTTTTTAGTAATAAACTACGAGTTTAATTTGATTTGTACATTTAATCACTAGTCAAATGATTTTATTAAGTTAAAACTAGTGCTTATCCCCTTGAGCTCAAATGGGAGGAAGCACAGCAGTGTGCTGGATTAAACGTCACTATGGTCAGAGTTACACAACTAAGCTGTTCCGAAGTTACAGGAATCTACTTAGGACTTTGCAAGCTGTCTAATTATTACTTTAAAACAGGCAATGATTTCAATCCAAGTTGATTAAAAAAGTTATACTAAAAAATGTATGATTTTGCACACATATATAGACGAGTACACACATAAATTCACGCATTTTTCGAGTAAGGCTAAGATCTGATATTTCTATTTACAGCGATCGTAAAATAAAATTTCTCTATGTACATGTTTTGTGTACTTTTTATGACCTTACTCTCATGGGCAAAAATGGGCCTTACTAATTACAATTCATTCGTTAGTAATCGTAGTCGTAAATATAAGTAATATCGTAGATTTTTGTTTGTTTGTCTACCTACTTAAGAATCACCCTAAACTTGGCGTTTAAGTGTTAGCTATGATAAATAAACCACTTCAGTTGCCAACCTACTCACAAAAAAAGAGTCGTTCAAAATATAGAAATATTTCAGTGTTTTGAATAATTTTAATTCTTGATTTAGTACGTTTTCTGCATGTTTTGATCCTACTATAACAAACAATTTGTAGTAAATTTCTTTGTGTATGGGTGTTGGGTCTCTCTGCCTTAACAAAATATATTCTTCAGAAAAAAATGCTTATAATCTATAAACTAATCTGCCCCGCGCTAACCCTGCTAACGCCCCGCAACCGCCCCGCCGCCGCTTCGCGTCCACCACGCAGCCACACCGCAGCTTCTCATTAAGCGCTAATGCGACAATGCCGTTAAATAAACTAATTACACGGTGGTTAGACTCCAATTCTTCGATACTAATTGAGTGGTTGACCGATGGGTTATGATAATTACTGGATGTGGACATTTTGTGTCATTAATATTTTACTCAAATTTTATTTTAGTTGCTCTCATTTTAATCAAAATAGAGAGCAACATTTTTATTAGTGTTATAAAATAACACACCATACTGAGTCTACACATTTTCGATTTTTCTAACGATCTCAAGATATTATGACCAGATTTGAATTTAAATTCACGTACGCCATTTTTCACAATATCAATTTAACGAGATTGTAGACAATTAATTTTCTAGTCTCACTCTTGTCCATAAGAGGATGGCTAGGTACTTCCTAAGCTATATAAAGCCTCTAAGTATAAAATGGAATAGTATCTTCATATTGGACTAGGCTAACCATGACTGCAATCATATTGTATGGAATTGGTTCTGTGTTTTTTATTAATGTGTCTTTTCTAAGACTTAAGAATTCTCACACATACTGGTTTATTGAAAAGAGGCGCACTTTGGCACATCATTTTTCACCGCTCGTCAAATGTCAAGTAATGTTAGGATTCCGTTACATTACGCAGCCATGTAGCGCTTAGGCAAATTGGTATCCAAAACAGCATTTCGAATTCGGTACTCATCTTCAGCGCTCAATATTTCACGAAAAACACAACAGGAAGCGACGGTCCACCAATCAGCGCTAATGTTGCATGAAACCTATCAATAATATCCGGGTGCCCTCATAAATATACGTTACATCGGAAAATCGCCTTGCAGGAACAATATGTTGCCATGATTGATTAGGGACTGGTAATGTGCAAAGGTGCTTTGATGCAAGTTCCCAACTTTTTAGGGATCTGTATAGTATATGACGATGAAAAATGGCGTGTGATGGAGCAGCGTAATTTTTTTAATATTGAATTAAAATATACATTTAATTATGGTCTAGCTAAAAATTTGATTAAGTTGGTAAAAAGTTACTTAGCGACGATTCGTGCAGGCCTAACGCAAGAAAGTCGGAACAAATAGCTCAGTCATTATTAATTGTATTAGTATTATTATAAACTGGTTTTTACTACTATAATATTATTCTGATCACAGATTATTATCAATAATAATAATCGTTCGTTCGTTCGTTCGTTCGTATGAGCAAGTGGCACTCTGTTGACGGAGTTTTTAGGCCGCCTAAAGTCCTCCGTCATGGCTTAACGACTTTAAAAGACGGGACCGACAATTTAACGTACCCTCCGAAGCACGGAAGCGCTCAGCTGATAATGCCACTTGCGGTCACCCATCCAAGTTGTGACCGCTCAGAACGTTGCTTAACTTCGATGATCTATCAAGGACGTCTTAGCAATCTTCGCCACGAGCGCTTCTTTTAATAATAATAATATTAATCTATCACACTGATTTGTAAATTAATATTGGTTTAAGTTAGTATTGGTTTTGAGTATTTTAGATAGATATAGCTTAAAAAAGGGCACGTGTAAAATGTAATTTTAATTGTTATTAGTTTCGGTGGAAACTTCTTCAACCTCTGTCAGTTTCTAAACCTTTTAGATACTGCGAACCCTCGTTTGTTATAAGAATCGCGCTTGACCGGGTTTATTTTAATGGAGTAAATTAGGAAACGATGTATCGTTCAAAGGCTCGCTTATAAAGTCAGAGATTTCTGAATAGTGCTTTGTTGTGCATGCACAATAGCGTGCCCCGTGTCCGATTGAATTGTGCCCTGAAATAGGTCAGGTATTCTTAAGGTGAGGTTGTGATGGGTACCAGGGTATGACATATTATGTCTAATATTTAACTTTTGGATTTTTTATCCTTAGGATTAAAAAAATCATACGTAGGTAAGTAAAATATCATTCTTAAAGGAAATATTTTTTACAGAGACTAAACTACACTAACCTTCTACATTGATTTACATAACTTTACAATTAAAATTGGAACCAGTTTTGCCATTTATGGATAGTTGTAAATGATCCAAGCCACTGCGACGGAAATGTGCCCAAGATCAGATTTGTGAATGGAATTGAATAATACTAATACAATTAATTAATTAATTAATACAATTAACTAAATTGAATGGCAATGCTGATATTAGGTAAGTGAAAAAGTTGGATAGATGTTTTTTTTAACTTGTTTTTGCTAAAACTACTCAACGGATTTTGGCTGTAACTTGGTAACTATTTTTTTTCCGGGTAAGTACCACGCCGTGAAATTAGTAACATTATAAACAGAAATGTAGCAAAGATTTCGAATCTAAATCTAATAAAAATACCAAAACTTGCAGCATTCACAGAATTTTTGGAAATATTCATAGTAACCTTTCATGGTGAACCTATGTTACTTATGGGAAGGGAATTACGACCATGACTCTCAAAACTTAGCCAGATGTTGCACACCATGCATCAAAAATGAAGAAAATTACTTTTCAAGACCTCTTATTGGATCTTGTTCCCGGATTTTGGAACTTACTCTGTAAATCGAAATTCTTATCAGCAATTTTGCAAGCTACGATCACACGCCTTACTGAGCTTTCCGGAAAAAGCACGCGACGCTTATTGAATTTCAAAATGTAAGCTGCAATTTATTTTGTTAGCTGAATACCTGGTTTGATACCCTGCTCCGTATAATAGCTTTATAATTATTTATCTCCCTCAACAGCCATCGGGAACCCTTATTATCCGCGACGGGCTACCGTTTTTGCGTAATCAAGCCTCCAAGGTCACAGCGTCTTTGCTTCAGCAATTAAGCCGCGCCCTTTCAGTTTTAACATAAATTCGTTTCTAAATTGCTCTGTAGGTAGCTTGGAGCCGTTGAAGCGAAAATTTCAATGTTCAGCTGATTCCATTAATTAGGTATGCTGTGTTCGCCCCATCGCGCCAAGTTGAATAGCCAATTACATTGATAATTGGTCGTGCAGGTGTCTCGGGGACAAAGACGACGGCGGCGCGGCGTGAGCGATGGATGCAAGCGGTTAAAACACGTGCACTAAATGTCTATCTAATTTCTTAAATCTATATAGATATATTATTTTTAGAATTTATTTTTAGAGTATTAGATATTAATGTGGATGGATTTAGGTAGGCCAAAGAAAAGATGGATGGACTGCGTGAGGGATGACATGAGTAAGAATGTAGTGAGTGCGGAGATGACGTCTGATAGAGGGAATTGGAGGAAGAACACAATGTTGTGCCGACCCTACATAGTGGGATAAGGGCAGGAAGAGATATAGATATTTTATTTTAATAGCGTTATCTGGCTGTGAATAACCTCCTAGGGATCTTTATAATTAGTAAAAGGCTGTGAAGTAGTATGCCCATAAATTTCGTCAGTGTTGTCGAGTTTTTGCCTAGTAGCTCAGTTGGTCAGAGCATGGCTACGATAAAGCTAGGATGCGGGTTCAAACCCCATCTGGTTGCAATTAACATACACACACATTAATAATATTCACGCCATGTCCAAGTTTTTGCTACCACAATAATTTCTTCAACCCTATTCAAGTTTTATGTTACCCAATTTTCATAGACATCAAGTAAACAAGGACAGAAAAGGGACAAAGGCTTAAATCCCTAAAAGGTTTTCTTTGAGCTAGACAGGTGAGAGCGTAGAAAAATATAACACTTATTCACTTTTTATATATAATGTAGCTTATGTATAACCTTGTTTATATAAGATATATGTAATGAAGAAAATAAATAAGACATCACTCTAATATTATAATGCTGAAAGTTTGTGTGTAAGTGTGAATGTTTGTTACTCTTTCACGCTCAAACGACTGGACGGATGAATGAATGAAATTTGGTACCAGGATAGCAAATCCTTGATTAACATACATGCTACTTTTGATCTCGATATTCTCATAGGAACAGGAACTTTTCACCGCGGGTAACACCGTGGGGCGCAGCTAGTTGTGATTAAAGATAAAGAAAAAATAATGTTTGTAATAACATACGGTCACCATATTCTTAAACTCACCCTATAAGTAAGTCAAGCATCTAAGTAGCGATACCATTTCCAAACTGCCTTGTTTTTGCTGGCAAGCCTCTTTGGACATTAATCAGATTATGGCACATTATAGTGGTGGTAATGTGGCGAAATGATTTAACGCGGGTAAGGGACCAATCGAGGTTATTAAACTTGCAGTGACATAATTAATTAGTGAATTTTAAAGTGTGAGTATAATAGAGTGAGTTTAGTTCGTTAAAATGTAATTTATACTGAGCTTTTAATAAAACAAAACCCATTCAATTTAATAATAACTTTAACGATTGAACATTGCGTATGTTACATCTGAAGATGAATATAAGAAGTCGTTATTTAACTCGTGCCACTTTTTATTTTTGTATGAAATGGAGACAAAATAGTTATTAAAATATAAAATAAAAACATGGAACAGTAGAAAAGAGCAAGATATTTTTTTTACAAACACTACCAGTCATCTCTCCGTTCATTAAAACATATATTATAATGTGTGATGTGTGTGATATATCAACTGCTAGCAATAATGTGTGATATATCAACCTCATGAACTAAGCAATAAACATAATCACGTTCACACTACCTGCTGAGCCCATATTATCAGAATACCCTACCATCAATGACAATGACATACTCTGAAAACGCATCACGGATTTATACGTAAGCATTAATTAAACTCTACAGTAACCTCGTAAGGCTACGTTTTCACTAGAGATGTGTTAATAGCTATGTACAGTGACGGTTTTTAAATGTTCGTCAGTTTTCAATTTGATTTGTTCAACGAGCACGAGTACAATGACATAATCCCTTTAGAAAACTTGAAAAAGGAACGTCACTGGTAAATGTTGGTACAATAAAAAATGATTCTTGCAATCTGGTGCAAGCGAAAACCGACTCTAAGGTGACGAACATTTTCAAACCGTCAGTATACTATGAGGATGCATATCGACGCTGTAAAAGGATGTAAGCTTTTCCACCAGAGAGTGCAAGAAAGCTGAGCGGTTCAAGGATGCTTAACGACTCTGTCAATCAGTGTACAGATGATGCGAGGATGCATAGGGCTCTTGTCATAAACAACGCCAAATTACATTTCTAGCAACAAATCCTTAACAACGCAACACATCCGTAGCACACATCCCTTTGTATGTAAAAATACATTGCTCCGCTAAGCCGTTTCCACTATGTGCGCTAAGCAAGATAAAGCAAATGATTATATCGCTGCTTAACAAACACATCCCACGCCACGCATCCTCGCACAATTTCGGTGGAAACGCAGCCTTAGTAATCACAATAGCTATGCTCCTGTGAATGCATCGATAGATGAAACCAGCGTTTATTTTAATCAGGATATGGTGTTACTTCGGACAATTGGCAATAGGATCGGTATTCTGATAGGCGCGAGAGCAAAAAATTGGGTCTGCGTTGCTTCTAGCATGAAATTATCTGATTTTAGTGGCAAAAAAGAGAATGGCAAACATTGAACTTAACGACCTCTGTGGCGCAGTGGGCGAAAGCCCGCTTGGGACGCGAAGGTTGCGGGTTCGATCCCTGCCACGGGACAAATGTTTGTATAAACTACAAAATATCTGTCTCGAGTCTGGGTGTTTGTTGTATGAAATATTGTGCGACTGTTATTTTTAATAGAAACAAAAATTGTATAAATCGAATCTAATAATTAATCTTACTTTTGATATAAACAAAAACCTAAATCAAATCATATATCGTAGATAATTATGATTATTATTTATCTCAATCATTATAAAACAGTCATAAACATTATGACATGTACTATGAAAAAGTTTTTATGGCTAACGATTAAGCATAAAGGCTTTTGTTGATAAAACGACTACAATGTAATATCTGTTTAATGTTTAGAGTTGCGCTTCTATACTGAATATTGTTGTTTATAAGTTTTATTTGTTTTTGTCATGATCATCATAAGTGATTGTGAGGTTTATCCCACTAATATTAGTTTGTATGGATGTGTGGATGTCTGTTGTTTTTTCGCGCGAAAACTACTAAACTGATTTGGCTGAAATCTGGAAAATACATAGTATATGGAACAATACATACTAGGCTACTTTTTATCCAGGTAGGTAAACGGGGGCGAAGCTACAGCCGAGTAAGCACGTAACATTTATAAACATTAAACTTAATTAATCCACTCAAAAGCGGGCCCAGTGAAAAGAGGGAAAGGAGGCCTTTGCTCTGCAGCGGGAAACATCAGGCTTATAGATCTGGCAGGCTGGACCGATTTGAATAATTCTTTATTTCATGTTTTCTAATAGTTCAATATACATTTCAGTAAATGTACCTTATAAAATGATTAAATCAAAATTTTAACACTACGTTATTTCTATTTGCAAACTTATCTATAATATATTTTTGTCCTACTCGAAAACTCTATGTGATATAACTAAATAACTAAACCATTTATCAGGAATTTCATGCGAGTATCTGCTTATATCGAACTCCGTCACCGGAGTTGGCCACTTGCTCATACGACGTAAAACTAACCAGCAATACATTTGTCAATATTTCACCCGTCGCATTCCGGCTAACCAGAGACCAGCCAAATACATGACCACGGCCAGTAAAATGGCCAACGTGCCGTGGTTACATTTAATAGTCATAATTGCTGGTGTCCGGTTTGAGGCGGTTTGATCCAGTCCGAAACTAAATTGGACCAATGCAATTAATTTACCCGAGAATGGTAGCGAGCGATATTCATAAATGTAAAGGTGAAAGTACGCCGGAATTACGCTCATTGTCATTTGAGTAGTTCGGATAGCATTAAATTGCATTTAATAGGGTAAATGTGATCTCTGCGTTGATTTGTTCAAAGACGTAGTTGTCTAATAGGATAAGTTTTATTGTCGTACTATTTTTTGCTGCACTTTAGTACTATAATTAAATCTATTTATTTTTTCACTTGATTTTCTAAAGATTTATTGATTTGTTTTCTGCACACATTTGTTTTCAAATTCAATTACACTTCAGTCTGCTAATCAATGCAGCTTCATTGGCTCATTAGTTCAAGATGTCCCTAAACTATTGGGGCGAGCTGAAACTTGGGCCAATAGGCGTGTCCGGGCCAAAGTTCCTCACATTAATGAGACGACAATGATTTGGGTCCCGCTCTCGGATAACTCCCGAATTAACTGGAGCTGTTCTTTGTTGGCTTAAGAAAGACTTTTGAATAGCAGACCAATGGCCGTATTGTGTTCTGGAAATACGGAATGTCACAAAAATAAATCCAATCGGAAATCCAGAGATCGATTGTTAGATTGAATCTGACAAAACTCTACTTTTGTTGGTATTCAGGAAATCCGCTGTTAAAATAGCTAATTCAAAAACCACAAACAAAAATTACACACATGCGTATGTATTGATTTTGAAAGTAAACCTAACCATCATAGCCTTTGCAATATCTATGATGCTGATGAGTTTTTGATACGAGTAAGTATATGCACGATTTTTCGTAAAACAATTTTCATGTTTTAGTTGAAAGATACATATTGATTTATATTATGATTTAGTACAGCTACTTACACCCTCGTTAGCAGGCAATATCCTTAATTGTTACATTTATTTCTATAATTTTCAACGATATTTTTGCTCAAAACGATTAGCTGTAATCGTTTCAGTGTGGAGGCAATTTTCATGAATCCGTCATTAAGAAAGTTTAGAGCTTATCCCGGCTTCGTTGTCCCAACTGATTAATTTATGTGGCAGGATGCTGCAGACTGTCACTGGATGCGGTAAACTATGGTACCTAAGTGACTAGCAAATTTTCATGTGAAAATATGCTATGAGCTACTAATATTTTAAAAGCAAAAGTTTGTATGGATTTATAGATGGATGTTTGTTACTCGCAAAACCTACTCAACGGATTTGACTGAAACATGAAATCTACAAAAGTAGTTTAAAACCCGGAATAGTAAAAAAGTATGATGCCTATGAGTTCATAGGCTACTTTTTAACCGGGTTAGTACTACACGAGCGAAAATGCGGACAAAAGCTTATTTATCCATAAAGTAAGGATCCTGTAAAACTTATGCAGATTTTCAAATTATTCACAAAAATGTTATAGAATCTAACAGCGCTAATTTTGTGATTTGTTTAAAGTTCAAAGCAGAAACGCAGATTTCGTTTGACAATTTATTAATTAATAATCAGAATGTTTCTACATAAGCAATAATAATGGTTCTAATTCTCAGCTAGAAATTTATGATGACCATGGTATAAATCTATGTTACTATTAGTAAGTATTGTGTAAAAATATTTATTTATATAAACGAGTTAATAATACCCATTATCAATGTCCATTCTAGTTTCTGCAACAATTAAAAGACAGAGAAAGCGAGAAGCCCCACCAGGTGTCACTGTCAGCTGCACCGCTACACCATCCGTCAATGCCGAATCTGTTTGGAATTGTTTAATTTATTGGGCATTATTTAGTGGATTCCGAGTATTTCTCGCAAGATCCGAAATTGTTTGGGAAGGAAATGTTACAGAAATTGAACGGCCTAGCTGAAACTTGAATAATTGTGGTTTGCGGTGGTCGTCCTTCCGAGATGTTTCATTAAAGTCGAACGCTTGATTTTACTTTATAAAATTTAAAACCCCCTTTTTAAATAGCGAAATCCTACGCTAATCTATAAAAATGAAAATAAAATGCCGTATGTTTGTCATTAATTACAATAAACTCCATAGGACTTTTTCGTGTAAAATTGCTATAATTATATTTCAAACATGCAATGTTTTTTTAAGCTCGTTCATCACATTGTCAAATACAAATCAAATGTCATCAAATGTTTCTATAATAAGAGATGTTCATAATATATTTTACTAAATAGAACATCGAAGTTGAGAGAGTGACACTGTTGGCATATCTCACACATCAACGAACATGTATGCTACCTACAGTTCGACTGAGAACATAATTGTGCCAAGGCGTATCGAGGCCTGTAATTAGTTCTCAATTAACATGGTGACAGAACAGTTCATGTTCAGACGGGTAGGCTGTATGTAATTCAAGATGCTAATAATATGGTTGTAGTAATTAATGCAAGGAGACAACTGTTAAAATAAGACCCAGAACTTTTGGGAAAGTATTTATAGTTAACTTTCAAAGTAGTAGATGTTTTTAAACTTTCGCGATAAATGTTGTTCTAATACCTTATTTCAGTTGGAATAGGTACATAAAATTGGACTTAAATTTTTAAAGCGATACTTAACTTAAACGTTAAAAGAGCTTTTTTATGCTTTTTATGAACTTAGAGGTGATTTTAATAGGTTACAATCACATTTTATCGACAGCAACTTTCAAACTGGTTCAAATGTTAGTCATGCATGATTTTATACTTTACATAAATTCAAACAATAGCAGCATGCACAAATGATGTCAAACATTACACCGCATACAACGCATTGTATTCAATATCTTGGTCTGGTAAGAGTTTGTCAAAAGTACGAATTTTGTTTCCTACGTTCGGTTGCATTTTTATATAACTTCCAACATTACGCGGTTCATAAGTACGGTAAAGACGATCACCAAAACTGGTCAATTTCAACCAATTCAAAACAGAGCAACGGGTCCGCATTGGGCCCGCACGAAATAGGCACGAAATAGGCCACCAACTTCACTACTGATTATCGTTTTGAAACTTTAAGCATTTATCACTAAGCTTAGTAGAAACCATTGGCTGTGATTTCGATTTAGTGTTTTAATAGTTTTGATTATTTTTGTTGTCTTTCTGTGAAGTTTTTGTAGATGTTACTACTGTAAGGCTGTATTTAGTACTCGACAGACGGTAAAAGCGGTCGGTCAAGCGTAACTGAAAATGAAATGTATGAAGGGCTACACAGTTCAGCGCTTATGAATTGCTACCCACGTAGAGCTACAATTGATACGACGTGTAATCAGCGCATACTGTATGCGCTGATTACTTCAATCTAGTCTTTCAAATTAAAGAAATAAAAAATACTTTAGTATACTGTAATGAATTTTCTACGTTGATGGACTGTATCCATCCACCTCGATATTAATAAAAATATGAAGACAAACGACAAGTGCTACAGATACTTTTAAGCCTTAGGCAATTTAGAGCCAAGCATTTATCTTGATATCCTCAGATACAGTTTTTATGCTCGTTGCCTAGATCTTGTTCGACGCCTAAAACTGCGTCATAAGCAAAACGATGGCATTACTTTGATAAATGGTATGTCTCTAATAGACTTTTATGGCGGCAAGCGTGAGTTGAAGTAGTTTATAAAAAAGTTATATTCTTAGTACTTTTCTCGTACCTCGATCTCGCAAAAAGTAGTTACGTGTTAAAAATCATGGTTTAAAAAAATCTCATGAATATGCGAATACTATTTCACGTGCTTGTATATTTTTTGTATTGTATACAAGATGACTCCCGGAGAACAATTTCATCCAAATTGTTTTTATGGTATCACATCTGGCTATGAGAATGGTATCACATCTTTGAATCCAAAAAACATGCATAAAAAAGATGTATTAAAACCATGCTCCGATGCATATAAGCTAAAATTTCAGATGATATTATCATAATTATATTCAGCATATTATTTTAGCGTTAAATTTTTTTGTCACTGGTATTGAAAATACGAAATGAATATAATTCTTTCGCATTATTTTTTAAAGTATTTATAATCTCAATAGAATAGGTACAGATACAAATAAAAAAGATATTAGATACCTACAACCAAACACTTATTAGAGAAATCAATTAAACTAGAAAATACTAAATCTCGTCTTTTCCCTAATAATTTGGCCACTGACTGTACCTATATAGAGATATCTAACCTTTTGCGTAATTCCATCAAAACTCGCGCAACATTCAAATCGTTATTTGGACTATTGGGTTGTTACTAACAAGCCCGGTCTATGCATTTAAATGCGCAAATAGAGCAATAGCGTTCTACTTGAGAAAGATACTATCTGTGCCATTAAACAATCAATGGGTCGATCCGATCCCAGGGATGGGTCGGACTGAGACTTTGTGGGTTCGCACTTGGACGACTTTGTCATTAAAGTGGAACGTAAATTGAGGAATTTAATAATGAAGATTGTTATTGACAAGTTGCGGTGGGTAATATTACGGGAAAGTTAGTAGAGGATCGGCGACACTGAAATTTATCATGTATAATATGCCAGTCATTAAACCTTGACAAAATAATTTAAATTGACTTGCATAATCAATATTTTAGAATTTTTGATTAATCCTCAATACATCTCAAACTTAAATTGGTGTATTTTTCTTAAAGATAAAAATAAGTTATATTATAAGTTTACAAAAACAATGAAAACTAATTTATAATCTACAGATTTCACTCCATTCCGCAGCATTCACACCACTTTGTCCCTAATGAGTACTTCCTCCAAAAACTGTCTTTTGAATTCGGACAAAAATAAAAAGCAATTAATCTCCCCTCAGAATCTGTACGTGAGGTTGTGGATAATGAATGAAGGGCCGAACACCCGAAAGGCCAAACGGCGATATTAAATCGTTACGTGCAATACGACCTACGTGTCCTCTTCAAGTGGAAAGTTGTATCACTAATTCAGAAGATGATCGATAAAGCTTTAGTTTACATGAAAGCTGAGAACGTTATGGGGCGTAGACAAAACAAAAGAAGCTAGAAAGCAAGAAAGAAAAATCGTTTATTTTGGTAGGACCTCAAGGATCACTTCAGTTTCGTCTTACATGCTAATGCCTGTTCCAACGCGACTCCCTACACCAGGGAAAGAATCAGGCAAGAACCTGGTGGTGTGGGCCTAGCTTTATTTTAAATTTCATCTAAAAAAAAGGTTAATTCTGTTAAATGGTGAATGTTCTTAAGACTGTCATAGCACGGTGGCCGCTTTCAAGGAAATATGCATAAAAAATCGGCTCGAAAACTACACCAATAATAGATGTGAGGTGACCTTTATCATCAATTTTGACGTCCAAAGTCTGCATCATGATCAATTTATTATTATCTGTCTATCAATTGAATTTTCCCCAATTGAAACTGAAGTGCTAGTCAGTCATTTCTCGAATTTATAATGAAGTTTCAATACTAAACGACGAAAGAAACCAACGTGAGGCACCGCGGCTTAGTTAGCTTCCTCGTATTGACTATGTATTTTCGTTGACTAAACCAAGAAAATTATTTAGATGCAGAGAAAATCTAGTCATTCTCAACAATAACCTAGCTAGACACTACCATATCCCGTTGCCTCCTGACAATGCAAATCTTTCATAAACGATGTAAAAAAACGGGTTTTAATATATTAAAGGCTTATTGCTATTCTTAAAGATACACAAATGCTTGTTTTTATCAATATGAGTTTACTATCAGATTTTTAAATGAATATTAAGCTAAGCGGCGGGTGCTATAAACATGTTCAAACTATTGTGTTTTTAGAAATATCAGTTTATTAGCATACTTTAATATTAATATAAGCTTCGTCGAATTGCTCAAATAGGGAGAAATTTCCAGAGATGAAAATAAATGCTTTTCAATTCCAGCTCAATACAATTCAATATTAAATCATTTGGTAGGTAATAAGTTTTAGCTGTAATTTACTCTTAAATACAGAATAAAATCTGAGATTCCAATAATCCAACTAACAAGAACATCTTAAATAACAAACCAGTTGGAAAGTTTTTATCCGGCCGATGGGATGCCCGAGCGGCTCTATTCAATACAGCCTCATTAATTCGGCGTAGAGTCCTTCAGTCCACTATTTTGCAGAAAAAAGTAATGCTGGTAAATGTATTTATAGACAAGCTCTTTACAATTGCTCTTGTTGTAAATTGGATCCATAATAAAGTTTTTTAATAATATCTCTGACTCTGACTTAAGGCGCATGTATTCAAAAACTGCGCTAAAGCATGATTTGTCATCGCATTGTCATCACTTCAAGTACACCACTAGATGTTTTTTTTTTGCTTTTTTCTTTAAGTACGTAGTAGAATAGAATGCGTATTTATAGCACAGACATAGAAACATAGGACAATGAAAGGTACAAAGTAAAAAAACAGGTAAAATGCAGTTGGTTCAGAATAAGCAACTAACGTAATTACCCTTTTTTAAAGGTCTTGTAAATGTATCTGCTAGCTATAATGCTAAGAAACTGCCTTAACACAAAAAAAATATTCAACGAACATTTTGGTAACATTTGAATATTTTCATAAATCTGCATATTTAGGCTCGATAATTTTACAGTTCTACGTGCATAACATGCTACAAATAATACTTCAAAATATTGTAACAGTGATATAGCTCTATAAAGCAAGATACTAATTTCCAAAAAAAAACCGGTACAATCTGTGTTCCCGTTAAAATTGAAATATTTATCAAACGAGATATGAAAATGTTTTACAGACTATAAAGACGGGAATTATTATTTGAATGCTAATAGCTACAATAAACCGAGTAACAGCTTTGGCGTCACATTGTATTAAGGAGGTACAAGATGTAGGAATTGGTATAAAACAGGAAATCAATTGTTTAAGTGCCTGTTAAAATATTTGGGGTACTGCTGGCGATTGAAATACTTTATTTATGGCTGTTCGCAATTTTGATATTTATTATTGGAATAAATCATAAAATAGTGAAATGTTGAGGTGACAAATGAAGAATTAAATAGTGCTTTGCCGATATCAAGCAGTTCGTTCGTTTATCAAGCAGTAAACTGATAATATGGTTTGTAATTTGTAACCAAAACTAACTTATAAAAATAGTTCCATGTTGAAACTTACTGGTACAAATTAATAATTCCGAACATTTTGGTAACATTTGTATGTTAAATATAACAAGATAATGATATATAATAAATAGATGTTAAATATAATAAGATGGCTATAAATAATAATATAAAGCCATCTTATTTTCTAAAAATACGAACTGATCTAAAATTTAATTTGCGCTAAGGAGATTCTATGGATAAAAGATAAGAAACCTATCTGAACACAATAAACTGATTACATGCTGCCTGCCAGTCGATTTTAATATTGCATCATAAAACCCATAACATTTTCAATAAAGGCTATATGACATAGTTCTTGAGGTATTACCAGCAAAACGCGACCTAGAAGATCGTAACTAAAGTCGTTCGGTGCATAGATTACAAGTTTATTAGCAGTGACGTCATTCAATATCAGCCTTAAGGTCTTTTGTTACGTCATAGATTGCATAATGCGAATATTCATGTTGATAATAGCTTATTAATGGTGATATGGAAATGAGATAAGGGAAGTTGAAGAATTTGCTTATTGAGAAAAGGAACAGTGAGAAAAGAAACAATAAGTATAAAATACCATAGCACCGCGGGAGATGGCAGTGACGCGTTTAGAAACTACGGTTGATACTAACTTTCAAAGTTGCTTTGTTGTGGGTTACATAAATTAAAACTAAAGTATTATAAAAAAAGAAGATTAGATTAGAAAGTCACATAATACTCAATTACATTACTAATAAACAACCCCGTGTCTTTTTACAATATTTTTTGATTTTGACTATATTTAAAATTCAAAGATAGAATTTCCAAATGTTACGAAACCGTATCGTGAACTTTGCATTTTTATATTTGGAACACAAATTCTGAAACTCATCGCGTTAACGAAAATAATGTAGTTGTGTTTTATTCTCGCAGGTCAAGAATAAATGAAGGTAAGACAGTGACAGTAACTCACAAACACAGTTTTTTGCCGAAGCATCGTGTCGTGAGCTACACGAATAACTCAGACGTGGTACCTTTTCGCTATTATCAAGGGTATAGTGACGAGAAATATTCGATGATAGGTCAGGAATAAGTAATGGTTCACTAGTGTTTGGTTTTTAAACAAAAATTATATCTAAGGGAGATATAATTTTTAAGTTGACTACTAGCGAACTTACTAATATTACTGGAAAACTATTTGAAACGATATTTCTGGATCTTATTAATTCTGAATCGATAAAAAGTAGTAATCATACAAAAATATTTTGTAGTAGCAATATTATGTATTCTGCTACAACATTTTACTGATTACCTTTTACTGATGACTGATTTTGATGCCACGATTAGAATTAGATATTATGAACTTTTAATTTATTTTAAGTCTTTTTATATTATATCCTGTGTAATGTGTGTAATTGTGTGACACAAAATAAATGATTATATTATTATTATTAAAAAAGTACTTCAATTATGTGAAATTTATGAAAAAGTAGATCTGGTCTTAAACTATTGTATCCCACCTCTAGCCAAAGTATGCCGTGAGAAGACCCCATCACGTTGAATTCCCACTTATTATTTATTAACTGGTCATAAGTGCTAAAATGTGTACAATTCATAAGTCCACTAGAACGTGTGTTGGCCGCACTTATAAATAATTCAGTCTATCTCAGGGTGCTTCGACGAAGGCATTCGATACCTTGCTCATAGTTCTATCTATTTTTTGGCGGACTCGGGTAAATCTTGTTTCGTAAAGTTTTCAGGCGATAGACGAAATGTAATTGTACGTTATTGAAGACAGGTGCAGAATAAAATATCATAAAATTTTGAGTAGCGCTAGAAAATTCAGAGGGTAAAGTGAGTTCGGGTAATGTGAAGAGTGCCTTTGACAGGATATGGGAAACTGAAGAAATGTTATTTCGTCGTAAAAATAAAGCATATAATAAGATCGCTGATGTTCTTGTACAAAATAGCTCGTAGCTTATTTTCATAACTATGAGTACCTATCCTAGAGAAGAGACACTGTTCAGACAAAAATCTTACTTCATTTCTCGTGTTTCTGTCCTAATGAAATCAAGACGACCATTAATCCTCGAAACACCCCAAGCGTGACAACATAACCACAAATTCAATTTAGCATGTTCGTTTATACCAGATAGCCACATAAATAAAACTTTTAGGCTTATGGCCCCAAAATGGCGAACTAAAAAGCTTTAAGGACTCGGCAAAATTGAATTGGGCCAAACCTTTCTTGCTAAGCTATTTGCGAGTGGGTAGCGAGGACATCGCGGAAATTATAATTGGGACATAATATGCGAAGTTGGGATCACAGGCTTCGGGATGCTTTACGTTTTTACGGGTCGATTAATTTGTCCTTTCGTATGTGGGATAAATGAGAATTGACGCAACGGGCTGATGGATATTAAACTTTCGTTATATGTTTCGATTTGACCATGACAGAGAGTGAAACCTATACTATAACAGAATACAATATTAAAAGTAACGGTCCCTACAAATGCATTATATTATGCCAAAGCCTAATTTTATTTTTAAAAATCTACTTATTTCAACATTTTCCATTATCAAATCAAGCCTGTAATATACTTCGACTAACTGCAGACCTGATCTAAAACGCAAACAATGCGCCACATTTTTGTTCACAAAAAGAGCAATGCCGGCAGGCCGTGTCCGATTCGTCCTACAGATGAAATGCATCGGAAAACAAACAGCAGAAGTCCGCGAAACTTTTATATTTCTAGCTCTCTGTTTCGACAGGGTTATTCCAAGTCCAACGAAATATCTTATATATGGAAGTAGAGACGCGGCACGACGCGGGTTGGAAAAGAAATAAGTTTTTTAAAAGGTTTTATCTTATAGCCATATACGCGATGTAATGATTGGGTCTGCTCGGTAGTAAAACATAGCCTATGGTTTTTTGTTTATATTTTAGGTGTGTCGTAATTGTCCTATTACATATTTTAATAAAAATAATAATAATAGACGATGCGAAAATATTGTTTTCTTGCAGCCTTAGTCATTATGCTTGCCTGTTCCTAGGTTATGTGGGATTGCTACAAAATCACACCCTTCCTCGACTTTCACCTACTAACCAGTAATCAGTATTCATTGGTTTGTTGCGCAAGTTAGTAGTCACATCTATTTATCTTAAAATATCATAACATCAAAGCTACTTAATGTCTTAACATAACCATGGCATACCTTTATCGTGTGCAAGAGCTTTCAGCGTTTGTCACTTTTCCTTCAGCGGCAACTTTAAAATATTTACGAGTGGAACTTCGCCGCAAGAAATTCTTCTCGTGTGGCGAATATAAGTTCGAAAATGGACTGTAGAAGTTTCGTATTAGAGATGGATTATCTTAGTTTTGTCAGCTGTGGATTTATACTCGTACTACGAGTTTTGAGTGTTGTAAACATTTTGGGAAACTCACATTGACTTTGTAAGCAATTTAAAAAAAAATATGAAAGTGGCATATCAATTCACTAAACTTAATCTGGTTATATTTAAGGATTTTGCATCTTTGTATCACAATGAATAGTAAAGGTAAAAACAGTTACAGTAAAATACAATTGAACTATAAATTATAACTGTTTTAAGAGTTTGCGTGTATAAACTTACCAAAGGTTCTATTTATAAGGGTGTCTGTTTATCATCTAGTGCGGTGTCAAGTGATACCGCAAGACACTGATAAATTGACTGGTATAAGAGGCAGAATGGTGTAGGGTAGTGTCAAACAAACGTTGTGTTTTTGCGGCGATAAGCTTGTGAATTGTCAAGTATGGAATGTTTACTTAAATAATATTTAAATAAATAATAAAGACTTAAACACTTTAAAAAAAACCTTGGACACTTTACACGGCGTCATCTAGTCCCAAGCTAAGATAGATAGATAGATAGATAGATATACATTTATTCAGCACACACACATACAATAGAAAAAAACAATAATAGCAGAGAAGGACACAAGACAGGTAGGTAGGTAGGTACAGATAGAAAAACAACTTAATGCTTGTGTTATGGTAACCAGATGACTAATATAATACTTAAATACTTTTTTTGTAAATACATACATATATAGATAGAAAAACATCCAGACCCGGAACAAGTATCTGCAGAACATACAAACATTTGTCCCGCGGCGGGATTCGAACCCGCAACCTCCGCGTCTCAGACGGGCCTTCGCCCACTGTGCCATAGAGATGTGTAATGTGCGCATATTCGGTATATTTATTTATATATTTATTTGGGTTAGCAGACAGAACTACTATACCATTGTATTGGATAGAGAACTGAATCATATCTCTGACTTTCCTCTTAGATATCTTTGAAAGTTTTTTATGATTAAAAATTGTGAATATCAACTGTGGCTTCGAGACATAGCAAATTGAAATGGAACCCTAATAGTGTCGAGACTCTTTTTATTTGAAACGGGAATATAAATCAACATGAAATGAATATCATGCTAATTATAGGTAAATTAAGTAACAAGTAAGTTTATTATTAACTATTTCTGATCAACTATGAATATATTTTTGTTGATAGTAAGTATACCTTTCTATTTGTTTATTCATAAAGTAGGGCAGTAGAGTTGATATTTATTTTATTTTAAATAAAAATATAACCACCATAATGATGGCATGAAATAACGCCTTTGTTCTCATTGCATTATGGTTTATGCAGCCAATAAATATTTCCAAGGCGGGTCCAACTGTACTTAAAGTACCATTTCAGCATCATGATTAAACATTCTAGAATATCTTAAGTTGAAAATGATAACTCAAGCATAAACAACGTGCCTGTAAACTTTTTCGTTTTTTACTTTATGGAATTATAATAACCATAAGTTTTTCTGTGAGTGGAGGATATTTGTAGAGGTCTACGTGTTTCAAATGTAAGTAACATCAATGTTATTTCTTCTTAGCCTGCTCGGCGACTGCCTTGGGTTTTACAAGGAGGAGTTTAGCTGCTGTACTCTCATAAATGACTGATCTTTAAAGAGGTCGTACGTGAAAGTACCGTTATCAAAATGGTAGGTAATATTGGAAGGCGGTTTATGTTTAAGATCGTCACGTTTTGAACAGCAATGTAATGCTGAATCGCGCTTGTCTATGTAGATAAACCTTAACAAGGTGAGTCACGCGATCTATTATTATATCATTTGTTGCGGCGCTTCGTGATTTATTCAATAGTATTGTACTCTTGAGGGAAAGGCACATTCATTTGAATAATTCTTTACTACCAGATCATTTATTAACTTGGTAAACACTTATTTGTAAAAATCAAAGTTAATTAAAATCTTACCAAACATTCCATATCCTATACTAGTGTCTCAAATGACTTTAGTAGGCAAAAATATTGGTCTGCATTATAGCCATGAAATTCATCACCATTTTGATGGATATTTTTATGATCAAAATTCCATACCACTGTAGTAATATGTAGTTTAAGGTCTAGGACTCTTTTTCCAATCCTATTTATTTTCTTTGTTAAACAACATTAACAATAAAAATAATTCAGCTGTTGAGCAAACATATGTTCATTGTAATCAAATCAATTTTTGTTTCAAATATTTTTTGTAAGTAATTTTTTCGTTGAAATTCAACGCGCACTCAACGCTGTCACGTCAGGCTAATTTTGCCCAGAGTGCCTCAAACACAGACAATTAACAGCCGCTGCACGTATGCACCCTTTAGCTAAATTGTTATTTAAATTCACCCCGACAGCCTGATGGTCGGATTGGGGATACTTTATTACCATCTTAAGCGGTTTGAACATCGTTTCCTCGTGTAGAAAAAAGTATTCTGTTAGAACTATTCACATTGGTTTTCTCTTTCTTTCTTAATACTTTTTCTTCCTTTCACTAACTCAGATATTTGATTACATTCAATTATGTGATTTGGGGATTGACAATTTAAAACAAAAGACAGTTTAAATACTAAATTATTTTTCAAGCATTACTTGATTAACATTTGAGTTGTGTTTGCCGTATTCTAATGAAAACTAAAATACACCATCGAAGCTGTAAATGTGATATTAAAAACATGTGAATAAAATCTTACACATCAGCTCAGCTATCTTTAAAAAAGCTTTCATGGCTCATACATTATTATGCTGGTTATCACTTTAATGTTTTCCATTTAAAAACCAATTTTATCGTATTATCAATTTATAATCGTTTGAACCCGCTTTCCGACTCGTCAAATATTTGTTTTGATGTTTCTCTTTGTTCATTGGTCTAAATCATTTTCGGGTAAGTCCAAATTTAGCGTTGTATTCGGCGATAAACATGATTATTAAGTATTTTTAAAACGAATGTTGTAAAATGAAGATAAACATTTAAGTTTATACGTTTATTTGGTAGCAAAACACACACAAGAAAATAACAAACAAGGCCGGAACAAAGAAAAAGAAAACAATAAAACTTAAGTACCTAATAAATCAATAATAAATAAAACATACATACCTAGATAGGTAAACAATTCTGCTCGCTAAGTAGCTACAGTAATAGTTCTTTCCCTGTGTGTAATATTACCAAACAGGATTGTCTCAGCATTTTAGCTACGCCCATGTTATGGAAGTCGATGTGGATTTTGTGCGGCGAGTCTTATATACTTACTAGCTGTGCCCCGCGGTGTTACCCGCGGTGAATAAGTTAATAGATTTTTTCGTTAAATAAGTTAGAACGTCGTTAGTTAATAAGTTAATAGATTAGAACGTCGACTGGTGAACCGATTTTGATGATTCTTTTTTTGATCTGATGAGAATCGTCAGAGATATGAATAAAAATGCACCTTGAGAGTGCATAAAATTACTATTTTCTTACGTAATTGAATTTTTTTTCATCAAATTTTTAATTTTGCTCCTTGGTAAGACCAATGCGTCATTGTGTCACTTTATTTTGGTGCTCATAGAACGGGATGACTGCTGGTCGGTTACTATTCTATGGTCTAACACAGTTTATTTTGCTCGCAAAATATTCAAGTAGCTACCATGCGAGCGAAGCGAGCTTCGACCCAAGCGAGCGCAGCGAGCCGAAATTTTTAAGACAAATTCGTTATGTGACACTTGATGTAGCTTATATTGCTTACAGAAATGGCTGACTGTTGGTCGGTCCCTATTCTATTGTCTGACATAGATCAATTTGCCAGCAAATATTCAAGCTACCGTGCGAGGGAAGCGAGCTCAGTGAGCGTCTTAAACTCGCGAAGCGAGCCGAAATTTTTAAAAACAAATACTCCTGACGTGACACTTGATTTTGCTAAAGGCTGACTGTTGGTCGGTTCCTATTCTATGGTCTGACATAGTTTATTTTGCTTGCAAAATATTCAAGAAGCTACCATGCGAGCGAAGAGAGCCAAAATTTTTAAGAAAAATGCGTCATGTGACACTTGATTTTGCTTCTAGTGCTCATAGAAAAGGCTGACTGTTGGTCAGTCCCTATTCTATGGTCTGACATAGATCAATTTGCAAGCAAAATATTCAAGAAATTACCGTGCAAGCGAAGCGAGCTTCGAACTAAGCGAGCGTAGCAAGCTTCAAACTAAGCGAGCGTTGCGAGCCTTTTAAACTCGAGCCGAAATTTTTAAGAAAAATGCGTCGTGTGACACTTGATTATGCTTATAGTGCTGATAGAAAAGGCTGACTGCTAGTCTGTTCTTATTCTATGGCCTGACATAGTTCAATTTGCTAGCAAAATATTCAAGAAGCTACCGTGCGAGCGTAGCTAGCTTCGAACTAAGCAAGTGCATCGAGTTTCTTAGACTCGACATTTTTAAGATAAATTCGTCATGACTGACACTTATGTTTGCTCATGGTAATCAAAGAAAAGGCGCTGGTCGGTTCCTATTCTAAGGTCTGACACAGTTCAATTTGCTTGCAAAAGATTGAAAAAGCTACATGCGAGCAAAGCGAGCGCAGCGAGGCTTTTAGACTCGAAGCGAGCCGAAACTGTGGGAAATTTAATAAAATAGCGATGATGAGGTGCTGTACCGAATTTTAATTGAAGACACAAATATAAACTTTGTCCTAATGGTTTATGTTGAGTCAGAAATATTTTTATCGGGGATTTATCTGCGTACATCCCAATTCCGTGAGATTATCAGGACAAAAAAAACAATATTTGAAATTCGTTAAGCCGTTTGAGTTTGAAGAAGCATAATTTAGGTATTTTGATAATCTCACGGGCATAATACGCTTTTAAGGGATTTAAAGTAGCTTATGACGTGTTGTTATCCAGGATATCAACTGACCTGGTACCAAATTTCATTCAAATCCGTCCAGCCGTTTCAGCGTGAAGGAGTTATAACATTTCCTGTGCTGCCATCTATTAACATTATTTTGACTAACAGTTACGTTTCATGGCCAAACTATTTTGATAAATAATTTGGTTTATAATCCCACGGAACCATTCCTTTTTTCAGGAATTTAAGGTAGCTTATTTGTTAATCCAGGGTACTGCTACCAAATTTAATTCAAATTCATCCAGCCGTTTAAGCGTGAAGGAATAATAACTTTACCTGTGCTGCCATCTATTGAAATTATTTTGTTACTTTTTCAGTTAGTTTTTCACCGCAAAACTATTTTGTATTTGATTAATAATCCCACGGAATCTATGCACTTTTCAGGAATTTTAAGTAGCGTATTATTTTAATCCATGGAATAAACTATCCTGCTACCAAATTTAATTCAAATTCATCCAGCCGTTTGAGCGTGAAGGAATAATAACTTTGCCTGTGCTGCCATCTATTGAAATTATTTTGTTACTTTTTCACGGCCAAACTATTTTGTGTACCTATACTATTTTAATGAATTTGATTAATAATCCCACGGAATCAATGCACTTTTCAGGAATTTTAAGTAGCGTATATTTTAATCCAGGGTATAAGCAATCCTGCTACCAAATTTCATTCAAATCCGTCCAGCCGTTCGAGCGTGAAGGAGTTATATTTTTGCCTGTGCTGCCATCTATGAAGTTATTTTGTCTAACAGCTGCCTTTTGCACGGCCAAACTACCGAAACTATTCTAATGAACATTTTGTTTTATAATCCCACGGGAACACTGCACTTTTCAGGAATTTCAAGTAGCCTATTAGTTATTCCAGGGTATAAGCAATCCTGATACAAAATTTCATTCAAATCCGTTCAGCCGTTTGAGCGTGAAAGAGTAACAAACACACTTACACACTTACACACACACAAACTTTCACCTTTATAATATTAGTGGGATTATTGCTGATGCTCTATCACTTTTAATAAAGAATTATTATCTGATTAAAAATTAATGATACCTATCCTGACAAAATGTTCATAAATACACAAACACAAACAGCCTACCATATTATCGCCTGGTTAGACAAGCTTTTACTTTAAAGTTGTATTTTCTTCCCCTCGTTCGTTCTTTCTATGAGAAAGTGGCCAACTCTGGTGACGGAGATTTTTAGGCTGCCTAAAGGCCTCCGTCATGGCTTAACGACTTTTAAAGCCTAATTCATGAATACTTACTAGAAATTTCTCCCTAAAACTATCGAAGTAAACAAACCAACACATTGAAGGATTCCTTAAACAAAGTATTTTTAAACCACCGTAATAGTTCAGGTGTACATTATAGCTGAATTCCCACAACTCATTCATAAAAAAATTAGGAGGTTCTTGCGTGCCGCTCATATTTACAACTCGATTCTGTGTCGACAGCAATTAGGAATTCATGAACATAGTTGTAAAATTAACCATAGAACGTGTTAGGCAAATTAAATAACATTGATAAGGATCAGAGTGTGTTTTAGTGAATTATACAAATGTAGGACATGGAACAAATGGTTATATTATATTAATAATTTTAAAGACTTACCCCGTTATTCATATTGGATTTGTTTAATCTTTTTTTTTCTATCTTGCCATTGCCTTATGAGAAACAAGAAAAAAAAAACTTTAAATCTATATCAAGTCTTTATATGAAATCAATCAATCAATCTTTATTATGAATAAAATAACTATATTAACGTGTTATCTATTTTAATTTTGACATTGCTTTTATCTACTTTTATTAATACAAAAGCCTAATACTTGTCAACCGAAATTTAAGAAGACAGGTAAAAAAAAGTGAATAATTTACCTAAACTTTACTTGACTTGATTCTCTATTCAAGTCAAGTAAAGAGTCATTAAAATCATTACTCATCATGACTCTAATTCATCTACATCCAGGTTTGTAACATATTCACAAAGTAGTTATCGATAGTCTATGAATAATATATTAGTGTGTCTATCGATGACGAATTGACGAGTATGCGGTCCCGGCAGCTATTAGTTCGAGTTCAATTATGTGTGTTTGAATATTGGGTAGGTGAACGTATTTTTGTAGAGGATATGAAATATAACATGTCCCACATATGTCGTTTTTAGTTAGTTTCTAGCATAATTCAAATTATATTCAATACTTATTTAATTTTTTTGTGTATTTAATTACCTACTGTTATTCTCAAAGTTGTGTTTTAATTATTGTTTTTTTTTAATTAGCTGAATTTGTCTGTGATTTACCCAGCAGTTGGCCTCCTCCGCTAATTTCCACTTCATCGTGATTTTTCTCCAATATTCTTAAAATATGAAGTTATACATATAAAATTATTGCGTACCTATGCCTAAAAATAATAAAGTTTTATTAGTTTTAAAGCATAAAGAAGATGCTCGGAAAAAGGCTCTTATAGAAATAGAAATAATAGAAATATAAATATTTTATACGCCATAATAAAAGGATAATAAAATTTTAAGACTGTATGCTGGAATATATAATTTCCTAATATAATAAAAATATAATTGCTGTATAACAAAAAAAACTATCTACATAATTGTATTTGTCATCGAATCGTCAAGTTCAGTTCACTTCTAGTCTAGTCTAACTTATTCCATGTTTAAGTTTCAATAATTTCCTTCGGGACCGTACTATTTGACGATGGCCGCCGTTTGAATTATTAACGTAACCCTGCTCTTCGGGTCATTTAGACCCCAAATTAAATTACAATAGCATGTAAGTTGTAATTAAGATTAACATGATTATTTCAATTTATGGTGTAGGTTTTGGCTTCGGTAATCTTCACCCAGTATTAAGTGGTAGTAACATTATAATTATAGAATGTTAAGTTGTTACTGGCACTGATTCTGTTGTAACACTGACTTATATATATACATTGCATAAAACTGTAACAAAATATATATATATTGTTATATTTTTAGCTATTAAAATATTAACGTGAGCTTAACAATAGAACAATCTCTTTTTATATAGTTTAAGTAACCTTAATAGTGGTTTGGATCAGTTGAGCTACCTAAAGATCGTTTGTATCGATCCTTAGGTGGCTCAACTGGTTCTAATTGTATTATATACAGTTATGTAAATATGTAGTAGTTTAGTTTAAAATATATTACCTTAATAGTATTAACTGAATCGACGTTATTATGTTCTATATTATTAATTAATTATCTTATTATATATATGTAACTAATGTAATAATAATAACTAAAATAAATTAAAACAATAATTAACTAAAAGCAGGTAACATAGATGTGTAACTTACCTCCTCTATTTTCACTATCTGCTGGTTTCACTTGTATTGCCCGGTTCATCTGTAAACAAAATAATCAATATTAGAAGTTGAATTTTCCCTATTAAATTAGCCAAGATAAATAAGCAGTGCTGCTTATTTTTTTACCCAACAGTGAGTGGAAATGGGCTGAAATGATGATGATGATAAGTATATGTTTCACTACAGAGCAAAGGCCTCCCTTTCCTCTTTCCAGTTGTTTGTACATTGCATAACGTATGTTTGTAAGGTTTGTTCTATTCTCAAAATAAATTTACTACCTATAAATGTAGAAAAAATATTTTTTGAACACTCATTACCAATTATAATACTTTAACCAATCTTAAATGAATTCTTTAAATTCTTTATCGTTAAAATACACTCATTATTGTAGTCTTTAAAATATTATCTCTATAAAAAATCACAAAAACATCGTGTATTTCATTTCACTACAAGTTTTTATTAAAACTGTCCAGCATTGAATTTTCGGAACGGTTAAGCGAAAACGTTAACTGTATTAAATCCCCGACTCATTCAGCGCCGTGCTTTCAGAGCTGGGACAGATTCGCTGAATTCCTTTCATGTGCCGCAACGCAGAACGCGTACGAAGAAATCGCTACAGTCCAACAAATACACATCTACATGTACACATCGCTCATTATTTTACAGAATTTATGTAAATTGTTTGAAAAAAATATGTAAAAATGTGTGTTGTTTGCATAACTCTGTCTTTTTAAAATAACATTGAAAAATAAAAGAGAACATTTAATCTAAAATTTTGTATTTGATTTATGAATTTTATACAGAACAATAAAAACTTGTTACAGCTCATCCCATGATGATATTGATCATATAAGATTATGTATTGATTTGTTATCATTTTCAATCTCTGTTGGATTCAGCTTTGTTTCGTTCACAATCTTTAACTAATCAAATACATCTTGAATGAACATTGACGCTAAGGCCGCTTGTACCACGTACGAAACTACGAACTAAGTTTAGTTAACACAAATAAATAATTGGTTTGTTCCTAATTGGTTCGTTTTTCATGAATTTTCCACGTCTGCACTCTAGTAATCACTCTGAGGAGTCTAGGGAATACTTGAGCGCCGTTTGTTAGAGGGTTGCGTGTCTTCACTTACTATGGACAGCGAAATGAATGAAATACATTTATGTGAATGTGGAAAATGCATGTTCCTATTAATTAGTCAGCGTACTCATCAGTTTTTAATTATTCTAGGCAATTTATGAAATAAACCATAAATGTGTTAGTTGTAATTAAAATCGCTGAATTGAAATAGAAAACACGAATAAATCAATATGCAATTTAATCTTTTTTTTAATGGATTAGGGACCAATTAATCGACTACATAATACAAAATTCATTCAATAAATCGAAATAAATCTATAGATCAACTTTTGAATTTACTGTTTCATTATTTCTGTATTCAAATTCCAAAATTAAACCATTAGTAATTCTGAATCGTTGGCTTGTCCTTCGAACTTGCTGCTCTATGAAAACTAAACGGTGCGACCGCAACGATTCGAATATTTGCGGCCACTGTGGTTCCATACTCTTTGAAAGGCGTGAATTGGCTTGGAAACGGATGTGATGAATGTTTCAATTTGAGATGTTTTGGCTGTCAAGAGACTTGAAATGTTAGTTTGCTTGTGCAATTTCGAAATTGTTGAAATTACAGACAAACTAAACATTCATTTAAACACGAAAATGAAAATGCTTATCAAAATTTTGGATTGCGACGGGATTTTAACATGCATTGATCAAACCGATCGTTCTCAAACCGGAGTGCTTAAACCAACTTAGACTCGGATGACGTCGGCTTTAAAATCTTGGTCATATTTTGTTGACAACCTATAAAATTGGTACACTGTTAACTTTAATTTTGAAATAAATGTCAAATGTTGAACATAAAATCCCAACATCAAAACTTACCATCTTTATGTTATTGAGATTGGGTTGTACGAGTTACATAACAATGTACTTACCTTCCTAAATAAACTTAAAAACATTGTACTAAAAACTACATTGTAATGTTAACAAACGAGGGCACAAGAATCAAGAGAATCACGGTATAATTACAAGAACAAAGAAAGTAGGTAGCGGTCGCAATAAAGTTACTTCTGAACTTGTTACGAATTTAGTTCACAAGGTATAGTTGTAAGTTGGGTTACTGCGCAGTGCAATCTAAATACCTGACAGTTTTCAAATCATTAGTTTCTAAATGAATTTCCAAAAATAACAGCCTTTGCATTTTTTTTTTAATTCAAAAAAAATTTTTGGAAAATCATAAATTAGAAACGCCCTCAAACCGTGAATTCCTTCTAGTCAGGTTTGCATTAAAAATTGATCCAAAATGTAAAAGAGTAGGTACAAGTTTTTCTTAGGAGAGTTGAACCTACACTTCTTGCGTCTCAGTGGGGAATTCAACCACCCACGACGGCGCCATTGAAATCGTCAAATCGGTGTCAATCCAGTCAATTCGTTTCTATCAGATTAACTAAATTAGACCCATATTTAACTTTTCCACATCTACCTATTTACGTGCTACTTTGGGCATTGTTAAAAATACCCTGGACATTACATTGAAAAGTAGAATTATTTAGAATTATCATTGTTGTTTTGTACTTTGTATTTTGCTTCTAAATTGTGATTTGTAGTCGTCGAGACCTACCTAACATTGTAATCTGAATGTAAAACTTGAATAGAATTGTACAAGCTGTGTATCATTTCAAAATCATGGTTGGTTACGATGATGTTTCCGATGCTTAACGCCAAGCATACATGAAGTAAGATATTTTTTGCGATATTGCTAAAATTAGCGAGTGAAACAGTGCAGAAGTGAGACAGCGGTATATGCGGCGTGCAATGGGCGGAGTTTATAGCTAGGTACTGAATGTATCGTTTTTCTTTGAAGCCTACTGCAAGAAAGCTTTGACCAATGAGCTGTCTGTTCAGCTATAAAGAAATTAATGAACAAAACGTATTGGAAAACGGAAGCTCGGGCTTTTAGTTGCTTTGAAAAGCATCAGAGTGGGTATTTAGTTATTTCTTGGAGAAATAAACACGGTCCACAAAGCAAGAGCTTTTTGTTATTTTATTTTGTCACCCTTTTTTTCGGAAGCGGTGAAGGAAGTAAAACAGTTTTTATTATAACTGACCGAGTAATGTAGGTTGAGGCGCAGGATCGAGGCGAATGGTATTCACGTAGGGAGGCCTGGAGTGGGTTAGAAGGGCTGATGATGATGATAGTGACTGAGTAATATATTTCTATCTATTAATAAAATGTAGCTTTATAGTTTTATGAATTTGCTTTTATTTGTTTTTTTATCAGACATTGAGGTTTTTGTAAATTTATCAAAACCTTTATGTTTTTTTTTGTATTTACACTTCCCGGTATACATCCTGATTCAAATGATTTGAGAAAATCATAATTAGGTTCACGTATCGAAATCTTTTTAGCTTAGAACACAACTACACACTGAGCAAAAAAATATTCGATAGATACTTCTTTCTTAAAGTCAAATAAGGAGATTTAAATCCACTAATCTTAACTACCATCCTGAACGAACCCACAGCTGCGCAAAGACCTTTTCTTCGAGATCACTATCTAAAAATATTACATCCCAATTACTATCTCGTATACCGAAATGGCTATTGTTACCTTAGTTAGTGTGTCCACACTTCGTTTTTCGAACGAGCAGTCGCTGCTCAATTTTGTGTAGCGCGTCACCTGCTAGTTCGCTGCGCGTTTCATAAGCGCGAGGTTAGTGTGCACGGTCACGGCTTGCCGCCTACATTTTGTTCGCCACGCGTTTGTATTCATACAAACGCTCAGTGACGACGCGTTCGAAAAACCCCAGGTGTGCCCCAGCTCTAAATGAAACAATGAAGATTGTTTCAGATGACCTCTCTACGCCATAAATTCTGACGACAACCATCTTGACAGTGGAATAAAATATTATGGAAAACGAAATGATATGCATATCTGGCTCAGTATAAGTAGGTTATTTTATTATGCAAGAGCTTTGGATGAATCAGTTTCTTGTTTTTGCTTAATTTTAGATAGTGACTAATCATGAAACTCTAAATCTGGTTTCTAAGCGTGTGTTTACAAAGTTAGACAGATTTTATATTAAACTACTTTAGATATTGCTATATATATACGAGTATATACTTTATATATTTTCATTTTATAATGGGGATTTTTTTTAGGTTCTGCCTAAATAGTAGGTCTAGATCATATTTTGCATTTGATTAAAAATAAACGAAAAGAATCGACTATATTAGATAGTTTTCATTGTTCATAGTTGAAAAAAATTTTGTACATGTAAAAAGTTGTTCTACGTTGCTAAACAAAGTAAAAGTACAAACTTGTCATTAGAAATGGCTACGTTCATTGTCCACTGACAAGGTTTAAGTAATTTAGGGTTCAGTAAAGTAATGACACAAAAGATACCATCTACATTATGCAGTATGCTTTTATCGTATGTTTAATCGACTTTTAAAAATAGCTTTTATGTAATTTCATAGGATCAGTATTTCGATATAGCTTTGTTGATGTTATACATCGTTTGATTACACGTTTTTTATTAAATTTTATTAGAGACACAAGTCTATATATAATCTAATAAAACATTTTTTTTACAGACTACTTATTGAATTTTATAATTTTGACTACGGAAAAAATAATACAGACACAAGCAATAATGCTCTGAAGATTTTAGTGACTTGTTGTTCTAATGTTAACTGTTCCAATTGTGTATCAAACAATAGTTATAAAATATTTCGTTCTTTGTTCTTGTGTTTTTAGCTCCAAACTTAAGCCAAGTTTGATTGATTGACCTTTCGATAAGCAAAACGTCAAAACCACATACAAAAATACAAAAATCTTTTCTTTTACTAAAAACGTCACTCCTAAAACCTAAGCCGTAAAAATACAAGGAAAATAGGTTGTCAAACCCATCGCCATAAACAAACTTGAGCTGTCATTGAATGGTCAGCTTTACTATCCGATGTCACCGTCACCAAGCAACGGAGTATCAACAAATTTAAATAAATTGGACAGTATTTTCGGCCGACGGACGAGAGGCAAACAGAAAAATGAAAGCTCTATTTTCATTAAAAGCAAGCTCGTGAATTTCAACTGACACTGACAGTTTGTATTTGTGTTCGAATTTTAATTAAAATATTTAGTTAAACATTATTATGTATGTTTTTACGGTTGATCAACTAGATATTATAATTATGTTCAATTAATTTTTTGCAATATGAAAAGCTGTCATTATATTTATACATTGTTAAAGTTGGATTATTATAACACGAGTAGATACTCGTATTATATTAATTTAACTAACTTATTAAATTATTTTTATATAATTTATATGAAAAAACTGTCTCGAGGTGCAATGGTAAGAATTCTTGGAATATTGAATTTGAAACTAGGAACTGAAAATCCGACCAAATTTAAGAACAAACAGTCGACCCACGAAAACTTAGAAACATAATATTTAATCCAAAGTCCAAAGTCAATGCCCAGCAAGGAATTCTCCAACAAAATTATGAGCTTTTGTTGCAAAGTAAAACCGATCATAAATTAAGAATCCGTTATCCAATCCTAAAACTTAAACAGAATTCATTAAGAAGGTAACTTAGTATAATGGTTGTCCAGAGCTTGAAAGGTCCTTAATTTTTACTTTGTTTCTAAGAACACCTTTTTACCTTTAGTTTTAAAAGTTTGACTTTCTAAATATTCCTCTTGATAAATGTTTTAGTTTCTTCGAGAGGGCATGATTTTTTAAAAAATTAATTATAGGTTGTTAAATTCCTTCTCGTTTAGTCGATATGTTGTGTATACAGATTTGAGAGTCATTTGGATAAATTGATTGCCACATTCACGACATTATTTGAACATATTCTTATAAGGTCTTTCATTAAAATTTGATTAAAGTCTTTTTCTCGTATTTTTGTTATCTATACAATTAATTTATTGGTTAAAAGATTTGGTAAAACTTAAAAAAAGACTACACGCAAAATCCGTACCCAAAACTAAAACAACTTATCAATTCTCCCGAAAATTTCACATCTTATAATTCCGTACAAACAGTTAACCCAAAAGTTGTGGTGAAAAATATAGTTTCTTCTAACGTTAGTAAGGAGGTAATGGGGCGAAAAGCGAATATTCTTTTACAAGTTTCGGCCTTACCGCCGGTCTATGGCGATGATAAAACTTTTTATGCTCTACTTATAGGGGATAGGATAGGACAGTTGTGGAATCCATAACGCGCTAAGGTGCAGTTAGTCTTGGAAAGGGTGAAATCGGTTATGGGTGTCGTGAGATTTTTTATTTGAAAAGATCTTACGATGTATTTCAACTTGCTTAGTATTAGGCGATTTAAATGTATCTATATACTATATTTTTTAATCATTCTTTAGTTGGAGTGGATTGGAGATGTTAATTAAAATTTATTTTTATATAAAAGGTTTTTATCTATTAAATTGACCTGTTATTATTAAATTCTGTTAGAATTATACTTTTATTATTCCAAGCCGAATTATTTACAGTTCAAACCAATAAACCGTTTTTAATTTTTAGTTTAAAAGTGCTTAGTAATCTACCTTATTAATAATAAAATAATATGTAAAATGAAAAGAACAAATAAGATCTTACAATTCTAAATAGCTTTATTATTACTTAAAAGCAACAAACTAAACATACAATAATAACTGCTGCAATAAAAAATAAGTTACTGCCTTCAAAATAACTTGAGCAAAACAGTAGTCGCGTACGATGCTTAAGCAAAACAAACAAAAAGCCACATGGTCATATGAAAATATAACAAATGTTGCAGGTGATATCAATGATGAAGTCTTACAAAACCCTGAAAACAAACAGAAAAATAATAAAATAAAAAAAAATGCTTACGAAAAGATAAAAAAGTTTTTCAAAGTTTACTTACAATAATAGGCGGAGGCGGGTATTCAACCTTCGCAGAACGAAAAATATCTACTAGATGAACCATATGGACCGCTATTATTATGCTCAGGTTGATAAAGAAACTTTAAACTGTTTGTGTGTGTTGATAAGAGAGAGCCGAGTGTCGCGGCCGTTGCGATCGTATATGTCAGTTGAGGATCGACGCGACACAACCGAGCTGCACGGCGTTCGGACGTCGACTGACTGAGCGAACCAAACCGTACGCACGCGGGGAGGTACGCACTCACGCAGCTGTGACAGCCAATGGCGTGCGTGCGCCGCGCGCACCCCCGCACCCTTCGCCCGCCACCCTCCCGCCCGTCACCTCACAATCGATGCCCTATATTGCATTAATTATTTAGGAAACACGCAATAAGATAACGCGAGGTGGCAGATAAGGGATCTCAGAGTTGCTTTAAATAAATCATCGTGTCTTCGTCCATTTGACGCGCGGTCTCCCTGGCCGCTTGCGTGCCTTCACGCTCGCGCTTGTTTCTGATAACGCGTTATTTACGCTGTCGGTCAGTTAGACCTTTGTTTTTATCTGTTAGGTTATTTATAGACCAAATATAATAGAGGTAAAAAGGGCGATTCATTCATCAGGCTGTGGAATTTGTTTAGTTGTATAACCCCTATTTCACCTTCGAGTTAAGCCGGCAGGTTTGTTTGCGTAGCATTCGAGTGGAGAACGAAAACAAACGATATATATTTTTTGGAAGGTTGTCAACTTGTCGTTTGCCAATATTAATATATACGCGGATAACGGGGCTTTTACGGGCGGTTTTATTTTGTGTTTTGCTAAGGTTTTGTGGGAAATTAACAGGGAAGGAAATGTTTAGTACCACCAGTATTCGTTATTAAAATATGTTTTCTCATCATTTTTTGTCACTTAGGATAACGAAAGTAAAATGAATGTGATAATAAGTATTGTAATCGTATGTGAAATACATTTTCAGTCTCTATAAGCCTCTATTTCTTCACGGTTAGGTAGGTGTAATGGTTACAAAAATATAGTAAAAATTCTAAAATAACAGAAATGCATTATTCAGTATACATTTCAGTATCTAGGAATATACCACGACCCTAATATCAATCTCCATCAGAATTCAAGACGGTGCGAGGTGGTCACCTGCCGTCGAACGTGAGTGGAATCTGCGTTATGGAATAATTAGCACTATTGTTTACCACTTTGGTGTTATAAGAATCAATACCATTTTCATTCAATGGTAATTATGTTTACCAACTGTTTTTTTGCAGATATTTGTTCCGGGTCTGGTTGTTTTTCTATGTATGTATATTATGTATGTATTTCCAAAAAATATATATCTATGTAGTATATCAGTCATCTGATTACCATAACACAAGCATTAAATTGCTTAGCTTGGGACTAGATGACGCCAATGTCCTGGGATATTTATTTATTATTTATTTTTATTCAGACAACCCTGGTTTTCACAAATTTAAACATTTACTCTATACCTATTCCTTTATGCATTATTGGTTTTATAATGCAACTGTGCTCAACTTGTTCCTAGCTAGATATTTGATACCTACATTTATAGTAAAATTACGTCTCTTTATATACGTATAAAGTTTTTCATAATGAAGTTCACAATTCAGTTCAAACAAGCTGAACACTAATCATGACATAGCGATGCAAACATGATAACCAATGATATAAAAAAACATCGGTTTATGGGTCTTCATAAATATTTCACCCTGCTCTTCACTGAAATCATTTATTTATACGGAATCGAATCACGCCACTGCTCGGCGATGGTTGACCGATTTTTCCCACCTCCATCATAGGCGTTTGACATATGTCAAATTGGTTTTAAAACCGGTATGACGAGGGCCAAAAATTAGAGGAAGTAGTTTCGGTTCATAGGTCAGTAAGCTATTTATGAGGCATAATGCTCCTCAAGTTGCTAATGCTGAGATAATACAATTTAATGAGATATATCATTTGTTTTTTATTTACTGCTAATAAAAATACTTGCTACAAGTATATTGTTTTATTTGAAATGCAAATAAAAAAAATGAAATAAAATGAAGATGTTTTTTTATTTTTCATTTCATTTCAAGTTTTATTTATTTAGTACCTATATATATTTATTTTTTGATTTTCCAAAATTAGGAGTTATATACTTCACAGTGAAGAAAGCGACATCGCTAGGAAGCCAGTTAGGTAATTAGCGACGATGACTATATATCTGACTACCCATCTTCAAAGCAACTAAAGAGAATGCCTAACTGAGCTTTGGGGATACAGTTATGATCATAAATCGTTTCTTTTCGTATTAAATAAATAAATAAAATAATAATTATCATTATCATCAATTACAGTTGTGTTGATCCACTATTCATATTTCAACCTATAATAAAAGCCTCCTTCCTTAACAAAGCAATCAGTTCTACTTTGGGAATCGAAACATTGTTGGTATCTAAATCGACGACAATTTTACGTGAGTAATTTCCCGTGTGCTATTATTATGTCTAATACAACTCACTATAGTTTTGCAAGTGAAATAATATAAATGTCTGCTTTGCGTTGCATAGGCTGCACACATAACGTTCAGTAAGTTCTTGAATGTGCTGAGAGCTGACAGTTTAATTTCCCCTTATTTTAATATAACCTCATCTAGTGTGTTCTCTTCAAAGTTGACTTCAAAGTGACTTTACAAAATTGCTGCTTCATATGGAGTCAGCCGTCTGGCCCTACAGACAATAACTTAGATTTGTGAAATATGAATATTTTGAAATTGTGACAGCGTTATACTCAAAGTTTGGAGGTGTTTTATGAAGAAAAGTAAATCATCTGAAGCCGACACTTTTTGTGTTTTCTATTTAGTTAACGACAAAATTTTATTTTTTCTCAGAAGTTAAGATTAGTGTTTGGAAAGCACTTGTGAACATTAAGTACTAGCTGCGCCCCACGGTGTTGCCCGCGGTGAATATTTCCCGTTCCCGTGGGAATACCGGAATCAAAAGTAGCCTTATTTTTTAAACCAGGGTATAATATAAGCAGTCCTGGTACTAGATTTTATTCAAATCCGTCCAGCCGTTTGAGCATGAAGGAGTAACAGTAACATTTTTGTTACTCCTTCATGCTCAAACGGCTGGGGCGCAGCTAGTTAAATGTAAACAATAATGATTCATGGTGAATATCAAATACGCGATATTTTACTAAATGTTTTTGCACATAATAAGTTAGGTACTTAGAAAAGTTTAGGCGAGTTCTTTCATAACATTAAAATAAAGTTTCTTTATTCAAGAATTCCTAGTGATTTTATAACTTTTATCTATTTTTAACTCACGGCGGTACAGGGTTTCATTTCTTTAAGTTAATTTTATGAAGGTACTTAAGAAATTATAAAATACGTATTTTATAAGGCTTTCCGTCTGATTGTGTTCGTACGAGTACACTTCAGCTTTCTCAGAGATTAACCGAGCGCAATGACATCTGGGCGATATAAAATGCACTTGTCCCCATAAAGGATGCTTTTACATCTGGCATACTTACCCCACTCCTAAGAGCTGAGGAATAGCTAGTGGTTTGTACGTTACTTAAGAAAATACAACGAAAACTTTAAAAACAAAAAAGTTTACCATTAAATACATAAAATTTTAATGTAAAATGCAGTCATTTATGGAGAAATCAGGATTTATCAAAGTAAAAATATTCCTCGAATGAAAACATTGTTAGAATTATACAACCCTCATAAAAATCAAAGACTTGTTCGTAGCCTCCACCGGTATTTATAGTCTAAGGCCAGGTATACTCCTAACCTCTTATCACGAGCCCATCTTGTCTGCCCTCACCATAAAACCAGCGAGATTTAACGACACCGTAAAGTCATAGCGTGAAGATTCAGAGACCGGCTATAGAAACTATAAAATATAATTACCAAATCGCTTTCAGGAATAAAATGCGAAGGATGTTGGGTACTTACTCGTATTAAGAGTGCACTGGCTGGTAAAAAGTCGTCATTAAGTTTAGCTAGGCATAATGTGCCTAGCTAAACTTAATAGCTATCTAACTTTATTCAACATGATGTTTAACTGTTCCCGTAGCCAAGTGACAAACGCTTCGTGTCTTTTCTCTCTTTATAAACGCTATTTTATTTTGACACTTTTGATTGCGTGACTTTCAGTCATAAAATGTCAATTTCGATAAATTTTGTTTTGTTATTATACGAGTACTGTAACGATTGGCGAAATGCACATGACAAGAGGGGCAGTTGTTATTTAAAATAAATAAATGTGAGATAATTTACCTTTTAAATGCTAAAACGGTAATTTCGTAGATTGAGGAATGAAGGCACACTGGGACGCTACGGGATCGTAATAATTATAATAATCTTCTAAATTCAAACTTACGTTTACAATCCTGTACTTATATGTGTTATGTTCAAAAGACATGTACAAGACTGTTTGTGTTATGTTCTAACCCTCTTATTTATAAACAAGAGATCAACGAAGTATTAATTTTAAGTTTTATTTGTATCTTTATTCTGTTTACAATAAAGTGCTAATTCGTTTATTCACTGACGTTCTTTGTTAATCTTCGTTTATTAATAAGGGGGTAAAGGTTCAATTGTTCATTCAAGTAAAGTGTCATTGGCCAAACAGTCAATGTGCTGAAAGATTCGAGTACCTAGACTATTACCATGAATATAAACTGTATCACTATAATCGAAAGAAACACATTGCCTTGAAGAACATTATCTATAATAGTATTCAGTCAATTTATCAATACATTTTTTAACCTACATTATCCCATTGCTGGGCAAAGGCCTCCCTTTTCTTTTTCCACGTATCCATTAGTACGTAAATTTAAAAAAAAATGTATAAAATTAATAACTAAACTTACAAGTACAATCACGAGTCAAAATCTCAAAAAGCTCAATTCACAATGTTATTTTATCACAGTAAGCTTTCAAAACGGTTCAACATAATCCCATTACAAAAACTGTGTCGCAGAACAGTGAAGTTATCTTACAAAATGAACGATGGGACTAAATAAGCTGGCGAGTTAATGAGATTGAATCCGGTCCATTCTACTCTAGCAAAAGGCTCTACGTCCCAATTTCGTCTGACCTGAGGTGAATAGATCAGTCTAATGGACTTTAAGGGACTTGAATAGGACAAGGAATGGGGACAGAAAACTCGTATCGTACATAAAAATCAAAGAAAGTATTACGTGCAACTTTTAAACAATAGGATAATATCAATCATTATACTGTCTGTATAGTGATATTAGGGTAAACGTAGCCTAAGTATTTAACACGTACAATTCATTTTTGTCTCAATTTTCGTGGTTTAGTAAACTCAGGCCTTAACATCTTTACATTATCTATAAAAAGTATATTAAAATCACCGTATAATTTAAATATAAACAGAACAATATAAAATGTGTCAAAATAAAAAATAAATTACGACGAAATTTGACTCGACTTGAAAATATTTTTTTACTTACCTAAAGTCTTTGGATGCAAGTGGATTTCGCTAATCCATGAAACTTGGACGCCGTAGTATGATAACTTATATCCAATCAGAAACTCTGTCAATCTTTTCTTACTTTATCCTATCAACAGAATCTTTCCAAAATTCAGGTTCATCGCATTCTTGTTAAACGAAAAGTGACAAGTGTGAGTAGGAATCCTAACTCATGGTTTCCGTACCAAAACTATTGTTTCTTACTATGCCCTATTTTAATTGGCGCGTGAACAAAAATATACCATTAAAACGCGTAAACCGTAAAATAAAATAAGTATAACTCAATTTAATTATGCTTTAAACCTATTATTTTGACAATTGATTAGACTTAACTTCATATTTTATTTCGTTGTCAATGAAACCTAAAAGACAACTCCACTGTTCAAGAGCTTTTAAATATATACGGAATCCTAAATATCTTCGTCGATCATTTGGCTTGTTAAAAGTTCCACGTGCCAGATAGAAAAAACTTTTAACGATCACCAGGTAAACATGATCAAAGGAGATGTGATCTTCAATATTTACTCGGAAGTATAAGTAGGACAGCGAATAAAAAAAGATTAGTATGAAAAATTAAAAAAATATAAATATGCACGGTGCAGTTTAAATTATGTTGCTATGGTTTTGTTTTCAACAGTGAAAACAGAGAACTTTATCTGTGTAATGAAATAAGAAAATTCGTAGTCTGTTTCACTTATAGTTATAGCAAACATTGGGAGTGATACCTACATAGATTAGTTTGACATTGTAACTTCATAATTATTATCTGACTTTATAGATTGATTTGATAAGTTTTACTAATAATTTAATTTATCATCCAGTCCATACAAAGGTTGCCTGGAAGAGATCGCCTCTTAGCGATAAGGCCGCCCATCGTGCTTTTTATTGTAAATTATGTCCTTTATTTGTTATCTTTTGTGTACAATAAAGTGTTTCTTCTTCTTCTTCTATTATTAAGTAAGTTCATATGAACAAGTGGTCAATTCTGTTGACAGAGTTTTTAGGCCGCCTAAAGGCCTCCGTCATGGCGTAATGACTTTAAAAGCCAGGAATGACAATTCAACGTGCGCTCCGAAGCGCTCAGATATTAATGCCACTTGCGGTCACCCATCCAAGTAGTGAACGCTCAGAACGTTGCTTAACTTCGACGAATCAAGAACGTCTTAGCAAGTTTCGCCACGAGCGTTACTCTTAACGATATTCGTCTTTGTCTCTATTAGATCAAACCACAAATTTTGACAATCAGTCTTTTTTTATTTAGCTAATTGATGTTGAATATTTATACATATCTAGGAAATAAACCCTTTCAATAAGAATCCGAACAAAATTCAATTTATTCATCAAACTCCTGTTATTACTTTATTCCGGAGTTTCATGTAAATAATTGGCGGCATTCCGTTTATTAATAATCGGCCATCTCTGGGTTTCTGGGTCAATTAAATTGGGAAGCCTTCCAATGAGATGAAGCTTCAATTGCTCTCATATTTATGTTGATAAAATAAACTGGAATTTAATTTACATGTAGTTATTTTTAGACCAACATAAAAAACTTCGTTAAAAAATTCAACATTGGACAAGAAATAAGAATCGGTCATTGAGTTGATTCATGTTTTAAAAATAAATAATATTCCATTATTAATAATACCCATAATATATATCATAAAATTAAATAGAAAACTTTTTTACATACAATGCAATTTTAAAAGAGTGTAAAATAAAGATAAGAAACGCATTCAAAGATCGCCTGTTTCATTCCGCAAGTAATATGTTTCATCCTTCCATTATAAACCAACAAAGTACCGAAACAAGATTGCAGCCAGCAAGATTCACACCTCATACAAAGTTACATAAAGCCCATTAAAAGTTACCGTATGCATCAGCCCGTTTCAGACCTTATTCACAGTGAAGAAAAGACAGATGGCATACTTGACGAGAATACAGGTTTTATAAGACAATGTCAACAAATAAACAACCTAGTTCTTTCGTTGCACAATATGCAAGCATGTAAGTTAAAGGAGCAAAAATGCAACGCCAATGAAAACTGCTGCAAATCTCTTCTTGTTTTTTGATTATCCTAAGCTTTACAAGTTAAAGTACCTACCTAAGGCCTTTTACTTTCAGTATTGTGACACCGTTTTCTACCAGTCTCAGTAGTAGCTTGGTTATCATCATCTTTGGTAGTAGAGATCTAGCCTACTGGTAAGCTTACTATGCGCTACGCGTTGAGTTGAGACAAGATATTTCGATATTATCAAACTGCTCTACGAGATAGGTACTATGGTAGAGAAGGTAAGAAAATTTGTCAACTCTCGAATTTGTCGTGTTGCGCATGCTAAGCCCTAACTGACTAAATGTCATCTGCTGTCATGAGGGACTGATCAGTCAAGATTGACACATTATTTTAAATAAATACTTGAACTACAATATACGACCTCTGTGGCGCAGTGGGCGAAAGCCCGCCTGAGACGCAGAGGTTGCGGGTTCGATCCCCGCTGCGGGACAAATGTTTGCATGATCTGCAAATATTTGTTTCGTGTCTGGGTGTTTTCTATGTATAATATGTATGTATTTACAAAAAAAAAATGTATCTATGTAGTTTATCAGTCATCTGGTTACCATAACACAAGCATTAAATTGCTTAGCTTGGGACTGGATGACGCCGTGTGAAATGTCCAAGGATATAAAAAAAAATATATATAAATATAATATATAATATTTAACAAATATTCTAAAGAAGTATTATTTATTTTATAAATCATTATTCACAGAAAGGCAAAAGTAATTTACAAATATATTTTCAGTATTATCGTAAGTCTAAATTACCATATAAAAATTAAAAAGTTTTTGATTCACAAAACCTCCAGTTTAAACGATACTCACGATATGACGTGTACCAACGATTCAAATTAAACTACGCAATCTTCTTCTACCTCCCCGTTAAAAAATCGTCCAACTTATTATAAGGACGTGTTAGAATGTTGCAGTATAATTTTTATCACGCGAAATGAAATTTTATCCAACAGTAAAAAAAAATAACGTGAGCTTTTATGACTGCGCTAGTAGTTATTATTTAAATCTCCGTTTTACAATTGTTAAAATAGGCTTCATTTTTAAGACTGCAACAAGATTGATTAAGTCTGAGTACAAAAAACTACTACAATCCATTTAATTAATTATAATTTATTTAGATTGATGTTACGTTTTCATTCATAAGTATAATATGTAACACGCTGAAGAAGTCGATTAAAAATAAGTCATAGAAGAATAAGTACACTCCGTACTATCAAGGTATGGTTTTAGGTTTTTTTCATGTATTTCACTGACCTAAAATTAAATGAATCTTCAAACAAAGCAACAGCGATCACGAAGTGCCTTAACCCGTTCGATACGCACACGGTTAATTTGACCGTCTCCGATGCATGACTTCAAGAGCTTACGGCTCAAAGGACCGGGATCCAAATCTGCAAAACTCACTTCTAATCCAATTAGCAGACGCATTGTGAGATAATTGGAGAGCGATCGCAGAGCTTAGAGTGTCCGTTGTTAAAATTCAGAACGGGTTGGACATGTTTTATCCAAAGCCAAAGGGAACCCAGCGGAATCTAGTAAGTTAGGTTTTTTAGGCTTATAGAAAGTTGACTTGATGTTTAAGCTATCTACGGTATGTTAAATTCTATATGAGGCAAAGTATGACTTGTTAACCCGTTTTTGGGTAAGATATCTAAATAATTAGTAATTTTATTACTATTCCTGATTATTAATTCTACTGCCTGCGATTTCGATTAAGTCGTACCCTAGTAGTGAAATATTTCAATAGTTCCAGCGAGTACCCATTGCAGACAACGTTGCCTATTTTTAGCATAGATTTATTTGGATTTTAGGAATTTTAGTGTTGTATAGCCGTGTTGGTCAAGTGGATTAGTACTTCGACTTTCGATCCGAAGGTTGTGGGTTCGAATCCGGCCGTGCATCAATGGACTTTTCGCATCGAAAAATTTATATGCGCTTTAACACGAGCTTTTAAGCAAAACATCGTGAGGAAACCAGTTAGCTCTCTAATAGCGTCGATCGGCTTGCAACCTGCCACGTATAGAAAGTTAGCTTCTGCAAGATGTACCAAATATGTATTTGAACATACCTCTGACTACCCCCTTAGACATCTTCCAAAGGATCTAAAAATTGCATTAAGATCTGAAAGAAATGTCAGTCGTGATCATAATTTCATTTTTTTAGTGGTAAAAATTATTTTTTACCACCACTATGTTATAATTTCCAATGTCTACGTAGACACAGATAACATCATTGATCACAGAATACTCGTAGAACTTACAGCCTAGCCGCAATACGTTTTTCTAACGAACACAGTCACTGCGCGATTTTGTATCGCGTCACCTGCTAGTTTGCACCGGGTTTTACAAGCTATAGCAAGAGAAACATATCTCCTGGACAAGGTTATTAGTGAACGTTTGGTGAGGTGACAATATTGTTAATTGAACTGTGAAATGTATTTTGGACTGTAAATTTGCTGGATGGGAAAAGACTGCATGGTTGAACAGGCGGATTTGGCGAAACCACTGATAGATGAAAGAGACCAAAGGAAGTAAGTAATATACATTCAGCTACAAAAGATGGGAACTCAAAGTCGTTTGTTGTGTTGATACTTTGGCCCTTATTTTTATTCTAAAACGAAAATTATTGCCTTCGCTCATTACTGTTTTAAGCATCAAAAACATTATCTTTTCGTTCTTGAAGTAACAGTTGACAATATGGCTCTTGTAAATGAGGAACAGCCTTACTCTCAATATAAAAAATGTGCTATTAAAGCCAGTTTTTTACTTTTAGATGAATGCCGTGAAATATTTCCTTAAACTCAAAATAAGTCCATTTATTTTACTCCCCAAAAGCTTACTTTCGCGCCGAGTTATAACAAAAAACTGCTCGTTACACATTAAATAAAAAGCCTTGCAAAAAATTATCCTTCACAAAACCACTTCATTTCTAAGGGTCATTAGCTGGGAACGAGAGGCAAGTTGGGGCCTTATTACAAGCACATAGGGTTGATAATTGGTACTTCATACCTGGCTAAGCTAGAGTTAGGAGTCGGAAGTCCAGTGTCACTGGACTGGACCTGTTCACTCGAAAATGAAACCAATTATGAGTTTGGTTTAAATCACAAGAATTCGGGGAAACGTAAACCAAAAAGTTAATATAAAAATAATGAAATATTTACAATTGCCATTCACTAGCGACTGCGGAATGATAGTCGTGTGTATTTCAGTGGTAAAAAAAATAATTACGTTTTTTTTTCAAGCAAACACAGATGAGACGACCTCTGTGGCAGTTTGCGCCCGCCTAAGACGCGGAGGTTGTGGGTTCGATCTCCACTACGGGACAAATGTTTGTATGATCTGCAAATATTTGTCTCTGGGTGTTTTCTAAATATACTATGTGAATAAATAAATATCCTTGGACATTTGACACGGCGTCATCTAGTCCCAAGCTAAGCAATTTAATGCTTGTGTTATGGGAACCATGATATGTATGTATTTACAAAAAAAAATAGCTATGACTGATATACTACATAGATACATTTTTTTTCACAAGCATTAAATTGCTTAGTTTGGGACTAGATGACTCTGTGTGGAATGCCCAAGGGTATTTATTTATTTATGAGAAGTCATAGGATGAGTACGGAACATCAGATAAAAATCACATTTCCTAGTTTGTGTAAAAATTAGAGGTAAGTACAGTAGTAATAAGTCGTTTTGATTTGAGGCATTTTGCTTTGTAGGTGTTTTAAATGTGAGATATTTTGCGACTAAGTCATTTCGCGGCGTAGGCATTGTGATCAAAAAGGACAAAATCGCTTACAGCTTATCACTTGTATTCGAAGCTCTCCCATTTCAACACCAAACGTCCGCTGTCGATTTTAACAAGTTCAACATTTCGGCGTGTTACGAGTAGTGCTTTATGGTCACTTGGGTTCAGCTATTTTCCTGCACTTTAGATTACGTATCGCATTGTTCGTTTTAGGGTTCCATAGGGTCAACAAGGAACCCTTACTTATATACCGTTAAATATACTGTCTCGGCTTTGAATGTTTTTAAACCAAGACGGAGGCCTTTTAGGCGGCCTAAAAACTCCAGTTTGGCCACTTGCTCATTAGAAGTAACTACTATTAGAAAAAGGTTCTTAAGTTGCTAACTGGTTTCCTCATGATATTTAAAAAATAGTAAAAAAAAAAAAAAAGTAAAGATTCAAACTTTAAAAAAGCTAAACTTAGAAACTTAAACTAAACCCTTTAAAAATTAAACAGTTAAATAATATCAAGAGATACTCGTACATACTTTTGTCAGAGGTATTTAATAGGTTTTTTATTATGTTTCGGAAAACAAGAACAAAAAATCGACCTTACTTTCACCATTCATTATTTCAAAAAGCACAGAAAGTAAAAATATAAAGCAATGATTTGTATATCGACGTTTTATAGAACTCTTAGGTATCAAATAAACATTTTTTTCGCTTGAAAAACACTTTATGACTGTTTGCAACAATGCCTTTCAAAAGAAGTAGAAAATCAGACTTTAGTAGACATCAAGCAACAAAATTTGTACTTCAAAAGATGTAGGCAAATAAAAAAGTTCCTTATCTCACCAAAGTCTCAAGTGACTCTCCAAAAATAAACGAATATGGACTTTATACGAGCGAATTAAAGTTTTTTATTGGTCGTTCGAGATATCATAAAAGGTGAATTCAATTAACCTTCCTCTAAAACATGGGACACAGGAATGCCGTAAAAAGTTAAGATACGGGCAATTCATTCAGAGATCTAGAACTTAAGAGGATGGATGCCAGTGGGCGATAAAGTCGACTTTTATCATGAGTACAAATACTTATCACTGCCACTTGACTCTTCTGCTTTTTTTTTTTACTTTTTTCTTAAACCTATTTCGTCCCACTGCTGGGCAAAAGTCCCCCCCAAAAGAAGTCCCCTTGCTGGTTAAAAAATCTCATCTAATACAAATATCTTAAAAGACGAACATATTAAAACTATATCTACTATGAAACTATAAAGTGTTGTATTATAATTTAGGAAAATTGTGTAACTATGACTATCAGGTAATTAATTTTTCTCATCTTGTATTCATAATGCCTAACTATTTAAGAAACTTAAACTGTTTGTCTACTTTTGTTTGTGATCGACCCTTCTTATAATAAATTCGTGAGATTTAAGGTATTCGGAATTCGCTCCAATAGTTACGCAACCCCAATTACTCTCCAACAATGAAGAAAAACATCGTGCGGGCAAACTTTGGTATAATTTAATGTTATATTAGCAAAATATTAAGTTACGTTAAAGATAATGATTAGAAAACATCTACACTTAACTTAATAAGTTAAGTGTAGATGAAAACATCTACACTTAAGGCTTCTGAGCTGTACGACTTCCCCATACAAACGTAATACCATAACCATTTGAAATTTGCGCATATCTTCAGCATAGTATGGTATTATTCGTATTAGGATAGCATTTATCTAGGTCTCTGCCAGAAGCTTTTTTCAAAATACTTAGCTAAAGTGAAATTAAACCGAATCGCATTTTCCATATTTTTACATCATAGAAGACATGTTTTCTTTACATTTATTTAGTATTAAACACTAGAATATTTTAAGTTTCCTTCTGTTAGAAACATAGCTTATATGGTCTAGTAACAGAAAAACAACACTGTGTGAAGAATAAAAACAATTTTCAGTCATAATTTTTGGGACTACGGGAGACAAGCAAATTTCTTGCAAAATAGCTATGACAACTAATACTAGTGCCAACTTTGAACGAAAACACGATTGTAAGAAATTTGCTTTCTTTTTTATGGCCGTTCCGTAACCCGTTCAAATAACGAAGAGCACTGGAAACTCTATAGAGCTATACTAAAGTAGGACACTCCGACATAGACGGAATATAGTAAGAACGAATGAACGAACATAAGAACGAAGAAGTACACCGTCATGAATCATTTTAATCTGTGTCAATTCAAAAACTTCACAAAGTCTTGTTTGTTTCGTACATACATTTTTGTTATAAAATCGCTAATGAGGGCAATTCGGAGTGTCGCAAAAGCTAAACTAAACTAACTAAAATTATTGCCATCCTTTTTATTCCCATCGCTATGAAAGGGACGGCAACAATTTTAGTTAGCTTAGTTTAGCTTTTGCGACACTCAGAATTGCCACTTATAGTTCACTAAATACTGTCTAAAACTTTAATTTATCTTGTAGGCTGTTATAGTGTTTGATCGTGGAAGTAAAATGACTAAAATAACATGTGAAATGTGTGGTGTAAGAAAGAACATGCCGTCTGGATGACAATAAACTTATTTTATGTCTAAATTTCCATTAGATATAGATTGGTAAGCAATTTTATGCCATTTAATATCAAAATTAAGTAAACTTATGATACAATTCGTAAAGGTTTCAGTGTTTTTTGCAAGAAAATTATCCTCATAACGCATGTAAACAATACATAGTGCTTGACACACATCAACCTAGATTTATCGATATCGATATTTGGTTTTACGAAACTGAAATGATTCGTTCTAATTAATTTGTTTGATTGCTGTGTTTTGTAAAGTTTTTTTTTTGTTTAGATACATAAACCATAATTTACGCAACTTAGACATTATTTTATAGGTACCTAGTAGGTTTTGCATTATATCATGTTAATTTTTTATCAAAACATTCTGATAAGGAATAGGTGTCCTAACCAGTATTCACGTGATGCTAGAACGATGAAGACTAGAATGACGTGACCGACACGATGGTCGCATCGCTTACTTACGCGATAATGGCGTAATCGCGTTCTATTAGGACGGATGCATAAGGCTCAACTCACACTAAAAGAGCGGCGAAGCGAAGCGCGGTTTCAGTGTCATATGAATTTTAACTTTATTTTCATTACCTACTATAATAATATACTTATTATCGCATGAGAAACTCGACCGAGTCCGAGACCGAGCGAATTCGAATACGCGCGCCTTCTCTGCGATAATAAGTACTTACCTATTATAGTAATGAAAATAAAGTTAAAATTCATAATATGACACTGAAACCACGCTCCGCTTCGCTGCGCTTCGCTGCGCTTCGCCGCTCTTTTGGTGTGAGTTGAGCCTAAGTGTTTTATCATTGAAATATTATCTTTATCTTTGATGCTTTTTAATATATTAATACAACAAATTTTGTTGCAGATAACCTATAAACCTATACAAAAAAATCGAAGCAGCATGGCGAAGCATAAACAAAAGCTTGATGATCATCGTCACTATAATGAAAGTACCTGGATGACAATCATTGCCTGAAAACACGGATAAAACGTCGTTTTCTAAAAATGAATCCTAGCTATATCGATTTATCGCCACCGAAATAACTTATGTTCAAATAAATTAATAGATAAATTTCATTCTTTTATTTGTAAGAAATACAAAAAATCATGAATAAGAATTATGGAATCCAGAAATCCCACCTAGAGCCGATATCGATAAATTATCGATAGTCACTAAGGTACATCTCTAGTTATAATGCTTTGTTTTTACTATGTTGGCAGTATGGCGTAGTTTGGTTTTGTAACGTTGAAAGCAAATTCCTTTTTTTCATAGATCTTTTTTTTATATGGCAGTTCCGTCTCTTACTATTACACGCTCTTTAGAACGCGCGTCACATTGACTTTGCCGAGCCACGTCACCGAACTCTTAACTTAATAAGTTAAGTGTAGATGTTTTTTAATCATTATCCAGTTTTTATTTTTCAAATATCAAAGCTCAAAATAAAGATTGAATCCAAGTTCAGCGAAGTTTCAACGCGAACCGGAAAATGTATGTTTCTAAAACACAAAGCTAATGACTTTATGATAAAAATAAAAGTTTAAACACATTTCTGTGCAGTCGTTTGCATTCAGACATAATCTCTTCAGCAATCTTTTTCATTCGAAAACTTTTTCACAAAAGTTTCATGGAAAACAATGCAGTAATCAGTGCGTAGTTTTTGCGACATCCAATTGGATTAGGGAGTCTGAATGGACCATTGTTTGACGTTGCAGTGTTTGAAATTGTTATATTATATTTTTCGCTATAGCGTGACGATTTGGCTCTTGAACTTATATAATTTCTATGACTAGAGCACGTTATGGCTGTTTGAAGCAAAAGTTGAAGTTAATATAATAAAAATGTATGAAAGTTATCATATTATGATCTAATTAAGATTCAGCTTAAACTACCTTTTTAGCCCATGAGCGGACTCTTGAAGGTATACACTTTCTCATCAATGTCAACAAAATTTCATATGAAATGACCCTTCGTTTTAAATCCTGAACGTGTCTGAGCACCTTTCATTATTAGTCTAGACCCTTCAGCCATTTCAATCTGGCCTGCTGATATTAGACGCGATTTTAGTTCAATTACTTTACAAAGTCGTTTCTATCTTCTATCAATGCGATGTGGTAAGTATCGGTTTATTATTGAAACTACTTCAGGTGTAGGTAGAAAAAATCTGGCCAGACACGGGCGGCCTGTTCAGTTGGTTTTCGCTTAAGAGCTTATTAAGAGTAGCTATTTAAATAAATGTTTTGCGTTCTGTTCTTGTTCTATTATTTATAATGTACTTTTACTAAGTAACATTATATTTGTTAGCTAAAATTAACGATATTATATTAGTGGGATTTCGTAATCAAAGCCAGCTACAAAGAGCACAGCATCTAACAATTAATTTCAACAAACCCGTCGCATTTCTAGCAACAAAACATTCCCAGGGTTGGAAAGCCCGTAATCTCCACTACCGCCGCTCAGTCACGTTGGGAAAACAGCGTCGATCTTAGCACGCATCGTGCTCATACTTACTGTGTAGGGTACTGTGGTGTTTGCATTGCGATTCCGAGGCCTATGTAGGCATCCTTTGTACAACCTACATAATTGCGTAATCATAATACGTGGGTGGGTGCTAGTACTTATATTTTGGATCCGAAGGAAAATGATTGAATCCCGACCATGCATCAATGTATTTTCGTTTAAAAGAGAATCAACATGAGATTAATTAAGAAACAAGCTAGCTTTCTAATAGCTCGATGGGTTTGCATGCACATAATATGGAGTGCTTACTTCAGGAAAACGTAGACATTTACTAAATAATGTATTTAGATATACCTCTAGACTAGATACTTCCTTAGATCATTCAAAGATCTTTTTTTATAAGATTAGAAAGAATGTCTAGCGTGCCTTAGGCATACAGTCGTAACATAATACCAAAGACGATTAATATCTAGAAGACAGACAAAGGCCATACACAAAATCGTAACCCTAAAAAATAGCCTGAAAACCCTAAAACATCAATTTTATCCAAGAAATTTCAATTACTTTCTAGTTAAAAATGTTTAAATATTGAATATTGTTGCTACCTACTACTAAGTATTGAAATTTCTTGGATAAAATTGATGTTTTAAAGTTTTCAGGCTATCTGGTACTGCGGGATCGGGTTACGATTTTGTGTATGGCCTTTGTTTGTCTTCTAGATATAAATCGTCTTTGATAATACGTATGACGTTCATTTGTATAATGATAGTTCTTCTGATTATATACCTTGTGCGGAGCACAGTACAGACGAAAGTTGTGGCTCGTGGCTCAAAGACGAACATTGTAGCCTACAGAGCTAGAATTCAACACAGGACTACTAAGAGAAACAAGGTGGAAGATACAGCTCGTAGGATTAGGAAACTGTAATGGCAGTGAGCCGCCTGTGGAATCAACATCTGCTGAAGCAAACGGATTCTTGAGTATAGGTTGATTTAAAATTTAAGATCGATGCGAATGCTACGAATAAACGAATAAAATAACTAAATGATGACGATGATATGATACAAGCAAAAAAGACATGTAAGTATAAGTACCTACACTTATAATATAAAGTATTAATCATGAATGCCTATTTTTGCCAGTTCTTAAAAAACTGTGTTTAAATTGATTAAAATGCATGCTTGACGAACAAATCAAACTCAAACGTTCTGGCTTCCAGAACCAACAATTAAAATTAAATGTAGCATTAAATTTAACTATTTCGTTCCACTTCAAAGGAATAAAGTTTATTACACACAAAAGAGCGTTCCAAAATTGAAGTTCATTACAAGAGAATGGGGCAACTGTACATTGTTGGCACACCGTAAATCATTACCCACCCCTTATAAAGCGCCTGAAACAATTATTGCTTGTTAAAGAACCTCTCGGCCAGGGAAATAATAAAGAAATAGCGAGGACTATTACACGACGCTTTTCGCCGATTGTTTTATTACTTTGTTGCTGAGATTGCATTTTCTGAACTGTTATTAAAATTTGTAGCATTGATGTCAATTATAAAGATTTTAATTTCAAACTCTGACTTTGAAAAGTACAGAAACCTTGTCAGTCACATATAAATGATCTAAGATTAGCATATGGCGTGGTCCTTTATATAATACTAAATTAATAAATAACAACCAAATATTTTCAAATAAACATTTGACATCACTAATCTTTAAGAGGTTTAAACATATTTGTTTTAGAATAAAATAGAGTTGTGTTAACGTCAGTTATTGATTTCAATATCAACTTTTTATATTTTATTGTCTAGGTATTTATTTTATTGTCCTGAAAAGTAACAGTAGGTACTAAAATATAATTTTGTTTCCCAAGTAGCTAGCAATGTCACTATTTTAATTACAACTCTCATCTGACTTGAGTAGATATTTCTTGACAGCCGGATATTGCATGGCATCTCAACCTGCAATTTCCTTTACAGTCTTCCAAAGCTTTATGCATCCTTATAATCCCTTTGTAAGATTTTACTATCACTTTATCAAAGAGATGCTTCTATATTGATATTAATATTTTAAATTCTTATATTGAACCACATTATGACGAAACCGTGCTTTCTAATTATTTACTTGCGGTGATTTACTTGCAAACGTTCGCAAGAAGAATTATTATACCTAGTTCTTAAAATAAAATCACTTTCATCTAACATTCCTTTTTTTAAACTTACTATTAAGACTTCAGTGCTAGGAGTTAAAACAGTTTGTTATTTTACGTATGAAATCATGTTTATTTAGAATTTAGATGTTTTTGTCATTATAGTAATACGAGTATAACTAAATCAAAGAATTTGCTTCACATTTTAGGTCAGCTGATTTAAATTTTGTGTACCTATATTAGTCAAGATGTTCCAAATGGATTCCCTTGAAATTTTGCGAATCATTTAGAGAATTTTAAATAATGTTTCAATGGAATTAGAAACATAGAAATCAAGTTAAAATGCGAGTAATCTAACGAAACAATTTCTAAAGTAACGACTACAAAATGTATATCGAATTACGTAACACCACGTCAGTTACAAATACCTCATTTACATACCGCTTTGATCTCAAAAAACTCAACATCAAATCAAAAGATTTATTTCTACTTAAACCAAATGGTTTTCTGCCGGTGTTTTGACAGGGGACCCTAATCCCGGAGCACCGCGGGACGTCAGTGTTCCTGACGTTTTTCAATTATAACCAGTCGAGTCGTAACACTTTTTGAGACCAAAACTAACACATTGTCCCGGCTGTGTCGTTGTTTTCTAAATAGATTGTGTTGGTTGTGTTTGAGTGAGGTTTTACAAATATTCGGGTTTTTCGTAGGATTTATTTACGATTATGGATAAATCTCAGCAGAATTCAGCGCATCAAAATCTGCTTTAACTAATTTGACTAAATTTCTTGACATAACAGCGCGCACAATTTTGTGGCTGTTTAAAAAAACATTTTTTGCACATAATAATAAAAACTACGTATCTAAAAATGTGTATAGGTAATAATTTTATTAAATATAAATTTTAATTAAGACGTTTCGTGTCGGAGGGCTGCGGTGCCGCAACGGTGCGTTTGCCGTATTTGCGCATGAAAAAAAACCGGTCGAATTGAAAAACCTCCTTTTTTTAAGACGGCTAAAGAGGAATCATCTTTATCCGAAGTATCGTATTCACAATATAGATACTACTCTGTCGACAGAGACGAACGAAACTTTTGGTACACTTCGGATCAATTTCAGAAGTTTTACTTCGATCGTTCTTTAAAGGGTGTGAGTACACGCAGCAGAAAATTTACTAGTTGCAATGCGATACCGAACATTCTTTGAGAGAACGTTAAGTAGGTACAACAAACAATTTGAGCGAAACTTGTTCAATTCTCATCAAGAATCATTTCTAAAAGTAATTAGAGTGCCGTGTTGGAAAAGTTGATTAGTACCTCTACTTTCAATCCGAAGGTCGTTGGTTGAAATCCCGTAGTACATTAATGGATTTTTCGTTTTTAAAATTTATATGCGCATTAACACGAGCTCTAAGTGGTGAAGGAAAACATCGCGAGGAAACCAGTTAGCTTTATAATAGCGTCGATGGGCTTACAACCTGTTACTTAAAGAATGTTAACTTATGCAAAAATGTGGATATTTACCAAATATGTATTTAGTACATACCTCTACCCCTTAGACATTTTCAAAGGATCTAAAATTACTAAAAACATCTGAAAGAATTTGTCTACCGCACCTAGGGATAGTCGTGATGATATTTAATTTTAGTTTTATTAGATCTTGTGCTTTTTACTATTCTTAATGACAACCCGTCGCTTAATAGCATAGCAGAACTTTGTCATTAAGGCAGTGCAGTGTTCACTGTGGAATTTAACAAACTTTGATACACCTTGTTTTGAAACCGCCGTGCACGCGCCCTAACACCTAAAGCTCAGCTTGTACGGAACTTAACCATTCACTTTATTAGCAAACTTGGCTATGAGTAGTCTTTTAGTAATTATGCCGGATTATTTTCGAGTGACTGAGCCTCAAACTCGTTTACAAGTCATAGGAACATAAGAAAATGTTTTATCTCAAGGCTTGTTTTAAGAGGGATGATACAAGATCCTTTATTTAAATTACATAAACTTCTAAGGAAATTGCTGAGGACCAGATTATTGCAATAAAACGTTATGATAAGAATATTATACGTGCGTGGAGTGGATCAGACTTCAAAGTGCTACAGTATTTGCAAGGCTTTGCTATACAGATGGTATGTTGATGTTGAACGTGATTTGTTTTTTTTGTAGTTTTAGTGATTACAAGTAGGTATATTGAATTTAACCTTGAGTGTGTTTTTAACAGACTTAAAAAAGAGGATTTATGGACGTATACATATTTTTTTATTTTGTACTAGCCGCGAATAGTTCCCGTTCCCGTGAGAATACCAGGATCAAAGTAGCCTATGTGTTAATCCAGGATATAAGCTATTCTGTTACTAAGTTTCATTCAAATACGTCCAGCCGTTTGAGCGTGAAGGAGTAACAATCATTCACACTTACACACTTTCACTTTTATAAAATAGAAGCGCTCGTGGCGAAGCTTGCCAAGACGTTCTTAATAAATCTTTTAAGTTAAGCAGCAACATTCTGAGCGGTCACAACTTGGATGAGATACTTGAAGATAGCAGTAGAATCAGAGTGCCGCATGCTCCATCTCAGTCACACAAAACAAAGAAGAGTTACAAATAATATTGTTAAAAGGAGACAAATCATTATATTTTTCGTCCCGTAAACCGTTATATGTAAACTCTATTTTTTAAGTTCTGTACTACGAATTTCTGGCCACTTGCTCATACGAACGAACGGAACGAACTACGAACTGTGGATTCATTCAATTTTGTCCCTATCAGCAGCACGCTAGCTGTTACTCCAGGTACTGTACTAGGTCCATGACGATAGGCATCAAGTACCTACCCGGCGTGGATGTTTGCGTAGCGCTTGTGTCGCGCGTCAGCCGCACGCCTGCAAACGTCCTGCTCTTATGTGTGAAATATGGATGTGTCAAGAGACATAATTCTCCTAAAATATTGTAACACAACAATCTTTTTACTGTTTGTGTGAAATTTTAATGGACAATTTTGATGCCCTACCTTTTATAAAAGTGTTAGCAATGATCTGAAAATCTATAGTTTTTTATTTTTAATGCTCTTCTACATAAATCAAGTTCGAATAGAAAAATAAGGGTAGTTTATCTCTATCTCAAATGTGGGAGATTTTTAAAGGACCCTTTTGAACAAACCAACCATACCATAATAATACCATCTGTAACACCTCATTATTATGTTCAAGGTCTAAACGTCTCTCATATTATTATATTTTTTCTATTATAAGTATAACGTTTTGCTAAGTGGGTTTATCCGATAGGTACCGATAAATGTATCAGAATTAAAGAATGAGTAATTAATTTTGTACTTGTAAATAAACATACCTTATGTATAATTAAAATTATTAAAGAGGCTTTCATAATCCTAAAACTGGGATTTTCCTAGTGAAACCAACTTTGTAGCTCACCAATTTGAAAATACCAAAGCGTTGTATCTATTATCGTGCTCACTCGTAAGTATTGAATTTGTTGAATAATTCGGCCGTTTGCAGACCAAGTTGGCCGCCTCTGAAACTCTCAAGTTTTATTAGGATACTTGTAAAATTTCCCTCTACACCGACTGAAAGTGCTTTCGCCTGATTAAATAAGATGAATTTGTTGACTTAGATACGGTCAACGTGCCCGCTGTAACTTGTTGGGTATTTCTCATTGTTGCCAAACTGGGTTGGATATTTTATACCGCAGCTGCTATTCAAAATACCTTTAATGGAATCATTGTTATTTTTAACGTTCGTTCTCACTCTCATTTGTATCTTGTATTACGTTATTTTTAACAGTTTTATAAGACAAAACAAGTTAAAACATTATGAAGAATTAACACCTAATTGTGAACAATACGACTTATAAAAGTGCCATGTGGTTTTTTGTATCATGTGTTGTTGCTGGTAAAAAGTTTTTTTTAAAGATACAGAGTTATTTAAAGCATTCCTTAATAATAAGGTAATGAATTCAACCTACAAAGTACGGCCAGTGTGGCTACCGCGTTATCTGGGCAGCCATCCAACGATGGCATTCAAAACCATATTGAAGCTTCTCTTTTGTATTCAATGCAAATTTTAGAAACTTAGAGGATGAATTCGCCATTTGTGACGTTCATTTTGACTTACAAGAAAACGTCCGATTTTTAGGGACAGCGTCATTTTATTATTTCATCTATGACAACATTTCTTCCAAAAGTGCCTTATAATGAAACTGTTTGTAACGGTCACGTACTTCTGAGAAACCGAAGGAGTAGGTACTCGGTACTGCAAATCTTCTTAATTGCTATTCTGATGACCTAACCTAAAGTTATAATTATAAACAAAAGGAAAAGTTAAAGACTATGTACGAGCGTACATCATTAAGCTATTAAAAACAATGGAACTTTTTTTTCCCCATAATATATTTAATTATAAAGTTATACCAAAGAAAAAACTTTGTAATTGTACGAATGATGTACTAATTATTAAAACAATTACGCTACCGACTTTAGGTCGGAAGACTTAATTTTTTCGGTATCATTTGGCGTGAACTCCTGGAAATATCTTTATTTCTGAAACTTAAGATAACGAATGCCTTTTAACTTTCAGCACAACAGTATTTTTTCTTTGATGAAAACAAGAGTTTGTATATTTAAAATTCGGGGTGTATTTCCTTCTTCAAGTTTATGAGCAAGTTAAAATTCAAGCACCTAATTAAAGAGTGGAAGGGGTTTGAAGGGCGAGAAAGTAGGTTGAATCGTGAAGCCGCTATTTCGTATACAAATAATACAGAAAGTAATAATTACATTATTAAGCTGAAAAAAAAATGTACTCAAGATTCACATGGTCACAACAAACATCAAACTATGTGTCATAAAATATTGTTGATCAAGCGCGTGAAGTGAGCCACTTGTACACATACTTAGTATATTATGTATTCGTATGTTTAGCATAACTTTGTCTGAACTGCGAGGTTTAAGTCAATTTGAGACTTTTGAGTTTTTCTAGTAACTATAACTATCTATGCAAAGAGAAGTGAAAAAAAAAAAAATTTGGATGTAAAATTATTTTAAATTTTAAAACTAATCGTTCTTTTAACATTTATTATGTTTTTTTTGTATTGCCGGGGTTTATCATAATTTTTACTGAGGTGTTATAGCTTTTTAAATGTATGTTATTGTAACATTCAAATAGCGAATCAACCACAGGGATCAACTATTCTAATCCCTCTTTACATACACACAAGTTCAAATTTGTGCTGTTTTTCAAATATTATTACAGATAAAAAATCCAAAAACATCCTACTGCAATATAATGTTCTGCAAACCAAACTTTACACTCAAACTTCATCCCATAACACAACTTTAAGGTGCCACCAAACTTACGCGTTAAATCGTCTGCATCGTCACATAAACCTATTTCAGTGTCAAAGGACATAAATAAAGTTGGACAAGAAAGTGCGGCAGTAAGCCAGTAAAGGCCAGTAAGTAATGAGGGAAAACCCATAGCAAACATATAGTGTAACGAAGGTGTGCCGCGCGTTAATTGATTGCTTGCCGCGCCTTGACAATTGAGGCTATTGTAGTTTTAAGGCACATTGTGTGATGTAGGACAAATGGCGGTACACTGGACTCAATACTGTATACAAGCCTGATAATTACAAACTTATTAATATTTTTAGAAAAATGGATATGCGCTTTAACACGAGCTCCACTAAACGTTGTGAGAAATCTAGTTAGTTTTTTTAATAGCGTCAATGGCCTTGCAACTTGTCACGAATGAAAAGTTAAAGTGTTTCTGTAAAGTGTGGGCATGGACTAAATATGTATTAAAAATCTACTGCTCCGTGGGTATACCTACTGTATACCCAGGGAGCGGTAGATTTTGTGATCATATTTCATTTTTTTTATTAAATTAGTAGCAAATGACATTTAGTTGAATTTTATGGTGTATTAAATCCACGAACAACACAAATTATAAAATACCGATACCCAGAGAGAGAAGCCTAGATGTCAAAATTTTTAGAAGTCCTCAGGGTTAGTTAGATGCTGCCTTTCATTTTGAGTTTCTTTTTATTTATTTACTGTTTCATAGGCCGTAAACTATTTATTTTTAAAAAATAAAAGTGGCATAAATAATTATCAATTAATTATAACCTTTATACAAAGTATAGTAACTTGAAAACAGTAAGAATAATAATAAAGACAAGTATTAGTTGTACCTACCTTTCGTAAATCATTCTAAAAATACTTAATTTACATTATACCGACCTAGTTGAGTTGATGTATCGTTACAATTTTAACTATGAAATAGATTGGAATGGAATTCCAAATCAATATAATTAAACCACACTGTTATTTGTAAATGATACCACGCACAGAGCAATGAAATCAAATGAATCGCAATGAAATCAAACGAATTGCTTTGACATGAAAAGTTCATTAATATTATTGAAAATTAATGGTAGAATAACAAATATTAGAGATTTAAATGATGCGTCTCGTTGTCAATAAACGAATGAGTTTATTTAATTAAAATTCATCATAATTGTAGTGATGAATTTCTGAACCATTTACAGTAACCAAAACCACAGAGTTTATTGGGAATGGCAGTTAGACTTTGATTTGTCCGTCAATAAGTCACTACAAATTTTAATATTTTTACTCGTAATGTGGTTGTAATGTTCAGCATAAATGTAGCAGTAAGTAAGTTCGTATGAGCAAGTGGCCTCTGGTGACTGAGCAATTTATTCACGGCTATACATAGATTTTCAAACTCTTACTTTCAAGGTAGGAAACAGCATATACTAAAGTTAAAAGACCGACCTACAGCATAAAAAATCTTTTTAATTAAGTGCTATCTTCTGAAAAAAGGGTTTAGGTTTGCAACAAAACAAAACTATAACGTTATGTTTAGATAATTATAGCCCTCAAATTATAGATGTTCAGATTTTTTGCACTTGGGAATAAATTGTTTTAACATTATTTTAGCTCATAATGTCCAAAAGCCTAGTTTATTCTAGTCAATTTCAAGATTCTTCTATCCTTAGCCATAATAACTACCCATGCACCAGACTAATTAATTGTGACTAATTTATTTTAACTAATTAACATAGCTTTCATAGTATTGCATATGCATGTGATACAGACATTGTCAAAATAAACAGTCGTATACAGGTCAAATGACACAAGGCAATCTGTGACCGGTGGTCTCATAACGAAGGAGGTCAGATGTCGCAGGCTGGAAGACAATTTCCGGACGGCATTGCAGCTGTAATAGGCCATCTTGCGGTCAATTCATTGGCGCGTCTCTCTCATCTCGTGATTGGGAGACGTACATCACTTGAGTCTGAGGATAGAATGTGGTTGCATCTGCAACGAATATCCAGAGGTTCGTATTATTAAACGTAATTTTCACCCATTTCAAAACGTAGGATAAAACTGAAACTTATCACTCTACACAAAAATTTTATATACTTACCAAAGACGATTAATATCTAGAAGACAGACAAAGGCCATACACAAAATCGTAACCCTAAAAAATAGCCTGAAAACTCTAAAACATCAATTTTATCCAAGAAATTTCAATTACTTTCTAGTTAAAAATGTTTAAATATTGAATATTGTTGCTACCTACTACTAAGTATTGAAATTTCTTGGATAAAATTGATGTTTTAAAGTTTTCAGGCTATCTGGTACTGCGGGATCGGGTTACGATTTTGTGTATGGCCTTTGTCTGTCTTCTAGATATTAATCGTCTTTGATACTTACATACAAAATATAATAATGTTACTAAGACTTGTTTAAATATGCTGCAGGAACGGAAATATAATCACTTAGCTCTTATGACTGAATACTTTTTCATTCGTTTCACATGGTTTTACTTATTTTCTAATGTACAATAGAAATCACATTGCATGGCAATATGTACAAAAAATGGATAGTAGAGTCATAATCATAATATGGACAGATTAACTCACCTACTACGAGTAGGTACTATGTAAAATTCGTAAAGTCAATGCCAAATCGGTGAAAGAATTTTTGAAATCGGATGAGTAGTTTCGGAGATTACCCCAAACAAACAAACCAACTTTACCACTTTATTTTATTAGTATATATAGATTTAGAAAGAGCATTGAACCAAATATTATAACCAGATATATTTTAAACTATAACATTTCATTTTTAAACCGGCACTTATATTTTGTAAGTTCCTGATTTTTTTTTATCGTAATTTACTGCAAACTACATAAATACATTTTACTTTGAATTCAATAATTCCGGAAACGTAAATACGTAAACGTAACGTAAAGCACGTGATAAACAAGGATTTTGTCAGAAGCAATTTTGCAATCTTCGTAAAGGTAAATGAGCAACAGTAATAAGAGACCACCCACAGAGACACTCAAAAAAGCCAATCACACTCAAAGCGGAACAGTATCCTTCCGACCCAGAACGCATATCAAAGTCACATAATTAGGCAAAGGCACTTTCATCCCATATACTCGTAGTTGTCCATCCCTATGATCAAAAAAGGGCGAAAAGACCGTCCACACCAATTAATTGCCGCAAGCATTTTGTCCTATGAAAGTGGGAACAGGCAAATTCAATTTGAGCATACTGGGGGCCTTTGACCGGCGCAGTCACAATTTGACAGTCCCACTATACAGGGTGTAAAAAGACTACTACCGAAATCTTTAGGGGGTGAAAGTACCCATCAATATGAACAACTTTTTCTAAGAAACCAACACTGTGAACGCGAAAAAAAAAACAGCTGTTTCATACACTTTAGCCAAGTAGGTATTGAACTTATGTATGGAACAGCTGTTTTTTTTTTCGCGTTCACAGTGTTGGTTTCTTAGAAAAAGTTGTTCATATTGATGGGTACTTTCACCCCCTAAAGTTTTCGGTAGTAGTCTTTTTACACCCTGTATAGTAACTCGATTATGCGCCGATTTCATAGAATCTTTCTCGGTGAACTTGAGTGTGAAATACCTGTTTATTTTTATGTATAACAATGTAGGTATCTGCGGCTACGTAAATCTTAGTTTATATTTTTAGTCCTACTGTCTTTTTTGAGTAAGTATAAAAATATCTAAGTATATTATGAAGTGGATAGATAGATATATAAACATTTTATTGCACACTACATATACAATAAAACAAATTACGGACATAGGTACAGAAACATTAAAAGTGAAGTAAAATTAGCAGTCTTATGATTATCGATTTCTCCAGACATTCTCAGGATGAACTGGATTTACAGGAAAGCAAAAAGTGATGTTAATAAGATATAAGTGTGAATACAATTTAAATTCATAAAAATTACTTAATGAAATACATATAAGTAAATAAAAAACTATATGATTGATGAATAAATTACATGCATTTTTTGAATTACATACATTTACATAAATTCAAGAGCTGGGTTAGTAGTAAATTCATTAGCATTTAAATTATTTTGTCCAAGGTTATTTTAGACGTTCTATGTAAATCATCTAAAAAATAGCTGTAAAGGTTTCAACAATGCTTTGTATAAATCACGTAGAATATCTTTAAAGGCCTAAGTTTTGATAATATTTTGTTTGAAAAGAACATCCGTTCTAATTAATAATTCATCCTTTTAATTTACTACCAAAATACACTCGGGGAAGGCAGGAAACTTTTAATATTCCCCCACTTCTGTTTTACTTGAACAAGATGATTTCAATAAAGACTTCAGTTTGTTTGTCTACTTCATATTATTTCTACACGCTTGGCTGGTTTGCTCACTCAACTTTGATTCGAATTCATGATTTAAGAAATTTCTGTAGCGTTTTAATTAATTCGAGTAGCTGAGCTATAGGAGGCGGGGAATTTGAAACTGCTTTTAATAAGTACAAGTACAATATATGGATTTTTTTTGCTTCAAGTTCTTAAATTTTTTTGAGGTTGTAACACAAGTGTACTTTACAAATGGGTTGAGATAATCTAGCGCAGATTGACTTAACGAAGAGAGACTTAGCATTTCAGCAGTGGAATGATACGCCATGATGACAAAATAAACATAAACAAACCAGAACTGATCGAAAAAAAAGTGCACATTATAATCCCAAAGAAATCTCATACACCCTTAAACTTTATAATACATCTTTGCAACGTGGATTAAAAGCGCTTGTTTGGCTTAGCGGAAAGAAGCAGAGGGCGATGTTTGTACGAGGCTTAGTGAAAGTTACGTAGATCCAAACTACGTGACGTAATTAAGTTTGAGCCCAGCACCCATTCGGAGGCTTAGTTTCGTCTACCCGCAAGGGCGCAAGTAAAGAAGCTCATTTTAGGCTGCTTGAAGCGCTGATGGTGTTCTGAAATTAAGTTGGAGGGAAGTTCTCGTGCTTGCAAAAAGTTACACCGTTCATACAGGTTATTGAGGACGTAGCTGAACCAATTTAGAAATGATCATCGACTCGCATCTGAGAGAAAATTCAAGGCCTGTTAGTACATATGAAAATTATCAGAATCTTAAAATAATCATTATTTGTTATAAAGTTTTGTTCTCAAAAACATGGCCTTTTGAAGTTCATTTAAAATTGGCTTAGCTATCGAAATTAGACTGACACAAAACTCAAAAATCGTTTCACAAAAATCTGTCTCATTCATATATACATAAGATTACGCAAAATTCTTACTGTAATAGCTACTGAATAATCCCCAATTATATCTATTCGTACTATCCAAGTCAATTACTAAATCACATTTGTAATTTGAAATGTTTGCCTTTGGGAGGTTAATGGTCGATTTAAACTAAGCAGAGGTTAACTATTGGATAGCCTTCCTCTTGGGACGTTACGACACACCGTCTAATGAAGCTATGAGTATCGCCTTGGTACCCACTGAAAGGAGGTACATGCTACTAAAAAGGAAATTACCAGGTATTATCTTTTGGTCTGTGGTCTCTGCCTAACCCCATTGGAAAGAGGCGTGCTTTTTATATGTATGTATGTATGCATATTTTTCTAAAGTGTTATGAAAGTGGATTCAATAGTAAAACGTTCGTGTTTTTGTTCTGGATGATTCGCTTTGTTTTTAATGCGTGTTAGGTATTAATTTTTATTTTTTGTTACTCGCTCTAAATACTTATTAACGTGTCTTCACTTTTAATTGTATTGACACTTAATTATTTTATTCTTAGCCTAATACTATTTTCAATTGTATTGGTGTACTAATACGTAAATGATCTAATAAATAAGTAAATAAATAAATGATGGCTAGTAGTGGTAACCTAGATATTTTGATAAATTGAGCGCTATTATGTTATGCGTTATCTTATATTATTTCCTAGTAATATTAAATATCAATTTCTAATCAGAGCATCGAAAGATTCCACTATTTTAGCAAAATATGTATTCATGCTCGCTTATAGACGATGAAGAAAATCAATATACTGCTGATTAGATTTTTATTTGGTTTCCTCAATTGTAAAGATACGAAATAGTATCTAATTAACTTTGACGAGCTATGAACCTCCTACTCTCTACTTTATAAATGCAGATTTGTAAATAATAATGTTTGAAATCCTCTTACTCAAAAAACTAGACGAATGAGGATATAAAATGTAGGCATATGATTGTATCCACTGCAACCTACGGACAAGAAACATGAATGAACTTCGTTGGTACACATCATTGGTTTTTAATTCCTTTGTTCAACGTAATGATAAGATAAATAGGTAGTGGCGTTAGTTTGACGTGTATTTTAAATAAATCTAGTACTTTAGTCTATAAAGAATTGTCTACATTGACATTGTACAGTCTACATTGACAAAGCTTGAAAGACGTTCATCCGTCAAAAATGAGTTGTTATCATTGCCGAGACTATAAATTGCAGTCGAGTTACCTCACGTAAAGCTGCGATCATTAATAATAAGAGCTCGTCCCCTTCAGGCTTTGTTTGCAGTGACATTGTTAACGCCGATGACATCCACCTCACCTTCGGTACGTTTGGCACTAGTCTACGAGCACTCCAGTAGCACTTATTAAGCCAAACACATCGTTTTTTCAGCGCTGGTATATGTGCGAGGCCTCCTTAACTTCGATCCGTTCGACGCATTTGGCTCGCGTATCCGATTGTATAAATATCTATTCATACAAGATTTTAGCTGTATCAAGGCGCGGAAGACATTCTCTCAGACCTTTAAGCATTTAATCTAAATGGGCAATTTTTTTTTTCAAAAGAGGTTTCGAACCCACGTTTGAATCGAAAGTGGCACTATACCACTCAGTCAAGACTACTGCACCAAATACGTATTATTAGTCTAAATATACAGATACAGATTTATTGGAAGGGCCGGTATTATATGCGTTACATAGATTTTGCCATCCAGATTCCAAAGTTTAGATTTTGTATTATTTATAGATCTTAAAATATTATTAAGTATAATCTTGAGTTAATTTAAATAGCATAAGGTTTATTTGATATTAGATGTAAGTAATACCTAACACCAAAACAATAATCATATTGAACAGTAATACCACATAGGTACTAGACTTAGATCAGTAAGCTACCTATCATTTACAACGCTCTTTAATACAGACCGACTTTACCCGACTAGTTTAAATGTAAATTATTTCATAGTTTTGTGTCTGTTAATAAGTTTATTTTTAGTTTTATTTGGTGGTTACTATCTAAGAGAAACTACTGCTAATGCAACTGTACTTTCGTCCGCTTCTTATAGATTAGATTGTGTCAAAGTTACTAGGACTTTACAAACAGTGTCTGTTGCTCATTGGATGCGAATGAAGTGTCTCAATGTCTCTGACACTATGTTCTACAATCTGAACTAATTTTAAGTTCAAATACCTCACCATTTTTCAGACTTAATTTGTTTTTCATAGAGGACTTATACCCGAATACTGAAACGCTATAAAGAAATCGAGACCGTTTTACTTGTCATATTTGTCTAAACAAACGTCAAATAATGTCAAAGATAAACACCACTTACATTAAGTAGCATTTCAGGATTGAGGCGTTAAAAGCAAATCCTGTTGTATACGAGTATAATGGACTTATCAGCTTACTGTAGTTCAGATGGTTGTTATATCTGTTGCTATTTTTAACATAAAAAAACATTCTCTAAACCCTTGTTAAATTGACAAACCATTAAGAATAACTTCTACTTCTATTATTACATCCGGATCCAGCTGGCACCACGCCGCTAAGAGTGGCATGATAAAGAAGAGGCTTTTAATAGGGTGCTATTATGAATTAGAAACGTATGTTCCATGGTATGTTAAATTTTGGTTTAGTGTGTTAATTTGGGAATATAATATAGAGATTAGATAACCCTTAATTTTAGTTTCGGCACTGATTGTTGAAATATATGTTATTTTCAAACCAAGTTATTACTTTGTACGGTACAAATTATTTTTGTAACCAAGAGATTTCTCCTTAAATTTCCGCAACATAAAACGAACACAACAAGCCGTAACACACCGCGGGAGGACAGAACCGAGTCTTAACAATCATAGCCAGTGACAGCTATTGTGAGGTTTGCAACGGAGTGCAAAATAAAGCTTTTGGGACCGTAATGCACCCTGTCCTTTAAATGTGAAATGCTGTGGCCGCTATGGAGCTTGGTTGTATTTGTATGTATTTGTAAAAACGAGTGCTATGTGTGATAGCTGCTCTCTTTATACACACCTTAAGATGAGTAATGCCCGGTTTAAATATTGAACTTACGAATGACCGTAGATCGATCGCTATAATATTTACATTCATGTCTGTCAGAAAGTGGCATATTTTGCATGTGAGATATATGCAACGGGGCAGAAGACGGGCTATAGAGTTTTAACTAAATGTGTAACTTTATTCATAAATGATTAAAATAACATAAAATTATATGAACATTTTTAATCGACTCTTGATTTTATGTTATTTATTGAAGCAAAATGTTGGCCATATTTTATTAATTATGATTACAGTCACAAACTGTGTACTATCTACCCCCCGAGCCGAGTTACATTTTTACCATCGCATTAAAATGTAAACAAAAAAAATGTAAAGGTCATTTGATGACAAATAGACACGCATCAGTATCAGAAGTGTCAAATTAAAGGCTTAGCGTTGATAGAAAGAGATACTAAGCGTTTTTTATATGCTCTAATTATTTGTTTTAGAAATACACAGTTTACATAATAATAATGCTTGTTCATTTAAATTATGTATTGTAACATTTGGAACAATATTTAAATGGAGTTTGGTGTGGAATTCATGTAAGTCAAAAGTGCATAGAGCGTGGTACAGTCTATGTCAGAACCCGACTCCAGCCCAGCCTCCTTTAATTCTTTTCAAATACTATAGACTAGAAGGGCGAAGATTTGTACCAGCAAATGTGTTTAGTAGATAAAAGGTGGCACTTTATCCTGCCCACATATTTTATTCAAAACGTCGTGAGTGCGACCAACGAACGAGTCCTAATGAATTTTCCGAAGGTGGCGCCCCAACAGGGGCAGCTTTTACGTATTCTAATGGCTGGTTGATTTGCGTTTCCTGTTTGTGAAAGATAAATTTAGGAAAAGAAACGAAAAAATGTTGTGAAAAAACTAAAATATCAGCCTTCATAATAGAAGAAAATACTCTAAATATATGTTTTTGTAGACTATCTTTATTTAATCATAGTGTTCAATTATTATTTTTTTAAGAATAATAATAAGATACGAATATTAAAATGAAAAAAAAATTTATGACAGGATGAAAAAAAAAGAAAAAAATGAGTCACTTAAAATTTTAAGTTATGAAAAGCCGTCTATTTACATAAAATAAAAACGATATTTATTTTGTCATATTAAATTTCCCATTCTCATCTCTGTAACATGGCGTCATTTAAGAGCGCTTTTATACAACAGCCATAAAAAATGCATTATGTTTGAAATTCGTCGACACGAAGCGTCAAAAGGACTTCACAAAGCACTCTTAACCCCTATTTCGTGAAACTCACTAAAGTCGAAAACATCACTAGCGAACAGACGTCCACGGCAAAGGTAAAAAGACTCATTCTTTTGACAAACGGGGGAACGGTTGCCGAGGATACAATTTGCGCTAAAGGTAGCGTGGTTTCTTTCCAACGTGACGAGGGGAAGGGTACTGCAGTAGTAATAGCGACTTTTTACTTAATATTACGTCTATGGTTCCGCTCTAACGTTAGTTAAGCCGCTGTGATTTTTATCTGTTATCTAGTTACCATATTTACTTATATTTAAGCCGATAGTTACGTCTAAATGTAAATCGTGTGATCACAAATACCATTGTAATCAGTGCAGCTGTTGTGAAGTTCTCTATATTCAATTATTTACCAGTCCCAGTTTTGTCTTAGATGGCCCTGTGTTAATTGTGCACCAATATTGATTTATTCTAAAGATCCTCTGACGTCATTATGTATCGTATGATCACAAACTATATCTGTTGTACATAGTTATTGTAACCAAGTCATCTAAGAATCCTCACTAACTAAGTGAAAACCGAGAACGCGTAGTAAAAATGCCTTGTGTTTATTTTATTGAGTATAATAAATAGTAACTAGATAATAAACAGACTGACAAAACGTAACAAAGCAAAATAAGAATATTTTTTGAATTGTTAAAATTTTAATTCCGAAATGTATAATAAGCACCTATTTATTCCATTAAATTTTAACATTACAAATCTCCTACAAACGGACCACACAAAAACAGGTAGGAACGCGACTGCGGTAAGGAACTGAGCATTTCTAATGCAAATGTGGATACGTGGTTCATTATGCTCTGATTTTAGAGCGTTTAGTGGTAGCAGGATTTCTTCGCGTTTCTTTGTCGTTTGCCAGGAAATGCCACGTTGTTTAAGTAAAGTAAGCATAAAGTAAGGTGGAGTGGTTGCGGAATTAAATTTTACCTTCGTTTTGATACTTGAAAATTTGTTTGGTGGGGGTTGTTTGTATCGTAACTTTCAGCTTTAGAACGAACGAAAAAGGAAATATGCAGTGTCTGAGTATTTTGTTCATGTTTTGTGCTATTCATTTTCTAAACATTGTTTATTTTATTAATTTGAATCTCAAATAAACAACGTCTCATTATTTTAAAATAATAAAGATAATCCTAGAAAAAACACTCCATTGTAATTGCTGCACATCACTATTCTGTAAGACGGTGTTTTTGCCGAGCGAGCGCCTCTAGACCGCGAGTAATTCAAAACATTAATTTTCCTAATGGAGTAAAGCCCCGCTAAGCCCGACGACAGAAAACGAATGTCGAGAGAAGTCACTAGGTGTCTCCGTGCGTAAACACCGACTGTTGCGCTTCCCCCTCCCCAGTCTTAATTAATTAAAATGCAAACCGCTGACTGTAGTGAGTTATTCATCTCGCATTACGATTGCTATTTTGATTTACGGAATAGGACTGTTGATGTTAAGTTGTTAGGACTGTTGTCAAGTTGTTTGCTTAAAACGTTTGGATGACTTGTCACATACACATTTTAGGATGATATATAAAGATTTTTGAAAAAAAAATGGTTTGTATTGTTTTTCATTATGACTTAAATTCTTTTTTGGTTTCTTTATTTGTAAACTTTTGGTTTAAGTACTTACGAATATTTAACGTAAAAGTAAAATAAACTACATAAAATAAAATATACTCTCAAAATGAAAAAGGAAGGAACTAGCAATTAAGAAAATACGCTGTAAGTACGTACATATAACATTTGGACGCCGAAATTTCATAAAGTATTTTTATGATGTGAAACCATAAAGCGACTTATTCTGCAGAACGTCTGAGCGATTCAGCCGCGTTCCACGTACGATCGTCGCGCATTCGTTGCGAGACTTCATTTCCTTTCGGTGATGGATGACGGTGTATCTTCAATGAGATTTATAATGGTGTGTCACATTCCTGGCGCGTGATGTGTGCTGCTTGGATTGATGCTTGGATCGTGGCTGTTACACTTTGAATAAAACCAGCTGAGCGTATGGTAGACTAACAAATAGGTGCGTGGGTTCCAAATACAATGAACTCTGCAATCGTATTTTTATTATAAGCCTGATGTTTCCCACTGCAGGGCAAATGCCTCTCTTTCCTCTCTCCAACGATCTATGTCCTGTGCCTGTTGGAGAGTACCTACCGGTGATCAATTAATTTATCAGTTAAAAAGTATAATCATAACAATTTTTAAGACGACTTATTTTGCGGTTGCTTAAAAACCTGCCTGAGTCGCAGAGGTTGCGGGTTTGATCCCCGTTGGACAAATGTTTGTATGATCTGCAAATAGGAAAACTGGGTAGAACAGTTCGCAACCTGTAATTATTCTTTCTTAAACTTTCGCGATCACAATTCATACTTTTAAATAGAAATTTACAGGATTTTATCGCGTAATTTACCTTTTATTATTTCCCGACGTTTCGGCTGTGTTACAACAACCGTGGTCGCGGGCGAACTGGAGTATGTAGGTAGGCTCCGACGAGAAGCGGCAGTTTATAAAACTACCCTCCCTTAAGCTTCACAATTCGGAACGGCTGCATGTCCACCACAGCACACGACACTAACTGTATCTTTACACCGAAACTTTCCATCACGACGCGCATTCCACCTACTAATAACTGGATTCCATGATAACGGGAGCCTAAATCCATCCTCACGATTGAAATTCGGATATTTCTTGATTTCTATTGCTTCACGAATTATTCGCTTATAATACTGGCGTTCGTTGGCAAGAATCTTGGGATCATGAAGTTCAATCCAGTGATTAGGCTGGTGATTATCCAGTGATGTTCAGGAGGTACTAAGAAGAAATGGATACAAAGGTTTGAAGAAGCGACGGATAAAAGGCGCTACAGAGAGAATGCCTGATGTCAGCAGGCAGCCTACGTACTTGCCGTATGTGAAAGGGGTAACGGACAAAATTGGCAATATTTTGAAAAAGTTTTCTATCATGACCATTTTTACTCCTTTCACCAAAGTCGCAAAGCTGTTAAGATCACCGAAAGACGTCACGCCTTTACAGGTACCTGGTGTGTATAAGGTTGACTGTAGCTGTGGCCGTTCCTATATTGGGCAAACGAAGCGTACAATAGCTGAACGCATAAAGGAACACATAGCAGCAGTTAAAAACCGTCAGGTAAACAAATCGGCGATAGCAGAGCACCTAGTGGACTCGGGGCCTAATCACTGGATTGAACTTCATGATCCCAAGATTCTTGCCAACGAACGCCAGTATTATAAGCGAATAATTCGTGAAGCAATAGAAATCAAGAAATATCCGAATTTCAATCGTGAGGATGGATTTAGGCTCCCGTTATCATGGAATCCAGTTATTAGTAGGTGTAATGCGCGTCGTGATGGAAAGTTTCGGTGTAAAGATACAGTTAGTGTCGTGTGCTGTGGTGGACATGCAGCCGTTCCGAATTGTGAAGCTTAAGGGAGGGTAGTTTTATAAACTGCCGCTTCTCGTCGGAGCCTACCTACATACTCCAGTTCGCCCGCGACCACGGTTGTTGTAACACAGCCGAAACGTCGGGAAATAATAAAAGGTAAATTACGCGATAAAATCCTGTAAATTTCTATTTAAAAGTCTGTAATTATTCAATCTGTAAATTTTGATACATTTTGTAAAATCAACGCGCACCACTTGTACGTGTTGCGTCAGTCAGGGAGGCAATATTGTAACGTAATGCTCAAAATCTAATATGAAATCTTACATTACAGGCGAATTCACCCATTTTTGACGTTATTTCTGTGTACAACACTTATTTAGTCATAACATGAATATAGGTAGTTAGAAATAAGAATCATCCTGTATATACACTACACTTATTTAACCTTTCAATGCATTTTTGATAGCGGGATAAATAAAGACCATCAACAACTCAGAACCTAAACCTACCGTCTAGGGAGACTATCGTAATGTAATTGCAACGGTTCGCAAGCCGTCCAAGCCGGGAGGAAAATTTTCTTAAAAGGTTGTCCATACTAGGGTAGCACGCGACCATTACTTATGCATTAACCTGGCCAAAACGGTCCCTTAGGCCCCACTGGCTCATGATTTTATTCCATTCCTTGCCTATTCTTTTTGACAACGTGAATGTTAGTGTAATTGGTTTTTCATTGTTTTATGTAACCCTGACACAGAACTAGAATAAAAAGAGAGAGTTGAAAAAGATTAGGTTTACTAGAAATTAAAAATAATAAATTCGGTTAAACAGAAAATAAAACTTTTCAAATGTATCAGGCATTTAGGGTTATATCAATGTTCAAAGGCAAAAAAGAGTATAAAGAGTAAAGTATAAAAAAGTAAAAAATAGTAGTTCATAAGAGAATGTATGAACAGACGATTACATGTCTCAATAAAATAAACCTACGTCTTAGTTTTATAATACTGAAAAACTCAAAGGCCTTCACATCTTTACTTGATGATTTATACAGCGTCAGGAGGCAATCTTTGCCTTTGCTTAACTGGACACTGTAGTACCTGGGACATTGTCGAGATGCAATAATAATAATAATGGGTAGCCCAACACTGGTAATACTTGCTGCTGTAAAACATTCTATGAATAGGGAATTCCTTCTTTTTCTATGAATAGGAAAATCCAACGAGCGTTCCAGGAAATCTAATAAATACCATTTAAGGACTTCCTGTTGAAGGCTACGATGAAAATAGAAAACATCCTCTTACTTTACGCTACTTGGTGAGTTGATAAAAGAGAACAACTTTTTTATAAAACCGTTTCTGAAAATTTGTATCAAATCTATTAATAAATAAAAATGAATGTCTAAATTTGTTGATAAGCGCAAACTCGAAAACGGCTGGACCAATCCAGCAAATTTTTTTTATGTTCTTTGGTAGTCCGAGGACGGTACATAAGAAAATATAAATTAGAGAGTAGAGACCATACTCTCTTGGGACTCGATAAAGCTGTCTGAAATGTCCAAGGATATCTAATTAAGTATTTATTATTTTAATATCATAAATTATGAGGCTAGATATTGTCTACCGTACCTGAAGATACAGTTATTTATACATGTGATCCTGTATTTTACGTTTCTGATATTTATGTTTGAACTTAACTCTTTCCATATTTTGTACGTTTTTGTTAAAAAATAGCATAAGTTTATAAAAATCAACAAAACTCGATGGCAGCCAAAGGGAAAACGAAGGCAATATAGATAATAAATACTATTGCGTGAATCCACGCACTTGTTGTACCTACTGTGTTATATTATCACAGTACAGCATAACGCGCCTTTATGTGCTCAGTTATAGGCATAACTACGTTATCATGTATAGTGTATGATTTAATAAAACGGAATTAGGTTATGGAATAGGGAGAGGACATGATAAGAGCCTGTAATTCTGCCAACGAAAATGTATTATAATGAAAACTAATATATTATTTACTTGATACTTGTTGTTGTTTTAAGAATGTTTTGACTTCCTTGAAATAAATGTTTGATTCTTCTTTCCTACTAAGGTCAGTCAGTCTTCAGTAAGTTCTTCGAAGTTAAGCAACGATCTGAGCGGTCACTACTAGAATGGGTGACCGCAAGTGGCATTAATATCTGAGCGCTTCCGTGCTTCGGAGGGCACGTTAAATTGTCGGTCCCGGCTTTTAAAGTCGTAAAGCCATGACGGAGGCCTTAAGGCGGCCTAAAAACTTTGTCACCAGAGTTAGCCACTTGCTCATACGAACTTACCAAGGTCAGACGGATGTCAATTTCCAAGTTGTTAAACGAAATAAGATACGGTCCGAATACACTAATGTTTTTATACTATATTCTAATACCTATAATAATGTATTTAAATATGAATACCTACAACTAAGTTGAATACTGATTGTGTACAATTAAGTACTGATTACATTTGCATTTAATTCTATAACATAAAACTCTACCTAACATTTACAATACCACAAAAACAACCACTAGAGCTATTAAGCTACTGTGCATAAAATAATTGTGTAGGTACATGAAAAATATACCACTCAGTTTTCTAAAGTATTTTCTTACCGCGCCTGCTGGAACAAATTGAAAAGCCTGTTTCTTTTCAACGGAAGGTAGTCTAAATTACGTCACATCCGCGATCATTGCGGTCGGACCATTGCAATATCTCTTGACCTTCATCGGCCGGTTATTGCCAGTTCATAATATAAGGGTTGTTTAGCAGTTATTTTATTGTGTTGGGGTGTGTGGAGCGTTATACTCGTTTGGTATCGGTTAGTTTACCAAGTGCTTGAGCTGCGCGCTTTTGCGTTTATGCGTTTCAAATTTGAGTTGAATTATTACATTACAAAATATAAGTAAAGTAATGTAATAAAGCTAATTTCACTTTTAATATCAGTTTGCATATAACGAGTTGGATCAGTTTTTATATTTAATGTGCTGTCATTGCTCTTGACTACGTAGGAAACCAAAAGTTTGTGTTTAAATGCTTCAGTATTCTAGTAGAACTTAAAAAAAAACGTATTACCGACATTTTTAATAATTTCATATTCAGTTATATGTCTGCCACACCGATTTCTTGACGTAAAGAAAATCGTACATTAGATTGAAACGAGACTACCTACTGAAGTGGTGTCTATGTTTCAGACATGTTTCATAAATATGAAAATATTCAAACAAGATATTGAGAGAATTAGAGGAATCAGCGAAAGTTTCAGATAATTGGATGTTTACAGGTTCATGATTTTGCATTTAAGAGTTATTTAGTTGTCATTGTAATTAGTAGTATGAATAACACGCAGAGAGTGAACATTCAGTATTATGCGAATTTACAAGATGTTATATACTTATAATACCATCTAGGTACTTGTTTATAAATGAACACAAGGAGTAAAAATATAACTTTTATCAAAACTTGAAGTTGTATTTATATTTTGTGTACCTAATATATAACATAAGAGTGTAGTTAATCAGAATTCCGAATTTACAAGAATATGTTCTTTACTTAAAAGCTTCTTATAAGAAAGGCATTAAATAGTCAAGATGTGTCACTGGAAGTCGTTATTGACCATTTCTGTGAACCACGTCCGATTACTCGAAGCAAATCGGACCTCCCACTCGGGCAATTATGCAGAGATGCCTGATAAGCTTAGGTTTTATGGGCTGACAGTGGCAGGATTTAAAGGAAATAGCTCCATTTGCTCTTTATTGACAAAAACACGAAGTTGGAATCTTTTTCCACATAGATAAACATAGCTTTGACACTTTTTCAGAGTAACAAAGCTTTTACCAAACACGTTTCTGCATACGACTTCAAAAAAGAAGAATGTTCTATGTTCTACTAAAGTATGTGTTTTTTTTATGTATGTTCACCGATTCTCGACAATTGTGAAAGCGTAAGGTGAAACTGAGGACGACATAACAATACAATTATGTCGCAGCAAAATCAATTTTCTTTTTGCTTCTTGTATAAATTTAGATCTAATATAATATCTGGCAAAGTAAAAGCACAACGCCAACTTGGGAAAATATACCTTCATCGTCACTATGTCATTGTGTTCAGAGTATTTTTCTTTCAAATATTTATAAAATTTAATAACTGGTTGTCCATTTATAATACAGAGAGCGCAACACATTCAAACGCCTAGGGCTACGTAAAAAACAATAACGCCACTCGCACGAGTTCATAAAGAAAAAAATATGTATCTAATATACGAGTGACATTACGAACGTAATAATATAAAAGCATTCTTCCTGTCGTGCAGTCCTGATTCGCTTCCTTTATTAGCCAACGTCCTGGTTTACGCTGACGACTTTTTTATTTCTGGTTATCTGTCTACGAGACGTGTTTTTGCCGGTTTTAGGGACCCATACCGCAAAAGGAAAAAACGGACACTGAAAAACTTCCGGTCGAAATTAAAAAAGGGTGTGCTTTTTTGCAATGAATTTGTTTACTGTTGACGCAGACGTCTACGTCGATGTCTGAATCACGAAAAAGTGATTTACGTATAAAAGTTTTGATCTATAAGAAAATCTTTTTGTTAAAGGGTTTAATTGAGTAGCACTAAATCTAGTTATCTTTTAAATATTCAGATCAAAAAAGAAATATGTGGCATAAAAGAAAGAAAAATAAATATTTCTAAACCTATTTTGCAACGATGATTAGTTAAAATAATAATAAATTGGAATATTATATGAATTCTAAATGTGGTTTATGCAAACAATGTTACATCCGAACCCACGTTATGTGATCTATCACGCGCATGACTGCTTTTTAAACACCTTTTCCTGTCGTAAAATAATTTTTGACGTAAACATTTTAGGGTTAATAAAGTGATGCAGTCGCGGGGTTCATGTAATAACTACTTGAGTAGTGAGCGAAATGTTTTACTACTTTTTTCATAATAACATAATAAAAACAACATTCTGCTTTGTATAAAATTTTGCACGTTTTCTGCACGTTAAGATATATTAAATTTTGAATATTTTAAACGTTCCTTCTTACGTTTATTATCTTTATGAGAAAATTAAGTATCACGTTATGTATTTCTCAATTTTATTAGATTGGTTACTAAGGGTAATTTTGTAGCAAAATATCAAAATATTCGAAAAGAAAAAAAATCACTAATTATAATTTTCAGACCATAGGATAAATTATTAAAAGTTGCTTAATTATCTATTTCAAAATCGAGTTACTCGGAACCATCGCACTTAAACATTTTCATTCTGTATAAAATAACTATTGTAATATGTATCATCTAGACATAACGCTTACCAAGTTATTGAACCCTTGCCTTTTATGTTGTTACACGCCATAATTCATTTATGAAAGTGCAACAGCAAGCCGTGAACTAATATTAACGAAGTAATTACTCGCGAGGGACAACTAAGAAGTTAGTGTTACACTTTTGTTCAGGTGTTTAGTGGCCTTAAGAGGACAAACCATATTTTAATAATGTCATAATGTAATGGTAGCCAATAAAAAAAAATGTATGAGCACCTGATTTTTAGTCGAATTGAACACTAGTGGCTATTCGGAGTGTCGCAAAAGCTAAACTAAACTAACTAAAATTAATGCCATCCATTTTATTCCCATCGCTATGAAAGGGACGGCAACATTTTTAGTTAGTTTAGTTTAGCTTTTGCGATACTCCGAATAGCCACTATTGGATAAGTTTAAGGTTTGTTATAAGTTGGCCAGATTTATTGAATTAGTAAAGAAGATTGAATGGATGAAATAATTACCTGAAAACTTTAACAAAAAAATAATAATTTGCAAGTATAGCTACTAATATTATAAATGCGAATGTTTGTGAGGGTGGATCAATGAATGGATGCATGTTTGTTACTCTTTCACAAAAAAAACTAGGTACTGAACGGATTTGGCAAACGTGGATTCATACATATATTTTTTTTGGGTAAGTACTACGCTAGCAAAGTTGCGGGCAAATACTAGTAATAAAAACCTGACAGTGTAAAATTATTTCAAATGCTCGTAGCGCGTGTTTTTAAGATATTACATTATTTAATTAAGTATGTCATAATTGTGTTGAAATTGCTCTTCTTAAAATGATTTTCGCAGCTGCAGGAACAATTATAAATTTATGATTACTTAAATATCGTGCTCAATTGCCTATTCCTATTTACATACAGTGAATTTCGTAAAATGGGCCGTAACTATAAAATATCTTGATATTTCATTGCAATCATAAACGTCTGAAACTGATCCTCTTGTAGATAAGGAAGTGGACGACGGATTGCAATCGCTATTTGATTGAAAACTTCAACAAAGTTATCTTTTAAATTATACAACTCATAAATTGTATATTTCAAAAAAAGAGTAAGAAAGGAGTGTGTTGAGAATTTATCTGTTTAAAATATTTAAACTGATAAATACGAACGATTCTAATTATGACTACAGACTTCGGTAATTCTATACTTACTAAAATTCATACAGCCATCTTAAGTTGGCCGTTTGCAAACGACCGTCAGGCTAAGAAGCCTCGCCACTCACACCCCGAATAGTCGAATAAGGTCGGCAGTTGAATCCGCTACGGCAGGATTACCATAATTGATATTAATGTACTAGGAAAGGTTTAATTAAACAGGACAAAGTAAAGTCTCGAGAACTCGTAAATTGCGCAGAGCACTATTTTGGCCATTTTCCGTGTCTTAAATTGCTTTTATACTGGTTTTTATTGCTTAGGTATTTTTGGTATTTCGATCAAATAATGGTTAAGTACCTTTAAAAACATTTTATACCATGTGAATAATAAATGCTAATAATAATAGTAAATGCTTAGCTTGGGACTAGATGACGCTGTGTGGAATGTCCAGGGATATTTATTATTTTATTTATTATTATTTAATATCAGTAAAACATCAGGCTTTGTCTTTTTATTCACTTACTGTTTTTTAACCAGTCTATTTAAAAATATAAATAAAAATGATTTGTAAAATCGCGTATAAAAAGTAAGAATAATAATATATTTCGACCCTTAAATCAAATTTACTAAGACGTGAGTTTTTTCTCGTCTTCACTGAACTTTGAATCTCCAGGGTAAATGTGAAGTTAATGTTTCGGAAAAGGAATAAAAATAGTGAACTTATTCACTTTTCAATCTAGAGGTTGGAGATTTTCTGATATTTTCTTAAGTTGATTTGATTTCGTCTGAATTCAAATCTTAAACTTACCTACACGGTTTAATACTTACAAATTAAATTTTTTGCTTTCCTTGTAAGTATTGTATGATTGACTCGATGTTACTAGATGTACTTACTTAGGCTGACATTCAAGTACCAAATACTGCCCCTTGCTCAAGTTGCAACTGAATAAAACGTACCATACTATAATTTTACCATACTATCTAGTAGTGAACTATTATTATCAGAATAAGATCAGTAGTTTTAGAAATTAATAATCAGTAATTCAATTTAATAAATAACACAAAGAAACGACGTAAAAAACATTGAGGCGAGCTCTCAACGTAATCAGCGTTTCACGCTTTTGAGACGCGACAGGATTCACTTCCCCTCTTTCCTAAATAAAGTTTCTACGTATGAATCAAAACATGTATCTAAATAGTTATTTAATATAATTTTATATTAATACAATCTATAGTACACTCACGTGAAAGTAAAAAACTACATCTTCATAATACAGTATACCTACGAGTAGATGGATATATTTTTTAGCTCACACAAATTCAGGGCCGGAAGCAAAAAATCTCGCAACAAATCGCCCACAAAACCGTCCTAGAATTTAAAACGCAGTCTTTTATCGAATTCTCGCATTTCCCAGGTACCTAGTTTTTGTGGCACTGCCACGTCCGTATCGTCACGTACGGTTTGCAACAATTAAATCTTTGAACGGGCACGCAAGCACGGACTCGGCTCATGTGGTGTATTGATAGAAGATTGGATTTATTGACATTGTAAACTATGTTGATATGATCGGATTAATTTGATGGTATGCTTGTATAGAAATTAATTTAACATTCCTATTAATGATCGCATGTTTAACTTGTTCCAAATAAATGGTTTTGATTTTTTATTTTTTTTATTTACATGAAATTATCATAATATAATAACTAAGTTGCAAGTCATTGATCCTATTGCAAGTACCTACTAATTATTATTTTATTCGCAGCTTAGAAATATTGGAAAAATATAAATTTTCTCTAAAAATTTCAATGCACGCTACGAGTTACATCGTAGCACTATTATCCGCTACGCCGTAGAACATGCTAATATAATGATAATACTCGTACATTAGTGAAATATTGTTTAGGAATATTATCTTAACTTGTGTTTTAAATGCTCTTATTTAAGTCGTAAAATACGTACGTGCTATCTGTTCATACGTGTCATCTATACAGACTAGATAATGGGGATTCAACGAGAACTAGTGTTTCTGATTTAGCACAAAACATCAGTCTAGGTCAGCTAACATACGGCATCAATTGTTCACGAGCCGAGATCCTATTCATAGTACGCAATATGTCTGATACGTTTGTGAATTGGCATAGGTCAGCCATGGTAAATAAAGTCTGAATCATATCGATGTAATGCAAAAATATACATAAGTACTCATTAAATGTAAAATATTTTTCTACTGAATATTGAGTAGATTGGTATACAAAATAATTAGATAAATCAGCTTCCGTAATATTTATTTAATACCTGAACATTTACGAAAACTTAATGAAAACATTCATAAATTGAAAAACAAGCTATAATACTAAACACAACCGTTCATAAAACTCAATACCGTATAATATCCAATACTTTGATAAAAGGAACATAAAACCAAATCATAATTATGTTAATCTACATAATTTTGTTCCTAATCACCTCGTTAAGTAACAGGGCTCGTTAAAAAGGGAACTAAAAAAAGCTGTTCAGACGAGGCAAGTACCGATTGGATTTGCGGCGTGCGATTACATTAACAAGTAGTAAGGAACATTTCCCGACTGGACCGGTCTTAACCGGTTTAATGTAATAGGGTTGTCATGTAAATTATATTTGGAAAATCATAAATCATTTATCTACGTAATCATATTCCCTTCACTGTTATTAATGCGTCCACACAGCCACCCCCGCCCAATGCTGGTGAACATCTTTTCCTCCAACTTGATATAGCTCACCGTAAAATTCTACTTGGTGTTTACTACTCGCACTCTTCTAGTGTAAACTATTTTTCTTCCTTTGAAAAACTCCTTGAAGAGCTCACTCCTTTGCATGATCACAACATTATCATGGGTGATTTTAATACTTGTTTAAATAAAAACGACTACCGATCATCTGCCCTTAAATCTGTTATCGAATCTAGTAACCTTTCTATTCTCCCTCTAAATGTCACGCATCATTTCCCTAATTGCCAACCCTCTCTCATTGATCTGATATTGGTTTCTTCTTTTGTGCACGTTGCCAGACATGGTCAGTGTTCAGCAGATGCTTTCTCGTATCACGATTTACTATATCTGTCATATAAAATACGTCCTCCCAAGGAAAAGCCCAAAATTCTTTTGCAACGTAACTTTGGTGGCATGGATGTGGAGTCTCTGCGTGTGGATGCAAGTAATATTGATTGGTCTAGTATTCTTAGCTATAATTCAATCGATGACAAAGTCAGCTGTTTTAATAAAATCATCACTGATCTATATGATGTGCATGCTCCGATCCGTTCCGTGAAGATGAAACATCTCCCTGCTCCTTGGCTAACTGATCTTATTCGAGCGGAAATGCACAAAAAGCTTTTGGCCAAGGTCAGATACAAGCGCACTCCGACAGATCAGAACAAAGTTAAATATTATGCGGCCAGAAATCACTGCAACAGGGTGTGTAGGGATGCACAACGCCGTCACATTCATGACTCTGTAGTCGATAATGATCCTGCGAAAGTTTGGAAGTTTCTTCGCTCACTCGGAGTTGGCAAATCGCGGCAAAATTCTAGCTGTTCTAAAGATCTAGATATTAATTCATTAAATTTACACTTTTCCTCCTCCTCAGTTTTTAACGGACCTCTTAAAACTGCAACACTAAATTCTCTTTCTTCATTGCCAGTCACAGCTCCGAATTTTTCTCCTTTCAATTTTCGTCAATTTACTGATTGCGATGTTAAGAAGAGTATATTCTCAATCTCGTCTAATGCTGTAGGTAGTGACTGTATTAGTAAAAAAATGATTATGCCTATTATAGATGAAATTATACACGTTATAACTTACTTGTTAAACTTTTCAATTGATTCCGGAACTTTTCCTAGCCTTTGGAAGGAGGCACAGGTAACCCCTCTCCCCAAAAAACCTAATCCTTCTTCTTATTCAGAGTACCGTCCTATTTCTATCCTTTCATTTCTTTCCAAGGTACTAGAGCGGTTGGTGCACCAGCAACTTAACCTTTTCCTTAATATTAACAACCTTTTAAATCCCTTCCAATCTGGTTTTCGTTTAGGACATAGCACTGTTTCTGCTCTTGTCAAAATCACTGATGACCTTAGGCTTGGAATGGAAGACGGACAACTTACTGTTTTAGCCCTTTTGGATTTTACTAATGCTTTTAATAACGTTGATTATGACATTTTGTTAGCTCTTCTCCGCTCTCTTAACATTTCTCCAACAGCAATTGACTGGTTTCATAGTTATCTGTTCGGTCGCCGGCAACGTATTTGTATTGATGATACCTATTCATCATGGTGCGAACTAAATGCCGGTGTACCCCAGGGCGGTGTTTTATCTCCTCTTCTTTTTGCTATATTTATTAATTCCATCTCTAATAATCTCTCTTCTTCCTACCACCTTTATGCAGATGATTTACAAATTTACTCTCAAGCACCAGTAGAGTGGCTGAGTGAAGCGATTAATACCATTAACGTCGATCTAAGCAACATTCTTAAATGGAGCATGTCCTTTGGGTTTAAAGTTAATCCTGTTAAAACCCAAGTCATAATAATAGGTAGTTCAAGAATGTTGTCTCGAATTGATTGGCCTACACTCCCGCCAGTTGTGTTTGATGGTAATCAAATTAAGTACAGTGACGTAGTAAAAAATCTAGGTGTTTTCATTGATAGTAAACTTTCTTGGGTACCTCATTTAGCAGCAATTAGTCGTAAGACCTTTGGATCTGCTTCCTCACTCAGACGTCTTAGAAACTTCCTTCCCACTGCCACCAAAGTTGCATTAGCTCAATCTTTACTTCTTCCAATTTTAGACTATGCTGATGCGTGTTTTGTTGATCTAACTGAAGACCAACTGAATAAGCTTGAACGCCTTCAAAACTTTGCTATTCGATTTATTTTTGGTTTACGGAAGTATGATCACGTTTCTGAATATCGTTGCAAGCTTAAGTGGTTACCCATTCGATTTCGTAGAAATTCTCACATTCTTTCTCTTCTTTACAATATTCTTTTCCTTTCATCCACTCCCTACTATCTCAAGGAACGCTTTGAGTTTCTTCATTTATCCAACTCCCGATCTTTACGTTCTTCTGATTCTCGTCAGTTGAAAACTCCAGCTCATACTTCTAGTTTTTATGGTAACTCATTCACAATTAAAGCAGTTCAGCTTTGGAATGATCTTCCGGTTTCAATCAGGCATGCAAAGTCTCTCCCTATTTTCAAAAATTTGGTTTATCAACATTATCTCTCTCTGTCGTCCACATCATCTTAACATATTTTATTTATCACATCTATTAATTATGTATGTATTATCTAATATTATTTATAGGTAGGTATATATATATAATATATATATATATATATATTTTTTATTTTTTTTATTTATTTATTTAAGTATTGTATTGTAATTATGTAGGTACTATAGTTTTTTATTAATGTATTATTTTTATGTAATTTGTTTATAGTAAAGATTTCCATTTTTTTTTATTTTTTGCTGATATTTGCCACCGTCCTTATCTTTTAAATAATTTCCTGTCCATCCAAAGGTTGCCTGGAAGAGATCGCTTTCAGCGATAAGGCCGCCCATTGTTTTAAGTACCCTTTTATTTTTATTTTATTTTTTTTTTACTGGCATTGTTTTTTACTTGTTTAAGTGGGTATTTTTAATTCAATAAAGATATATTCTATTCTATTCTATTCTAAAAAAGGTAAATGTGTGCACTTGCGTAAATAAGCTTAATGACAATACAGTAATTTATAGATCCAGCTAGAAGATAGCTAGTGGCTAATTCTCGTGACAGATTTTATACGTGGACACAAGATTTTATCGCGTTATTTCCCTTATTTATATCCCGGCGTTTTAGCTATGTTAAATTAGTCGTGGTCGCGGAAAGACACCCGCCAGTGAGTCTGCCCGCGACTGTGATCGCGAAAGTTTAAGAAAGACCAGAATTTTTCGAGACGATGGATCACTAAGCTGTTGCTGATCACAAAAATGTCCAACTAAACCCTTCAACGTGTTAATTAATTACTCTAGTTTTTCACGGTATTTTTCACGAAAATTAAATAGCTGTCATAATAGTAGTTCTTAATAAATCCATTTAAGCTATATGCTTAACTTATTGGTAGGTAATTTTTAACAGTATTGACTAAAACATATCAATCTAGATAAAGTAATCAAAGTAATAACTAAGAATAACCGATGAAACTCAACTTAGCCTCGAAAACTTCATAAATTATCATCTACGTGCTCAAGTTTGGGCAGCCCTATAACCGGATGTAGCCGGTTCAAGTCGGTATAGTTTGTTGTAATAGTGTTGTATAGAAGTGGACTTAATCGTGTTCCGCGGTTTCCGAATGTGCTCCCGGAACGTGCCGGCGTGAGGTGGGAAATTAGTTAAGGGTTGGGGTTGGGAATTTTCGGGAATGTTTCCGTATAGATCACGGGATATAGCCAGGTCATGTATACTGCGTTTTTAATTTAAGTAGGTATAGCAAAAAAAAAATGCCTAGTTAAATGAAACAGATTTTATCCTACAGATAGGCACTTGATAGTTTGGCCAAAAGCGTTTACTTACGTCAAGTGTAAATAGTGTTTTTGTCTTTACTATGAAATCCATAATATGACACAGACACCATGTCCGTTTAATAGCGTTATCTCTAAGCAATGTTATCACATTCACAATTGGGGCTAAAAAGGCCGTTTCGATGAACGAAATTAATTGAAAAATATTTCTCTCTGAAAAACTTCTTAATAATACCTACAAAAACAATTCTTCTCTAGTGAGCCAGTTAACAAATTGTTCATAGAAAACTGTCAACAGATGAATTAATTGCTTGATGTGATGATACTTAAAATATGAATTGTTACTAAGTGGCCATTTTACGATTTCAAAAAGTTATGATTATTATAAGGTTTTTAATTAAGTACTTCTAATTATGATTCAACTAAAACGCCTTTTTTCAGAGCTTTCATCGAGTTCCTTTAATAACTGCTTACCATAAGTGACCACGGACTTATATTCTTCACCGTAGTAATAGACAAATTTAAAGACAAGAAATGCAACAGAAAAAGAGACATTATTCAATATTTGACTTTGAACCAGCTGTTTTAGTCTAGTACGTGGTTGTAAGCCGGGTGTGCCGAAGTTGCAGCCTCTATTCACGTAGTTTTAATATTAGTTCCAGAAATTATTGGTTACCTCTAATGGAAGCTGCATGGTTATTTATAAAGCTCTTACATGTACTCGTACGTCATTTTGGGGAGAAATCTTTATAAAAATCTAAAATTATGAAACAAAAATATGTTTTTTAAAGCGATAGGAGGCAATCTTCGAATAAACTTCACGAAATTGTAGAGTAAAGAAATGTACAGCATCACAAGTTCATGTTAATTTCAGCCAAATCCATTCAGTAGTATTTGCGTGAAGGAGTAAGGAGTTCGCGTGTAATTTGCAAGTACCTATGACTAAATTTTAAACTATCATTGTTATCAATAAATTCTTTCATTGCACTTGCACTAAATAAGATACTCGATTGTTTCATTCTGCAAAGGCTCCAAAATTACCGTAACTATTATGCCCCATTTTACTAATGCCCTCAGTGATACTGATATGAACCATCGATTTATTTGCTCCAGAATTCACAACTCTAAGCCATTAATCCTGGGTCTATTATACTTTATCATCTTATCAGATACGCCTTTACGGGACCGATGTATATCGCATGACCCGACGTCCGACGTAAGATGCAATTGTTCCGCTTGGCGGACCAACTAACTGAGTTGCCCTTCATTACTGCATGTCATGTCTACTAGTAAGTGGTGAAATCTGAAATTTACAGCGCCGCGCTGGTTCATTTTGCCCGGGGACAGTTGGTTTTCAGCAAGGCACTATAAATGTACAAAGCAATATTGAGTATAGGTAGGCTTGTCAAACTCCGCTGTTTATGTAGAAAAATACCGAGCCGCCCGCGGACGTCCGGGCGGCTTGTGGTTGTCAGTTTGGAAACCTGGAACTTTTTACGCGTAATGTTAGTGACATAGTTATAATGGCTAGCTTTGTAAGAATGAGTTTTACCGATAGGGACGAGGCGCTTGCTTTTGCAAGTTGAATTGTATTTTGTTGCATCGTAGTAAGAGTTGCTATTTAAATGAATGTTTTCGCAAAGTGGGACTTCTGTATTGTTCGATTTCATCGCGTATAGAAATCATTTTGTACTTTTGAAAAATAATAGTTAAGTATTTATGCTAACTCTCGGTAGATAGATTATTTTAACAATGTTGGGTTGGGTTTTTGTATAAAATTTAAAAGTAAAATATAAAATAGTTTTAACATTAGTAATTCTTTTTTGTATTTGTGTGTACAGTGTTTATTAAATAAATAATTATTATGTTTGTCAACTTTCGTATCTCGGAACTATGGAGTCCCGGACCTTTGATAGGCATGTATGGGGCCGAAGCCAACACACACAGAGGCCCTTTTGACAGTTTTGATCTTATTGTGATGGATACACATACCGGCGGCTACCCTTTAAAACCCTGACTGCTTCCGGTCTGTGCAGGACTATTACAGATATGGAAAACTACTACTGGGCTATGGGAGTGTGATGGTAGTGGACTGGTTACCGGGAACCTATGAAGACTATGGCACCCGCCGACACTTATTATTATTATTATTAATATTTTATAAGGTTGTTATGTACAGTTACATTGACCGATGTTTTAGAAATCACCTTAAACTGATTGCGTTTTTCATCAAATGATTTCTTTACCTTTTATATTACGTCTCGTATCGTGTAACTCTAAATTTATTCCAAACTGTCTGTTCTAAAACCCTTCAAAAGTCAAAACTAACGCAATCCACAAAGTACTAGCACTTCATAAAATTAGCTTTAGAGCCGGCGTAAAGCGAGTCAATCCGGCCCAAGATTAAAAGTGTAACCGGAAACGCAGCACAAACACTGAAATGCCATTAAGCCACCCAACACTCGACGTTAACTTTTAATTTCACCGGAATAATACACCGCTTTTGAATGGAATAGCTGGATCACTTTGAACAAACACTCGACGTCGCGTCGTTGTACTAAAAGCTAGTACACAGTGGTGTTTTGATAACGCACGTTTAAAATACCTACTGTTAAAATCTGTATTGAGCCATGTCAAGACATTCTATAAAACCAAAACTATATTTGAAATCCCTATTTTTTTGCTTGCTGCTATAAATGCTACTCGATCTTCAGTAGGTACATATTTGGATTTTAACTAGGAAAGTGAGGATCATCGAAAACTGTAGAAAACACAAGGAAACATAACCTAATGTCATTTAAAACTATGTGTTGTATTATGTTCACTCACATCAAATTGTGAAGTTTTTGTGTAAATAAATATTCTTTGAGAGACTGAGCAAGAGGTTAATTTTATAGGCTGTGAAAATACTTCTCGGCTTAGAATCTTCTGATTTTAGAAGCGAGAATAGAAGCTCGGCTTTCATTAAATTAGACAGAGTTTGCAGGTAATAATATAATTTGAGCGTTATTATTCGAGTGCTTATTAAAACGGAGGCTTGTTTCTGTTGCTTAAAGCTCTTTAAATTTCTCCTAGATACCTATAAATTAAGGAGAGAATAGATGCTTATTCATATAATTCTCGCTGAATGTAAAAATTTTTTTACGCATTATATTTTAACCCCTTCCTACTAATAAATGTGAAAGTATGTATGGATGGATGTTTGTTTTTATTTACAGTTGTGTGCTAAATTTTAAGAATAGTGAATAAAATTTCATCCGTTTAAGCTAAGAGAGATCAGTAAGTTGATGAAAATTGATGATTGAAATGCAGCAATTGAACCAAGATTTGAATTTAAATACTTAGTGGTTGTGTTTATGACTGGGATAAATACCTAAATATTTTATACCTCTAATGATATTTGACTACATTATTTTGACAATGGCAAAATATTTTTAATCATTCAACTTAATACAATACAAGTATAATTAACGACACAACACTCAATTTTAGCATACATTTCGAAGCACGCGTTCATGTAAAGCGTAATAGAATATTATGAAAATTGTAATCTCGCCTCATCTAGTGTTTAATTAACAATTTAATCTGTTCGGCTTCATAGTCGAAGCTACGAATGATCCAAGAGCTGGCATATATTTGGCTTTAGGGATGAAAGTTACTTTACTTACAGTACTGGCTGACCCGGCAAACATCGTTCCGCCTCAGAATTTGAGATACCATCAAAAAAGCCGCCCGCCGTCTATAGAATATTTTTATCGTAAGTAATAATAATATAATTTTTTTTTCAAATTTATATTAATTAATTTTTGTTTTATTTAGTTATGCCGTTATTTGGAGCGGAGGCGAATCTAACAAACCAAAAATCATAAAAATTGGTCCAGCCGTTGTTGAGCTATAAAAAGTGTAACTAATCCGACTTTTTACATTTTAGATTTCGATTGGCTGAATCAATCTCTTGATCGTTTAAATGTGCGTACCGAATTTTTTTGCACTTTATTACCAGAAAACATTTTATATGGGGATTTATTAAACTATTTGTTATTCAATAATCATTTAATAATGAGCGATTGTGCTCACTACGAATTGACAAATGATTACGCTAATAGAAGGCGAAGTCAAATTTGAAACAAAAAACATCCTGCCAAGTTTAATAATAACAAACCGACATGATTCGATCAAAACACAAACCAAATAAATACACTTTCAGCTTCAATACAACGGCGTGATGTAAGCCAAATCTGAAGCATCAGGGGCATAAGGGCATTTCTTTGTTCAAATATAATAATAGAAAGACTCACATTATAGACCGAAAGACAATGATATTTTTATTTACGTTACTTATTATTTTATGATTAGTATATAAAAAGTAGAAGGAAGACGAGGAAGGGGAAGACCGAGACATAATTATATTTGTCAGATAAAAGAGTAGGTCACTGTCATGACGTATCAAGAAGTAAAAGAGATCGCATTGGAAAGAAGTATATGGAGGAAATTTCATCATAACACCGACAAGGGCTGAGCTCTTAAGTTACAACAAACAAGGCCTGATTTTTATGAAAGTAGGTGGAGATCAAGTATGTATTTATGTTTCGTTAAGTTTATTCTTATTTGTTACAAAAAGTTGGTTATTTTTAATTTCTTAACCCAGGTACTAGCTTGTTATTTGGAGTATTATTCTGGTAGTTGTATTCAGGTTATTCAATAAATAGCAACAGAAGCCTGTTTCCTTTTGTACATGATATATGAAAAGCGCGTTCAGCTCCGTGTCTAATAACAGAATGACTCGCATTATTCGCGAATGAGATGTGAAGTGAACGCGAAGTGAACGCAATCTCATTCGGAATAGTGCTTTTAGGCCGTCGTTGTGGGAACTAAGATTAAATTATATCGATGTGTTAATAAATAATATCCCTATTTTTTTGGAAAGAATATTAAGAGAACATCATCATTACATTTGATACTCTTTTGATAAATGGAACGTTATCTTCAATAATTTCATGTAACGGTGTATTTATTATTTGTTTTTCATAATAATAAAATAGATCTAGAGTAAATTCTAATAGTCGCAATTGTTTGTACAAAGTACATTTTATTATAGTGTTATAATTAGTATAGATAATATTTGCCAATATAATCTATTTAAATCAGTTTAATTAAACTTTTATTTAAATTATACTTACTTTAGGTACTTAAACTTATATAAAAGTAAATTCAAAGTGACAAAATATTTTTGTCTGAAAATAATTTTCAATTAGGTAGGTATCTATTCGAATTCAAATCCCCTTAAAGAACCGCACTGTTCTCATAAATTCTGGCGATTTGAAATATCGACTTCAGCTCAATCGATATCGAATCGAATCACGTCACTAAAAGATTGGTCTCGAGCGCCAAGTGATTGATACATTATAGGGATAAAAATATTTCACTCTACCTGTTGCGTGATGTTAGCAAGTGTAAGGCTTAGTGTGGTGATACACCAGGAAGTATAAGTGACAAATGTGAGGATAAGACAAATTGTAATATAAAAACTCAAATAATATCTTTAATTGGTTAGTAGCTAGTCCTAATAACCAAACCTATAGTAAGGTTACGAGTATTTAACATGTTTTGTGATCATTACTTACATTTTAAAAACGTTAGATTTAGTTTTAATGTTGATAACTTTTATTTTGATATTATATTTGGTTATTCCAAAGTCTATACGAGATAAGTTGCTTAGCCGTTTTCTATCATGTTTTATACAAAACTTACGTTAGGATTAGATCTGTTTTGAAAAGTATTATTGTGATATGATAAAACATACATTTACGGGTATTTATCGCTATTTACCTTTATTTAATGAATATTTAATATTTAATAAAGGTACTTATTTAATAAAGGTAAATAGCGATAAATACTTGTAAATGTATGTTTTTGTGATAATATATTTAAAACCAAAATCTACGACATAAATACACGTTACTTTTTTAAATGACAAAGATTTTTGAACCAAAAGATCCAGTGATGTCACAACACTATGCTTTTCGACCGAGTAGGCTATCTCGATCGATTCCATTCGGGTGAAGCGTGCAAGATTTTATCGGAGTAATGGTTAGCAGCGTGTTGAGAGGTGTTGATTTATACGCTAAATTGTTTGCGTGATTATTGTTTGGAAGTGTTTACAACATGTAAAATATCCTGTAATTTTAGTACCGACTTCATTTTTCACATATTTTTAACCGACTTCAAAAAAAGAGGAGAGGAGAGGACTTTTCCGTCAAAAGTGGACCGATTTTGAAAACTGTTTTTTGTTTGAAAGATTAGGTATACTTTTCAAGGTAGTCCTATTAAAAAAAATTGAGGATCTGATGTGAGTTATGAACAGAAATCGAGACCTCGAGAGTGCAGGAAATTGCTCTCTCCTTAAGAAATTAAATATTTTAATGATGTCATTTGTTTATTTTATTAAATTAACTTGAGGCGTCTCCTTTTTGTGTCGTAAAAAAGTAGGGCAAATTATTTAGGGTTTAATAAATCTAATCTAAGAATTTTTTTTAATACATGAGTATAAAAAAAAGGATTCCATGTTTCATCGTAATAAACCTTTACCATTAATTTATCAATTGTGTCGTCCGTTTCTGTTTAAAATAAAGGTAAGATATAAAAAATAATTTAAAACTAAAAAATTCAACGAGATACTAAGATTCTCTTAAAATGTAAGGTTGATACAATTCCGCATGTCTTTGAATAACTAAACTCTACAATACATACCCGTTTGAATGCTCTTTCCTTTTTCTCTTGTTGCAGAACATTGTGCTCAATGGTTTTGTGTTTACGCACTGTTTAAATATCCAGTTCACTCACACTTACCTGAAAAAATAAACGATTTATCATGTAATGTCGTTTCAGTCAAACTTAGTTCAGAAAATGAGAGAAAGTATGTATAAAAACAAATAGTATTTAGCATTGGACGTGCTTCTAACTAGTCAATAAGATCAAAGGATCATAAATGCCTTAAAATTTGAATGAAATCCTGCCACGCCTTGGGAAAACAGTCAGGCTCCTGTTTTGTGATTTTTGATGCTTTGCCAACCGTGTATCTGAAATAACCAGCCCTGCTGCTGCCCTAGCCATGTTACATTTCGACAATCGCTTTCGATTGTCAAAATGTAACACACGAAAAATGTATAGGAATTGATATTCGAAGACGAAAACTCGAGCGATCAGAAATGTCAAATCAGAGTAGCTATAATAGAAAGAGAATAGATACGAAACATTTGTCACTTGTCTACGCATACGCACCCAGTTCATTATACCAAATAAACGTATTCTTTATTTTGCTTTCGTTGGATGAAGAACGGTATGCCACAGGCTCCCTTTGTGACTTCAGCTGGCAAAGGTTGGTACCTATTCATCATTCAGTACTCGAGTTGGTTTTTTAATACAAGCATTTCAAGAAACGACACAAGGGTTTAGAAATATCAAGAATTTAACAAAAAAATCATAAAAGATGACCATTGAAATCGTATATTTAATTGTTCTATTCATGTTAATTTTTGCATTTTTTTAAGGATTTGGAGATAGTTCGTTAACAAAATACTAAAGTACTATAAAATAGTAAACTGTGATCTAAAGTCATTCATAAAAGTTCACGCAAAATATTAGAACCTATTTATTCATCAGACTTGAGTACAAGTTATCCAACCGTCACCTCCTGTTTGCACAGCCATAAGTTACAGGGTGCTTCCGACGCAACTTCGCCTGCTCTTTTGCATCCTTCCTTATTGCATAAAATAAATTAACATCCTGTAGCAGGTATTCCGATGAACAAACTTGTGAGCGTTTATCACGGACAGATGGAGCTACCGTGAAACCATTACTAATATTTTTTTAAATACAGCATCAATTATTATTGATATTTTTAATTTAATGATAAATAAAAACCATTATAGATTTGTATTGTTTAATAGCAACGGAACATATGAATAGGTAGGTTTATTTATGCTATGATACGAGTACGTATAATGTTTAAATATTTTTTTTAGGACACAATGTATAATTTGGCTATTAGTCAGTATTAGACATGCAGCAGTGGTGAACAATATTAGAATATAATATTGGCTCACAACTGTAAAGTTTTGATTGTGTAGTAAAGTCCATCCACAAGATTCATTTGCATAACATGCTTTGATTAAAAAATATAATAATAACAGTTATTTATAATGTGTAAATGTGAACTTAAATTTTCGAAATAATGCAGAATTTTAGCTTTTAAAGAAATCACTAAAAGTACTATTTAGTTATTTGAAACTGATGCAAGAGTTTTGCAGCGTTAAAAGCGATACAATAATTGATCTTTCACAGTAGCCATCGACCTCGGTGTAGACTAGTAAATGGTTGCGCTACTTGTTTCCTGTCGTAACTACTTGTTTTTGTAAAAGTGTTCCCCTTTTTTATTTGTAACAATAGAATACTACATCGAGAATTGGTCAAAGTTTTATCAGTCTAGAAAAGAAAACAAGAACTTTATAGACCTTTCGAACCGAATTTTCCTTCTGACCTTTGAAAACAGACCGCTGCCTTCCCTCGCAAAAATAAGCAGGAATTACCATTTGCAATTCGACAATCGATTTGTGTCAAAGCCGGGTGTGGCAGGTGAAATCGGAATGTACGCTGCAGGCTCCCGTAATCCTATCGCACGCCCCGGACGCCGCAAACATTAAAAAAAAACCAAAATGACATTTCCAATTTTCTACTGTTGCTCCCGGCAAAATTCATTTTATTTCGTAGGCTCGGATTTCGCCCGTCACCCCAATCGGTACCTAGGCAATATTTCATCCCCATCAAAGGAATTCCACGCCACGCGACTTTATTAACGAATAATTTGAACTTCCGACGTAAAAAAGGAATTTTCTTAAGAAAATTAAAGAATTTGCCGCCTGCTTTTTGATTTCCTTTTTATAGCAAAATAAAAAGTAAATGAGTTGGAGTGCGACGAGAGTACGCACTTTTCTAACAGTTTAGAAATTAAAATATTTTTCTTTGTTACAAATTCTGATGCGGATGTTGCCTGTGGCATTTAAAATACTTTGCTGAAGTTAATAATATAAAACATAATTTATACTAGTTAAAATTAAGCTAATTTATTGAAAAGGTGGTGAAAATTACAAAGAATGGATAACAATATTTGACCAGCACAAAGGAGTATAAAAATGCTCAGGGAAATAAAGTGGGTTCTATTTTTTGATCTGTATTAAGCATCCCTTGTTAATAAAAAACATGAATGTATCAAAGTCCACATTTCTTGCGGCAATTTTTAATCCAGCGCTTCAATCATCCTCGCCAACACCTGGCTTGTAATATCGAGGCAGACTGAAGATTCAAATGAGCCTCTCAAAACGAAATAATACTGAAAAATGCTCTAAGTATCAGCGTAAATCATCCGTGACAAAGAGCAGCTATAGAAAAACTACGAGCGTTGAAATGTGAAAAAGATGAACAGAATTACTAGACTGATAAAATTAAATGCATTTGATTCAAGACGCTTGGCTAAAATTATTTGCCGATGCTTATGCAGTTTTTTGTTGCCAGTTTTGTTATATTTATGATATAATATCTGGGAAGATCTATATCAGATCCTCAAAAAAAAATTATCCGACTGCCTCGGGAGTGTATTATTTCAAACAAAAAAGTAATTTTCAAAATCGGTCCGCTATTGGCGAAGAAATCGGTGAAAATACATAAAAAATACATACAGTGAAACATAGAACCTCCTCCTTTAATGAAGTCGGTTAAAAATAGAACAGCGAAGTTTACGCTCGAATACGCCAGCACACCTCACAATCGGAGCAAACAAGTTTTACTACGTCATCTGCGTTCGCGTCTCCCGAAAATGAATGACGAACCTTGTCGCGAGGTTCATGTAAAATTCATGCCAAGATTCATGCGAAACTAGCTTGCGCCGTGGCTTCGAATGTTACTGAGAAATTTTGCTTATTGATTGAGGGGGACTTGTTTTGTTACTTTATTTAATTCCTAGGTTTTATGATTGCAGAGTCCTTTCCTTTTTATACGATACATACGTTATTTTTCAAAATGCCTTGCAATGGCTAAATCCTTTCTGTTGCAGAAATTTCTCACAAGGTGTCCAAATTCCTCATATTAACTAATGTTGTAGAATAGCGTTGTGAAATTTGCTAATAATTTAAACAAAATCTGTTGTTTCGTTCACAGAATAAATAAATATCCTTGGAAATTAATACAACGTCATCTAAGAATATGGTACTAAATTGTAGTATTGTAAGTACTAAATATTTGGCATTATAAATAAAAAATCTTAATAAAAATTTCGATACCGGCGTGATTCGAACCCACGATTATACAAGCGATGGCAGTCCGGCCCGGAATCGAAATTTGTGGTAGGATTTTTCATTATAAGGAAATAAGTACTTAAGTGTTTTTTAACATTTAAGAAATTAGGTATAGTAATGGATTGAAAAATTGAAACATTCCAACAGACATTCACGTTTATTATGTTAGTATGAGCAAAGACGATTAATATCTAGAAGACAGACAAAGGCCATACACAAAATCGTAACCCGATCCCGCAGTACCAGATAGCCTGAAAACTTTAAAACATCAATTTTATCCAAGAAATTTCAATACTTAGTAGTAGGTAGCAACAATATTCAATATTTAAACATTTTTAACTAGAAAGTAATTGAAATTTCTTGGATAAAATTGATGTTTTAGAGTTTTCAGGCTATTTTTTAGGGTTACGATTTTGTGTATGGCCTTTGTCTGTCTTCTAGATATTAATCGTCTTTGGTATGAGTAAGATTCATGCCGATTCCGCCTCGCCCGCGGCGAGAATTACCTATAAAATTACTCCACGTCTAATCATGTTACGCGTCTGGCAAACTAAATCAGTTGGAGCATTTTGAAATTCCATATTTTTGAATGAAAATTACGCTGCGGTATTTCTATGGTGAGATGTTTTATATTTCGCATAGAAAATAACATAATAACTTGGTAGCTTATGTAGCTCATAATAAGATTTGATAGATTGCTTAACTTATATGAGCAATTAATAAAAAAACTTAGGCATTTACATCTTTACTAGATGATTATTACTGTGTCAGGCCCTCAGGAGGTATGAAATAATAAGTGATGAAAATTATTTAGATTAAAAACTCTATGGTTTAAATTACACTTTATTTTAATTCAACATAATATATTTGGACATGCCCCTATGAATATCTGTAATTGATCGTAAATGCATAATAATTATGTGAATGTATCCTGCGCCTTGAGTATTTATATTACAACCATTTTCGTGTCTCGTAGACAGTGAATATATAAAAGACTAGCATACGCCCACGGCCACGGTTTCGCTCGCGTCGTTCTTATCAGGATAAAAAAGTAGACTGTGTCATTGTGATATTCTAGGTTCTAAGCTACGAGTATGTATGACGTATGTTCCAACTATCAGTAAAATTCTGTTCACTAGTTATTGCGTGGCATGGTTACAAACATCCATCATTCTATACATCTACCTATACAAACTTTCGCATTTACAAATTAGTAAGAAAGTACGTATGAGCAAGTGGCCAACTGTGGTGACGGAGTTTTTAGGCCGCCTTAAGGCCTTCGTCATGGCTTAACGACTTTAAAAGCCGGGACCGACAATTTAACGTGCCCTACGAAGCACGGAAGCGCTCAGATATAAATGCCACTTGCGGTCACCCATCAAAGTTGTGACCGCTCAGAACGTTTCTTAACTTTGACAATCTATCAAGAACGCCTTAGCAAGCTTCGCCACGAGCGCTTCACAAATTAGTAGGAAGTAGGATATTATTTATAATTGATATCAGCTAAGTCAATAATTTTTAACTTACTACCAATACTAAAAATATTAGTATAAGTTTTATGCCCATGAAACTGAGTAAAGAGTTACACAAATAACGGTACTCGCACGAAGTAAGTCGCGAATACTTGTATTGCGACAGTGGGAACAGAAGTCCAAACTCCAAACATACATAGTAGAAAATATTCAAGAAGACGCATACTAGTTCACTTCTTATCGAACAAATCCTTTATGTAAGTTCATATCATCCGTGGACAAGAGGAGTATCACAAACAAATAGTCTGTAGTAATTAGACTGTATATTGTGCATCTGTTGTATTACAGTTAAATATAGCTAGCAGACGTAACATAAGCCTCTTATTGTGTTATGAATGTTCGCTCACACGTAAACTTTTTGAACCATGCTTTTGTGTATGGGCTTATATTGTAAAGAGACCCCGCGTCACCATTCATTCGCTTTATAATTTTGTTATAAACAATATCGCAATCCGCTTAGTGCGTGAAATCCTAGAACAATAAACGTCTGGACGTAGACGCATAAACATGCTGGCACCTGCCTAACTTTTTATAACAATATAAGCTAGCTATTCACATCCTCGCAATCGTTTCCCGAGTTCAAGGCAAACACAAGTCCACACTATCTTTATACGCATATAACTAGCATTCATTTCATAATATTGTGTTAAGCGTTATTCAATCAACCTAAATTTCGAATCAAGGTTTCAAAATGTAGATACTAAATTGAGTACAGTGAGCTTGTCAGATTTATGTGGTTGGTCTGTCTTAAGACGTTATAATATTGTATCAATCTATAAAAAACCAAATTAAGGCTCGAAATTGTGTTTTTTTTTGTAAAGTATAAATAAATTACTAATGAATAGATTAATGTAGGTATAATTATAATATATTGTATACCTACTTTACTATACTACTGTGACAATAAACTAAAACAAAAAAAAATCTATTAATATAGGCGTTATCCTGTTTCGATCATTTCATTATACAGTGATGCTTCAAATATTTGGTATACATTGTTTGTGGCATGACAATGTGAGGGCAAACCTTTACGTCGTAATGATGTCGGCAGTTATAAAACAAAAACTGGACATGAGAAAAACACCAGCGGTCTCTTTGTTAGTTATTAACGAGAATGTTTTGGTAAACACCCTTGTACAGGGGTGTTTTTGGGAATAATTGCTTTGACAATCGGTAGAGTGACATAAAACAATTGATTGTTTTGTTTTATATGTTGACTCATTTTCATTTTAAGCGATTTAAAAAAATGTGTTAGGTAAATATTTTTTACTGTAGGCGTTTTTAAAATGCTTCCAAGGGCCTCATCTGTGTCTATCTATGTAACGGAATCTTTGTCGCACTTCAAAACGAACGTCATTTTGACGCACTTCGAAACGTCGGTTGAAACTTTGTGTGTATATTAAAACCCAATAAAAATACAATAACTTTATCAATCACTTAACATCAAAGTCTATTCAAATATGTCAAAGAAATATCGAAGTAAGTAAATTAAAATTAAAAGAAAAATAAAAATAATTTTATTTTTTGAGTCATTTTAGCAAGCCCTTTTATTTGATACCCATACTTATTGTATGAGTGCATGAAACCTATTCCGCCATCTTGGTAATCCGCCATGTTAGATTGTGAAAGGTTTATACCTCGAGACTAAATGCTAACTTAATATACCCACGATTTCATTGATTAACTACGCTCGGGAGTAAAAAAAAAAGGCTATAATATTATGGCTTCGTATAGTCTTGATATAAAATATTCTATTAATATACTCTACTAGAAAACCAACACGTGCAAAAACATTGTGAAGTACTTAGAAGATACTTTTGTATAGGAAATAATACTTTTATACTTATCAGAATTTACATTAAAGTTTTGAGCTGCCATCAATAGGGATCGTTTTCTATAGGACTTACAAACAGGAACAATAGGTACAGGAACAATACAGGACAATCATTTTACAATGAAGTTTGTAACCGATATTCCATTTGGTTGAATATTCCAGTACGTTATGTTGTTGTACTTTGGTTTGAATAGCAATAATTTTCTGAATTTTCCATGGAAGAAAATATACAACATTCTGTTGTGAATTGAAGGATTGGAATATTCCTATACTTCATTATAATGCTACAAATAACCGACGAAGTATTTTGCAGACATTGAAATGTGAATGGAATTATTTATTCACTGCACCCGGCATGCAATGCCACGTTAGGTAAAAAAGCTGTTTTTTATTACAGATACTTTAATTTTATTTATTTGTATAGATTTTTAAATGACTAAACCTTGGGAATACAGTCGTGATCAAATTTAATTTCTTTAATTTTTGTATAGTTCGTCGGTATTTGTCCAGAAATCAAAACAAAGCTCAAAAGTGATAAAAAAGAGTAGTCAGTCTTGGAACATTCAATATTTCAACAACATAATTAACATGAGAATCCTTGTACCAAATTATTATTCTTAAAAATATTAAAAGTGCTTCCATGAGGACCCACAATAATATTGTTTCATGCGAAAGAGGGCAGAGTTGATTGGCGCAGGTATCATGGTTCAGACTCAGTGTATTTTATGACCAAAACGATAAATTGCCGACAAATCAAATAAGCCTAAAATATAAATGATTTCATTTGACGAATTCGAATCGTAAAATATTTATGCCATTTTTATATGACATAAGTACCTACGTTATTCGAGGGTTTAGCGAACTAAAAAATATATATACTAATAGGTCATGGGTAGTGCCGCAGAACAATCGGACTACTAGACCACTAGGCAGTTTGTTAACGTATTTATTATTGTAGCCTTTAATTTTGTGTAAAGCTGTGATGGTCGAAAGCCGTGAGGACCAAATGCCCCGTCTTTTGATTCGAAGGTCGTGGGTTTGCACCCGGATGTGCATCTGTGGATTTTTCGTTTGTAAAAATTATATGCGCAGTATAACGAGCTCTAAACAAGGAAAACATAGTGAGGAAACCAGTTAGCTTTCAAGCAGCGTTGATGGGCTTGCTACCTGTCATGTATGGAATGTTAACTTCTGAAAAATGTGGGCATGTACCAAAATGTATTTGGACAAACCTCTGACATTTTCAAAGCTATTAAAGAATAATTATGTCTACCGTACTTTGGGAATACCTACAGTTGTGCAAGACAATATATCAATTTTATGTAGATTGACTTGATAACGGTTTTAAAATTTACATTGCACGTTAAGTATCGCACAGTCCTGGCTACTATATTTTACTCTATGGTATGGTTGCCAACTGCTGCCGCCTAGTCTCGCAAATTAACCACCGAGGTGAGGTGAGGCGACGTAGCAATTGGATTTGCGTCCACGGACTTACAATTTAGGATGCGATGTTATGTTGACGTAATGTATTAATTTTAGGACAGAGGTTATGTTTGTAGGCGTACCAGTTATGCCGAGACATTACCGGCCATGTAGATTTTTCTAGTACTGTAGTAGATGCTACTAAATAATGTAGTGTGATATACTTTAGTATAGTTTCGAGTCATCTATACTATTGGATAGAATCCATAAATTATTCCTTTTACTTGAAATATACAATCGTTTTTATTAGAAAAGCATTATAATGCATACATACATACATAAAATCACGCATCTTTCCCATGGGGGTAGGCAGAGACCACGGATCTCCACTTGCTACGATCCTGGCACACCTCTTTCGCCTTATTCACTCTTATTACATTCTTCATACACGCTCTCCGGTTTAGGGTACTTCTGACCTGGCCTTTCTTCAAAATGTCACCAATTTGGTCCATATATGTTCGCCTAGGTCTTCCCCTTCCAGATGTCCTATTCACACCCAAAATAATACAAAGAATACAGCATACACTCAAAATAATACAGAGAATTAGTTGATGCACACTTGAGATCTAAATAACGGCCTTAGGATTGAAAGTAAGTAACCTTCTAATCAAGCTTCCCTATACATAATACAAAACTTATTATGACATGGTCCGACGCACTCATTATCGTATCAAGCAGTAAGCTCATTACGTCATCGCCTCAGCACTAAGCCTCGTATAGTATAGGTCGCAATAATTGCGCTCTAATTGATTTGCTTTGTATATGGATTACCAATTAATTAGGACGTAATGTTGGACAAGCGCTTCGGACAGAGACTGAGTACATAATACATGATTTTTGTAAGTTAATGCACAAACTAGCAAGTAGAATTAGTTTTAAATCTTTACTAGATGATTTATACGATATAGAGTCGGAAAATATATTGAAGTCGTTGAATTATGTTTTCTTTTCTCTTAAATGTCATGGAACACCAACAAAAGTACCTAATAGAGTTATAGTATGCCTTACCTTTAGACTGCCTATAGGCTCATTATGCAATACCTACATGGTAAACGTGTTTCCTGAATTGTACTGTAATCAAAGCTTGAGTACCAAGGTGGCTTTAAAAATACTGTCAACTAGGATGTAATATAAGAGATGTAAGAATATAAAATAAAACGAAAAATCCATTTATGCAAGGTTCCTTCAAACTCACGACCCTCGGATCGACAGTAGAAGGACTAACCAATTAGCCAACACGGCTATCTATCTAATTAGCCCACATTCACCCACTGCTGAGTATCAGGGCCCCTCATTTACTAAAGTTATGTGTATGATAATTTAAATCTCAACATATAATCATTTCTCATCTTAAATTCACACAACCCTATCTCCTTGTGTGTTCTACCGTCAAAATGTCGTAATTTGCACACACATAAAGGTCAGAGCTAATTGGCAATTAATTACAAGCCAGCCTTGTAATGATGCATCGGCGTATAATTGTACTGAATAATTGTGCGACTGTTTGATAACTGGAGTCAAGTTGCTCAAGGGTATAAATAAGGAATATAATATATATACGAAACAAAATAAAGCATAAAATACAGTAGACATTTTAAATCGAGAGGCAGTTGATATTTTTAAATAAAGAGAAAATCATGAAACATGATCACGACTGTTTCCCTAAGGCAATTAGATCCTTGGAAGATTTCTAAGGGAGTAGTCAGAGAGATCCAAATATTATTGCCACATCCGGACATGGCTTCCTCTTTTTAAAAGCTTTTATCTTACTTTTTATTTGCACTCGAGTCCATGAGTATAAAGTCTTAATTTTTAGTACGTAATCGTGACGGGTGTCCGTCAACAGCACCATCTAGGAAGCTTAAACATTAGGAGCCATCAATCAATCTGCATAACGATGATACACTTTCGTAGTTAATTGAGAGTGATGATTTTATGATGAAGAAAATATATGATGCGGTAATAATTTCTCGCTTGTTGTTTATCTAACAAGCGATGGGTTTTTATCTCTTGCATGCAAATAAATGTATGATTATTATGTATGTTACGCGTCAATCTAACTAACCAAAACTAACTAACAACTAGGCCAAATAACTAAGTTATTTAGCCGTTTACAAACAAACAGATTTCAGATTAAAAATACGATGTAAACCAGTTTATTTAATAAGATCTTATTCTTAATAAGTACATTTTAAAATGTAGATACATTCGTAAAAATAAAATTGTAGGTCAAGTCGCATAAATAAAAGCAAGTGGATGTAAGAAGGATTTCGTATAATGTGCGAGGGTCAGAAGACGGCAACCGGGTCAGAGGCTTTTGGGGAGGTCACGCTGAAAGGCTTTACATGCATTTGAAATGACGTTTTTGAATTCTAAATTCTGAAAAGCTCTTTAGTCAAGCGCAAAGTAGGTTTAAAAAATTAAAGTGACTCTGTTATTTTTAAACGATTTAGATATTTTCTAGAGCTCTAATTGCTGATTAAACTGCTTTCTCTTGTTATTGATATAAAAGTATCGAGAAAGTATTTTTTTAAGTCTAAGTCTAAAGAGAAAGAAAGTTAATGTCTACCACGCATTAGGACTGCAGTCGTAATCATATTATTTTTAATTTTTCATTTCATTTCAATTTAGGGTTTGTTTGTCGTTTAGTCTAGCAGGACTAGCCCATTCCATCTCAATAATGTCCCAGACATTACGATGCCCCGTTTAGTGTAGGCAAAAATTACCTCTTGATAATGTATAAATCATCTAGTAAATAATGTTAGGGCCAAAGTTTAGTTAGTAAGTATACGATTATAGTAATAGAGTAGAGACTTTAGGATGAATAATACCGTAAAACAAAATAACATATTAAGATGATTTATTTCTCATTTCACGGTACATCATAAAATATATGTCATAAAACATCCAATAGGCCTAAAAAAAGTTAAGTAACTGTTGAAAATCGTAAGGCACATCGTAAAAACAATGCGAACGAAAACACGCTAATGTATGGCGTATTATCATGAATAATAAAAAAAGTACAGTATCGTAAAGTGATGTTATAGGAGTACCTAATGGCGGAAAAACGTCTCTAGAGACCTGGATGCGAATACTCGCATAAAGGGATTCTAAAATATAAAGCTAGATATGCCAAAAATAAAACAGCTGTCAAAAGAATCTAAATTAGAATTACCTGTGTGTAACTTTAAGCAATTGAAAAATAATGCAGTTTAATTATTAAAAAGATCATACAGAACATAGGTTGTAATTTCATAGAAATTTTTGTCATTGGCTGTGTTTTCTCATCATTACTGTTTTTGATTAGCATAATTCAATGAATATTTAAAAAGGTAACCCTTATATAAACAACAATTAAAAATTACCCTTTGACAAATAAGTACCACTATACTAATACCAATACTTGGCTGTTTACCAAGAACAAAAAAAGCCTTAAAAATATTACGTTCCCGATAAAAACATGCATTATAAACACATTTGTGTTACATTGCATTGTAAATATTTTGCAATCCTTTCCAGAGAACTATCTCTCTGCATATCCATTTCCTCTGGGTACGAAGTAAATTCAATCCATAGGCCGCATTCCCAAATCACCCAAACACTTTCCACCGAGAGTATTAGGTTTACGTACAAATCTAATTTGGATACATTTTCTTACATCTCAAAAGTTATGTCTATTTTTGGGTGTACTTTTGAATGCAAAGCAGATGGAAATTTGGGGCAGTATGAAGGTTTCGCGACGGATGTTTTGAATTCTTTACGGATAAAGTATGCTTGGTGTTACAAGGAAGATTTTTTAGATTGTAATAGAGATTTTTAATTAAATGTTATTGTTATAGTTATTTATCTCATTGCTAAAATCAAACTCTTATTCTCAGCCAAGCACTCGATTAAGATGATTTTAGATTCAAAACCAGTATAGTAAAAAAATGTTTATATTAAACCTTTTCTTGAATTCAAATCAAACTGCTCGGTGAAACTCATACAGCCACAATATGTCTTGCTTTGTCCCATTCGTATTGGTGTGTAAAAGAAACGACGGTGGCATACTGATGTGCTACTTTTAAATTTATTACTCTAAACTCTTTGCTGAAATGTACTCTGTCGTTACGTTATCGATAAATCTGTATTAATAAAATGGATGTAGTCTAGGCTATAAAATGGAAATGTTTTCGATGCTCCTTACAATGTGGTTTGAAGTGGTCAGTTTATGGCTTCAATTTAGGTAATGTATGCAACATTTAAAATATTTTAAGCACTTATCTTTATGTACAGTGTGTGATTAATGTGTATTTACTTGGAAGGCAATTAATGAACCATTGAAAATACTTGCTTCATTTAAAAAGTACTTTATTGCAGATAAACATTAAAAATAATCATCGGAGAATATGAAAATATGAAAAAAAATAAAAAAGTAACTAAAAAATAATAAAGTCTGATGGATCGATAAAGATTTACGATCAAAAACGTGGCCAAATTTTTTTTTTTTATTTGATATTATATACAAATTATATGTATGAATACCTACAAAACAATATTAAGCTGTGATGTGGGTACCTATTCACCCTACGTCAAAATCACTTTACACAACAAGCATTCACTAATGGCTGTTTACCACCCTGCACTAACAATCCCTTTCATCGATAACGCTGAATGCACTACTCGACTGAATAAGAAGTAATGAGTTTTCCTTTACATCGCGCCACCTGACTTCTCGTTCGCCATCCGACGCCTCGTAGACTTTACTAAACAAGATTAAAATCTTTTTTACTTTTGCACTGCTTCTTATTTTCATTCATCGTAGACGTCTGCTTCTAGTGTAAGCTTAGAGTCTTTGGAAAACGTTCTGTTTGAAAGACATTTCAGACATTTAGGGTATGCTATGTAAGAAAATAATCTAAGTAAAACGAAATTGTAACTCATTATGAAAGTTTCATTACAAGAAAGAATTTGAAGAAATATTTGTCAGTTGTGGTATTTTTTTTTTACTAGACATCAAAACACTTCTTCATCTTCTTGTAATTACATTTATTTTCTGATGACAATAGTCACACTTTTACACGAGCTTATAACGGTGAAGGAAAACATCGTGAGGAAACCAGTTAGCTCTCTAATAGCGTCGATTGGCTTGCAACCTGTCACGTATGGAAAGTTAACTTCTGCAAAAAGTGGGCATGTACCAAATATGTCTGTATTTGGACATACCTCTGACTACCCCCTTAGACATCTTAGAAAAGATCTAAAAAAAATTGCCTAATGATCTGAAAGAAGATAAGATGTCTAAGGGGGTAGTCAGAGGTATGTCCAAATACAGACATATTTGGTACATGCCCACTTTTTGCAGAAGTTAACTTTCCATACGTGACAGGTTGCAAGCCGATCGACGTTATTAGAGAGCTAACTGGTTTCCTCACGATGTTTTCCTTCACCGTTATAAGCTCTGATCACGTGTAGACTTGTTTTAGTTTCACTTATTTTTTACAGAATACATGAAAGACACTTCTATTAGAATGTACAAAAGCAACCTTCAAAATTTAATCATGATGTAGACTCTACGAACAAAGAACACTAATTTCACTTAACCCACCATCGGCGCGTCGCGTCGTGCGTCTCAACGTGCCATTTGTAAACTATTTGTATGCGGACGAGTGTGCCGGGCCCACTTTTCTTACTTTCCGAGACGAGTGACTGCGACGGTGCTCCACGTTCTAGCTATCACAACTGTGACTCATTGGCACCGGGGCCAATTTTATTTTGTAGCAGAATTACATGTATTTATTTTGTAGATTCGTTCGTTTGTATGTATCTGTTACGGCCAGTTTCTCGAACGCAGATCATCTCCAAAATTAACTAAATGGTAAAATAACGTGACAAGTTTCAAATTAGGAACAAATTCGACACTGTCACGTGATTTGACCATTGATTAGTTCATTTTGGAGATGATCTACTTTCGACAAACTGTCTGTTAGTCGGCTAAACTAACCCCCTGGAGTTTTGACGCCAGAAAGCTGGGACGGACAATTTAAATCTATTGTTATCTCCATTTAATGACATATGAGTGATAAAATATAATGAATTTTTGAAATATTCTTTAAATTTTTAGAAATATAACTTTTAATTTTAAGAATGAGATTAGAGTGATTTTTCGCAGTTCCCAGCTAGTGGTTCAATATTCCAATAGTGTTTGATACAGGGCTAGGTTGATTATGATGCTTCACGTATCTTCAGTATGCATGCATTTGTACTGAATGTCTCAAATACAATTTCGACTGAACGGGGTATTTCAAGAGTTCTTTCTTTCATTCTGTAAAACTGAGCACAGTGTCGATTCGCTTCATTCACTTTGGTATTTATTTGCAGTACGAATGAGGCGTGCATGCTCCTTGAATTAAGTTTCGCTCGTGAGATCTCGATATTCACTTGATACGTTGATTGAAAGGTATTTCTGGAACGTGATCCAGAACTGCTCTGATCTTCGATTGTCAGTTCAAGTTTCAAATTTTAGTTAGCTCTGTCAAGAAGAAATTGTGTTTCATTATATTAATTAAGTTGAGTATTGAAACGGATACTTCCTTTGTCGTTCTGTGTAGGGTTTATATATAATATTTTAGTGGTAAGGTTACTTAAAACATATTTTTGGAACAACACAATGAAAAATCAATTGTAGTGTTAATGAATCTATGAACTTTGTTCTTATATAAATATCATCCATTATAAAGTTATCTAAGATATTTGAATACGATTATTCTTCAAACAATACCCGTAGCTTTTATTTCATTCAAAGAACTCTAAACTTGTTTCAACGATATTGTCTGCTATTGCATAAGACAGCAAATAAACCATTTCACGAACCGACTCCAGCATCCGATGCATTATTGTCAGGGCAATAAACTGCTATGAAAACGACAATACTTAAGTTTCCTTTATACGTTATATCACATCCTACGGACATTGTTATTTATGTAGATTACGTCATCATAACGCACGTGGTATAGTTTCTTTAGAAGTTCTTGATAGACCGTTGAATTTAAGCGACGTTCTGAGCGGTTACAATTTAGATGAGAGACCGGTGGCATTGACAACTGAGACCCTACTTGGAATAAACAAAAATGAAATTTCGTGACAATTTTCGGGTTCAGCTCATGTTGGTTACGAACAGTTACGAATTCAGTATCCACCAACATAAAGCTGAACTCGAAACGATTCATTTATTCCAAGTAGGGCCTTTGATCGCTTCCTTCGGAGGGCACGTTAATTTGTCAGTCCCAGTCCCGACTTTTAAATGGGTAAGTCATGACCTTTTAAGGCCTGTAGACCTCATGCCATAATAGACGTCATAGCGTCATAGGTCCTTATGCAGCCTTACTCTGTCACCAGAATTAGCTACTATGTTCACGCAAACAAACATACATATCATTGTTATTTATAATAGATTACTACTGCGTTGCAAGCCGTATCTAATCCATGAACCTACAATACAGCGATTGGAATGAATCATGGGGTAAGCTCACTTCGGTGTAAGCGGCTTACTATCGTTATGTTTTGATTTCAATATTTGAAGAGTAAGTGCCTTGTTCAAGTTTTTCAAGTGTATGCAATTTGTATATAGCGATTTAAATCAGTTGTAGACGAGTCTTAATGATTATGTTTGTGAAATATTTTACTGAATAGTATGAGTACCTAAGTTATTTTTGACGAGGATCAGAATTCACGGTTATACTGTAAAACACTTTTTTATTCAACTTATGTTTTTGTGAGTAATTTCAGTGTGTTATAATATTACGTGAGTTATTAATTTTTAGATTGATTTAGTTAAATTATCTATTGGAATGGAGAGAAAAGACAAAAATATGTATGCCTAGTTTCCAAATTCAATTTGCGAGTGACCGTAGAATTATCGCCATAGTCAGAAGTGCCATACCTACGTTGTTAAATGAAAATGAAATAATGATCACTACTGTATTCTCAGGATACGGTTGACATATTCTTTCAGATCTTTTAAAGCATTCTTCTTTTAATGCATTCATGCACGGCCGGATTCGAACTCACGACCTTACGAAAGCCGAGGCCCTAACCCACTCTGCCATCACGGTTCTTATTGTTTTATACTTAACTCATATCATTCGTAAGTTGAATATTGCCAGGCCATTAGTTAACCATTGGCATTACATAGCTATGTAGTAACTAGTCTACAAAGCCACATCATATTTTTATTATTCTAGATAAAATTTTAGTGTCCTGTTTGTAACGCTACGCTAGTGTTTGTGGCGGCAGTTATGCACGCTATGGCAGTTTTATGAGGATGGATTTTGAATAAAATTTCACGATTATTAAAGATCTTATTCTAATGTTATTACTTCAAGCTAGACTACATGATCGAACCAAAACTTCGAGCTTTATCCGTTTCGTTGGATTTTTTTACACAAACTACACTACAATTTTCTTACATATTTGGTTTAGTTGTTTAGGTCGTTAATCCATGACAGGTTTTAAGTTGTAAAGCCATGACGGAGAAACAAAGTCTTTTACCAGAGCCCCCAACTACAACGAAGATAATATACCAAAGAAACACAAACCACGTTTTAATGAAGCAATCAGATTTCGTAAAATAATCGATGAGAGTCGTCACTGGGTGTTAAATTATCATAGGTTGTAGCAAAATTAAAGGTTTTTTTAAAACCAATTTTAATTTCGTAGAAGTCTTGAAAAATGTCAAGTATCCTGAATGAATATCTCTACCGCTCTCTGGAAATACAGTCATGATCATACTTTTTTTTAATTAAGTTTGTAAGAGCTTGTTGCCAACTTTGATGACGGTGTTTCTAAGCCGTCTGAAGGTTTTCTTCGTGGCTTAACGAATTAAAAGCCGGGACCGACAATTTAACGTGCCATTCAAATAATGAAAGCGCTCAGCTGTTAATGCCACTGGCGACCACCCATCCAAATTGAGACCGCGCAGAACGTTGCTTAACTCAAAGGATCTATCAAGAACTTCTAAGCAAGCTTTGCCTCGAGCGCTTCAATATCTGGTAGTGATTGAGATATCTTATTCATATCGAATTGAACTGGCACTAAGACAGGGAGCCAGTAATTGAATACTCCTTAGGAATCCACGACCGGCCATCACATAATGGCGGGAAGACCGCGAGGGCTCTTGCACTAACTTGCACAAATGTTTGTTTTAGAGTGGGGTGACCATTTTTAATTATTTCTTCGGAACTTGATGTAGGCAACTAACATAATATAAAATGATGATGCAGTTGACTAAATTATATATGAGTATAATAACGCAATATGTACCTAACGTAATATCTCAAACAAGATAATGATAGATTATGCCGTAAAAGCTACAAATTTAGAATAGTAGAACTTTAATTAAAAATCATTATAACATCATGAGAAAGTACATGTTGGTTGAATCAAATTAAATCAATCAAATAATAATATACTTTTAATTCAAATATTTATTATACTTATTACTTGTAGTGTTAAACTACACTTAGATATTTCAATATAAATGAAAAATCTTACTAAAAGTTTACGGCTTCGACGGGATTCGAAGCCGCGAGATACAGTAATCGCCCTTTAGCCAGGCTGCCATAACCACTCGGCCACGAAGTCTTATGACGCCTACTTTTAGTAAGATTTTTATTTTTTTATTTACCTAGTTTGTACTAATTTTATTTTCTTTTAACTTTTTTATAAAAATTTTTTGTTTAGTGTTTTTTAGGAAATCAACTTCATGGTCACCCCTCAGCAGCAGAAAGTCCAGTAAGACGGCGGTCTCACGGTAATCAAAGTGGGGTCGCTTCTTCAGCTTGCGCTGTAGGTACTGGGTAGTTCTAGACTATTTCATTACATTAACTGCTGGGAATGTTATATTTTATCGAATGCTTACTTGTTACTGAATTTATTCTGATCATCGAGTAGGCTTATCTTTAATTAACATTAATTTTTAATAAAAAAAATATGACTGGTTACACAACATACAAACACCCACTTTGCCCCACCAGTTTGTGGTGTAAAGTGGAATAGTTCAAACAGACATTTTAAGATTTCCAATATTTTTATGGCTGGTTTTATGGTTAGTTAGATTGTCAGTTTTAAATAACTAAATAAATACCTTTGGACATTACTTATTCACCTTTTTTAAATTCATACTTGTGTGGAATGTCCAACGATTTTTATTTATTTATTTTGTTTATTACAGATACAAAAACACCCAGACCCATAACAAACATTTGCAGCCCGCAACCCGCAACCTCTTGAGTCTCAGGCAGGCCATCACCCACTGAGCCCACAGACGTCAATTGGCACAAGCCATCATTTTGGAACATTTATAGCATTACACATTGTGATTATGCTGTACTCACATTGTTTGTTCGTACTTAACGTTATCCTTTCATTTAAAAGCTCGAGTTTATGCGCTATATAGCTAGCAAATAATTCAACAAACAAAATTCCACAAGTGTACTAAATAATCTTCATTGAAATGAAAGCCTGTCTACTGAACCGAACCACTGCGACTCTGAATGAAGGGTAAATTAATAATCATATTACTTTTTCAGCGGAATGCAAATATTTGATGATTGCGCTGTGGCAAACGGTGGCTGCCGATACGACTAGCAAGGATATAAAATCCTGTGGAAGAGCTCAAAAATGTAAACATTTAAGAGTTCAAGCCTAAACTCAACAGTCATTTTTATTCAGTGGACCTCATGGATCACATCTATCACATCAGGTGATTCTACTGCGTTGTGTGAATTTGCAAGAGCACAAGACTATGAAATATAATATAAATGAAAAATCTTAGTAAAAGTTACGGCTCAAGCGGGATTCGAAGCCGCGATGATACAAGCGATCGTCTTTAAGCCGGGCTGCCTTTATCACTTGGCCACGGAACCCCTAATGCCGAAGTCGATTCGACTTCAGCTTTAGAAGTTCCGCATGCCGTGACCGAAGCTGTCATTAAGATGTTTTTTTTTCTGTTAAAGCAACGGGGGTATGTACCAAATAATATTTATTTGGACATACCCCTGACTACCCCATTATACACAAAGAATCAAAAATGACTAAAAAGATCAGTTAGAATTTGTCTACCACACCTCTGGAAATCTCTGTTTTTCATTTTTCAAAATAGCTTTCACTGTCACGTATAGGCTCCATAGTGTCAGCCTGCGGACGGACGCGTTACATATTCCCAGAGGCCCATTTGCCGTTTCATGAATTTTTAACAGAATCACACCCCTTGTGACCACGGATAAATGTTTTGTTGATGCAGTTTTTATAAACTCACAATTTGATTTTGGCTACTGTTAAACAAATAAAATTCTAACTACTTTTTTATAGAATACTAAAAATGCTAACAGAACTCTTGACTAATGAAAAATCCATTGATGCACCGCAGGATTCAAACCCACGACCTTCGGAACGAAAGTTATGGTAACCACACGGCCAACACGGCTCTTAAATTAATAAAAAAACTAAAACAATATCAGAATACAAGAATGCAAGAAGGCGGACTACCATAATAATCAACTCTTCTACATGATGCTCATATTTTCAATTTAAACAGATTCCGTGCAATCCTAACAGATCTTCTGAGTGTAAACTTGAAACGGCCGAAGCGAAGACACATTATCTAATATGTATGAGCGCGTGCCCTTTCATGAAAATATTAAACAAATACCGTGGCGAAGCGTAGACTTGAAGCGTTGTGGCCATGAAATGTGAGGCGAATACAAATGAGCGTGATTGACCGATTGTACGATAGGTGAGTGTGAAATACGAGCGATATAAACCGGAAAGGTGTTTTATTTTTTTGATCATTATCATCTCAACCGCAGAACGTGCACTGCTGGATATTTGTATTACGTTTTGTCCTGGGTCTTACATAATGTACTATTTGAAGGACGACAAAATACTTAATTTAAATTATGAAACAAAAACAAGAATAATCAGTCATTTTTTTATTAAACTATTTGCTATAATGACCAAAAGGAATTTAAGATCCAGTCTAGCTTTGAACACGCATATATAAAATTTTAAAAACTTCAATGTTGACATCTACACTTACTTAAAGTCAATATTCATGAAAAAATTATCTTTCTTCATTCTCCTGCCTCTATCCCTAGTGTGGGTTGGAGGCAGGAGAATGAGGAAAGATTTTAGGTGGGGTAGGCACAACATGTTTTCTTTTTCCACTCAACCCCCTCATTCGTCAACTCTGAATCCACTCCTCACACATTTTTTTAACATTTTTTTATTATACTCGTTATAACGTTCAGTTCATAGCTGCACCAAAGCACACAGTCGGCTAAACAAACCTCGTCAGATTGAAACGTTTCTACAAACACTACACTCGTAATGAGACCATCCGAAGATATCGTGTTTTTATTTGACTGAATCACGAAATAGCTTGTACTCCAACAATTTTGTTGGAATAAGAAACAATACGCAAATAATTATTTTATACTCTTTTATGAAAATCAGTGTAATATTCGTTCATACCATTGTGAGTTTGGCCACCGTTATGATAATGTTTTTAGCGATTTGCCACTTTGCTTTATAATAATTATCAAGATCTTATAGTATTTCACAAAGTCCTTTTTCTAAACCATTCGCGGAATGTATTGAAAAAGGCGATCAAACTTTTACGAGCCCATAATCGCGCCTATTACAAGGGTCACTTGATATTTTTGAAAGCGAAAATCCATATTTCGGTCGTAGTAATAAAATAAAAATTATCGTTAAATTTCTTTCAGTGAGTTGACCGCGGAGTTGAGTTTAGGTGTTATTTTTGACTGATAGATTTTTTTCATTTTCAATCACTTGTTTTCATCGCACATTTCGGCTTTTTAGTTATTAAAACATTTTTTTACTTAATTTCACATAATTAAAAAAATAACTTTTATTGGTGTACTCTCAGATCTTCAAAAATTATTTAAAAAAAATCAAAAGATGTTTTGCCTTAACATTAAGTGAGCTCTAATAAAAAAAAACAAAACAAATAAAACATACTGTAGCAAATAACCAGAATGTAAGAGAGAGAGAGAAAGATGGATTTATATAATTCTACGATGTGATCATACACCAACTTTTTACAAATGTATACAAAGTAACATCACTGCATATTAACGCTTAAAAGCTTCACAAAACGTTTTAAAACTTCAATATTAACTTCCAGTAAAGTGACCTCGCTAAATTTCCTGAAACATAACTAAATAATGTGAAACTACACGTGTTTCCTGGACACGTGAATGTAAAACGTGCGCTACGTGTAACGCGAGTTTCGGTAACATAATTCAATCCTGATAAAAACGGTAATCTTGTGATTTTAATGACAATATTTTATTATATTCAACACAATTATTATTTGAATAAAAGATTCAGATTCTCAAAATAAATAATAGTAGTAGGTATTCTAATGTTATAAAAAAACGTTTTCGTAAATAATCGTTAGTAAATTTAGGAATATTTTAAAATATTAATATTTTACCAAATGTACTCGTAGAGAGTTTAAATCCAACGCGGGAACGTTGCCAGCCTTTTGAGCACGGGCACTCTACCTGTGGTCGGTGACCTGAACTATGTCTCCTGTTTTTTTTTAATATTTTGGATATAAAACTGAGTTCCTTTTTTGTTTATTTAGTTGCTTAGATTAAGAAGTGCAGATATTTTTTGTTTTTGAGTTTTTTTCTTTGTTCCCAATTTTACAAAATTAATTTATAAAATACTGATTAAATAAATTAATTGTTGTATACAGTGTTTCATGATATAATAATATATGTTAGTCGACATAGTGCCTCGACTTTTTATACGGAGGTCGATCCGGATTCCAATTCGAATCTAGCAAGGTTTAAAATATTTCTTGTGAGAGATGATTTATATGCCAGAGCTCATGCTAAAAGCATCGTGACTACATTGTACTACACTCAAACCTAATAAAGTAAAACTCAGGTCCACGCTGAAAGCCAACTTTGATTACATAAAAGTAATAAACTGGTCAACAGATTTGGTTTTATGAACCATATTAAAATGTATACCCGTAAGACATTTTACAATAATAAACCACGTGAACGGGTTCCATTTTCTCTTCATTCTACAATGTTATTCTTAAAAAGCAATCAATTATAAGTGTTAAAGACTTGATTATGCTCTATTTATCGTCAATAAAATGTATAAATGGAAAAAGCTTCCTCAAAGTCCATTATCGATTTATCCAAATGTTTTAAAATTCATGAAATTTTACACCGAACGTACGAACTCAAGCAGTTCAAACATTCTAAAAAATGATACTAAAAGTGTGTGCCCCATAAAACACTGTTCGGCCCCGCCCCGCCCCGCTCCCGCCCCGCAGCCGCCCCGCAGCCGCTGGCGATACGCAGCGGCGCGTGATCTTGCATGAAACAGGAGGATTTTCGACCTGCCTGAAACCTCCCGATTCTAATGCAAACGTTTACCAAACTTTTGCACTCAAAAGAATGTATTTGTGTTTGCCGTCCATAAACGAGTACGTGAGGTTTCAAGGAGAGTGGAATGAATTACATGTAAAATGTAACCACGAAATCGGATTATTGTGAAATGCAAAAATGCGGAAAATGAGATCTAGAAGATTCGGTTTGTATGTAATCAAAGTAAGATTTATATGATATTTATACTATGTATCAGATTCTTATCCTATTTCCGTAACGTACTTAGTTTGAAATGTTACAACATTTTAGCATATTTTGAAGCTCCAGGCTAAGATCGTCAATATAGTTCTATATAAAAAACCTTTAAAGAACATAACTTACAGTATGTCGAACTTACTTATCTATAAAACTAAGTACAGTCCACTAGTCAACGACATATCAAAGCAAAATTTTGTAATGAAGCGGCACCAATTCAAACTCGATTACAGTATATTTTATTAAAATTAAATGCTTGCCTAAAGGAGCATTTCAATCAATTCTAATTGAATAGTACAGTACTGAAATGTCGTGCACACAAAACAAGCAATTATACAGGTCTCCGTAGAAAGTGGCTCCACCGGCATAGAACTCACTTTGATGTACCTATCAAAAGCTGTGTTACTGTTTCGCATTTTGTAATGCTATACAAAATGCTGAATCGCAAATATTTCGCCATTCAATTCTGGCTCGTCGCAGATCTTGCAAATATATTTTAGGTAGATAAAACCTTCACAGTCCCATCGATACAAAGTTTCAAAACAATGTTCAGCGATTTTTTATGCCTAAATAACGAAAGTACAGTCTACTTATTGAGGAAATATACTATATTATTTAAACAACGTGTAAAAAAAATATAAAGTGACGTTTTTGTAGTACTCGTATCATAAAATAATTTGAAAAAAAACGTTCATTTCGTTTATCTAAATTTACGGAATTAAATTATACGTAACATGATTTTACATTCTACATCACTAGGCAGATTAAATACTATTTCTTTCAGTGTCCATTACACACAATGCGGATCTTGCCTGGAGTCTTGCAAGACGCACCGTGGTGGTTGGACTGAGAATAGGTTATTGTACTTAGCTAATATCTATCTCTATCTTATAAAGTCTTTAAAACATAATAATATGTATAATTTTTGTGCCGTTTGTCACATCAGTATCTATCTTTGAAAGGAAATACTGCAATCAAATATCGCACTCTTATTGGTAACGAGAAATCTCGCCGAGAATGTGAAGCCGGTAGAACGGTGCTCGCAAGTATCTTATAAAATAAACTCTGCGATTCAGATTCTCGAATGCTTTTTGTGTTTGTTACTGATTTGAATTTCGGCAGATAACTGATTACGAAAATAAATATTTGTTCAATCCGACTGAACGGTATGAATGGACGTATTTCGAAAATTATAAGCATTTCATGATCAATTTTCATTAAGCACTTTCATTTCATTTTAAACTTAAATTATCAGATCTTAATGAATTGAAATTATAAATGAATTCTATTACAATTTTCAAAACAAGGTTAAAGTAAATTTAAATATCAAAGCACATCAGAGTTGTTGGTTAATATTGCTGTATTTGTAAGTTGTGTCTTTACCCAGAAATTCAATTCATTTGTATAAACCACGCAATATTACGAGTATCAATAGTCGCAAACATTGCTTGCGTCTCCGGGTGTTTGCAGAATAAATTTATCAGTTCACTCGATAGAGCTCTATCTATGATGCTTCGAATGGCATGGATGTCAAATGTCTTCAACAATCCAATGGTTGGTTATGAATGAGTTATATTTTGTCTGATTACCCAAAGTTAAAATCAGGAAAATTGACGAAACATTATGTTGATTTTAAATATTTACACAAAAGCTCTTAACCGTATAAGAATACCATGGCTTAGTGAGCCTCACACATAGTGATGATGTCTCTTTGTGTGGATATGACTGGTTAAGCTGGATCATTTAGGTATAAGGCAAGACTACTCCATCTCCAAATAATCTTAGTTAATATCTATAATATGTCCTGTCAAGTGTAGGAGGCAATCCTCCTGATACTGTCTATAAGGGTATCTTTGAGTATTTTTGTAAATTTCAGCTCTATCAGGGGGACGATTATGGCTGAAATAATAATAGTAATAATAACTTTATCAGTGTCTCAGTAAATGCTTGTCTAAACTATTTTCAGAATCACGAGTCGTTACTCAATGAATCAGCGCATGTTGAAAATCAAATATATCAAAGAGAAAACTATCATTAAAATGATCAGCACGCTGTCACAAAAGCCGTAAATATCAGATACAAACGCTGCGAATCGGGTGCCTATGCAAATTTCATTTGGCCGTAATCCACTCAGTGAGATTGGTGTTGATTGATAGGCGCAAATTGGAAATAGGCCGGAGCGACAAACGCCGCATGCGGCAACGACAAAAAGGACGCTGTTGACGCGTTTGAAGGTTGAGCTGCTAATTTTCTGCTGATTTAGCTCTGTTTTTCACTCGGCATTTCGAATCACAGTTTTTTCCTATCTTCTATTTAATAAAAATGAAATATGTTCGTTGGAAATCTACACGAGCACTGATGGACTGTATGATCAAATTTTTGTTTATGTTCATATATGTTTGAATAATAATATTATATTTAAAGCAATATAATATTTAATCGAAATTTGTAAGGACATTGTAAGCTAGTTTGCTTAGATTTAGAAAATTTAACACGTGATAACAGGTAGATAAATAAGAAATTTTGGTAATTTTGGTGTCAAAATCCCCCTAGGAGCTTGGTCTCAATTATGTGTTATTGAATAAGGTTTTAAAGACTACTTTGAAAGTGCAATCAGACTTGTAACCTACCAAAAATTGCTGATCACCTTTTGTAAAAAAAAAACTGTGGTTCACTTTTGACGGGCTGAATGAAACAAACGACGGAAAAGCCGCCAGCGACACAGTCACGCAGCTAACATGCGCAAAAAGCGAGTCTCACTCAAACGGACTGGATTTCAATAAAAGTTTAATAAAAAGATGAACATGCAGTGACAGATACGAGCAAAAACAAATAAAAACAAAGCGTGATCACGACTGTATTCCATAAGGCCTAGTAGACGAATCTCAGATGTGAAGGCATTTAGATCCTCTGAAGATGTCTAGAATAGTCACGCTCAACGTTCTCATATACTTTTAGGACACGCTCACTTTTTGTTATTAGTACTTATTTCAAATGTAAAAAAAAAATACGTATTGAATTTAAAAGAAATTCTGATTAGAAATTATGACGTTAATTTACCAACATATGTTAGGACTATTTGAAATAGGACAACAACGACTAATATTATTGAAAAGTAAAAAAAACGATCAATTACAATACAACATAAATACAGTTCAGCTTTCAGCACCGCATTGTTATTAGTTTTAACTGCTTTTTTTACAGCTTTAATTGAAGTTGACGTTGTTTCGTGTTTTTATCGTTGGTTTTATTTGTTTTTCACCACTGTGTATTAAAACTCGGGTATTTTATCGGTCTCATACTTTAGTGTGTATTGTAGGTTACATGTAATTATTGTTCATCAAATGTAATCTTTTGAACTACGAGTATGTTGTGAATGTTGGGTTTCCAATTATTTTGGCTAACTTTATGATAATTATCCTTGTACCATATTAATTTCTCAATGGATTTTTATAGTGAGGTGATGGTATTTGTTATTATTTTTAAACACTGCGGAATGTGATGCAATAACTTTTTTGCATGCGGTTGTGGGCTTGGGAACTTTACTCGTGGGATTCTACTGCTTGCTTCAAGTGTTTATGTAACGTGTCTTTATGACCGTGCTTATGACTATCTCCTGAGACAACTATAAAGAGACTTGAATGTCTGAAGATCTAAATATACATCTCTAAGTCTAAGTGCTGTATTTTGAGATACAATTAAAAGTCAATTAATAAATTCTTTGTTACCAGTTATGACAACATAAAGTGAGGCTGGTGCGAACATTGGTATTCTCCATATTTCTATATGGCTCTGAATCATGGACAATAAAGAAAAATGAGAGAACCAAAATTGACGCCTTTGAGATGTGGTGCTGGAGACGTATGTTGCGCATTTCATGGACTGCGCGCCGAACCAACATCTCCATTCTGCAAGAACTCAATATAACCTCTAGGCTCTCCACTATATGCTTCCAACGCATTCTAGCCTATTTTGGACACGTTGCTCGCAGAAACCCTGACAACCTGGAAAAGCTGATGGTAGTAGGCAAGGTCGACGGGAAAAGACCACGCGGTCGCTCACCTACCCGTTGGTTAGACCAAATAAAATCACTCACCGGCCTGCCAATACCTGAAGCTTTAAAGACCGCCGAAAACCGGAAAACGTGGAAAAGCATAGTGCAAAGTATAAAAAGTGAATAATCCACTTTCGAACTAGACACGACCTTCAGCAATAAAGAGGCCGACTAAGAAGATGACAACATAAAAAAAATCATCCAATATTTGGGTTCGTGCCGTAAACTCGCATCATACCTTGAAATTAAATTGTTTTGGAAGCGCTCGGGGCGAAGCTTGCATAGACGGTCTTGATAGATCGTCGAAGTTAAGCAACGTTCTAAGCGATCGCTACTTGGATGGGTGACCACAAATGGCATACATATTTGAGCACTTCAGTGTTTCGGAGGGCACACTAAATTACCGGTCCCGGCTTTTAAAGTCGTTAAGCCATGACGGAGGCCTTATGGCGGCCTAAAAACTCCGTCACCAGAGTTGGGCACTTGCTCATACGAACTTACTTATTAAATTGTATTTTTAATAAAACAGTGTAAACTGTACAGAAATAGCCGATTATTTGTTTTTTTCCTTATCGGCAAGACAGATGATCTTTGCTTAAGACATTTATACCGTCGAGCCAAACAGCTTGATCGCGCCCCCGGACGTCGATTGAGATTAACGGCTAATCGATACGGAACCCTAATTGAGACAAAAAACTGTCTTAATCCCCGCTCTGATGCTGACTCCGCAGTAAATAGAAGGTTTATTTTTGTAATTTTTAGGGACCCTGCGTCCATTATTAGTTGATACTCAACAAGGAAAATCGTACAGTTTAAATTTAACAACAGGGATTTATTTTGTTTTTAATCTGTTTTGAGCAGTATTGTACTTTATTACTGCATAATTGAGTAGGTATTTAAACGAGCTTCTTAGTACCCTAAGACACAATCCTCAGATAGTCTTGAATATCTATAACTCTATCTATATATTATTATATCTTTATCTCTAAGTCCAGTCTTAATAACCAATCTACCTGTGGTTTTTCCTACTGTGATTAGATATTTGACATTATTTTCATACCAAAAATGACAAGTTTCTAACCACAGTAAGGGAAACCATAGAAAGACTGGTTAAGGTTACTGAGAATGGACGTGAGAAGGTAGTAATGAAATAAATATAATATAAAAAAAGTATTTTAATACGAGTATGTCAATTCTATGTGATTTTGCCATTGTGAAGTTAATAAATCAGTTGTCAATATTTAGAGACTAATATATTTTGTACGAGTAGATATAGATACAGGGTCGAGAAAGTACGTATCTCATGTCACGGGTCATATAATACAAGGACATGTCCAGTCAAAACAGTATTTATCGCATATCCTAAAAATTCGAATGGCTGCAATTCCGTCAGTCATTGGAAAGTTTAGCAGTTAGAGTAACGACAATGGGACAAGACATAAAGGAGACCGGAGCTTCGTGCCGCGGATGCGAGTCGACGTCCCCATTGACCTCGGATGCAAGTACAATCGTATAGGAAGTGGTGTAAGGGAGCAGCTTAAACACAATCTCGTTCAGTGCCCTACACGCAGACGTACTGTTGGAGAGCAATGCAGAGCTGTGAACTTAACCACGGTCGTCTCCAAAGGAGAGAACCGTGGCCTACAGCTCGTAACTAACCGTGTGCGTCATGGGCACTGAACGCAGCTCGTCACTGCGTTATGGTATATTGCGTTTTAATGCCGCGTAACGTTTTGTTGGGTCATAATGAATAACCATCACTAGGGTAGGGAAAATCCCTCTTGGACCATCTGACCACCATGAATGTGTAAACTATCTAGTTCAGTGCCTACAACGCAAATGTGCTTTAAATGCACACTAAGTTTTCAGATCTTCTAAGACATAAGTATCTTGATCATGATTTTAGCTGTCAGAAACATGGATCAGTTGAGTTATCTATAGATTGTTTATCGGTCCTAACGCCGCTCAACTGGTTCTTATTTCTTATAAGTAAAGCATAGGTTCATTTTAATAAAATATTGAAGCAAATTACCGCTATCGCTTACACTTTAACACAAAACACAAGGAGACAGTGTAATACTCTGTGTCGAATTTTCCGGAACAAGTGCTATCCGTGAAACAGGGCAAGGCAGCCTTTGAACTTAGTCACTGTTTAACTAATCGAATACTGACTCGGCTTAGAATGTGTAATAACCTTTCCAGAGAAACATTTAAAGTACCAGCATTTTCTTATCATAATGAAGTTTAAAAGATGACGCAGGAATCTTTATTAAGTATATTTTTACATATATTACATCATCGTTATAATCTGGACGTGCACACAGAATTCCACGATTGAGATGCCATATTTCATATTCTGTTATTACAATTTTGTCAGTTTGTAATTATACCAATTTTATTTTACTACAAATACAGACAAAAGTATATTTTAGGTATATTAAGTTAAGATACCAAACTCTAGCCCTCAGGCCTACCCATACAATAATTGAACGGCCGTCGAGTCAATACAAACTTTCGGTAGCATTTACGCCGTTCTGCAAGTCCTCTAGCGAGTCAATATTAATCGAGGATCCGTCAATTACCAATGTTTAGTGATGCTGAAAATTGTGGTCTATCGAAGGGTCTTGTAGATATTGATCTTTTAAAGTGTACCTTGTTTATTGCTCAGTCAGATCAGGTACTGTTTATATAGAATTTAAGATAATACGTTGTTTTCCTCAAACACGATTTTGGAAAAGTAAAAATCATTATTGTATAATCTGATCCGATTAAAAAAAAAGGGGAGGTTATATGAATTCAATGTTTTTGTTTTTATATATCCACCATTTTAGTGGACTGATTTTGATAACTATTATTTAATATATTTGAATTACTATACCTTATAGAATGACATACCGAATATCAAAGAGTACTCGTAGTTCTTTAAAAAATTGGTGAGGGTCTGACAATGAACTTTGGAGTTAAAACAGAGATGGACCACAGAGTGCAGGAAAACACTCTCTTTACAAAAATTAAGTCAATTTGAAGAAAATAAAAACGTATGCATGTATGTATAATCTTATTAAGTGCAAAAAAGTATTTTTACAATAAAATAAATATTGCAGAAATATAATTTTAAAATGACTGAATTTAAAAACTTAATTTGGCACTTAAAATATGGTAGTTTGAAAAAATAAATTGTAAAGAGTTTTATCATATTTCCTTAGAATTAATATTTCTGTTTGTGCGATTACAATAGCGAGTTATCCTTTTTTGTTTAAAATAAACTTATTATGTACCTTATCTTAACCCTAACTATTCATACGCATCTCTTGTCTTCATAGGTCTTGATTAACATACAACAAACTTCGCGTTTCTACTAAATTAAACTTATGCAAAACAAATATGACTTTGATACGCTGTTAGTCGAGTTTGAGGCAATAGATAGTTTTAGGATACCTCTTGGCTCTAGTTCGTTGGTATTGTTTGGTTTACATCGTAGTGTAAATTACTGTTGTAAGTTATTTTATCGGTTCAGTGGCCGTGATACGAGTAGCAGAGTAGGATAGTAATCTGATTTTTGTATGTTGACGCCGTGAATTCGGATCACAGAAGAACATGGAGTTTATGTTTCTAAAACATTGTACGCATACAAAGAGCTCTGAATTAACAAATATATAAGCATATCTTTGACTACCTTCTTATACATCTTCAATGGATCTTCATACCTATAAGTTTTGATGAACTCGCAGTGCAGCTGGCTATTTTAGTTTGACCATATTATATTAATGTTTCTAACTCCCGACTCTTTTTAACAAATCTAACGAATTCTTAATGGAAAAGGGATTGTTCTGAACCTTATAAAGTGTCAATAAATGTGACTACACTACAAACAACTTCGCCAGTTCGGTCAACTTAACGGTAACATAAATGGTAGGTACCTAGTCAGAAGCAAGTCTAGTAGGTTCAAAATAAACCACCAACTAACGGTGCGCGAGATCTTGTTTGTGGCAAACTACTAGTTTACAACTTAGAATATAGTAACTAGTAATTCTGTTCTATTTTTGATTTCACTTTATGATGATGTTGATGACTATGAAATGCGTAGACGAATGCGTAGCACGTGCTACGATATGCTACGAAGGAGCATCTTTACTGATCATTATGTACAAATTACATTGTCACTACAGTTAAACATCTGAAATGGGTCTAACAAGACCTTTTATCAAGGCTTTTATCAAGGTTTTGTGTAAAGTGGTAACCACATAACAATACGATCTTTTAATTAAAATAGGTACAAAAACAAGTTTGTCAAAAACAAATACAAGTTTATTTAAAAAAACTACTTTTATCCTAAACCAAATCTAATTCCCCAAAGAATATTTCACAACTGTAACCTTTCAGACTATTTATTTCATAATGTACTTTTTTACAAAAAATAACACTAATCTGTCCAAAAAAGTATACAAAGAGAATTGACGTGGATTCGCGATTTTACCTCATAGCTACCAAATGTATCGAAATTCACGTTTGTTACGTTGTTTACGTTCAGCTCACCTGCGACTACGTGTAAACATTTAATATCTGCAGGCTGTATCGATGGATCGACGCGCAAATATGTGCTGAGTTGTGTCGAGCCTATCTGTGTTGCTAAGGAGAATACACGCATAAAATTAACTTTATATAATTGTAGGTATGTTGTGCTTTTATATAAGACATTTGTCCTAGTACAAATTTTAAACAATAATTAAGTCAAATGATTTTCAAACTATGTTCCATTATGTAATCAATAACAAGTCGGGAACAAGTAAATACAGAAACATGTCGATTGTAATGAGGAAAGGCGTTTACGAAATGAAATTCTGTATTTGAAACAATTTAAAAGTTATTAAGATTTTAATAAAGTATTAGAAATCTAGTAGTCAAAATTGGAAATTAACTTAAAGAAGAAATAGTCACGCCTTTAATAATGCCGGACAAAATTGGACACAGTTTATCAAGATTTCGAGAACTATAACAGAATAGTAGGGCACAACTTTCCCAAGTATTTTTAAAAAGGTTTCAATACTTATATTAAAGTTTGTGACGAAATTGCACAAAGGCATAAAGTCAAGTAAAGAAAAGTATTCATATCTATTAAATAATACTTTTGATGTTCAAAATTAATGACAGTAACGATTCACTCCACAGAAACAATTTCTACAAAGCGTCGAATTAACACAAACAAACAACTCAGCTCCATAAACGTGTCAATACTAAAAGTATCTGATGAGATTTGGGGAATGGTAAACAAGAAAGTTAAATTACACAACTGGGATAATATTTGGGCAAGACGTCCTAACTAAAGCGATAGTAAGATTAATAAGGTAATATGATTCTGGGATCTTTACACTTATCAGTGCAAGTTTCCTATATAACCTATATAATAGCAATCATCAGATTTGATAAATAAGACAATTCAAACAGAAAAAATATTAATTACGGAATCTGAAATTATAAACTTGACCTTAAGTTTTATTAGTTTTTTTAAATGACCTAAGTCACTACTCGGAATTTTATTATTTATTTGAAAAGAGCAAAGTATTCTTTATAATACCACATATAAATATTTTTGTTTTATAATAAAACACATTTCAACTTACAGCAAGCACGATATTCAAAATTAATAACCAAAAATATAGTGAGTCACGTTTTACTACAATTAAAATGGTAGTCTGAACACAACGTCAAAGCCACAGCTCGCTCAATTAAAAACATAATTGAGTATTTGGCGAACGAACCGTACTAACTTCTGCACAATCTGTGGTCGATGCTATTGGATCATAGCAACTGTTTAGTATTCTGCTGTTGGAGGGGAACTGGGAACAACACGGTTATTCGACTCTTGAAAATACTTCAAGTTTAATTTGGGAGGCGATATAAGAAGAGAGATTTTGATTGTTTATTGCTGCTTCGTTGTTGTCACTCCGAATGCAATAAAGTAAACGTTCAAAAGTGTATTGACACAAACATTTGAAGGACTGATTTTTATTTTCTTCGTAGATACGAATATATTTTTTTTGGGTTTATAATGCCCACATTTCAGAGTACTTTTCATTCTGTCTAAACCTATGCAATTCGTTGAACTTACCTACAAAAATAGAAACTTCCATCGGCTTTCCTATATAGGTAGGTGTCAAGTTATATTGTCACTATATAAAACCACTATGGCTAGTATTCATAGTTCATACTCAAGCGTGAGTCGTATCACAACCACTCAATGTACAAAGAGAACTGAAAAAAAAACGATGGTAAAGCATAGAATCAGTTCTGAGAGCAGCTTTTGAATACGAGCTTTTGTATGTTTTTCTTGTCTTAACTTCACAACTTAAAAAGCTGGTTTCGTCAGCGGGTCTATACCCGCTGACGAAACCAGCTGTTTAAAACCCTAGATTTTAGAATGAAAACCACTGTTAGGTCGTAAAACTTCAAATTACCAATAATTTGTATACTAATATTTATATTATAAGTTTACCGTGATTATGTCGTATGCAACTGTCATGGTCATGGTCATGGTCAAAAACATGGATATTTACCAATATCCCGTTCTTAACTATGTTCATAGCCATGATAGTTTCAAAAGTTTTATATACATTCATATTTTATTTAAACTATCATCTAACTTGAATATCAGAAGATGTCTTTGAAAGACTCCGTATCTTCAACTTCCAATCGTAGTAAAAAGGATCAACCAATAAAAATGAACCCTGCTCGTTTATATCGATGTGTTCCGCTCCGCATGAGAGGGCGGCTGACACCTGTACTGTCACTATCACATGTGTAGTCTATAAGTAAAGGCTTAGTTATACTGAAGTTTGTTGTCGGTTTTCAGAAACTATCTTAATAATGCACAAAATAATGCGCAATGAACGTATACAGTTAAAAATGATCCCTGCTTGTTTATATTGATGTTTTTCGCTACTCATGAGGGGTATGAAAACTTGTCACAATGCCTCTAGCGGATAGATGAAGTACTAAAAACTGTATCTGACAAGTATTGCCACATAAATATTATGTTGTTTTGCTGGTTATCGATACTCATCTATCACAATCGATAATTACATTTTATTAATTACCCTAACATACAATATAATAATTAGGTACTTACAGATATTTTTGGAATAAGGATTTTTTTGTCAAGCGGTGTTTTATGCTGTAGATTACATAGAATGTCTGTTATGTTTTTTTATTTATATTTATTGCTGTCTGTAAAGGCTTCGTAACACATACTTTTGTTAATCGTCAAAAGTTAACACTGACTAAAACTATACCTACTTTGATTTATTGGACGGACTGAGATTTGTGCTGCAGTTTACTGTGTTTGTGGTAGTTCTTTTTGAGAGGTACTGCGACTGTGATTTATATTTTCACATATTAAACTAACTAAAATCCAAAAAAACAAGCTTAGTTTTCAAACTTCAAAGAAAAAAAAATCTCAAATCAAAATAGACTTTAAAATACACCTTTAGATGTCGTATCGTCGTCGGCAGTGTAAGACAATGAAACGTAGGTTTAAATGCAGCTACAAGGCAATTGGAAAAGAAATGGAACTGTCCTAAGACCTAAATATGCGACTGTCATTTGAAATCGGTTTTCTAAAGTGCAGCTAACCATAAACTACGTTGTAGAAAAAGTAATACGGATTATTTAAATTGAAAACTAAACTGCTATTCTAAAGACTTTTTTGTAGAAACAAAGAGTCACATTTACCCATTTTGTTAAACTGGTCGAAAATTTATCTATTTCTTTCGCGATCACAATTCATATTTATAAGTACATGTACACGGGGTTTTATCGCGTTATTTACCTTATTTCTTTACTTCCCGACGTTTCGGCTATGTTGCAATAGCCATGGTCGCGGGTGGACTGTCGGACGTGGACAATAACGCGATAAAACCCCGTGTACATGTACTTATAAATATATAATCTAATTGTTCTAATGGGCTTTGGCAAAAGAATCAGAATAGAATCACATAGTTTAAATTGATTCAAAGTTATATTTGTGGTCTTATTGTAGAGCTTCGATAAGTCCGCAAAAACAACTCTAGGTATAATATTGATTTTTAGGTTGTATGCGAAAATCAATCAGTTTACTTATGTTTTTTTTTCAAAATATAAGAGTATAATACAACATTTTAAAAAGTCATCTATCAGTCTTGGATGTCTTCTAAGTTTTTCCTACGAGACCTAAAAACCTAAACCAATTTAATACCTTGTTGAATTACACGGCGTACCGTCAAAATACAAACGAAAAACAGTCAGAAAAAATGATATTCCCGAAGCCATATCCATCTCGACATGATGAAATCGAGATTTGCGAAATCAGAAAACTTTATATCAAGAAAAAATATTCATTATAACTTTGGTATACACGGCACTCATACTAATTCTCAGAGGACGTATGGAGCGAGTGACTTAGAGACGTAAAAGCAATTTTCTATGTTACAGACTTCATTTTGCACCTGAGTTGACATCAAAACCAGTTCTGATAGTAATTACAACTATATATATACATATAACCTTGTATTTTAGATTAGAAACATGATTTAGTGCTTTAGCAAGTATTTTGTAGTTTTAAATACTGGAATAACTTCAATGGTTCTATTAATTTCTAAATACTTACTTTTGTTTTAGTTTTGTAGGTAAGTAGCTACAACTTTTTGTAATGAAAAGATGACTTACCTGAAACAAAAAAAATTACATAAGACATATTTATAATATATACGAGTATATCGTTTTTTTATTATATTTTATTATATAGCTCATATTAATTTAATATAGATATAAAGTAGTAATAGTTAAGCTACAAACCCGTACTGTCCCATTGCCTAAAGATAAACATAAAAAAGGAAACTAACTGGACAAACATAAAAACTTTTTCCATCTACAAAGCTGCGTATTTCACCAAAAACTTTGTATGCAAATCTCACAAGTGTTTCCTTTGTTTACAGTTCCCCAAATAACTCAATCAGAGCCAATCCATCAAGCTGTCATCTTACACCGAAACACTTTTCAGTGTACCACTGTTACAGCCACCTTAATGCTTGGTTTAGGGCGAGCGTACACGTGGAAAGCTACTGGAGCTATTCTTTTGTTTTATATTACGTACAAATGTTTTGTTCCATGCTTAAAAAGATCTAAATTTCACCAAGATAATGATAAAAAGATTATAGAACATACAATAAAACTATTTTAAGTAATAATTAGCAGATTAGTATTGATATGTTTTACCGTAGGTATCGCTTGGTTAAAATTTAATTATTTGGTTGTAAGTACCTAAATCAATTTAGGTGACACAATAAGTAAAATAAAACATCAAAATTAGAGATAACTGATGAAGAGGAGGAAAATTAGGGAAACATGCACTCTTAATTTTTTTTACTCAAGTGTTGTAAGGATGCGTGTTTAAACAGATAAAATATTTTTTTTGGTAACGCACTAGAATTGAGTGGTCGCATTAAAAAATAGTTATCTTAGTGTGAAACAGACATAATTCTCCAGAGTTTGAAAACAAAAGAAAACGTGAACGTAACAGATCTTCAGTTAGCAATCGATCTTAGCCTGCCCGAACCATTCGTACCCCGTATTTTAGTTTAAAACAGTTAAAATTACAGAAATTTTGTTGTAGAAATACAGTTAGCTTAGGACTAGATGACGCTGTGTGGAATGTCCAAGGATATTTATTATTTCTTTAGTTACAAGAATATGTAGTTTAAAAAATTACCAGTCTTGAATATTTTATACGTTGCAGGTTTCATATTTATTGATCAATTTTAATCAAATTAACACGATGATTGCATACTCTACCGTGTTGAATGTCGTATACAAATTTTTAGACATTCTGCAGAGGTTTATTCTGTCTTTTTATTTTCAAAACTAATCATAAAAAAAAGCATTATGTTGCTATGAGTCTGAATGGTTTAAGCTTCAATGTAATCATAACTGTGGAACGGATTGGACTCTAGGCATATAATATTTTAACTTGTCTACTAGTCCCTAATACTAAGAGCTAAAGAGTTCTTTCAAATAAACGAAGCGTATTTTGTTGTAAGTACATCGAACATTTTAAACTATTTTTCCTTGCAGCAAATATCTGGAATACGCTAAAGGACCGGTCAGTACACTTATGTTCACGGACGATTTCTCACGATATTTTAAAAGGAATTTATCGAGGCACGATAGAAATTCAAATACGCGGACGACAGAAGCTCAGAGGAAAAATATTACATAAAGGTCACTATAAATATGAACAAAACAAATGTATAAAGCACTGCTAAATGAATATGAAAATTATGCTTTAGTACTAGCTATTTGAATTTATTAGAAATCATCATAAAAACCGCAAACATACAATGTTTAGAAGGCTTTGTGATAAAACGTTTATCAAATTTAAATTTCACAAAACCACGTTTAGTTTTATATTGTTAGTTACATTTCGTTTTTACTGGTTATCTCATAATGAAGTTGAACTCTAAAAGGCTATATTGCAAATTTACATTCTAAGAACAAAGTATTTTATCATGTCTTTTTGTTGCGGTCTCTAAAAATTTATGCCGTAAAGGGAAGATTATGGATTTATTTGATTCAATAAAAGGGGCTTCAGAGGGTTGGGATTGAACTAACAACTGTTCTTAGTACATTCTGCCTGAGCTCACAAAATGCTCGGATAGATAGGATTACTTTTACGATCTTTGAACAAATTCTAACTTATTTAAGAACGAATACTGCCTTTTTAGTAACAAAAGATTTCTGTTGAATAATATCATATAAACTGTAAAATAATAATGTTTTGTGTATTAATTTGGTTATTTGATTTAGATATAATTATTTTCTTTTTATATTTGTCGTAATGGATGATTTGAAGAAAAAATAAAACCATCCATCAATCTAAATAACCACTAAACTTTTCTATTAACTGCTGAATATTTTTATTTTATATTTGGTACTCTATCGATCAATAAATATTAAAATATGATTTTCCCTTCTGACATCAATACAATGAATATAATATTTTATATAGAACATACGTTTTTTGAATGTAGATCAAGTTATACACCATATAAAATCGAGTTTTTGTCAACAATAAAATTCATTGAAAAACAAATCCGAGTTTTATACATGGAAATAAACCGAGCAACCATTCGCTCGCCTATTTGCACTTTTAAATAGTGCAAATTGAGTTATGAATGCATGCGACGCTCCCCCGCGGTATCCCGCAGTTAAACGCAATTATCCGTAACACAGGGGACTGACGTCTGTCTTCAACGGCTGCCATAGAAGGCTACTTGTTCTGATTGAATAAGGCTTAAGTATTTCAATGTTAAATCGATTTGAAATTACCTAATTTTCTTGACTTTGAAAAACTTGAAATGAATAGCACGACGTGTATAAAATTAAAAAGAACTCCTGTTATACATTATTGTATGATTTGATTTTTGATAAACTTTGAGATTTATTTTTATTTTTGTTTAACTCATTAGTAGACCTAATAAGGAACTGTCTTGCCGTAGACAATATTTTTTAGATTTCAAAAATAGTACATTTATTTTATTGAGACTTCTTTTCCGATAAGGATAGTTAAAATACGTCTACTGCACTTTTGAAAAACAAACGTGATAAGATTACATTTTTATTTTACTCTTTTAGATGGTCACACACATTCTTTTATATAAAATATCGGATGTAGTATTATAAAGATTTATAATTAGTCAAAATAAAATACAGAGTGTATTTTAAACTCTTTTGAAAAGTGTCTTCGAAAGCTTCCACACTATCGATAGTCTGCACTCTACAGCGTCTCCCAATCCCAAGCTAATTGGAGTCACATTTTTCGAATTCCCATTTTGCTGCTCCTTTTGAGAACGGAAAAACTCACTAGATTTTATCTAACAATATTACTGTCTGCAAGTCAGTGTTAAATGTTTGTGACGGGTGGGAAGGGACACTGGTGACTGAGAACAATATATTTGAAAACAAATGCTTGGGATTGTCGGTTTAATACAGATATTCAACTTTTTACTTTGTCAAACAAAATAACATTTTATTAGTATCAAAATGATTTTGGTTTAATATAAGTTGGATTTGTATTACTAGAAAATGTATTTGTATCAAAGTATCACTTATCTTTACGCGGCCTGATAATTTTTTTTATTCACTTTTCTCACCGTTTAAATATTCCCTGAACTTCCACAAATATTTCAAGATCAAAATTAGCCAAATCGGTCCAGCCATTCTTGAGTTGTAGCGTGACACGAAAAAATAGGGGTTCATTTTTATATAATATATTAGTTTAGTATATTAGTTTTTTTTTAAATGCACAAACCGTCAACGAACTTCTACGAACTATTAAAAAACATTAAAAAAAGATTTATCCAAATCACCAATTTATATTTTATGTAATATCAATGAAATATTTTTTAATACAACTTTTTGAGCTACTGCTTATTTTTGCACTGTCCTTCTATCATTAGGAAGTACGTGACCGTTACATTTTGTCAGAGGTCATTTAGCCATTGGATGAGTTCTTTGGCCGTAGAATTTTATTTTGAGCGGGTCCTGTCTGGTCTGAATCGCCTCCAATATGTTTCAAATCACCCTATTTGGTACAACTTTCTTTGTAAACGTTATATTGAAACTTTGGAAGTAAAACGAAACTGTCAATGTTAAAGTTTTGTAAATCAACGTTTTTATGTGTTCTGGCTTATCTTAACATTTTTATTTTTCTACAAACATTTATTAGATTTTAGTTTAGGTGTTTTTGTATTGTTTGTTAATAATTTAATATTAATAAAGAGTGAAATTAAGCTATTCATAGATAATGATCTTCAGATTGCTCATAGGTATTAGTCTATTTTATAATGTTACGTTAGTATGAAGTAGTCTCGTAATTTATTTTTTATTATGTATTTTGTATCATAATATTTATTTTTTAGTCTTTCCTAAACTTCGTGATCACAATTCATATTTTAAAAATACATAAATAAGGTAAATGACGTAATAAAATCTAGAGTCAATGTATTTCTAGAATCTATTTATTTTTACTTTAATTCATCAGCCTGCTTGCTTCAGACACTATTTTAGGATAACACAACTACATTATTACAAGTCGAAACCAACGCAGAGCGTCTCCGACGCTTAAAACAAGGTCAATATTCTTGAATGAGCACAAAGATGGTTATATACGAGTTGCAAGCTGAATATAAAACATTTTAAGCCGTGTACACAACAAGAAAACTACCGCAACCTGACCTTAGACGAAAGGACTCAACTTGGCGCAAACAATTACGCCCCACGTTTAAGGCGCTCCACAAAAGAAATTACTTCATTCTTTCTAAATTTCAACTTCTCCGGCGAACGTCTAACGGGCGAGAGTTATTTATCTTAGCTGCCGTATAATAGAATTTAATTAAGTTAGGTGCGACATTGCTCGCGCGCTTGGAATTTTGCGAAGTCGCGCCAACCCGATACAGTGTGTACATAGCCTTATGTAAACTGAGTAATACAAGTGCTTTATAGGTTTGAAATGAGGTTAAAGCTTACTAAGAGGTTCGTTGTGATGTTTTTAAAACTTTCTGTTCCAGGATCATATTATATCTAATAGGTTAAATAGCGTGGCAATGCTGCCAGTGTCATGAGCACGCTTCCGTCGGGCAGTAGTTTGGATTAGTTGAGCTACCTATAGATCATTTACAACGATCTTTTGTTGGCACGGGTTCTAATTGTATTTTGTACAGCTATAGTTTAATTACTGTAAATAAATGTAATTAATACAAATCTAATAATTGAGTGCCTTTGAATATATTTTTAAATATATTAGAAGACTAGCTATCTCGGCCATCTTGGTACAGCCTTAGAAATCGCTCAAGACGCCATCTGCCAGGATCTTCAAACTATCCAGGGAGCCTTTCAAAATTAAATATACGAACACAATTATTCCAAATCGGTCTAGCCGTTTAATAGAAGTTAGGTGACAAACACTCAATAAAAATAATATTAATACTAAATAAAAAAACGATAAAGAGCGTACATCAAAACATATGAATTAAGAGCAGATCAGTGATTTGTTTATTTTTATTTTTTCTACTTGACTGATCTCTCCTGGATAAATTCAAACTATCTCAATTTATGAAGATCTGCATGACTGTACCAAGAGAATTAATTCGTGAGACTAATTTTTACGTTTTTTGGTACTAAATAAATTGGGTGATGGCGTTTGACTGCACGTGCCGGGTTTCAAATGACCCCATATAATAAACGCCTTTTTGTGCAATGACAACTAACAAAGTAGAACTATGAATTAGCTTTTCTCTAACGCTTGATATCACTCTGCAGTTGCAAAGACCTGCTTTACAAGAACTTGATTAAATCTTCTTAAAATCAATTTAGTTTAAACAAAAAAGAAAATATTTATAAATTCTCCCGACTTAAAACGTTATCTAGCCTAGCAGGTAGGGCAGTCTAGGCTAGCAACAACAACAGCAACGTTTTAAATCATAATGTTCTAAGCTCATATCTTTTAAATAGAACAAGCTATTATTTTTTTTATTTAGAAGGTAAGAACATAAAAAAAACTTAGTTTTTAGTTTGTGAAGATTAAGTTATAATGTTGTGCTGAATTACTTTTTTTCCTTGTACAATACCACTAATCATCTAAAACCACTGAAGTTTTTCAAATATAAATTTAATCATCGGATTTATGTCTTCCAGATTAAAAGCATTGCCAACACAATCTCGAACTAATCCATTGTCTACAAAAAGTATCCGCAGATTCCCCAGCCGCTTTAATCACGAACTGATCAAATTTCCGCCACTAAGTTCGGAACAGGAAGACGAACTAAACCTGTACAGTACAGACTACTTTACACTTGATGTTTGTTACTTGATACTAAAGATCGTATGAGCTAGTGACTTACTCTGGTGACGGAGTTGTTAAGCCTACCTTTGTGATGAATACATATTAACGGATATAATAATGAAACGTAGCATTGTAGGAAAGGTGCAGCTATATGATGCACCATAATATAGACAGAGATGTACTAAAAGTTTTACGACTTCGGCAGGATTCGTGGCCGAGTGGTAAGGCAGCCGGGCTTAAGGGTGATCGCTTGTATCTCGCGGGTTCGAATCCTGCCGAAGTCGTAAAACTTTTAGTAAGATTTTTCATTTAAAAATGAAATACCTAAGTGTGGTTTAACACTATAATCAAAAATATCTAGAGATGTACTACACGAACATTCCAGGCTTCTCATGAAACTCCGAACTAAAATTAACAGTGATAATTTATCGATATTGATTTAAATTGCATTTAACACTCTTATCTGTATAAGAACTATTGAGTCGTTAATAAAATAAACTTAAACAAAACCAAAGTGACTTCTCTGTGTGCCATTTAAGGTACTGTTATCACTTAAAACACTTCTTGGTTTTATCTCCCTCGAATTTGTCCAGATAATTCGAGAATGGTTTATGGGAAAAGTTAAAGGCCCGTGGTTATTGAGTGAATTTTTATACCTTTTAAATTATTTTGGATTTTACTTGGTAGTAAATTTAAATAAGTAATGTAATTTATGACGTTGTGACCGACTCTGCCTTCTTGATATGGAATTCATGATAGTTTATCAAAAGCTTCTGTCTTTGAAATAAAGTTTTAACATAGTAAGGTTAAATTAAAATTATCTAATTTAAAGAGAAAATATTTCTTATACCAAGTTAAGCCAGGGTTCAAACGCCCTATACTTATACTGTACATCGTAAAACAGCGTATTTATTTGATCTCTATACAATAAACACAGCATAAATTCAGTTATGAAACTTTCATATCGACATTTATTGTGTCAGGTCGGTGAAATGTTTATATTGGAATATTTACTTTCTGTATTACCTTGTAAAGAGGTTTTATAAGATTTTGTTAGTAAAATTCAAAGAAAACATGTTACAATTTGCCGAAGGCAATTTAAACAAACAGTAATTTCGATAAATAAAACTCTAGATTATGTTCAGAAATATTTCGTAGCAGAATTCAATTTCAGAAAACATTCTTTCATCTAAAACTATTTCACCATCAGCATCAAAAAACATTCCGCGCTGCAAAGAAGACCGTCTCGAAAGTAATCGTGCTTCGAACTCAGACGGAGAACTTGAAATAATATCATCGCAGAATATCGTGAAATTTCAAGTTCACGTGGTGAGCACGTTGCGGACCCACTTCAGACCTCCTTCAGAACTGTTTATATGATGCCAGTAAGACGTCTAGTAACTATCCTACTAACTAATTTAACTACTCCTTCCAAGTACCTATAAATGCTATGAGGTAATTTTGACTGGTAAACCGGTAACCGGTAAAAAATAAATATCCTTTGACATTTCACACAGCGTGATCTAGTCCCACGCTAAGCCGGTACATACCATTAGTCGGTAATTTAAACATAAATCTTTACTGTTAATGAGAGTAACTGTCTTTAGCAGCTTTTATATGAAAAGGCTCTGATGGAAGACCAGCGCTGGTTAACCTAACCAGTATTACGCTGAGTGAGAGACCCTTTTTTGTAGCAACTGATCACTTTACACAGTGAATACCCTAACCTTACACAATAATACATGAAATAATTTTGTTATCTAATATCAGTTGCTTTCTGTTGCCAATTTTAATAAAAAAATACCATGTTATGCTGAATTAACTACTGTCACAGTATAAACGAGCTTAAAAGAGGCAGAATGGGTCTTGCCCTCTTTTATCGGCGGATAATTGAATTTCCGCGCGCCGCTACAAAACAGGAAGTTTCACTGAACGCATCCAACCTGATGGAGTTATTATATTCAATGATTAAGGTGAGGGTAGTTTCGTAATTGAGAGCTTTTTGAGTGCCGCTGTAACATTTATTATTAACTGTAACAGTTCATGCATGTGAATATTCATCTATTTTATGTTGGTTAGTATTTAAGTTCTGACAGCTGTCAAATGTTGCAGCTTTTGTGTAATCGGCTTTCGGTAACATGGTTTCATAGTTTTGTGTGACAGTTTTAGTCAATAATAATTATTGGCAAAAAATGTAAGATTTAAATGTAGAAAAAAAATTGTTAGAGAGTTAGACTAACTTTTGTAATATTTAATGCAAGATTTCATTACATACCTAAGTTTATTGTTTATACTTAGTATGAATCTCAAACTGAAAATTATTATTACTAATCATTTACAATAATATAAACGGACTGTTATTTATGATCGATCGTTCAATTAGTTTTAATTGCTTAAACCTAAATTAAAACAATAATTCAAACAAAGCAGCTATATATATATCAATGTAGTCTTAAAAAACTATAATCAACAATTAATATCAAACATTTAACTCTCGACACTCAACTGCAAAATTCTACTTTACTTTGCCAACCCGACTCTCTTAGTACCAACATCCACGCCGATTGCTTCAAAGCCCCCTTTAAATAGTTTTTGAAAGGTTTATTCTAGAGGCCTTCTGCTAGCGACTTCCCCCCTCTTCCCCCCTTTCAGGATTCCGTTCTTATTTACACAGGGAACCTTCAAAGCCCCAAGTTGTTCGGCACTTTCTGAAGCAGAGGTTGTTCAATTTCACAAAGTGGTAAAGGAAATTGGTAATCAATAGTTTATGGTTCTGGTTATTTGTATGATTAAAGAAGATTATTACCTGTGTTTCTTCAACACAATTAAAACTTTCGCGATCTTAAATCAATTCTTACGAACTTTAATAGCTTGCATTTCATGGTGCAGTTCATGCTTTTTCTCACACGTTAATTATTTACATTTATTTTAAAACGTATTTCAATTCAGAAGAAGAATATAAAATTATCTCAATAAAGCTCATTTTACACTGCAATAAAACGCTGCTTTACTAAATACCCGGAACTTGCGATGCGACCCGAGCCTTAGTCAGAATTAATCAATTCCACTTATAACTATCACATATTACTTTTCCATCCCTGTTTGTAGGTAATACAATGAAATGGGGATTTCAAAAGGCCTTTGATGTTGAGAGGCTTGACAGTGCTTGATTGTACGCGTAGTTGCGGTGCTTCGTACATTTTGGATCACAATACAAACCAGCCTTACTCGCATTTCTATCGATCAGTGTATCAATTGTGATATTTTGGAATAGTTTGCTATAATTGTGTTAATTACTGGCCTCTGCTCGTGTTTTCGTTTGTGTTTGAATTGGACTAAATATATATTTTACCTCTATTCCAAATCACATTTGATGACAAACTTTTACATAATATATATTTTACATTACACATGCAAAACCAAATCAAGTTATACGCTACTGTTTTATTCACATTTATATCGATCGCTTAGTATGAAGATTTTTCTTATGAACCATGTCATCGATTTCAGTAACATGAAAAGCTGCATTCATACATTAAAAAAAACATGTACTCAGCTCGGAAATCGAACCTGGACGTTTTGAAAAATAAAACTAACACTATTTACATTTAGATATTTAGAGTCTTAAACAGTAAATAATGTTACTATGAAACATGATGTCAACATACAAAATATTTTATACCTACAATAAATATTAATTTACAGGAGAAAGCATATATAATTTTGTACCTCTCATATAAAATGTCTTTGATCTTTAATTAAGAAGAGAGTTTTTCTATTCTATATTAAAACGTATGCAATATCTTTTTTTTGTGAGTACGAAGCCAAACAAATAAGCAAACATTTAATAAGGGAAATGAAATGCTTTCGTGGAGGAATAATAAAAGAAAAACGATATTTCAATATAGAACTGAAAGAAACCTTAAAAAGGAGTACCAGAAATTAATTTCAAGCATATTTTTATGACAGTTGATTCTTAAATGGCCACTAAAAACGTAAAAAAAATGAGAGTCAACGTTTTCAACGAACAACGAAGTGCAACGCTACGTTTTTTTGTAAACATCTACATATAATTAAAATACTAATTTATAATTTAAAATTGACATATAGACTACTTTTTCTTATCTGATTTACGAAGGCTAAATAAAATTTAGTAAGAAAACCTGTGGATTTATCAGCTCAATATAAATTTACCATGTAGGTATATTCTTTGGGTACATACTAGAGTTTGTATTTTAAAAAGTGTCCAAGTTAATACAGAGCGCCTCGTTACATAATACACATAAGATTTTGCGCTGTATAAATTATATTGAAAATGTATTTTCTAAAAGCCTACGTTTGTATTTCGATAGGACTGACAAATATTTCAAGAGCATAATGCATACACTAGTCTCATAGCCCTTCAAAGAGAATTATTAAGTCGAGTCTACACTAGGTAGAAAATGGCTTACCAGCCAGTGTGTAGAAGTAGCTTTATTTGGGAGTTGGTTAGCAAACTTGTTTGGTGAACTTGGTAGGTACATTATCTATTCGGTTTATGATTACGAAATAAGCATGAAACTACGTTCTAGAGGTTAATATTTCGATTAATTGTATTATGATATTCATCGTTTGAAAGTATTCGGTTTAATTATGCAATGCAAGATGCCAATATTCAAATGACACTAAAAAATATTTAAAGGAAAAATTATAAAGTCAACTTGCTGAAATAAAGCTAACGTGTTTATGAGCACAAATTCGCGCCATAAAATATCATTTTCATCCAAGACCTTACAGAACGACGACAAAGTCGCGACCATATAGTGATATAATTTTGGCGTGAATTACACTGAAATGGCACTGAAATGGCGAAAGGCATGTGCAGGTTGAGTATAATTCACATCTACATACATTTTGTATAAAACGTTTTAAATCGGTATGATGCGCTGCACTGCCTTACCCCGTTTTTGTTTAACTCACGCTTTATCTTTTCCATGCCTGCGCTGCGCCTGCGCCACGACTTTAGCTTCTCTGTATAATGCGGGCATAAAGGAACGCCACATCTAAAGCGGCTTGCACAATGCAACATATTTAAGCATAAGCTAAATAAATACATTTCTCTTTGACAGTTCCAAGACTTTGAAGGTACAATTAATAAACGTATTTCGCGCCTTTTCTGTTAATCATACTCTTCTCTCAGTAAGCATAAAAAGATGTCCTACTTTTGCACCTTATAATTCAATCTATAAAAAGACTAAAATCCCACTTAACAGAATGCACAAATGAAAACACAGTCCGTAATCCACAATTACACAGAGACATCAGTAAGAGATTCCGGATAAAACTCGTAATCCGTCGACCGGGCCGGATTGAGCCGGAGCTCAGGAACGTGCTCAGTGCAATGCTTTCTTGTACTTTATTTATAGAATTAAATAATATCCTGAGTATAGGTATCATATTATTATGAGCAAGTAACCAACTCTGGTGTCGGAGTTTTGAGTCCGCCTAAAGGCCTCCGTCATGGCTTAACGACTTTAAAAGCCGGGATCGACAATTTAAGGTGCCCTCCGAAACATAAAAGTGATAAGCTGTTAATGCCACTTGCGGTTACCAATCCAAGTTGTGACCGCTCCGAACGTTGCTTATCTTCAACGAACTATAAGGAACGTTTTATCATACTTAAAATAATATCATACTTAAAAGTACGGGATTTGCTGCGTTATTTACCTTTTAAAATTATATCCAAAGGTTATAAAAATATTTAGCCCATAAACTAACATAAAGGTTGATAATAAGGTAGGTAGTATGCCATTTATATCGCGATCATGTTCAATTAATAATAAAATATTGTTATAAAATAAAGTTATCTATGATAATCAAATGATAATGATTGAAGATTATATAAGTTTCTTACCATCTCGCTACGATACTTAGAAATCGAACAACAGAAAGTCAGTTGGAAAGTAATATTTTATTTATTTATTTGGCAAAGTTCAATCAGTATTTAGAAAGCAAGAAAATACTTGAGATTCTATTCTTCTTGTTCGATTACCAATCACATTTTCTTTTATCTGTTTTTTTTTCAGAATTGTAGGTAAGTTAATAGATATTGGTGAGTACATAATAAGCTCCCAGAGATTTCTAACCGTTTGCCAAAAGTCTGCTATCACTCTCGGGAATTCGGACCGAGTTTACTGAATCGTGTGCCGCGGATCCTCAGTACAGCTGAGCACTAAAGTACTGATGTATTGGGCTGGGAAAAGAAGAATTTTAGCGTTATTAGAATGTAGCTATGTTGTCAGTCCTGATTTTTAAAGTCGTTATGCCTTGAAGGAGGCTTTTAGGCGGTTTACAACATTCATCACCAGTTTAAGCGAACTTACTTGCATTTACTGTTGTTGATTTTAACTTACAAGTTTGAACTAAAAAATGTATTGCAACACACTACCCATCATTTTGAATAAAACATTAGTACATTAAATGATTATAATCAAGATCGAGCTTTATTTTAGGTAAGCTCGATTCATCATTTCGTTTGTGCAGTAAAATGTTGTTCATTTTAATTAGCAGCAAATTCATCTGGAAAATTGATTGTGAACATTTTATTACACGACAGTACTTCGACATTGTTACTGGACAAGAACTAAAGATCCACTCGTATTTTCCGATAGGACGGGCACAGTATCATTCAACTTTTTTATTATCTTGGAACAAGCCGGACTGGAGTTGTATCGATCGAACAGTCTCTATGGAGATGGGAAGACTTATAATGATAAAGTACTGTTAAGTCTGGTTCAGAGTATGGTAACATCGTAAAGAATCCAGAGAATGCATCCAAGTGACATTCTTTTCTATTCTATTTCTATCATTGATATTCCTTTGATTTGACATTTCCGAACGCTCGAAGTTTTGTCATCGATTTTTAATTCTTATACTTTTCTTACGTCTATATTTTAATAGCGATTGTATAAATGTAACTTGACTAAAGAGGATGCTTTAATATCGCGGATTGACTTGTAACTTTGCAGACTTTTGCAAAATGTAGTATGTATTTGGACGTGCCTTTGACTAACGTCTTACGGCCAGTCTAAATAACACATTTAGACTATTCTCAAACTGAATTATTTACTCAAAGTACATGACATCCCACTGCATGATCTGCTATTATTTCATTTCTCCAAACTCTATTGTGATAGCAGTTATTTAATGGTTTTGTTGTGAATCTTTTAACTGGCTCTGTCGACTAAGCCATTTATCAGTATAAACTGCACTGACATATCCTATTCAAATCCAATTTATCGACGCCCCAGGGCTAATTCAAATAATGACGGCTAATTTTAATTCCGTCCGTTGAAACTCGGAGAAAATCCGTTTGGACGAATTGAATTTCGCAGATTTGCTGTGAAATCATCGTGCGCCTAACGTACAAAAATGTGTTAAAACCTTATCAATTCATTGTTATAATTTAAGCCGCTAAAAATTGGGTTGAAAGCCGCTAAAAATTGGGTTGAAAGTTATAGTTAGATAGATTAGATCTCAAAAATTGTTTATGTGGAACTGATTTTGAAAATATTGTTAAAATAAGCTCAAATTTTAATTTAAAGTTTTATTACTCATACCTACATACATTTTTTTTATAAAAATCTATTTGATAATTTCGGTTCTTAATTAGGTAAAATGTCTGTTGAATATATTCAAATATTTGTAAATTAAAAAATATTTTAAAACGTTCAGTTGAACCTCCAATAAGCTAATCCCTTAATTATCCAACCGAAATCCAATAAAGGTGTCACCATGCGTTGTATAACTTAATTAACATCCGAACATGTTTGCCGAATGGTAATACATCGGGTCTTTGATGTCCAGGATTTGATGACGGCCCCAGTGACGTCACGGTCAAATGCACGCAGAAAGCCGATTTAAACTATACGATACGTATTTGAGTATTAGTTGACAGAGGGTTTGTTTGATCATTTAGTGTAAGTTTTGGGACAGTGGAAAATTTAGTCCACTATTATGTTGTACCTTGTATGTTGAATATGACGCCTTGTAAGGTTTGATTTTATTTAAATAGTGTTAATGTAAATAGTGTTTGAAAACCTTATTAGTAATTGATTTTATTAGACGAGGTTAATAGGTATGTTTTATTTAGATTTTGAATTAATTAAAGCTAACGGAATCAGAGGAAGTTTAAGTCAACAATGTTGATCAAAAAGTAGAGTTACATTACTTTTTTCTCTAATATATAACTTTATAAATAAAATCTTCGTTTGACTCCAGCTTTATAACACACACTTTACTATAAGCAAAACACATTGCCCTCTGTACAGGATCATTGCTCAAATCCCCCTGGAAAGATATCATTAACTGTGAATATTCAATATTGTCTGTTCAGTGCTCATAAAGCCACTATAACGCGCAATCATAACGTCCCACATCATAGAATATTGGTTACTCAATAATGTTTATGTATCAAATTGTAGAAGCAATATAGACGTGGGTTCTACACAGAACAATAATATGCAACTTAAATCTTAAGTACGAACTTTAAGAGTTTGAGAAGAAAAGGATTTACCTACTGTGTGTGATTATTATAGTGCGAAAATCTTTTAACCGACGAACATTAAATTCTTTAAACTATAAACTAATTCTTGGGTGTAATGCATTTTTCGTCACCTAAACTACGTACGCTTTCCTCTGGTTACAAACCAGGTTAGTTTAAAAGAGAAAATTGTGGTCTGAATCTGAGAAACTACGGTTGAGAGACAGTAAATGACCATTTGACCATGAGTATGATGTCGATGACACAACCCAAGGGAGTTCTAAAACCAGTAAGGATTTTTGATGACATTATTTTGCATACTATGTTCTATCAAGTTGAGAATTAAATATTTTCAGTCTGAACATAATAATCAAGAGTCGTAAGCCATACATGGCCATGACTAGACTACCATTGGACCGTGTAGGACGCCAATAATAATGGAACTACATACTACAACCATAGGAGCTATTAATAATTAGTTTATATACAAAGATTTGCTTACTCTATAGTTGGTTTTCCTTACTCACAGTTTCATCATAATAACGTTTTATTGAAGGTCCAACAATGTTCCATTTCCATTTAATGCGAACCTACAGATGCTCGGCAATTGAAACATTTAACATCAATATATTCGCAGCAGATTTTTTACTACAGAACTCATTTTAAAAGAAAACAAGCGTTTTTTATTATTAAAAGCATTCGAGATATACAAACAACAGACATACAGTCAGACATAGCCCGTTGCTCAGACAGCAAAAAAAAAATTTATGGGTAAATCACTGAACCGATAAAAAAGAAATAATAAGAGGCCTATTCAACAGTAATAAGTTAAAACTAACTTAAATTAGGATGATATAAATGACAGTGAAGGTTGCACTGCAGTACCACGGCGTGCCAACATACCTGCGAGCGACCGTGGCCGATTACTTTGCCGGTAGAGCAGTCGCGTATCCGACAGAGGATGGCTGGGGGAGAAGAGCAATGTCGTGCGGTGTTCCACAGGGCTCGGTCCTCGGGCCACTACTGTGGAACATCGGATACGACTGGGTGTTACGCGGAGCCCTACTTCCGGGAGCGAGCGTGACATGCTATGCGGACGACACTCTCGTGACGGCCCGCGGCAACACCCACAGAGAGGCGGCACACCTTGCCACAGCGAGCGTTGCACAAATGGTGCAGCGCATTCGAACATTGGGGCTGGAAGTGGCTCTGAATAAATCCGAGGCCCTAGTATTTCATGGGCCTCGGAACAAGCCACCAGTAGGAGCCGCTATCATGGTGGGCGGAACTTCCATTGCCGTCGGGTCGACAATGAAATATTTAGGAATTGTTCTTGACGGCAGATGGAAGTTCGATGAACATTTTCGGCGCTTGGCTCCAAAGCTGGTGGCCACAGCGAGAGCGCTCGGCGGAATTCTCCCAAATATAGGGGGACCGGGAGGAGCGTGTCGACGCCTATACGCTGGTGTAGTGCGCTCGATGGCGCTATATGGAGCGCCTATATGGGCCGACGCTTTGAGCGACCGAAACGTGCCAATGCTGCGGCACCCACAGCGCGTCATGGCACTCAGGGCAGCTCGAGCGTACCGTACGGTGTCTCACATGGGGGCGTGTCTGCTTGCCGGTACTCCGCCGTGGGAACTGGAAGCGGAGATACTCGCGGCGGTTTACTGGAGGCGCGTGGAGGCGCAAGAGAGTGGCGACCGTCTGCATCCAAGGGAGATCGAGCAATGGAGGGAGGATGCTCGTGACGATCTCTTCCGGAAGTGGACGGTGCGATTGGAGATCCCGGGAGCTAGCCGGGAACTAGTGGAGGCAGTTCGGCCCATCCTTAAGCAGTGGGTGGACCGAAAACACGGCACGGTCACCTATCACCTGGCACAGATGCTAACTGGCCACGGGTGCTTTGGCAAATACCTGTGCCAGGTGGCAGGACGAGAACCGACAATGGCTTGCCACCATTGCCAAGGAGGGGTCGCAGACACGGCACAGCATACGCGCGAGGAGTGCCCTGCCTGGGCAGAACCCCGCGCTGCCATGTCTGCAATAGTTGGGCAGGACCTGTCGCTGACGGCTGTGGTTAAGGCTATGGCTGGAAGTGAGGAGGCCTGGAGTGCGGTCGTGGCCTTCAGTGGCGAGGTTGTGTCGCTGAAAGAGGCAGCGGAGCGGGAGCGAGAACAAGATCCGAACTCGCTCCCGATTCGCCAAAGAAGAATAGGCCGGCGCCGTCGGGCTTATTTAGCCAGGATGCCGCCCTAACGGACCGGCGGGTGACAAATCGGGGGGTTTGTCACCCGCGCTACAAGGTCCCGAGCTGGAAGGCGCCTTTAGTGTTTCTGGGCGCCTTAAGCGGAGGGGGAGCAGAAGCTTGCAGCCTGCCCAGAAGGGCCCGCAAGGGCAAACGCTGTAGGAGTTGCGGATGTGTGCGAAAGCGTTCCCGTAACTCCTACCCAAGCGAGACGTAGGAACACCCCAGGTTTTTAGTGGGTATGCCGCCACTCTGGCGGAGACTCCCACATAACCTCCCGCCCCCCCCCCCGGGGCGGGTGGTATCCATAAAGGATTTTCCTGGGAAAAAAAAAAAAAAAAAAAAAAAAAAGGATGATATAAATGAGTTGGAAAGGCACGTCGCACAATTCTGTACTTACGTGTCAACATTCATTAAATTCTTTCTTAGGTTCTCAGGTTATTTCTCTCCTAAAGATAAAGATAAAGATAACGATTAATTTATTTGTTCTAAGTAATGCAAGTCGACTGCATTTGTGGCAAACTAAACATTTCAATGTCTTTCTATTACACCGTGAATCTCAATTACAGTAGAAACGAAAACGTTTTAATTCAGTTTGAAAGCTCTCTAGTTCTTTCTCGTATAATTAGATCGGCTATTGGTGGCACCTGAGGCGTGTCTTTGTGCTCCGTTCGGCACAAATTGCGTCTTCTTCGGCTAATGGTGACTGTTTTATACTGTTCTGTAACTTTCTCTGGTGAGGCTATTGTACTATCAATGACCAATATAATGCGTCCTTACTTTTGTAAATAATGCTTTGGATAAGGCACAATAAAGACATAAAATAAATTGTGTCTTCTTTGGTTAATAGTGACAGCTTCAGACTGTTTTGCAACTATAAATGCAATGTCAGACTATCTTCATAATAAGTAATTTACAAACAGAGTGTGACACAAAAAAAATCATCTTTGGTTAATGGTAACTGTTAAAATGTTACTGTTTCTCTACATTGACGAGGTTATCGTCCTATCAAGAAACCATATTTTGAAGTCTTGATTTACGCACGTTATGTTTTAGGTAAGCTAATGAGGTCTAAGTTGAGAGAAAACTTTATAACATCGACCTCTCTACAAAAGTAATATAAATAAGACAGCAATTTTAAAATTTAAATCTAAAATAAACGTTTTAACTCTATTAATGTTGGTTTAAATTGCTTAAAGTTCAATAACACAATATTTACTTGATCTTTAAACCAACCACGTCAAACTTAATAAACGTTACGCTACAGTATAATAAAGTTCCATTTTCCCGGTTAATGGAAGTGCACGAGACTATTGCTCGATGTTCCGCGGGTTGCACTCGATGAAAGGCGACGACTCGAATTACACGACATAACTCTCTGTTTAGTCGAGCGTGCTCCGTACGGTGTAATTGGTGCCTTAGTGCCAATTTGGGCCGATACTGCAGTTTAATATACAATTTAATATTGCTGTTATAGATTGAGATATTTGTCTAGGTACCCGTCTGCTTGCGGTTTTGCATCTCGAATGAGTAAAATTCAAGTAACCTTTGATTAAATTCTAGTAATTCTCTTATGGACAAAGACCAATATTTAATTACTTTTTGGAAATCACACTCATTTTGCTGTGGGAGACAAACATAACAATCACGAGCTCACAGACTATTACTGTCAATAGTGTTTATAGTGTTTGTAGTGTATATAGTGTTTATTATACACTGCTGATAGGATACTTAAACAGCTACTGGGTTAGTCTGGTTGTTATTTATGAAAATTGCAATTGCTATATTAAACCAAAGAGAGGAGGGTAAAATTGTAGAGTGTGGATGTCAGCCCAGCATTTTAAATCCACTTAACGGAACACTGTAGTGCCTCAGACATTGTTATGATACGAGTAGAATAGGCTTGCCCAGCACCTAAAACATTTTCTCAGCTTAGCCGGCCAGATCAACATGAAAGACAATGGGCAATAGGTATGTGTAGGACTGACTTAGCCGCTAGCTTTCCTAACGATGTTTTCCTTCACCGATCAGAGCTCGTGATAATGCGCATATAACTTTCGAAACAAGAATTTCATTTATGCACGAGCTTCGGATTGAAATCCGAGGTATATACAACTCGGCCAACAAGGCCAACACTAGTTCAAAATCAAATTTACATTCAAGCTCAAAGCAAAAACTCAAGTTGCAACAGTTCTATTTTTTGTTAGTCTTTTTTATTCTGGAAAATTCCAGAAAGTTAGAGTAGCACCCTACGGGAACGCGTTGACCGTCTGCCAACTTGTATTTGCCCCTCTCTACGTACAAGCCCTCTGGGTCCCAGATTTTCAGACGGACAGAAAAACAATGAGCTAGTTATACTTTCATTATTTTTTTATGCAAATTATAAGATTTTGTTAGTCTTGAATGTCACTGTCGAATTTGTTAAATGTTTCTTAGACGCCTGTGTTTGTGAGATAAACTTAGGGCGACAGGCGAATGTTCCCGGTGAGAGACCTTATTATAAGATTCAACAACTGTTTCAACAAATTATCTTATACCTTTGAAGGAATATACCAGGACTAGACCGAGTTTATATTTACAATAAAACTATAATGCTATTTGTTGGTAAACTTATAACTTAATATTGGATCTACTGACTTGCCTTATTTTGTTTTTAAGTAAAAGGAAAAGTTTTTTAAAATACTTATCTTTAAATTTTGACAAGACAATATCGTTCATCGACAAGTCCTCCGTCATAGCTTAATAAATTGAAAAGCCGGGACCGAAAATCTACCGTGCCTTTCGAAGCACGAAAGCGCTCAGCTATTAATGCTACTTACGGTCAGCCACCCAAATTGTGGCTGCTCAGAACGCTGCTTTACTTCAACGATCTTATGAACGTCTTACGCAAGTTATGCTACGAGTACGAGTGCTTTAGAGAGCTTTAGAGTAGTATTATCGATCGCTGTTGATGAATTCATGACGGATGCCACCAATCGACAATAGATTATATTGGTTTAGTAACACCCTCAAATGTCCACCGATACCTATTTAAATAATGTAACTTTAGTTTCTGTCAAAGTAGCCTAATAGATTCGCCCGACTGGCCTGCATCCATAACTTTTAGAACCACGCCCTAATGCTTTCAGAATTTTATTTCATCAAAGCATACAAAAATCACCTCGATGCACAATAACAAAGCAATCGCATTAACAAGACCGTCAAAGCCTATTTAAATCTAGAGTTGATGCAGCAGCACAATAGCACGTAGACTAATGCTGAGAAACGAATCGAGAGAGGGACAAGTTCATTGTAGCTTGAACATAAATAAGCATTTGCGGTGGTAAGGTTGGTGTGAGTGACGGTCTTTCGCGATTCATTTGAGTGCAGTTCATACTCACGTAGTTAATGCTTTTAAAATGTGTATTGTATTTATTTGCTAACTTCACCTATTGCTGGATTTCCTGGTGCTTAAGACTTACCTGAAAAAGAAAGAAGATAGTAAGTACACTTTATCGATAGAAAACTATAAATTCGATTATCAAAATGATTTAAGATAGTGTTATTTTTATATTAATGAAAACAGACATAACATAGAAAGATAGTTACATATATATTAATGTATAATTGTAGCAAATAAAACAAAACTGTACAATACGTTCTTTTCTATTACATAATATATATGGGTCGCTTAAGCTCATAATTTACACCGTAAAGGACAAAAGGGGCGTCCCAGAATTAAGATCGCACCACGAGTGATATATTATTGAGACTGGTGAGCGCATTTATCATAAGCAATTATTTCCTCTGTGTACCGGAGCTTAATGAGAAGTGGTACTGCGTCGAGTTATTCCGCGGCCTTTAGTAATTGTTTTGGAGATTGGCTATTAAAATCAGGTGTGAGAAATAACTTCCCGTTATGAAATGTAATTTTACTAATATGGTAGAGACAAATTGTGAATAATTCAGCTAGCTATGTCTATGTGTTTTATACAATGTTCTTATATGAGCTAATGACCGACTTTGATGACGAAGTTTTGAAGCTGATACATGGGACCAACAAATTTTATAGTGTTTATACGTACAAAAAAAATAGAATTGTTTTTGTTAGGAAAATTATTTTATAAGCGAAAATATATCCCGAACAACAAATTAAAAATTTTAAACAAAAATCAACCCCTAGTGTTACCTGTCAAACTGTGGACCTATGAGGATATGGAATGAAACAAAGGAAATTCTCTGACTTGTTTATTTCCTACACAATCAGTCTAAACAGGCAATAAAATGTAAAATAAAAGTAATGCGACGGCTTAGCTACAGATATACTTAGAGCATAAATACAGGGGTAAATGGTATTAAGTTCCTTGGGTTCCCCTTGAGATGAAATTGCAATTATGTGGTGTTGTATTTATAAGTAATTTTGTAAAATTATGTAGAAGTCAAGTACGTTGAAATTGTGATTTTGTAAATTAAATTTAGAGTAATTTATGGTAATAAATAACAGTAAATAAGAGGGCGCCAACCATAGAAGACAGCTATGGTACTGGTTAAATAAAATAAAATATAGGGGCCGTCGACACAGGACACAAAAGTGCCTGTCTTACGGTTACAGAAGCCACCTCGGCTTCATCGACTAACCCCTAAAGTTACCGGATAGCCTCCAGGCTTGGTATGCCTGCTCCCAACGATTCGAACGAACCGTGAGCAAAGCAGTCCAAAGTTATGTAGAAGTATGAATGCAGATATGTTCCAACGGAACACTCCAACATCCAAGCAGAAGAGTAGTTATGTAATAAATTAGTTAAGTAGTTGTGTAAGTAAACTGGAAAACCGAAGACTGGTAAAAACCCCCTGTAATTGAGAGAAAACTTCAATTACAGACTAATATTAAAAAATTGTTCAACGGGACGTTGTATGACATGTGGTTTTTTAGAGAAAAATCAAGATTTACTGAATAATAAGGCTTGAAATTAATAGGATAAGTAGGTTGCACCTTTGTGAACGTTTTACAGTAGCAAGATATAGGTTTAGAATATAAAATTTATTGATTTTGTATGAAATTAAGTTTTTGAATGAAATATTTTATTTTACAAAAAATATGTTATTGTTTAAATGGATTCCTACAAAGTAGTTGAGGATATGCATACCTGAGTTTTAATTCAGAGGGCTTGATAAATAGTAGAACATGTAGAATATCAAAAACACGTGCGCCCACGCACAAGGATTTTAGGTAGAAAGTCGCCGACCTGGAAGATTCACCGTGTTAAAGAATTGAACGGATGCACAGGCACGAAATATGATCTTTTCACAGCAGACTCACCAAATTTGTTAAGTACATAAAAAAACTCAAAATGATATTTGAGCAGCTTCCTCGTAAAAGTAAAGATGTAAAAATGGCCGCTTACAACCGGTGTTGCCAAACACGAAAAAGTGTTGTCAACTAAAAGCGAAAACTACCATAACGTTTCGTACGTAATTAGAACAAACTTAGAAGAAAATTAAAAAAAATAGAATATCCCATATTTTAACGTTACACTAGTCAAGTTACAATAACATAAATCTACAGTTACTTTAAAGTAGAATCTACTTAAAATAGGAATTGACATTCGATGACGAAATAGCGATTATAGAAATCTTATAGATACGAAGCGTTCGTCACCTGACTACATCCTCAGAATGTAAAGTAAACAAACATTATCCTGTTCTCAACATTTATGCAATAAGTAATATCCATGTCCTGAAACTAAATCTACTTAAAACAAGAGACGTTGAACAAAATATTCCAAACACAGGTTGTTATAAACTAGCAACGCATATTCATACGTACAGCCTGCGCGGATGAGAATTGAATTTAGTGGCACTACAAACATAAAAGCTGGTAGCGTCTGAGGTGCTGTAGCAGTGATAGCGAGTAAACACTGAAGAAGATACGGAAAAATAATACCATACAAATAACAACAATACAAACGCAGTGGGCGAAGGCCTGCCTTAGACGCGGATTTTGCGGGTTCGATCCCCGCCACAGGACAAATGTTAGTATGTTCTTCGACGCGTGATCCGAGGGCTGGCACTTATTTGGCTCAAAAGATTAGCATTGCCATCCAGCGCGGCAATGCTGCCAGTGTCTTGGGCACGCTTTCGTCTGGCAGTGGTTTGGATCAGTTGAGCTACCTATAGATCTTTTGTAACGATCCTTAGGTGGCTCAACTGGTTCTAATTGTATTTTGTACAGAGTTTAGTTTCTGTAAATAAATTGTATGTTCTACAGATATTTGTTCCGGGTCACATAATGTATTACCGGTATCACCGGTAGGTACAGTATGTTTTTTATTTATTTATTTATAGTAATAGAGCGTTGTAAATGCCAAAATACTACTTGCTCTTTTAGTCGCTATTTTTATAACCACACACTGAATAGAGACTAACAAACAATTTGCCAACTCATATGATTGTAGGAAGTCTCTCAGTGACTCTCGGAAGTGGATATTTTTAGTGTATTATAATATAATCATATTTTCCATTTATTTCCTGTTTGTTTCTTAAATATTTCCAACCAAAGAGTTACAAAGTATAGGTAGGATAATTACTGTCTTGGTTTTTTTATAATATAGAGAAAAACGCTAAGCAAAGAGATAGTAAGCTTTATTTTTTTCAATGTAAGGTTTTTGCATCTTTACACCTCCCTATCCTACTAAAATTATAAATACGAATGTTTGTGAGTATGGGTGTGTGGATGTGTGGACGGATGTTTGTTACTCTTTCATGCGAAAATTACTGAACAGATTCGGCTGAAACTAGGAAAATACAGTAGAAAATAAAGTTTATGATCTGGAATTACATATAGGCTACTTTTAATCCAGGTAGATACCACGTGTCGCCCCACGCAAAGTAAGCCAGTATTTCATAAAATAGGGTGTAATTAATAATTTGATCCTTAGTGTGTTTAAATACTAATAAATGTGTATCAATGATGTGAATAACACTAATACAATGTAACATTTTATATTCACCATTTAAGGTAGTCGTTAACCTATTTTGTTTCGTATAAGTAACAAAACCCTTCCTGTTTTTCCAAAGTGAAACACATTCTAAATCTTCTTTTACAATGTAACGCATAACTCTCCAATCTCCATGTCCCGATAACCCGCGCACAATAAATGCATATTTCATGAAATGGTATTGAGTAAATGTGGACCGAGTATCGTCCCTTGCGGGACGCCATTCCAGTGACGTATATTAAAATGGCCCGCTTCTAAGTGTATTAGATTCTTACGGGAACTTGCTGGAAACTTGTCTTTTATGAGAGGTGTGACGTCGCATATTTGACTGTAGGTAACGATAAACTCACGGCATTTTAAAAATGGTTCCATCTAAATCATTATGTACTTCACTTTTTAAAGTATAGTCAATAAGCGTTATTTCATTACGATCACATAAATTACTTTGATTTGTCTTAAATGTTATGACTTTAAGCTTAGTTATAATCATTTTCGTAAACATCATATTTAGCCATTGAAAAAATGTCAAAAAAATTATAGAAATTGCATAAAGTACCGTGTGACCGTGCCAGGAATAAGGAATTTGGTATGAATGTGGAGTACACAAACAATTTTAGCTTTTGTAAAATTTTCGGCTGCCGTTTTCATAAATAAAATACTTTTTCTTTTGTACAGCGCAAGGCTTTACAGTTCCTATGGTACCGTGTGTAATGTTGCAGTTTCAAAATCCAGGCAAAATTAATTTGAATTTCATATTTGCAAACACACGTACATCCAATGCATTTTTGTGTCCCTAAACACTGTTTAAATTTTCAGAACAACCTACGAGTATGAGTCCCTCATTGAAGTACAAAAAAAATATCTCGTTTGATATTCTTATGACATACAAGTTACTGAGAAAAAAAAACATCCATAACAAAACAAAATTCAATCAACATTTTTCTATTAAAATTTAAAAGAAATAAAATAACCAATAAGAAAAAACACCTATCATTTATCTAAAACATAATCTTACATTTCAGAAACATGCTAGAACTGTACTTCTAAGAACTACAAAAAAGAGAAATTCAATTAGCTTGGAAAAACATCAAAATAGATTTAAAACAGCAACACCGCAGACTAATCAACATGCTAGACGCGTGATTTATTTCGCGTCAAAGTTTAAATTAATTCACAACAGCGCTTTTCGAGGTGAGAAAATTCATGAGAGTATGTACTGGTGAGCTGCTGAGGTTCAATGTCGGTTTGCTGTATTTTTGCTAATAGGTAGGTATTGATATTTTCTGCTCATATTACTTAGCTTTGAAACACTTTCTTTTGAAAATTTTACATCGTTTTGTAATCTTTTTTAGTGGAGACTCAGTGAGTACTTTGTGTTTTTTTTATTTGGATTGATTTTTTGTGCCAGATACCGAAAGGCGGTCTCAAAAGACCCTAACAAAGTTTCGTTATAATCTGTGGAGGTACCTACCATGACATTGTCAATCAATCTACATCCGTTTAGTTATTTGACAGATAATGTATGAAATCTATCACAGTGCCTCTAGCGGATAAATGAAGTACTAAAATTGTACACCTTATTTTCTTCGTGTAGTTCGGCAAATCATGGTGATGATATTGATCAGTGATTTAGGAACGCATAGTAGACAATAAATATTCATACTATATTTTTTATTTATGGATAATTATAAAATGTGTAAAGGGTTAAATAACTATTTACTTACAGATATTAGTTTAAACAAATACACGTTTTATTGTATGTCCCAAAATGTAAATTTACTTATCCAAGTTGTCACTTGGGCGTCATGTTATCGTGTTGTTGACATCTCGTTTCGACAGTGATTATGCCGGATTACGTTCACGTAAATATTGAAGGCAATTTCCGAAACGGTCTCTTTATTAAAATTTTCAAATGTTTATGAAAACAAATAAATTAAAAATATCAAACGTTTTTTATGTACTTACAAGCTTCCGTCCGCGGTTTCGTTTGCGAGGTACTAACCCGGATAACAATTAGCCTATGTGTTAATCCAGGATATAATATTTAAAATTATAAACAATTAGTAGACCAATTATAATATTGCAAATATTATGAATCCACGAAAATAGAGGATATTGTAATATTTTATTAGCCACAATATTAATAAAATTAAGAGATATTTAATTTTTATATTTCAATTTAAAACATCTCAACAGTTTTTGGCAATATTCTCCACAAAGGTGTATCCTTGACTCGAAACAACTTTTCCTATTAAACAAACATTAATAACAAATATTTTGAACAAAATAAATCTAAACTTTAGATTAAAATAAACGAAACCCTTGGATCCCTCACTGGTGAACCCTTGAATCACTTTTACTGATTTTGTAAAATTGTGATTCTATTTAAATCAACAAAATACAAACATTGAATATAATTTGTACCTGATCAGTGAATCAAATTCAATATTTTAACAAGTGAACGAGCATGGATATTCAAGCTTTGGGCATTTTAAAATAGCCATTGGTTTCGCGATAAATATAGATGATTTGTTACACAACACCTCAGCAGTTTAATATTTTAATCCCGGGCAGAAGAGCCCATAAATCTGGTTCGGCTATTTGCCGTTTAAAGTACAGTCAGCAACAAAATGTAGTTAGTTTTAGTCTCAAAAAATATCTGTAACGATGAAATAAATAGTTAATTGAACATGTTAGTTATCCAATCATCAGAAAGATAAAAACGAATCATAATAAGGGATATCTACTGACACAGCGACGTAGAAGACCCAGGAAGAGATGGCGTTGAACTATCACCTAAGCACATGGCTGTGTAATATTCATAGTATTTTATGAATATTACATTATGACCTGCAATAACATAAAGGCTACTTTTCATTCAGGTAAGTACCTACTATTAACCACGCGAGCAAAGCTGCGAGCGGAAGCTTGTAATATAATTTTAGTCATGTAAGTTCATACGTTCAAGTTCATTTTATCGCTGACAGTATCTACGACTAGTCAGGATTCGCATCGTATACTCGTCGAACAATTTTGCGGTTCGAAAAGGAGAATGTAAACAAGGGATATGGCGTGAAAGTTGGATGTAACAAGAATTTCATTCGAGTATTTCCTGAAATGAGTTTTTGTATAAATAGAGATGAGGATGTTGTGTGAATGGGAAATGGAGTCATTTAAATAAACAAGCAAATATTCAAGATGAAATTGCTATTATCGCTCAATACATAACACCTTTTCACAATAATTGAGAGAGTTATTTCCTATTCTATTAAATTTAGGCAGCATGATAAAAGCATACTATTTAATGCTGAATTAGTTAAAAAAAGGTTTACAACCTGTCACGTATGGAATTTAGATTTTCACAAAATGTGGACAGGACATGTACCAATATGTATTTGAAATTGCCCCTGACTACCTCCATAGACCATATTCAACATATCTTGAATTTCTAATAGGAGCTGTAAAAATATCTACCGCTCCTAGTGAATACAGTTGTGGTATTATTTAAGATCAATAAAAAGAATTCAAGTTTAAAGAAAAGGTAAATGTACGTAAGTTCCTATGAGCAAGTGACCAACTCTGGTCACGGAGTTTTTAGGCTGCCTAAAGGATTCCGTCATGGCTTAACGTCTATAAAAGTAAGGACTAAATAGAAAGTAAAATGATATCGTGTGAAGCATTATATCCGTATGAAGTGAGTCGTGCTTTACGACTTGTCGAAACAAAGCACCCTAATGGCAATAGAGTTGAACAACGAACACAATGCCTAGTTACTGAATCGCGAACATTTTCAGGGATCGTTGGCGACGAAATGCGGTGGATTTATCCGCCCAGGCAAACATTCGGCTGCTGCTAATAAATCACGGCGTTTTGTCAGGTGCTACAATTTGTATTGGCTCATGGAAGATTTTTCAATTTTGCGGCTTGTTATCAAGCAGAGACGGGCATGAATAATGCTCTTTGGACAAGTCAACGGACGGAAATTATAATTGGATGCATATATTTTGCTATAAAGATTAACCATTCATTTAATAAATAAATAATAAATAAATATTTGGACATTCCACACGGCGTCATCTAGTCCCAAGCTAAGTGTAGTGTAGGTAGGTACTTGCATACCTATCATAAGACGTCACTCGATGACGAATAGAAAGATAAGAGAAATGAGTATTGATTTATTTAAATGTCAAAGATATCCGACTACAAGCATATCGGATTACATAAACATGACCTTTATAGTTAACATAAAACAAATACCATTTAAATTGTATTAGAGATAGAACTCTAGTATATAAAGGCTTATTTTACCTGAATAAATATAGTCAATATACATCAGTACAGAACCAACCTCAGTCGTGTTATTTACTCCACCAACATACATCATGTCTCTGTACCATTGCACCCGTCCACCAGAGAACTCTACCAACGAACCACATTACATGGCGACCTTGCCAGGATCCCAAGGCAGAGGAACCTCATAACAACATAACTTCATTACATGGCGACCTTGCCAGTCCACTGCTTTAAGGCAGTGCTGGGCCGAGTGCTGGAGCCATAATCGTGCTCCGATTCCCGCTACGAAACAGTGCACACAAAACGAAGAAACGGAACCAGTACTCCGAATACGAAGATGCATCAACAGTTTTAAGCAAGTGATTTTATGAAGAAAAATGATTGGGAAGAAAGAAGAATATATCTATTGGAGAAGTCCAGGGTATGGCCCGACCCAAGCAGCCATCCAGCCCAAGGAAAAGCCACGCAGACATCCAGAGCAGCAGGACTAGGACGAGCACCAGTCTTCGCCTCTAGGATACGGACTGCGTAGGATCAACACAGCATCGAAAAAGAAAAAACGCAAAATGATCGTTCAAGGATATAATTAAAGGTGAAGATATAATCACTTAAGGTCAGTAATTTTTTTTATTAACTTGAAGCTTATCAAGAAAACGAAGAAATCATGGCTTCAAAAGAGAATTTTGATTTAAAGACGGCAGTGTCTTTATTGCCGGTCATGAATGGCTCAGAGGCCGTTACTTATCAATTATTTGACTCAATAGAATTATATTCTACAATAATTAAGGAGTGCATATGTGCATCTCAGGCACAAACATTAATAATTTTTGTGTTAAACGAGGTTATCTCGAATTCCTAAGCTAAGATTGTCAACTACTTATAGTATGTTGTAATGTAAAACAAATGCTTGATGAAATGAATTCAAAGGATAATTATTGATTTAAATAAAATAATCCATCGAGTAGACTCACTTAGTTTCGTTTAGATAATGCCGCAGCTGACGCATTATCTAGAATTGAAATTACTAGTGACGAACTTAAAAACAAGACGCGAAATATTATGTCAATGATGACAAGAGCGCAAAGGAAACGAATAGAAGAACAAAAACAGGTAAATAAATCAAGTTATAAGGATTCTACCCATGTTTGGCCTAGCTACCCTTACATGGTGGAAATTTCTAAAAAACCAAACGAAATACCTGAATTAAGTCTATAACAAAACGTTGAAACAAGAAGACTGTATTACCAGTCAAAATGATGTTATAATATACTCACCATCTTTATTAATACTGTGTGTCAAACCTAGTTCTCGATCGTGTACGAAACGAGCTTTCCTCGCGAGATAATTAGATACGTTTTGCAACACACAAAATAAAGGAGATATGTATACTCCGTAATGATGACACCTCATATACCATAACAAAGCTAGCGCAATATATAATAAATATGGTACAGGGTCCGGGAAACCCAATTGTGTATAATAAAAGGTGTCAAGAAAATAAATAATAAAGATGATCAACGAGTAATACCTATTAATTGATTTCCATTTATTTTTGCCAGTACGAATACGGTAGCGCGATCGCTTGTCGATAATTTTATATTACATTATGGCATCCCTGCAGAAATTGCAACAGATAGGGGGATAAAATTCATTTCATCAACCATGCAAGAAATATGTCAAAACTATTTAATTATAATAATACCTAATTAAGAATATACCTATTAGCAAGTTAGCAAAAGTAAGTAAGTAAAATTGTAGGATCAGATAAAAATGATCATCTATTTGTAAACATGAATTGTATTCATAAATGTTATTGTAATCCTTATAATTAGTGTAACTAAACAAAAAAAAAAAGGGGGAAAGGTGTAGTGTAGGTAGGTACTTGCATACCTATCATAAGACGTCACTCGATGACGAATAGAAAGATAAGAGAAATGAGTATTGATTTATTTAAATGTCAAAGATATCCGACTACAAGCATATCGGATTACATAAACATGACCTTTATAGTTAACATAAAACAAATACCATTTAAATTGTATTAGAGATAGAACTCTAGTATATAAAGGCTTATTTTACCTGAATAAATATAGTCAATATACATCAGTACAGAACCAACCTCAGTCGTGTTATTTACTCCACCAACATACATCATGTCTCTGTACCATTGCACCCGTCCACCAGAGAACTCTACCAACGAACCACATTACATAAGCAACTTAATGCTTGTGTTATGGTAACATATCATACAAACATTTGTCTCGTTGCGAGGATCGAACCCACAACCTTCTAAATTTTAGATCAAGTTAATTCAAATGCACGTTTGATGTTTGCAAAAAGTCACTTGTATAATAAAATCCGTTGATATATTAGAGTAAACTTCCTTCGTGAACTTATAATTCAAATGTAAACACAGACATCAGTGATAAAGAGCATGAATACCAGTTAGTAAATGGAAAAACACGTTCAAATAGCAAACTAAGTAATGCGATAGGAGCTCACGTCGAAGTCAAAGCACAGACAGAATTGCACATTTATTTAAATAGTGGCACACGCGAGCAAATATTTAAAGTTACATAGAAAATGGCTGGTTTACTCTGCTCTGAGACGCCGTACAAACAGAACTAATGTGATCAACTCCTATTAATTGAATCATCGTGTCTGGGAATCGGTTTTGATTTATAATTTGTGTCTTGTTTGATTGGAATGTTTGAGAATAATAGTAGGGCGTTCTACTGTTGTACACAGTTTAATTTCATTAGAATATCTATAGAGGTGGAGATTGTTTGAAAACACAGAGAACTGTCAAATACAGAAAATCTGTTTCTTAGTTTAGACTATTGATTGTATATATTACAAAGGTCTTATTAAAGCATAGTAAATTTAACTTATCAGTTGTAATATTCCATTTTTAATTTAATGTGTAAAGGTATTGAAGTATATTTAAAAGCAGTTGCTGATCTTGTAAGATGTATATTATCTGATATAGGTCAATAATTGACCTATATCAGATAATATAAGTACATCTTTATCGTAGTATCGTCTATCGTATCGTATATCGTTCAACGAGGTAGACCAGCCCGTTGTGTATGAGATTAGTCAAATTGGTCGGATGACTGTTTATGATCGTATACCAATTTTTACAGGACCGCAAAATAATGATATACGAGTAATAAGAGACTAAGGCGGTCTACACCCGGAAGCAGGTTCTAACAGGTATTATGGTGTTAAAGATGATGGTGATGGCCTAGCAGTTATAACATCCTTTTGTGTTGTTATTCTTTATGATAACTGTTTACTATAGACGCTTCCATTATTATCATGTTTTACTGAACCAACTGTCATTACTTAAGGAGCTTTAAACATAATACACCAAAATAACAATGATATCACAAAAACAAGCTCTTTATATTCTATCCATACATATTTCATTGCTATAAAAGGCATGTTCGAAGGTTTTAATATTTGTCACAGGAAACGCCTTTTATTTACCCTATAGGCACACATCCGGTCAGAGGGCATTCATTGATTCCTACCCTTTGATATTTGTGTATCGAGACCGTAGTAAATAACTCTGTATTTAATATTTGACTTGGCCAGTTGAATATGAAGCGTATTCTTTGGATGTATTGAAAATACTTTATACGGAAGCTTTCATAGTATTGTCCATTGCGAATAATATCCGGCCTTGTTTGTGTAGGGCACTGAATGAAATTCTGGAGACCGGGTGCAATGAACGTTTCTTTGATAAGGCAATTGTTTTTCAAAAAATATATACAAAACATATTTTTTTCCAGTCCTATCAAATTTCTAGTCTTAGCAAAATCAGTATTTTTGTAGTTTATTCGATTTAGAAGTTGAAATTCGTTTTATTATTCAAGTTTTACTCCACAAAGGCTGAAACTAATCACATTTTCGGTTTCTTCTTTGATAACCTCTAGGTACTGACATGATATTAGAAGATGTTAAAGTATTCTAAAAACTAAGTAAGTAAGCTATTAAAATTTCACATAATGAAAAAAATACAATGTTTATTTAAAGCCCTGCATAGCAATATTAACAAGGAGGATTAACAAGAATAATATATTTTAAAACACAGTTTGAAACTCACGTCCTTACTTTCCCATTCTTTACAAAATACCAAATTACGACCACACTCTGGCATAAATAAACCTCAAGCTCAGTTCAAAAGGCTCTCCTATTTATGATTAGGCCGTGATTGCCCGACGCATACAAATGAAGCAGGCACGTCGTCTGTCACTACATGTATCTGTGCATGTATGAAACATCTATCGCGAGCAAACGAAGTTGCTTTGTTTTGAACTAGACCGTGACCGAGTCTTTATGTTGTTATGTACTTAGTGGAAAATAATTTTAGTTAAAAAAAATGTTTTGGTACTTAATACTCATGGTCATGTTTCTTATCACGAAAATAAATATGCATGACTTGCTATAAATAAACAATCGTTTAACTCAAATGTTAAAAAATCATTTCGTAACACCCAGAGACCAATTCAAAGTTCGCGTTCGCTGTTTTTATTGGCGTCAAATTGCATACCAACCTAATTAACAACCTCGCAAAATTTTCATAAACGCCCAAACATTTTACGCACGGGAACGCCAACCGTAAAAACCTTAGGACACTTCGGGGGGCGTTTAGTGTTTTATATGCCAAAGGGATTTATGTTATTACCGACCATATTTCTGCGGACCGAAGTCGCTGAGAGGTCACGAAATCTTGCTGAAAAGTGTTCTCTTTCCGCCAGATAGGTGTGTCCCTCTCACTCGCATCAAGTCGATTTAAAGCGATGAATATTAGGAGATGGTATTCGGATCACGTAGGAACGCGCAGCGTGCGCTCTTATGAACTCTGATAGCAAACTGTATGAGATATACGTAACAATGAAAAAATTCCCCCGAAGGTAGAAGAGTTGCGATGACAACTTCCAACAAACTTGGTAATCAGTTGTAACGAATTTATGTGTTGTGCGTGAGAGTTGTGTAGTAATTCGACGTGACGGGTTGTTACGGCTGTTTGGGAGACGGTAATTGTCTTATTTAAAGCTTGTTGTGTGAATAAAGTACTTGCGGGCTTGAGACATTTTCTTGGTAAAATGATTACGTATTTTGGTCAAAGAATACGCAGTAAAATGTGTTTGTATTAGCCCCTCTAGCGAAGTTGAATAGAAACGAAAAAAAAGTATGGGAATTGACATTTTGTACGATGACAAAAACTCGAGCAATTAAAAATGAATAGCTAGAAAATAAATAGTAAAGAAACGAAACTTTTAGTCATTTGGTTACAGGCTCTGAGCAGTACCATTTTAAAACGATATCTATTTCGTTTCAAAGCAAGGAATATACAAACTAAAATACAAAATAAGAGTTCCAAAGTAAACAGTTTTTCTAATATAAAAAGATCGTAGGGTTTTATGTTCAAAACATTTTAGCATCGTGTTCAGTACAAAAGTGCGCTGATGGTACATAAAAGTCCCGGGCGCGACGTAAAATCTGAATAAGTAAATGATCAGGGATAGTGGATCGGTGATTGATTCCTTTGGGTGGGTGTAAGTAGAGTGATAATACAGATTTATCTTGAAACCTTGGAAACCTGAAATATCCTAAACTTACTTTTATTAGATTTTGATAACATTTTTGAACAATGTATTTGTTTATGAACTTTATTTTTAGCTGTCTTATAAGTAAATTTCAAGATGAAATTACTTAATCTTGATACTTACTTCTAAACACACAGGCAACAAAGTTACAAGTTTGAAGCCCATTAGAACATTATTTATAGAGTTTTATGTTTTATATTCTAATTTTTTGAGCTTGAATAGCCCAATGAAATAATGTATTTCTATGGACATCGTTTTAAATTTTCGCTCTTAGTTATTCATAATGCATATTTTAGCAATTTTCAGTCATAAACATTTGTTTGTGTATTTCAATAAGGTGCTAAATTTGAAATTTAACTTGAATCTGAAGGAGGAGACCCCGATATTTCCATAATTATGTATTTCTATTCGAAAATAATATTATTGGTTCTTTTGTTTTCAGCTCGCTAAATCTTATTCTATACACCGCTTGACCCACGTTTATGTATCGGACGAGTTACGACGTTTACGAGTTAGGGAACAGTATATTCGCACTTTGTAAACTGCCAAGCGATTTTACGCTCAAATCTGTGAGACAATAGAATACAATGTTGAAGTAGTAAAAGTGCTGGCACGTTGCAAATTATTATGTTTTCGATAAGACTGCACTGACTCAGAATTTCATGTCTTTTATATTTATAGTTTTATCAGTTTGACTGTTAGGTAGGTATTAGTGACAATTCGGAGTGTCGCAAAAGCTAAACTAAACTAACTAAAATTAATGCCATCCTTTTTATTCCAATCGCTAAGGGGACGGCAACATTTTTAGTTGGTTTAGTTTAGCTTTTGCGACACTCCGAATTGCCACTATTAGTTCGTTAATCAGATTCTTCAAAACTATTTATAGTAAGCCAATACTAGGAGAAATTAGTTTTATTAAAATATTTTATTGGTATTATAAACTAGCAGCCTCAACTTAAATTAAGTTAATGTATAGTCTATATTCATTTCAAAAATTTTACCTACATTTTAATAGGTAGGTACCTAAGGTTAAAGATTTTTCACAACCACTCACAAAATATTCCGATAATCGAGAATACGAGAATCCTACATTTATTCATGTACCTTGAACTTATATAGTCTTCCTAGAAGCCTTTGTAGCCACAAGCTAATAGGAACTTTCTAGAGTAATGCAAATAAACCCAAAACATATTCAGTCGCCAAAAGATACAAGCAACCAAAACAAGTAATAAATAAATGAATAACCTATACATTTGAATGAGGCACCTCAATTTATATTCACGCCTGAAAAAACGCCTACTGATATAGCTCATTAAAACTCCTAAAGGTGCGCTCGTAAAAGGCGAATATTCACTACGCCTTTAAAACGCATAATGATCGGTCTGCCATTAAAAAGCATTATCTAGGAAAGTACGAAGCATAATCACTCCTTGAATGCATAAAGAACTATAAATGTCAGATATCATCTAATTGAAGTTAAAGTAATGGCGGGAGGTGGGGCCGTTAAAATGCCTAGAGGCGAGGGTGAAAAGGAGAGTGGGTGAATCTGAAGAAAGTCACTTTTTTATTGAATTTACTGTACGTCCATCACAAATACAATGATAAAGTCAGCAGGATAATTTAAGTAATAAAGACAGACATTCTGACTGATTGAAATCGTACTTTATCTTGTATTTTTGAACTGAAAAGAATTAAACAGCTCCAATTATCAAACCACTTTACGTATACATTTATATCACAGTCACTGTTTTCTGGGTTTTAGAACAGTGTTTGTTTCTATTTTATAATATGTTTGTCACTCTTTTATGCAAACTACTAAACGAAATTGGCAGAAACTAGGAACATACATACTTTATGACCTGGAAAGCTGGAAGCTTGTCTTTAATAAATGTAAAGATCTTAGCATAACCTAGTTATAGCAACATTGTTTTTGTAGTGCTTGCTCTCAAAAATAAGTGTTTGGCTCAGACTTATATCTAAAGACGCAAAAAATCCAATAAACGTCAGACATAATCATTCTCCAGATACCTAAAGCGTTGATGTAGTAAGTAAAATTATTCCAAAATGTCGAAGGAACTTCAGGAATTTCATATCCCAAACAAATTTCTGAAGTAATGAATTCCTTCGAGACAGGATGCCCGGCCATTGAATGGCAAGTCATCCGGAAATATTTAAAATACTTTGTGTAAAGGATGCGTTCTTGGATGGTATAAGAACATAGAATGTATAAGGAAGTTGCAACAGTAGGTAAGTAAACCATAATTAACAAAAAAAATATTACCTGATGATAAAAAAAAGTGTGCGATAGATTAGAAGAAATACGAGTAGTAATTGGCCGCAAAAATGAGCTCAATGTGTTTTCGGCTATACGAAATTACGAGCAGCAAACATTGGTTAAACAATCAGACGTCTGCAGACATTGGGGATGGGAAAATTAAAGTGTAACAACAACAGTTATTATTATTATTATTATATCAGCCTTTTGTGTTCCAATACTGGGCAAAACCCTCCACCATTGCCGACGATACATTTTTTATTTCAAATACAATGCAAAAACTAAAAATTTAAGCTTTGATTTAGTTAAGACGTGAGAAATTAAACAGCTAATAAGAAAGTCTAATTTAGTAACAAAATTGATCAGACAATTTTAGTAAACAAACAGAACATCAATAAAAAATATAATTGGAATAGAACAAAAGAGTCGCACCTGTTTTCATTAAAAGCACCTTAATTTATCACACACGACACTTCAATAAAATTAACTATGATAAATGGAAAAATTGTCTGTTGGTTTCATCAATCATGAAGTTAGTTGGGCTTATACACAGCAGATTTTAATGCACGATACGACTTTTATAGCAGTTTCCTTTTAAATTACATGAAATTGTAATATCAAATTATGGTTATACTAATATTAATTTCTGGAAGTAGGATTTTCCTGGCACAGTCTTTTGAAAAATTACACCAAGTAGATTTAAAGATGTAAAACCCTACATTAGCTTTTCTAGGAACCTTTTTGGCTACCGGGCTGAATACTTGACACATTTTTTTATTCTTCCATTTACAAATGAATAGAATAGAATAGATTTTTTTATATTTTCCGTCAACATAAACATGGGTCACAGAAATAAGAAATACTTATTGAAAATCATATATTCAAATGAAATCATACATTTCAATATACGTTACAAATCGACACAGTTAAGCAACATTCTGAGCGGTCACAATTTGGATGGGTGACCGCAAGTGGCATTAACATCTGAGCGCTTCCTTGCTTCGGAGGGAACGTAAATTGTCGGCCCCGGCTTTTAAAGTCGTTAAGCCATGACGGAGGCCTTAAGGCGGCCCAAAAAATCCGTTACCAGAGTTGGCCACTTGCTCATACGAACTTTCTTTTTTTGTACCGATACACAAAAAAAGTTTTAAAGCCAATGTACGAGTACAGTAAGGTATGTCGTAATGAGTAAACAGCACACGCTAAACGTCTGGCACTAATGGCGTTGTTATTGTGATAACCGTCGGTTTTTAATCATCTTCGCTGACACCGCGTTAATTTGTGAGTCCTTTCAGCGACCACAGCTGGGCGTGGGCGTACCGCAGACACATCAATATCTATTATCTCAATGAATATAGGATTTCGCCGAACTGTTACCATTTCTTCTATCTAGAATAACTAGGTGTTTTACTAAACTTTGAAATCAAAGCGAAAAAATTAAAGGGAGAAAGTTATAAAATCTACAAGATGATAATTATTATCTGAGAAGATTATTCACAGCCATTACAAAAAGTTATGTAACAAGAAACTTTACATGTCGTTTAAAAGAATGGGTAGCTTAACTGATTACAGCGAGACTACGATTGAACTAGTGAATTCAAATACGACAAATATGATTTTAAACGTGAATTATTTTAATTACCATAATCTATAAAATAAAATCTGATTCATTCATTTTTTTGTTGTTGATACGGATCACTAAAATTACTTGACAGCTTTGTCTTCTCGAATGAACTGAACCCAGTCATTAATTACTTTCGCTATCTGCGCTTCGCATAGCCTCCCTTGCTCAAGGATCTGAATGAACAGATGATTTGAGCAATTTTTGTTGAGTCGCTCACTCATATTTTCTTTTTATGTTTTTCGACTGCGTCCGATCTGATCTTGTTTATATTATTTGTAATTTTAATGCTTCGTATAACTTGTTATTTTAGTCACCTGGCAAAGTGACCAGACTGAAAAGACAAAATAATGTGAAAGTGTTTTTTTTTTTATATAATTATAATTAATCGTTTTTTATCTAGGTTTTCCAATACTAATCACAGTAACTATATAATATCACAATTTATAGATATATTCAGTATCATTACTGTATTATAATTTGATATCTAGTAGATATAAACTATTTGATATTCACAATTAGGTACTACCTAGATGTAAGAAATACCTAAGATGTAAGAAATAAATGATTTAACTCAAATCGTACTCTCCACGGTGGACCACATTAGGTCATAGAGAAGTAAAAAGAAAAAAAGGGCATGCCTTTGCCTTGCCATGCAAAAAAACAACTCGTAAACATGTAAAAGCTCTGCTACATAATGTAAACAACATTCTTAAAATAGAAAAAGATACCTTTTTATTTAAAACTAAAATTGTTCATAGTTATTTATTCCAAAAAACAAATTACATTGCATGCGGAAATAGTAGAAAAAAATACAAAATATGACCAATCAAGTGATTCAAGACAGCACAACCTAAAAAAAATATAATTATGATTAGAATTATGATTATGAAACAAATTTTAATTTGAAAACTATTTCGGTGTTCGGTAATCTCAAAATCTGATCAGCAAAAGCTACCGAGTCGTGAGTTATTTATCGGCCTCGGGGCTAATAAATAAGCAAATAAAGTGACGTCATCAATATTCATGGCGGAATTACCGGTGTACGTGTCGAGTCGCCTGTTGACGGGGGCTGGGTAGTGATTTGAGAGGATTACTCTTTGGGCTTAAATATTTTGATAACAAAGGTTTGTACACAAAACTTGAATTCTTGGAACGAAAACTTGATCAAATGTAACCTGGTACCCATGTAACTCCATGTGTGGTAAAATTATCTCAGGTATAGTAATTTTCGATATCTAAGATCAGAGATATTCCAACATCTTGTAGATGTGACAATTATTACTATTTATTTATTTATAAAAAAAAATTCACAGCCTTTAAATATAATCGTTAATCCAAATTGAACTAAGCTCGCGGCCAATAGCAGACTTACATTTTAAAGAAATCTTTTAAACAGACAGTAAATAACAAAAGTGCAACAAACAAAGTACTTTTAGCTAAAAATTGTAAACGAACATACCGTTTATATATTTTTTTTATATTTTACACTACATAGTATGTTTATCATACTCCTCAAATCATACAGAAGCTTTACTAAGAAAGCTTGCGTGAAAATAAATAGGTACCAATAAAACAAAAATGGAGTAAACCCCTAAAACTGGTTCATCTGTCATCGTTACCCGATCCGCCGGGGCAAGGGTTATCTCCAGGTGCAGAACAGGGGGAAGAAAAAAACAATTTTGTACAGGATTTGCCGACTTCTTTATGGAGTGTTTGACGACTCCCCAACTTCGGGATTACGGTTTTTTCTAAGTTTAAGAGATGTGATTTAACTTGGTGATTTCTTGAAGGCCTTAATCTTAAGTTTCCTCTTCGCTGAATTATTAAAACGAGTTGGCGCGAATGCGTTGTTTAGGAAGTGTTTAAGGCTTTTTTTGTAGGAATTGAACGGTGCTTTCATGAATTTTAAGAAGTTTTAAGATGGAAAACTATGTAAATTGAAGTTGTGGAACACGGGTCGGAGCTTATGAAACGGACTTTCGATGCTTTTATCGATGCAATTATACATTTGATAAGGACACAAGTAGCGTGTTTGCTATTGATTAAACGCTTCCGACATATGGAATCAAATCAACTCCTGTGTCAAATTTTGTTAATGCCTATAAAATAATCTTTGGTTAATGCTTTAGATTTTTAGAACGTCCTAAGTAAACTTTATCTCTCAAATTAAACACAATATCGAACTGGAAATTCTTTAAAGATTAATACTAAAATGCGTAAAAATGTAATGTCTACTACTTTTATAATATACATTGTCTACTCTCAAGTATCTTTTCTGGGGTGCTTTTGGAATAATAAGCCTTATTCTACCGTCAAGCCAGAATCTTAGAACATGAAAAAACCAAATAACCTTATACAGTCAAATAGCAAACTTTTTACGACGCCAGACAATCGTGAGCCATTTAGAAAGAGCTTACCGAAGACTTACAAACGAACTACTACTAACTATTGCGAAGTCGGTAGTCTGTTCGTATCGCAAAACTGTGGAACTTTATTCACAAATTGACTCCACGTATTCGCTTAAGATGCAGTTTCTTTCATCCGAGCTCAGCTTGTGGTGTGGTGTTAGAAGTGAGAGATGGCGAATAACGAATAAATGTTGAGTAGGTAGATTAGAAAAAATAACTTAGTTATAGTAATCAAGTAACAGATTTTCCTCCAAAACTTACAGAGTTGAGAAATTCCTACTAAATACGCAATGAACTCAGATGTCTTAACAAAATACTCTACTGTAAGTATAATAAGCCTTCATAATGCTTTCGTGATCATGCTTTATTATATTACGAAAAAAATATAGACAACTCAAGAAATTGCCTACAAATAATATTGTTACAGTAAAACGAATTATAAAAGTTGTGTAACAAGTAAAAAATAAAAAATTTGAAATCTAACTTCAAATATTTTTTATAGTCATCATACGAGTTATTACAATCGCTTCAGCTTATGCATTTAGTTAAGCATTAGGGTTGTATTAAGAAATCCGAAAACTAAGCAGAACGGCATTCTAAAGAGTTTTGCATCTGAACTTTGTTTTGCAAAAGTTTTGTCGCCGTTTGCCAGTTTTAAATTCTTTAGACAGAATAGACAGAATAGATTAAAACGTTTATCTGTTTAATCATATTTACGTGTTTAAGTCTAGAGTAACAAATAATCATTATTTAACTGGTTTTTATTATTCAAAGTAGATAAATAATTGTTTTAACTAAAGTTGGTAGTTTTTTTCATATAAGTAATATTTTTTATTTATTTTATTTCCTGTTTTACCATATATTATATACAACTTAAGAGCTCAGCTCTTGTCGGTGTAATGATGCAATTTCCTCCATGTGCTTCTTTCCAATGCGATCTATTTTACTTCTTGATACGACATGACAGCGACCTTCTCTTTTATCTGACTAATGTAATAAATTCTGGGTTTTCCCCTTCCTCGTCTTCCTTCTACTTTTCCTTCTATGATGTTTTACCATAACCTACTTGTATTCTCTTATTCTGGTATTGGAACAGATTTTATTGCAGTAGATGGTTTAGCATACCATAAACATTATTCCCTGTCTATCTACTATGTAATCTTCTTTATTCTTTGTATTTTTTTGAAGATTAGCTTGCATACTGATTTAAAAAATTACCGATTTATCTTCGCGATTAATGAGACGTTCAAGCTCAACCGTATATGATAGTTATTATGTTTGTATAATACACCTATTAGATTTTTAGATATTCGGACTTTGTTGATATTACACAATGCTAAATGTATTAAAATATACACATGCTATGATTCTCATCACTTTGGCAACTCCAGTAGCCTGTGCAATCCTAATCCCAAAATCAAAATAAGCTCCAACTTCCCAAGAAACAATCAGCAACTGATAATCAAACTGGGATCGGGCCCACAGCAAACAAGCTTGAATGAAGTCCGCAAAATCAACTTTAAATACGTACCCGAAAAACAAACTGGCTGGATTCAAACAACAAACGTAACAGTAAATTACACAGCGATCCGGTCAAGAGTAGTGATGAGACAAATGGAAAATCGTGGTAATACATAAATACTAAAATAATATATAGCAGAAAATGTGTTAACCAAAGAATTGGTTTAATTTGACTTCTTCTATTCAAATTGTTTTTCGTAATTTCAAATTAAATGCGATATGCTGACTTTATATTTTAGGTAATAAATGCTGCATTAAAGTTTTAACCCCCCTGGATTACTAAAAATACTTACATCTAAAAGAAATAAAAAAATAAAGCCATTAATTTTGGTATTTAGTAACAGCATTGATAAATTAAATATAGTAGAATAGGAAGTAGCTCGAAGAGCCCTTAAAAAATCTTATTGAATCGTCTATGCATTTTCAAAGTTTAAACACGACTGCACGATGTTTGAATGTCGAGTAAAAGTTTAAAACAAGGACTTTAGCGCAGTCCCCTCACTACTGAAATGGAATCTACCGGTCCAGTTATTTGTTCAGCAACAATCTCTTCCAGGGAGATATGATTAAAACAGTGCATAGGACACCGCCCTATGGGAAATCACGGGCACAGTGCATAATTAGCACTAGCAAAGGCATTCCAACTCCCGTGACTGTTTTGATAATGTTGTTGTAGTTTTGAAACAGAATCCACAATCTAAGTAAAAAGTAAACTTCTGTTTAACTAGAAATGTGCGTTGAATGAGACTGACATTATAAAACGATTAAAACTTTATTATTTTAGTTCTGTGAGTATGTTTTTACTCAAGTCTTTCCGGAATGTTCTATTTATTTAAAAATATATTTTAAGGTGTATTTTTTAAGGTGGTGCATGAAAATCAGATGACTGTAAAATAAGTTACTATCATCAGTTTTCAATAAAATGATGTCAGGGTTCATAATTTTTAGCTAACATTATTGTTAGTTCACCAACCGTGAAGTTGTTTATTGACTGACTTATTTTCTTTTAAAATGTGATGTTTTTATTTCTTATAATTGTTTTATGTTATAAATTTTGACTGATGCAACTTGTTAAACTAGACTTGATAGGATTTGTTCGGTGATTTTCGATCGTAAATCTTTTAAGACGATTATTACTAAGTTTTAATACACCTACCAGAGTTAAACAGAAACTTGCTAACACACAAATCAATTTATCATAACATACAAACAATTTGAAACAATTTTCAATGTAAATCTCTACGTAATTTTCTCTTTGAGTGCTACAAAGGCCTATCCCACATGCTCTCAAAGCAGTCTATTGCATGAAAGATTCGTTAAACGAAGACACTGTTCTTAACGTCCTTTTGTTTCTTACGCCTGTGTTTTAGAGCTCATTAAATTAGAACACTGGTACAGTTGGCTCCAGTTCATTAAATGTTTAAACATTAGGTAATTCGTAGTTCTTATTGTTATCTAATATTTAACCCTCAACAAAAAAAGGATTTATGTATTTGCATCGGAGTGTCTGTCTCATCATACGTGTCTCTCTTGGACAGATTTTGACGCGGTTTTTTATTTAAAGTGTAAGTTTTGTTAAATTTGTGACAGGGGTTTATCAGAATTTTTAATATAAGTATGTGAAATGTCCAAGGATATTATTATTATTATATATTGCGTTTTAAACAGATAAAACTTATGCCCAAGAGTATTGATTTATTATTTATTATCTTTTATAAAAATGCAGTAAGGTAAAAATCGGAGAAATCAGGCGTTCCGATGGTGATGATAAACGATGCAACTATAATTTATACTATACTAGCTGCGCGCCGCGGTGATACCCGCGGTAAATAGTTTCCGTTTCCGTGGGAATACCGGGATCCAAAGTAGCCTATGGATCCCGGTATTCTCGGGTTGTTAACCCAGGATATAAGCTATCCTGGTACCAAATTTCATTCAAATCCGTCTAAGCGTTTGAGCGTGAAGAAGTAACAAACATTCACACTTTTAAATAAACTTCTACAAGGTACTATGATTTATATAAAGTTTAAAAAAGACTGTGAATGCGTTTTGTTGCTAAGTTGAAATAATGTCAGTAAATTCTAAAACCTGGTTCCCGACTGTACTCCTTTGAAAGGCGTAGTTTCAAACGTTTTGTTAGTGTCGTGTGTTTATGTGTATTGCGAGGTACATTCTATGGCGGAGACTTTAGAGTAACCTCTAAAGACTTCGCAAAGGGTTTATTTAGAAGGCTTGGAGTAAGTGGGTCAGCTGTTTTTATTGAAGTGATTTCGTATTTGGGGGTACTCGTGTGGGTAGGTACTAACTATTGCTCTTAGTTAACTATTGTACTTACTATTTGATTACATATTATCTGTTGTAGTACGTACTTACTGTTTTATGATATTTTGGTGTTGTTTATTATATAAAATATCTTGTTGGTATGGTATCTTACCTGAAACAAAGATAATAATTTCCATTAGTAAACACAACATTTGGTATTGTAGGTACATCCTGATTGTGTAAAACACGACATATCTTTACATTATATTAGTTAATTTGAATATATTTAGCGGTATTCAAAACAATGTTAAAAATCTAAATTGGTTTAGGCACTAATTACTATAAGTTAGCATCCACGTGATAGTTAGTAAGTTTCTCACCACGTGTCAGAATACTAAATGGTTTACCATACCACAATACTTTTCTATACGAGTAAATACTTTTAAATTTATTCAAATATAAACACAACTGTTCCATGGCTGGAATTCGAACTAAAGTTTTAAGGTCGATAATCGAGCTACAATCTTACAATGCCAATAAAACTCTCACGAGTAATTTTCTTAAAAAATTAATTGATACGAGTTTTAAAAAAGATGCATAAAGTTTATAAGTCCATATTCTCGTACTTGAATGATTACATAATCCTTCGCTGTCATGTAATCGTAAAATGTATCGAATCGATAATATGCAGTAGAAGCTCAGTAGGTACAGCTCTCTCTATACAAACAGATTGTATCAACTGAATGACATATATATCACACCTAGTATACATTATAATACTGTAGTCGGTCACCTACCGCCGGAAGGCTCTTCTGCTTCCCACAATATATTATTTAGAGAGCTGTTACGTTTAATGCTCTTAGTGCGAATGAGTGTCGTAATAATATCAACGTCTGCCGCTTCCGAGCTGAGAAATTGTGTAATATTTCGTACTGCATTTAATCGTCCTTCAGACTGCAATGAAAAGCAATAACTGTAATTCTGTTCACAAAAATCAGAACAACTTTCTGGGTTTAGTTACTGTTTTAGGCAGGAATATTTTAATATAGTCTTTTAGAATTGAAAAACTGGTTAATTAACATTAGTCCATCCTTTTTACAGAAAAACCTACTTATTTTATAGATTAATTGAAAAAATCTTGTTATCTTTTACTAAACTCAAATGTATCTACGCCTTGGCAATCAACGTATTAATGATTAAATATTATAGAATCTTAAAAAATATAAATTTGAAGGCACTCAACTTCACGATTATGGAAATAATGACCATGACAGTATTCCCAAAATGCAATAGACATTATTATTCTTTCAGATCTTTTTAGCATTTTAGAAAAGATGTCTAAGTGGGTTCAGAGGTATATCCAAATGCATGTTTGGTATACATTACGAGTACCTATATCAAGATTTTTATAAATTAAGTGTAATAAAAATGTACTAAATTAATAAAGCGAAGCACTCACCAGCCAAACATTATTAAAAACCTGCCAACCTATCTGATGTGACCTATCAATATCACCCACCTACTGTAGCGTCATATTTTGCACGCGCATGGCTTGGCCCAAAGGTAAATAATACTTTCAGCTATAAAAAAAAATATTCTTCATTTTAAAATGACCTTAACTTAAGTTTAAGGTTCTCTTCAGGTTTTTTGTTTAACGTAATAATAAAATAAAATAGGCAGCGGCGCTAGTTCCAGGCATAGGTATAGGCACCTTAAAATTGATAATATTTTTTCTGTAAAAGTCAATATCAAAGTGCAGATGTGCAACCAGTTTGCAACTGTTCAAAAAATGCCTCGCGGTTGTGTAATCAGCTTTTTCAGTTTTTTTAACATTTTAGATCCTTTGAAGCTTGAAGGGGAAAAACAGGCAAATCTAAATACTCATTAGGCACATGGCCATATTTTGCAGAAGTAAGTAGTCTACATATACGTGACAAGTTGCAAGCCCATATAGCATTTGTTAACTGGTTTCATATATTTTTGTATAGTGTTAAACACACTTAGGTATTTCATTATAAATGAAAAATCTTACTAAATGTTTTGGTTTCATATCGTTTTCGCTTTATTCTTTACCTTGCACTACCCACCTCAGCTTTTCAGTACACGTTCTGACGCGATACATCAGCGTACTATTGGCACGGTCACACCCCGCCCCATCCCATTTGCATGTAAATTGAATAACGGAGGCGACCTCGGTCGGACGTAGCATTTTGTCCTTTCAAGATGTTACTTACATTTTAGAGCTCATGATTGGATAGTCAAACCACTTAATTTGGTAATCGAGCGAAATGTTTGTTTATACTCGTAAGAGTTTAAATGTAAAGGTTTAAAAATACAAATCGTACTACTTGAACGCCTGTAGGTTAAGTTAGTACTTTTAATATTACATTGAATTTGTATGTTTTTATGAAGCGCCTCGAAGCGCAATCAAAGCGCTTGTAGCGAAGCTTGCTAAGATGTTCTTGATAGACCGTCGAAGTTAGCAACGTTCTGAGCGGTCACAACTTGGACGGGTGAACATTATCAGCTGAGAGCTTCCGTGCTTCGGAGGGCACGTTAATTTGTAGGTCCCAGCTTTCCAGCTAGGGGTTTTTTTATTAACTTTTTAATTAACTTGTTATTTGGCATTACATTTATCGTAACTCAGATTGTTACAACAACAGTTTATATATATAAACAAAATGATCAAGTTTGATAAACTATTAAATGCAAATCAAATCGCTTAAAATAATATTCATAAAGGCGCTAATGAAAGCACAGTGGAGTGGTCGCATTTAAATTTCAAAACAGCTTGTCACATTTACTAACCCATCCACCAGCAAATGAACACTAAATCATTGCGACAAAATAGTTAGGACTCGTTTAAAATAATCGAGAAAGCAGATTATATTATTTTAAAAGATTGACTAAGTATTTGACTATGGAATAATGAAATTGCTTGTTTAATATTTACTAGCGACCCGATACGGCTTCGTACAGGGTTTTTCTCTACTAATAATAAGCATTGTGTTTAACTTAAAAATCACTAAATCACTCGCGACTTTTTATAAATATGTAGTTATAAAACCACTATAAAATTTATAGTATTAAATATCATCTAGTGCCATGCTAAGCAACTTAATGCTTGTGTTATGGGCTTATGGCACAGATAATATAATATTATACGTTGGTGTTTTTAAATTGTATTTAAATAGTATTTTTTAGTGAAAGTTACCTTTAACATTTCATTCGTTCAACTTTACTGGAACACCAGAAATCGTTTTATAAACCTATGTTTTATTTAATGTTCGAAAACGTAGATGACGTACCTAAATTATTTTCATTAAAGAGAATGTGAACAGAAGCTTGCCAACACCTGATTAAAAAAAAGTCTAAATTACATTATCTAAGATTCAGCTATTTCCAGCAAGTGGCATTATCAGCTGAGCGCTTCCATGCTTCGGAGGGCACGTTAAATTGTCGGTCTCGGCTATTAAAGTCATCAAGCCATGACGGAGGTCTTTAGGCGACCTAAAAACTCCGTCACCAGAGTTGGCCACTTGTTCATACGAACTTACTTACTTAGCTATTTCCAGATTGTAACCAAATAGCTCAATCTATTGCCAAACCAAGAAGTCAACAAGAAATGCGCATTAAAGTTGCGGTGCCAAGGGTTGCTATTTGCTAGGAGTGCTAATGGCAGGTGGTTGCTGAATCACTTGCGGTCACTTTCGATTTGTCGCGGTGGTGCTGTTATGAGGTGGCTTTGTTGCCGGTTGGTGTTGATCTCGATTAAGACCAATATATATATACCATTAATATAGGTTTATAAATAAATTGCACTGATTTTAGTTGGGAAATATTATTATAGATAATAATAATACTTGTACAAATTGTATTTGAATCATGTGTACGGTCGGTCAATAAAGTTATCTACCAGTTAAGACAAAAGTTACTGTGAGATAGAATTATCGATAAGGTTGACTTTTTCTTGCGAAAATTCGAACTTGACACATGGCATGACATGTGACATGACATGATGTATTGCACAATGGATGATAAAAGCCAATAATAAAAGTTCTAAAATAGATTAAGCATGAAATAAATAATCTAAAAGGGTCATCACCGCCAAATCATTGCAAAAATTATTTCAGTTCTTCGACATTTAAGATCAAAATGAAGATACGAGTAACTAGGGTGAACCTCTTAATCTCTGAGGCAGAAGCAAATCCAAATATAATATTACGCACAATGCAAAAGATACTTCTATAAAGTACTAGATAAATAGACAGACAACCAAGGTAAACCTTTATTTTCTCCAAAACTATTGAAGAACGAATACAAAATTTGCCTATGAATACATCTGTCTTGTATGTATTCTTGTTGTGCTTGTGCTTGTAATTGCCGAAACAAAAGCTCTCGACACAAAACCGTTTGTTTGCAGTCCACTTGAGTTGCATAGCAGGCGACATTGTTCCGTAGGTACCCCGGAGCCAAGCAAGGTACATTAACGTCAGTTAAATACGTCGGTCGGGACTTCTTCGTTTCTATGTAGGGTTATCAAAGAAAACAATGATCTATGTAAAATTCATACCTCTCTTTTTTGCTTAGCAGCCCTAGTGCTTCGGGCTACCTTCATAGTCACGTACGTCTCTAATGGGACACACGAAAAACATTCAGTTTTAAATTGAAGGTTATATTTTTAATTTAAACTCACAGAAAAAAAGAGTTTAGCAATGAAGTTATTTCACCTAAATAGGATAAAAACCATTAAGGCTAGTATTTTGAATCCATACTCAAGCGTAAAATATTATCTCAAGCGGTAATTCATCGCTCTATGTTCATAGAGAAACATAATTTTGATACATAATATTTGGATCATAAAAAAAAACATGCTTTTGCTTAGACTCAAGTCTGAGTGATTATGAAAACGAGTCTTAATAGAATTTACTAATATGAAAAAAAGACTTAGCAAAAAAATAACATTCAAAATAAATGACTAGATAAATAAACATGAACTAAATTAATATTCGTTTAATAAACAGATCCGTTTCTGTTTGTGCGCGATCCATCTTTCTGCGGTACACGCAGCGACATAATGCATAAACCTGTTTGCGCGCCAGATGAAAAATCAACAAAATCACACGAACTCATTTAATATGCGACTGCGGAACTTTGAATCCTGCCTGACCTGGTTTGCAATATGAAAATAGCTACAAAAATACTACGTGATATTTTCAAAATGTCCTCTGTTAGAAAATCGTCAAACTTTTTAGTCTAAACAAGATAACTCGTATTCTCAGAAGCTATTCCGTGTTTCGGAGGGCACGTTAAATCGTCGATTTCGGCTTATAAAGTCGTTAAGCCGTGACGGAGGCCTTTTGGCGGCCTAAAAACTCCGTCACCAGAGTTGGCCATTTGCTAACACAAACTTACTTTACTCTTAGAAACTATTAAGCACTATATGTATATAAGCTCTTAGAAACTATTATTCTAAAACTAAAAAATCACTGATATAACAATTTTTAGAGACATTAGATAAAAAAAATTGACTACAATGTAATTTAAATCTGATTTATGAATCTTAAAAATATAATATTTCAATACGCAAACCTTATTCAGACAACGAGTGCAATAATCTTTCGGCATTCTCCATCACCAATGTTTTCACTGCCATTTGCTAGACGTAACGACTTTAAAGAATTGAAAAATAAAATAAATTAAAAAACCGCAGCAGTAAAGACAAACGGACCATCCCAGTCAAAGCAGATTAAATCTCTTCACACACAATTTGGTAGCGTTTTTATTAACCGTCTGCAGGGGAATATAGACTTTATGTCAAGGGGTAGGACGTTATGTTAGGGAATATAGCCTTTATGTCTCGGTGATGTGACAAGGCATTGTTCTGATGTCCGTCCCTCTAATAGGTGTCTGGTTACATTTGTATGGAACTGTGGTGGAGCCAGGAAACACGCGATCAATAGTTCTACTGTCTGTTCTGTTATGATTGCACAAAAGATATGCGACAATACGACATTCATTTGATGCTCTAGCAAAACTTACAAAGTTTCATTTTAATTGTTGATACTCGTATTATTGAATACTCTTTCTTCTTGAACAAATTAATTACTTTGTTGTTTAAACATGTTGATTAGAAAAGGTCAAGATGATAATAATTCTCGCTCAGCTTCTCGCTCCTACTATAGCCGAACCCAGTACAGTTGCTTACAGTAAACAATTAATCAGTTATGACGAAGGTGCTAAGGCAACAAAGGGTGTCTTAATAAGGTGATACTCAGACCCTTTATGTAGGATGTAGGCTATTGTTTGAAGCCCGGTTGATTTGAGTGTCTCATGGTATTACGGTGTTGAAGAGGTTTTGTAGAAAAATTATTTTAATATCTTAGTAATTGTTTAAATTTTCTTCTTTATACCTTTTTAATGAAAGCTAGAGTAGTTTCCTCAAGTTTTTTTATTTTTTATAGAGTTAAACTACAGTGAGGTATTTCGTTATAAATGAAAAATCTTACTAAAACTTTCGATTTCGGCGGGTTTCATCGTAGGCTACTTAATCAACACAAGACTAAATGTTGTAATTGAAAAATATGTTTATCTGAAAACAAGGTAAATAAAGTATTTTGTATATACTCAACCATAAAGTCAGTTTAAAATCAACTTGTTTTTTTACAAAAATCGCTTTCTTAACAAGCAAAGTTACACATTAAACGGAAAAAATACAGCCCCAATTATTAGAGCGTGAAACGATTTCAAACCACATTTCTACTTAATCTACTTACACTCAAGCCCCCTAAATACATAAGTGACACTTAATGGAACCTTCACTTAAGATTATGTTATTTTTCACCTCAGAAATACTTAGCTTTACTTTTCTTATTTCGTCACGTTCAATGGAATTGGTCAAACTACATTTTTATCGTTATTTTATTGACTTTATTTTTTCCGCTCTCAGTGTTTTATTTACAGTTTTTTTTTCTGTATATTTTCATTATTTTACATTTTTTTCAATCATTTCATCTCTAGAAATGCTCATACCTACGTAAATAATTATCAAATAAACATAAGTTACTCAATTGTTTTTTGGTAAATAAGTAGGTACTTATTTTTGTTTTAAGTACTTTGCCTTTTGCTTTGCTAATTACTTTGATGATTAGTTCCATTAATATAAAACTTTATTACGTAGGTATCAATTTTAGTGACGGCCTTTTAAGCCACTTAAAAGACGATGGCTTGGCGTAACAACTTAAAAGCCGAGATCAGCTATGTCTTCCAAAAAACAGAACCGTTTCATTGTAAAAGCTATCAACCATACAAATTGTGACCGCTCAGGACGTCGCTTAACTTCAATGACCTGTCAAACACGAGATCTTGTACTCTGACAAGTGACAAATTAAAATGTTTTGTAAAACTGACTTCAATTTCGGCTTTTTGACGGGAATTTGAGGTGCCATGTTGCCTTTTTTGTTTTATTTTCCAAAACTTGTGTTTTAGCGAATGTTAATGTGTAATAATGGTGGATTATTAACTGTTAAGTGTTCGTGAACGTACATAAGTGTGGGCAACTGAAACAAAACTGGATATCATTGCATTTCGAGTTCTCTCAAGGAGTCCTTGTAATACTGCAGTAAAGAACCCACATCTTTACTGACGCTGACTATGACTTTGCCTTGACCTTGACTAATATAACTAAATATAATGGCATGGTAGTGGCTAAATGCGTGGCACAAGCCGTGCGAAAGCCAAAATAAAAGAAGTGAAATAAAAGAAGTGACTTCAATTTCGTTCAGAAAGCAAATTCCTGTACTCTCAAGGTAAATCTGCGAGGTCTGTTCATCACTAAGAAGATCCTAATCAGATCATATTTTTTTTTAATGGGACCACCTCGGAAATATTTTTAATCTTTCAAACAAAAAATAATTTTCAAAATCGGTTCATGATTGACGTAGTAATCCGTAAACGTCATAAAAAAACATGCAGTGTAACACAGAACCTCCTCTTTTTTGATGTCGGTTAATTTTCTTACCGTTATATTATTCACAAACAGTTTCCATTTATTTATTTCCCACTCTTACCGTCAGTAAGTACAGTTGATCTGATCTTTGAACACTTTACTACTTTCTTTGACGTCGGATTTAACTGTACCATTGGTAAGCTTCTTTTGTGTTTCTGATTCAAAACTCTGTATATATCTTTAGAAGCGTTTAGATAATATCTTTTCTCTATTGAAAATGTTATTTAACAGGTACTTTGAGCTATAAACTTTAGTTGATGTATTCTGTATAGAAGACTAAGTAGATAAGTACTTCGACTTTTAATCCGAAGGTCGTGAGTTCGAATCCGGCCGTGCATCAATGAACTTTTCGTGTCGAAACATTTATTTTAACACGAGCTTTATACGGTGAAGGAAAACATCGTGAGGAAATCCGTGGCTAGTGACATTGTCATACCTGTGGATATGGCCGGCTAAGCTGAGAGGATGGTTAGGTGCTGGGCAAGCCTACTCCATCTCAACAATGTCCCAGGTACCAGTGTCCCGGTAAGTGTAGGTAAAGCTTGCCTCCTGACTCTGTATAAATCATCTAGTAAAGATGTAAAGGCCTAAGTTTTTTTTTTCTGTGTACTGATACTGACTAAAGGTTTATAGCCTTTTGAATTTTCACATGATCTCTACGAAATTTGTACTTAGAATGATACCTGTAACTAGTTCGAAAGATTGGTTCCTTCTTCGTTGGATTACATATTCGGTTTCCTAGGTATCAACAACAACTTTAATTTATGTACAATTTAGAATTTAGATTTACTGTTGGTAAATTGGTTTTCGAATAAAGCACCCCCTTATAAGATCTTTAAATTAGTATAAAATTAAATCAAACATGATTAACTGCAGCTTATAAATGGGTCTTGAAATACCAAAATCTAAATTAAACTAAAAAAATGTCAGCTCTTAAGCCCACGCAGGATCAGTTTCTTTTAAAACGGTTTCATTTAGAGGGCTTTCTAATTAATTGATCTGAAGATTCTCTGAAATTGCTCCCCCCTCCTCCAACTCCCAACAGTGTATCTTTGGCTTTAATTTAGAATTGTTAGCGCAAAGGGAATGCAATTTACGTAAAATAATTGTTTGATTTCGAACATCCCAGCATTCCGGCTTACCCTTCTGCGGGGCCTTAATTTGGTTTATGAAAAAGGTCTTGACCAGTTTTGTAATTTAATGAGATCGGTTTTGTTTTTGGCTTAACTAGATTTTTCCTTAAAATTACTTTTAATTTTTGCTTGTCCGTAATCCCACTAATATTTATAAAGGTAAAAAATTATATGTATGTGTTTGTTACTCCTAACAGAAACTTTTGCATTCCTTTTAACCCTTGTAATTCAGAGTAACAAGTGTGAGTTTTACAATCAGTTTAGTCTTATAATAATTATATGGCAAATTAAATACTCGTACAATTGAAATCTGAAAACGCTGATACGAATGAGTAGTCTGGCACTAAGTGTCTATATTGCTGTACAACTCACCAACAGACAAGTATATTGCAAGTATTCTGACCACATTTATGTGATATAAAGAGAGCAATCTCTTAGCAATAACTATGAAATATTTTCATTTTGTTCAGACTATAAGGTGTAACAGTTTGGTTTTACCGTCTCGTGTAAGCTGCGCTTTAGCACGGCTGGTACCAACGAAGCACCTGAGATGATAACGTATTTAAATTACCCGTAACTTGCGCAGACTGGGAGCTATATCAAACTTGTTATTTGTATGTTTTAAGTTGAGGGATGATTTATGTGCACCGGATTTAGTGGGAGCCTAATGTGGCGAACGCTGAGAAAATTAACGAGTTATATTGTGAAGTTATTTCAGTGAAAGAGGCAAAGAGGGTGTCTAGAACGAACAGAGCATAATACATAAGTTTTGTCTGATTGCACAGGTTAACAAAAACGTAATTAAATAAAGAAACAAAAATATGTGAATACTTTTTTCATTCACAATAATTGGTAATGCAATGACCTTTTTGATACCAAACATCATAATGCTCTATTCGTAAAGAAACAATTACATACATTATTTATTAAGGCATTCTTTCCAATTCAGAATTTCACAAATTGAAATTGACAAGAATTTAAAGCTAGTGATTTCACAAAAAATGAATTACACGCAAAATATCAGCGTGTAAAAGTGTATCGCACTTTCAATGACACGCTCGGAAAACTAGTTTTTGCTCCCAACGAACCATGACAATTGACAACTACAAATTGGGTTTCGGTGGCCAGAAATTTAATAACACCAACACGACAACTAATAATTAAAAGTTTGGTGTTCTGCAGGTCAGTGTGTCACGTTAGTGAAGCAATGTTACAGTAATTGGTTTTGACTGTACCAGGTGTCTTGACTTCCAATGTTTTGTGCTGAGAATCTCGCTATTACCTTATACGACATGGAGAAACTTAAGCTTTAATTTACTCTTAGTAGTATGTATATCTAATCGTACCGTAATGTTTCTCGAAACGTTCCCGTGTTTTGACTTAATAAGATCAGACGCTTTATAGTTCAGCATAGATATACGCAGTACAAAAGTTTTTTATTTATTTTCTTGCCATTCATGCCTGCAACTCTGTGATATAAAGACCGTATTAAACATTTAGTACGTTCTTACTTGTCATATTTGTATAGACAAACGTCAAATAATGTCATAGATAAGCACCATTACTATAAATTCGCGTTTCAGGCGAGTCAGGCAGTAATGTGGCGTAATATTTATAATAACTTAATTTTTTTAATATTTATTTCATCACTTTCACTGTTATAGGTTAGCAGTTACAAAAACAGGATTATAAATTATATTTAAATGGCATAGAAGTCTGCTTGATAAATTCTGGGTGAACCTTATTTTTGTATTATTTGTCCGTAGAGAAAACAGAGTGATTTGAGTATAACAATATTTTTTTAACTTGTAATTTTTAATTTATTTTAAGCATAATTAGTAAGTGTTTGTATGAAACTTGTACATTTTGTTTGTCAGTCATGACCGTGCTTTTTATTCCGATTATCGTTAACAGTAGTTATGCAAACATTTGAAGAGATGAAGATACTTAGAGAAGAAAGTAAATTTAATAAATCCGCCTCAACAATACTTGCAAATATACCTCTATGACAAGAGTTCTACGTTTTGTGCCCTTTACAATACGGCCTCTTCATACGGTACGTATTATACGATAGAAAGAAGGACTGCAATGCACTACGCTCAACCGTCTGGGCTCTGGCCGTTCTAACTCAATAATAAAACCTCTTCGGTAGCCGTGACGTCTCGTTTTTGGAGTTCCGCAAGGTACTTGACGTATATATTGAAAGCGGATGTGAAATGCAGGAAAACGAAAAATGAAATTTTTATTGAAAAGCAAGTTTGTTTGATAAACGAAATTACTGTTGAGCTTGTCGTTTGTAAGAAAATATACCTAAGAAACTTGTCAAAATTTTACAAGAAACTACCAAACACATGGTGACATTGGCGACAATAATTATAACGTGTTTGCCGTATGTAGTCTAAAAACTGATAAGTAACATTTGTAATACTATAATGATTTCCAAGTGTAGATAATATGTTATAAAATAATGTGTAACTACTTATTAGCAAACATTTTTTTTAGTAACCCTTACAAGATCAATAAGTTCAATTTATGATGACTGCATAAATTGAACATTATTATTAGGTCAAACAGATTAATAAAACCAGAATTGACGGTCATCCATAAAACTAAGATTTTGTTCAACTTTAATAACGAACTACATTAGACATGATCAATGAACCCAATCTAAAAATTTTACCAATTTGTATTGCATAAATAATTTATGTGCATAAAAATCTGGGTTTTTTTTATTATGCCTGAACAGATATTTAAAAGACTTTGATCAAAGTTGATACAAAATACCTACAGAACCCTTTCTCAGGGCGACACACTTTTAGTTTTTTCTTTTCCTGCACTCGTTCGGAAGCGTTCCTTCCTTATTTATCTAAAACTGACGGACCCCCGGGTATCCAGGCCAAGTTGTTTAGCTTCACTCCATTTCGATAAAACATCGCGCAAATGTAACAGAAATGTCGGATTTTTACTGAAATACTCGTAGTCTATTTACATTTGAAAACAAACTCATTAATTTGAATGTGATTATTTTTTCGTTCTTTCGTTCGTATGAGCAAGTGGCCAACTCTGGTGATGGAGTTTTTAGGCCGCCTAAAGGCCTCCGTCGTAACTTAACGAATTTAAAAGTAATTATTGTTAAGGTATATTGGTTTGGAGTTATTGAAAGCATACTTAGATATTGAATTAATAGATAATGGATTATAGATAATTTTAACTGTTATAACTAAATGAATATCTAATCAGATCTCAGATCAGAACATTATAGACTTTATAATTCTATCTAGTTTTCAAAATAAAGCATTAAATTTGTATGTGAAAAACAATTCAATTGGTTCACATCGCATTGAAATTGTCAGCTGTCAATTCCATTGTCTATCACAACAAAACACTGCTTTGAAACAATAGCTTCCTCCCGCTAATTCACTTGGGCAAACAAAGAGTATATTATTCAATTAGTGTATCGATAAGGTTGATAATTGGTTAATTTTAAATTAATTAAAGATAAGTTAGTTAACATGAATCCAGAGATTGGCCAATCAGTAGGTCGAAGGTCTCAATTACTATCGAATGTACCTGTAGCACAAACATCTGATCATTTGGTAAGTGATATCTTAAAGACAAAGCCTAAGCTCAAAACGGTAAAGGAAAACATAGCGAGGAAATCCGCAGCCTACTAAACGTACCTACAGAATATATTCCTGACCGCAGTGACTGTAACGTCATCTGAAATGTCGAGGTAGATATAATTATTTCAATACGTTCAAGTCCCGATAATGTTTTATTATGACTGTGTTCAAGCTTTAAAGTTTTATATTGTCATGTCTTTTTTGTAGATATGGCCGACTAAAGCTGAGAGGATGGTTTAGGTGCTGGGCAAGTCTAATCCATCCCTATAATGGCACTATAGCGTCTCGTGAAGATAGCTTCTTGACACTGTATAAATTATCTAGTAAAATATGTAAAGCCCTAAGTTGTTTTAAGCTTGAATAAGAAAGTGACTTAATTCTTTTGATTTGTAGGTCATTATTATTTAGACTATTGAAGTAGCAATGTCAATTATCAAAGTTATGTACATAGCTGAAACGTCAGGATGCCAATTACACTAAATTATAGAGGTGAATGTTTGTGTGTATGTTTTAATGATTTTAATTATATTAGAGGTGAATAGTTCGGTTCAGATTACCGATAACATGTGAACAGCTTCGAACAATGAGTATCAGGTTGGTTTGACGTGGTTTCAACATTGTTTGATAAGTTAATTATTGATTCATATAATATTACACGTACATTTTATTATTAGGTGGTATTTATTCAGTAGAGATAGACAATTGAAATCGTTCTCGTTCTTTGGTAAGATTAGTTTCAAATTGCTTAATAATATAACACCGTTTTTTCAATGCAAAGCAGTCCAATATTCAAATTTAATCATTGTTTAGAAAAAAAGACACTGAAGAATTTATAAAAATTCTTTAAGCGCTGATTTATTTTAAGTTTTAATAACTAGAAGATTTTATAGATATTTTATTATAGTGTTAAACCACACTTAAGTATTTCATTAGGCGCTAATCGGTGCTTTAACCGAAATATTATCTTACTGATAGTTTTTGTCTTCGGCGTCTTAAGGTTTCGTGGCCGAGTGGTAAGGCAGCACGGCTTAAGGGTGATCGCTTGTATCTCGCGGGTTCGAATCCCGTCGAAGCCGTTAAACTTTTAGTAAGAATTTTCGTTTTAGTAGATTTTAGTAAATTTTTTTACACGACTAGAATGAAAGATATAGATAATATTGTGCCGATCTGACATAGTGCAGGAGGGTTAGAACATGATGATCATGTTTAAAAGCTAAGAGTGAAGTGAGTCTCTGTGAAACGCGCTGCGCGCAGGTGACGAGCAGGCGATGCGCTTCACAAAATTGTGCAGCGACTGCGTGATTCAAAATGGGACACCACCACATCTGTCATCGGTAATGCACATTTAATAACACCACTTCAGAATACGACAAAATGCTTTATTGCCCAAAACTTCTGAAGCCGACTCAAGCCGCCGATAAAACTTTACAGGCATAATGAATCTTAATCGCGGCGCCAATTTCCAAAATTGTTCGCGAGTTTTGTTTTAAAATAAAACTTGGATTCGTCGCATTCGGTTGAATTAAATTTGTCTTTTGTGTCGTAATCGGTTACCTGGATGAGCTTTTAATTTCTTTTTCTAACTTTTCACAAAGTCAATTTTGAATAATAAAAAAATATTGCTTATTCCTCTTATATTGTTTTAATCACAGAAGAAATTGATAAGTTAAGTGAATCACACCCACTCAAGACTCATAAGATCTGTATTTTTAAATATTACGGGAATTTATTTACCTACTTAACTATCTTTATATTTCTAAACCTCAAAGTTTACTAATGGTGAAAAAATAGACCACTACAAACTGCTTGTATTACAAGCAGTGTGTTCCCAAGCCTTTGCCTAACACTCAACTCTAAGTCTAATTTTGTTTACTTTATTCTGTTCCTGCGAGCTACAAGATTAGAATGCCACTTTAGAGCTAAACAATCTATTTTGGAACTATAAAAATATTACAGTTACTTTGGTATAAAAAATGTACAGCTATTTCTCAAGAGATGATGCGTGGTCAAAAGTGTGTGATTAGCCAAATATTAGGCTATGGTTCATGCAAGGATATTTATTTAATTATTATGCTGCTGTCTTCTTACACACTGTGACTGTGCATAGCATGTTGCACATAACATTTAGGCGTTGCTTTGTGAACATACCCCACTAATTCCTAAGGGTAGGTTTGTTCGTGACAGCTTGAGAATTTTCAAGAACTTTGATAATATTGCAAGCTTGCAGGTATAGAAATAACCACATTTGTGTTGAGCGGTGTGAGTAGTAATAAAGTTTATTGCCGTGCAGAAACGTGCATGCTAAGTATATGAAAATGTTTCAATTTCAATATGAGTCAGTCGTACCTGTTAAAGTTAGTAATACCGTACCTTAAATTGTATGAGCTTCAGATATTGATAACAGTTATATTTAGATACTGATAAAGTTTGGGTATATAAAACTGGTATTATATTTACAATTACAACACATAGTAGTACAACACATATAATTACAATACATAGCTAGATATATATTTGCTTGTTAATCGGAAGTGATTATGGCCGTGAATTGGGTTGATTAATCAGACTTATTAAACAAAGCAACAACCCAGTTAAAATCTCAAAAGCGGCGCGATCCTAAATGGCTAAAGTTGGCTGGTTTGTATCCATTAAAGGCAAGCAAGTTAGGTGTGTCTTTGAAATATCGCCTCAACTGTTATAATGGGTTGTTATTGTTACAAAGTTATATTTTTTGTATGATTATGTACCTACTCGTGAGTACGAGCTTTGTGCAGTTTGGTACAAAATAATGTATAAATAAATAATAATATCCTTGGACATTTTTGACGGCAAAAAAAAAGCAAGCTAAGCAATTTAATGATGACAATAATAAGAATAATGATACATTTATTTACATAAACTAAACTAAGTACAGCATATTTACATAACTGTTCAAAGTAAAATAACAACCAGTTGAGCCTCTTAAGATCGTTTTAAACGATCTATCTAACTAAATATAACTCAAACGATGAATTAAATATGATTATTTGTTTGCTCTACTTGGTTCTTGTAGGTTGTGAAAAAAATAGCAAGTAAATTTTAAATCTCTACGTAGTAAATTAAAGTCGCTTCCCACCGTTTGTACCTATGCTTAGATCTTTTAAAATACGCAACGGATTAAAATTGATAGAGTAATTCAAAAATTGTATATAGTATTATACAATTATTTATTATGCAAAGCCGTAAGTCACTAGTGACAACTAAAATGTATTATTTGTTTATTTAACTTGATTGTTTTATACAAGTGTCAAAACTAGCAAGTACATTTAAAATTAATAATAAATCGTTGTAACAAGAACTTTGTCATACGACAAATTTCATTAATTCCAGTCAACAAACCGAATATTAATTTTGAACAGTTATTTGTGCGAAGTTTGAATCAATACTTCTATTGTACTTTATTAGAGCATTCAGATTTTAATTAATTGTCAGAATTTGAACTATTCGTTCATCTGTGGTTTGATTGAAACGTTTCCAAAACTTGTTAATACTGTTTGGACAGGTTTAAGATGGGATTACCAGTGTTTTCGGATCCGGGTTTGCATTGTCACAATGATTGAAAATGTTTAAAATAAAACGGGTATTTTGAGAACACAATCAGAAACCAGCTTAGTAATCTGTTGTTTTATATTATAATAGATTGCAATACGATTCCTTATCTTTGAATATTTTATGTATTTCAAGTATTAATCAAAATTTAAAATAACTACCGACACGTAAAGGGTCACCTTTCAAATCAATCAGACCATTACCTCCTATTCTGATATCAGACCCTGTAGTATTAATATCTTGGAAACTTAAAGCTTTTTTTCTCGGCTTTTAAAGCTGTTAAGCTATGACGGAGGCCTTTAGGCGGGCCAAAAACTTCGTCACCAGAGTTGGCCACTTGTTCATACGAACGAACGAACGAAAGCTTTGAGCTAAACATTAAAGTTTGTTCCATATTAAGCGCAGGATCCACTCAAATTCACAGTTCTGGGGGTCTATCATCAGTTTAACGTAGTATTCACGCTCAAACAGCTGGACAGATTTTAATGAGGTACCAGGTATTATAAAAAAAGACTACTTTTGATCCCGGTATTCCCATGGGAACGGGAACTATTCACCGCGGGTGACACCGCGGGGCGCAGCTTGTCATATAAAATTGCCATACGTATGAAGATAAGAAAATGTGCTCTTATTGTTATAAACAACGCGGATACGATTCCTCAATTGAAAATAAAATATAAACAGTATTTCTATCACGAACCTTATAAAACTGAAGGTACAGTGAGCGCACCTACGAGTAGCAATTTATTCGAGTCCGCAAACAATCTAATTTAAATGTGGAGTGGAGACTGATGTGGCAATTTTCTCTGTCTCACATAGCCTAAGGGGTTTCTGAGGTTATATCTCTGTATTAAGTGCTGGGCTAGATTTGAATTCAGTGACTGTTTGTGTAGTTTTTTCTTTGTTTACTTGCATACATGCTGTGATTTAGATTCTCATTAGAGAGAACACAGTTTTTAAATTGCAACATACATTAAAGTTTCATGTCAAAGCATTTTTTTCATAGAAGCATCGTTTGCAAACTTTAGTTTTAGTTATTTATTTTATACGTCAAACGAATACGTAGAACGTTAAATATAGCATAATCATTCTAAATTATTATAAACGACAAAGTTTATATGGATGTTTGTTACTCTTTTACGCAAAAACTACTGAACGGATTTGGCTGAAACTTAATCCTACATATAGCTTAAAATCTGGAATAAATTCTCAAATGTTCTTAAGCCTACGCTCAACGGGACGTTGTAGGGAGCTGTTAGGTAAAGAAGGCTTCAATGTGATCCTAGATAAATGTTTTTTTATTTAAATTTGCCGAGCACCTAACTAATTATTCTATCTTCACCTTCCTCATTTGCAGGTAACTATATACACGGGCCTCTAAGGCGACTAATTGTTGTTTTCCTCAAAATTGCAAATTTCACTGTTTACTTATTATTATTTTTAATGAAAAGTCCTCTTTGTCCTAGTTAGGACTAGTTGTCGATCCAATGACCTTCAAATCCAAAGTTGAGGTGTTCCTCTACTCGTTCAACTAATATCAGTAGGTAAATAATATTACCCCAATTTACCTATAATTACACCTGATTACCGCTAGGCCTAAAATTGGTCAGTTAAACATGAGAGAGAGAATGTTCGGAATGCAACTCGATATGCGCTCCGACGGGAAATGATCGTCTATTCCCGTATGCTCCGTACGCCGTGTCCTCGTCACGGGGACAGCGGGACGTGATTAAATTTCTTTCCCGTTGTTCCCATAACGTAGATTCGGCTAACGGGGACAAAAGGAAGATATGGGCTTGTTCAGAAACCATATTTTTTTATTTTTAACAGTAATAAACGCAATTCAACATAGAGATTATTATAATATACCTTTATAAAATTATATGTAAATTTCATTTGAAAAGGTAAAATTGTAATTTTTTTCTCGTACAATTGTATACAGTTATGAATTGGAAACCTACTTTAGGTAAAGTTTTTTTTTATCAAAATATGGTGAGTACCTACTCTACCTTTTTATTCATAATCAAAACACTAACATCAAATAATAAATAAATACCTGCGGACATTCAACACAGCGTCATCTAGTCCCAAGCTAAGCAATTTAATGCTTGTGTTATGGTAACCAGATGACTAAAAAATAGTTTGATAATAACAGTTATCAGCAAAACAAATTGTTATCATGCAGCCTACCTGATATCTCAGCTCGGCATATAATTCTCTTTGCGTCGGCCCGAAATCACCGCGGTATAGCGCGAAACTTTTAACTCTCATCAAGTCTTTTTAATGTACACTCCTGTGGTAATTTATTGATTCATTTGATTTTATTGATGGGTTTGAGAGTCGGTAGCTGACTGGCGTCGTGTCCGGTGGACGCAGCAACAGGCGGTAGGGGCGGAGTTTTGTACGCGCCTGCGCACAAAACGTTGCCATGGCGACGCGAAGCGGATGTTTGTGATAAGGAGAGCTTTTGTGATTGACTGTACAATCATGCATTGATTTATTGTGTACTTTTATAGGTAACGGTGAGATTTTATCTCGTGAATGTATGAAAAGTTTCTGAACTGGATTTATACCTAGACATGGATTTATTATAAATATACAAGATAGACCGAAATAGAATTGTGAATTTTTTTATGGATAATATTAGATATTTTATAAATAAAGTCTTGCGCTATTTTTAAGAATAGAAAAACATTACCATTCATGAAAATTGGTGCGTTCATAATATACGCCAGCGAAGCGAAAAAAATAATTTCATTTTTAAGTTTACTCTTATATTTAAACAAGTATTAGTAAAGCTAAGGTAAAACTATAATTTTGCAAACAGTATCAAAGGGTACGCGGGTCAACGTAACAATGAAAGCGAAACAGCATACATATGAGTACTATGAGTAGGTATGTACCTATACAGTACCAGTGCTCGAGGTAAAAGCATCGGACCATAAAGTTTTGTTTCACTTTGAGCGAAAGCCGTCTCAAAGCATTGTACAGGGTGTCTTTTTATCTCAGTAAACCTCCACTTTCAAGGGGTCATAGAATCTTTTGTACTTCAACAGTGCATCAACAAATTCCAAGATTAATGATTTTCATCCCTAAGTAACTATAAACATTTAATAATGCCTGCAAAACCTTTTAAGGCTTGACAAGGCTAAAATAGTTAATTAAGGGCGCTGGATTATTTTGAATTGTCTACAATAGGTGATTCTGTTCCGGTTTGTCGACGATACGCACGACGGCACGTCTGTGAAGAATTAGGGAACCAGAGATCCATTGCTATTTACATTATGTATCAATCCAAGCTCAAGTGGGTAGGTGATTATTTTTGTGTTTTGTAGCGTCCAGTGGATACTTTTAAAGAACATCTTAGCATCTTAGAGATGAGTGAATTTTAAATTGCGTAATCAATTTTGCGAACTATCTACTAGCATAGATGATGTCAGATTCTGAAGTCACTCAAGCTTAAATGAATAGATTTTTCTTCGCATTTGTTAATAAAATAACAACCTGTACAGTAGGTAGTCTCCGTAAAGGCGAAGAGTAGTTTGACTCTTGCAAGTAAAGAGGGCAATGAGTGCGCAATTTGGCAGTTGGCAATATTAACGGTAGTTTTTATGAAACTTAAATTTTTTATAATCATTTATTTCATTTCGCTTAGCGAAAATGGGAAATAATGATACTTACATTCGAAATACAAACGAGATTTTCATACAAACTTAGGTTTAGAAAGAAATATTATTTTTAAATAGATAGCTCTATCTATCAAAAGAGTTAATTGTAAATTTTATAAAACAATTTGTAAATTCAACTGAGAAAATGAACATTTGAACAATTGAAACATTTATCGGCATGGTGCAGCCCGTCGCATCCCATAGCTCTATAGGTATCTATAGGTGCCTTTGTTCAAATTTACAATAAAACTATAATCCCCAAGCGCCATATTTTAAACAACAGCTTGGAAAAGCATTTCACCGTAAAAAAAACCTTCAAAGCTAATCCATTATGCTGGAGGGCTTAGATTCGAATCCATCGCTTGAAGACCGTGATACCAATTAATTAGTACCTTTTAATCCTTTCTCGTATTACAAAAACAACGTTGGCATTTACCCTGTTCTCCCCTGAAACCATTCCCTTGCTGCGCTTAAATTTAATCACGTTCAAATTAACGATACTGATAAGGGTTGATTTTAGATTTTTCGCTTTTTTATCAATTAATTCGAAACCTTTTAATTTAAAAATATCATGATACTTTTTTATACCGTGCTATAAAACTTTACTTATGTCCTGAGTTCAAAGCATTTATTATTGTTGTACAAAACAAAAATCAGAACGGTAGAATTTTCATATTTACTTTATATTTACTCTCACTTGTATTATTTTTGGTGAGGATAGAACGTTGAGATATGTTAAATTACCAATTTACGTAGAATAATTAAATAAATTATTTTAATAAGGCTGAGGCTGCATTAGAGATGTAACGGATAGAAGTGTTGATCAGTTACTAAACCTGTATCGTCAAGATTTACAGCTTGCCAAAAATGATTGCTATGCTCACAGCATTAGAAATCACATTATTTTCAAACAATTCACAAATACAATTTTAAATTCTCAACCAACTAATCCAGAACCCATCTTTTCTAAACATCTTTGTTTTTATATCTCAAGCAAGACCTAAATCTAAAGTTCTTAATCCTTGTCCAGCTTAGCTGGTCAGAAAACAGGTGAGATTGCGAGACCCATCGGCTAACTTCTCAAGCTATAAATTCAGGAGTCACTTTTACAGCTCATGAGAACATACTTTATTTGAAGTGTATGGTGTAGGATTTTAGCGTTTGAAGAGCTGTTTATGACTGACAAATATATTTGTCAGAACGCAAAATATACCTACTAGTGCACTTATACCATGTACGAGTACCTACTTGTAATTTATTCTTTATACAATGTTTCTCTTGTAGAAATATGAACAAGTATTTTTTTAAATGTCATGTTAACTTTTAGAGTCTTCTAGTTTTAATCTAGGGATAAAATAACGTGATGTCCATTATCCATCCACAGGTTGTCTGGTAGAGATCGCTTTTAAGCGATAAGACCGCCGATTGTATACCTATCATAATTAAGTTGTTGTAGTTTACTGCATTGTTAATTTTTCTTATATGGTGTGCAATAAAGTATTTTCTATTCTATTCTATATTTTTATTGTGTTTACTTATATAACTTACCTATTGTTATTTTGGCCGATGAAGTTCAAATATCAAATTCACCTTATTTTTTCTCAAACAATTTAAAAAAACAGTAAGCTGTTAACACCTGACTTTAATGTTTACTGTTATAAACACTATAAAAGCAATATATCTACTGAATATTTAGAATGATTCGTGGAATTATGAGTTTTCCCATATTTTGGTAGAGTTGCATGCGCCATGATCATGGTTTTTAGTGTTCATAATGTTTAAAAAGTGATATTGTATTGTGTGATTTCATATTATTATCGCTATGTCTCACGTCTTTTACCAAAAGTAAGCTCGATAGCATTAAGTGGATAATCCTGGGTTCATACTTTCATCTCTATAATGGATGCAGTGAAACCATTTATTGCCTCCGGGTTTTTATGGTAGTGAGTGGTATGTGTATATACATACATTATAATATATTGATACGAGTATAATTGGTGCTGCTTTTATCGTGTGTAATCGGCTTATGTCATGCTTGTCATTTGTGATATTAAAATATTGGCTGAATGGATTAACTCGGAAAGAGTATGGTATTTTATTATTTTCAACTATGAACTACCTAATTAGAAACAAAAATAAACGACGTCATAGGAAAGTAACAGTACTATTACTTTCTTAATTTTTTTAATGTATAATATTACGTCTAACCATTACTAGGGACCGTTAAAGTTACAATTTTCATTCTTTAACAAAAATAAGTCACCAAAAAGATATTTTTACTTAAGAAAGTCTAAGACCCAAACGAGTTTATAAAACTAGAAACTGTTCGTCGGCAAGGAAATGTTCAGGACCTTTTACCGTCAACTGCAGTCGCTTCAGGAAATGACGCCTCCTAAAGAAGTTTCCCGACTTTTAGTTTTTACTTGAAACTTTTTACCAGTCTTATTTTGTAAAGAGAGTAGAAAATATGGTTTTTGAACTGTATATTTTATCCGTATTGCTTATATCCAAGAGCCTTTTTAGTTCAGTGAGTTATTTATTTTGAAAGTTTAAAACTTATGTTCGTATTATCCTTATGGAATTTTACTTCAAACTTATTACTAGTTATAATAACTAGGCGGTGATACATTTTGCTTTTGTATGGAACGTTCTCTTCTGCAGAATGAAATCATGTGCCAAATATACATTACATTCTCATGCATAAAAAAATCCCTGTTCTCGGAGAGCACCGCAGCCCCGCAGCACAGCGTGCACAAGTACATTAAATGCGTCATGGGCTATGAACGCGTTTACAAGAATCTAAGTACTTAGCGTTGTAATTAAACGAATATAATTATTTGAAATCGTTGTATTTAGAAAACATAGTATAACATAATAGTTGTCTATTTAAATCAATTACTCTAGTGTTGTTTCTATCCAATTTCATTTTGAAATATTACACTAATGTTACACCATGTTATTTGATAACTAATCTATGGCACAAATTGTTTTATATTTTAGTCGAGTATAGTTACAGTTTTCGGGAGGCAAATCTAATTTAGCAGCACATTCGTAAGCGTCAGTATTAGTAATGATACAGGAAGACGTTTGTATGACGTAGGGATCCTCGGAAATCCGCCATGATGGATGTCTTGCATTAGGATGTGCAGGTATCGTGAACTTAGTAGATTTGATTGTACAAAGTATTCATTATGTTTGTATGAGCTAGTGGCTAACTCTGGTGACAGAGTTTTTAGGCCTCCTAAATGCTTCCATCATGGTAACGACTTTTAAAGCAGGGACCGAGAATTTGACTTGCCCTCTGAATCACGGATAGTCACTATAATATAAGTAAACTTTAGAAAATACTGATGATTTACCTTATATGGCTAACTTCTCTATTAAGAAGCAGTTCGATGGTTAGTATTTCGATGCAATATTTTGATACAGAATTGTAATATGGATGTTTTATAGAAGTAGCGTAAACAACTTGTTTGTCATTCAACTTACCAAGTATCACTTAAAACTGAAATAAAACGACCCAAAGGAACTGCTTATAAATGTGATCTAAACCCTGAAACATATTCTCTGTACAACAGAGTACATTAAAGTTCGTTCAGAAGTTTCACTAGGACTGTAAATGTGCTTACTGTAATAGTTTGTATGCAAGCATAATATAATGCAAGATAGGGGCAGATTATAGGATGACCTCTGTGGCAGAGTTTCTTTTATATTTTATAAAAAGTAATAAAATAAAAAAAAATATTGGTAAGCATTTCACAAAGCGCTATCACAAACCTTGTACTATAGGAACCTAATAGAATATATAAATAATTAATAAATACTTAATAACAACACACAAATTAAGTAAAAATACAACACACAGAAACAATAATCTATATTCATGACTCAATTTAAATGATAAAAAGTTTTTTAATTTCGTTAGCAAAAATGGTATCTGAATCTTTAGTATTAAAGCTCATTTTACGCCAAAGCTTTATTCACAGTGAAAGCCAACCGGAGCCAATTCTCAAAGCAAACCGACTTATTTGCCGAAAACTTTATATTTATCGCTGCAGTGTCCATTCGTTCCGAGTTGCTAGTAAATTAGCCCCAGAACAAACAAGTTGATGTAGACTTAGCAGTCTCAATGTAAGGATGCTTTATTTATTTACAAAACAGCATTAATAGCCGAATACTTTACATTTGTGTCAATTTCATTTTTTTTATACGACCGGCTTAGCTCAAAGGATGGCGTTGGACAAGCATATTAAATAAATAAATATCCTTGGAAATTTTACACAGCATCAACTCATGCTAAGCAACTTAATGCTCAATCTCCCAAGCTACTACAGTGTCCCGTGAGTGTAGGCATAAATTACCTCCTGACACTGTATAAACAAACCATCAAGTAAAGATGTAAATCGTTCATTTTAACGTTTATTTATAAAAGCATAAACAAACTTACCACTTGAATTCCTGGCACCTGATTGATTCTAAACCTATTGAAGGAACTTATTATTTAAGGACTTACTAATTATGGTTAGCTCTGAAGCACCTCTAAAAAATCGGATTGGTTTTATTTGAATTGAAAAGTAGGCTTAACTTCTCGTAAACTTACCTGGAACAAATAAAAATAATTATAAATAATACTTCTATACTAATTAATGTATAAAGAGTAAAGTTGGTTTGTTTGTATGTTTGGGGTAATCTCCAAAACTACTCATCCGATTTCAAAAATTTTTTCACCGATGTGTAGCATGGACGTTTCGAATGAACATAGGCTATATTTTATCAAGATAGGTACCACGCAAGTGAAGCCGCGGGCGAGTAAGCTAGTGGTATATGTTTTGCTTGCCGTGTGGTTAGATATTTGTTGTTACTTCTATAGCCAATATATAACTAAAGTAAGAAAACCCCAAGTACATCAAAAGTAGCTGTAAATGAAACGGTTAATTCGAACAAAATAATATAAATATAATGTTAAAGATACAAAGCGTCTGTTTGTTTTAATTATTCGCCTGAATATAACAATTATAACAATCTGCATAGCACATAATTTTCCTCCGGCGAAGTCATTTGTTACAAGCTTATTAGTGGTGCCCTCTGGGAGGCTGTCTTGCTTGCGAAGTGAAAATGTAAGCTACTTATTTTTGCTGTTGTACCGAAATTTGAGACAGTGCCACTTGTAAACTTAAGCTAGATATTGCTCTTATAAATAAAGTTAAATCTAATGTCTAATGTGATCGTTAAGACAAGTAATTTACAATACGGATAGAATTCACAGGTTTAAATTTAGTGATGTGGCCATTTTTTAGGGATTCAGTGGAACAATCACGCTGTGGAAATATTAAGAGTTATAAAAAAGTGGATTAAAAATATTTTTCAGACTGTACTGGTTATTTTTATTTGTCGTTAACTTGATGGGCATTATGATCATTAGATCAACCTATTATGTCATAGACACATATATAATAAGATGAACTTAAAGCCATTGTGATTTTTTTGTTCTGATTAGAAAAACACGATTAGATAAATTTAAACTAGCTAATAATCAAAGTTTTAGTTAATGTTGCAATTAAAAAAAAATCTAGCATTTTTGCTGTTAAAATCAATATTCTTCTACGAAACAAAAATATATTATTATAAAATAATCAAAAATGTATGAATAAGTATTACCTAATGTACTATAATAGTATGAAATAATAACAAAACAGAAATAAAATAAACTTTATCTATTTTCAATAAATCCTATTTCAAAATGTATAACTTGGTAATAAAAATGTCCACAACATGTATTTACTTTCGCCGAAATAGGTAAGTTCTATTCACAGAATCGTATGAGTTAAGGTGCGGTTTTGATCCACGCTCCTTACGACAATATTCACGAAACAAAAACTTTATTCCGAATAAAACTTTTAAAGTTCACAATTGTTGTGTAATGGGTATTTTATCCATCCTCCGATCGTTTGGTATATTTTCATCTTTCACCTTTATAATATTAGTGTGATGATAGTAGGAATCAAAGAGAATAAAATCACTACATGTAGGAATTAAATGTTCCCACATTCAAATGCGAAATTATTTAGTTATTGCACCTAACTAATTGTATTTATGAAAGAGTTTATGACTATCAGTACTCCTCAAAGCTTTTGGCATGGTTTAACGGCTTACCTCAGTCCAGTCTCAATAACCTATATATATTTGGTTTTTCTTACTGTGGTTAGATATCTGACATTACCTACTTCCATACTAATATCTGACCACAGCAAGCAAAATCACAGATTACTAGGATATTGAAACTGGGCGTTACTGTATCTCAATAATAAGTGCGGTCGCAGGTCGCGTCTTCCACAAAAGAGCCTTAAACAGAGAAGAGGTTGTATTCAATTTACCGACAGGTCGTTTTGATGATACACAAGCTTGCGCTGTTCTACTGGATTTATGCTTGAGAAACATGTCTTTACTAGTCTCAGGAAATGTTGGCAGCACTGACTGACGCGCAATTATCTATTCTGTGAGTTTGTGTGATGTATTTGCGAGAGTAGAGTACATACTATACTTGCATTGATTTAATATTAAAATATTGATTTAAAGCTTAAAAAGTTTAAAATGTACTTTTTTTTTTAATCTCGAGATTGCATCTTACATAGTAGTTTGAACTTTTTCTTTCATAGAATCCTATAACGTTGTCCAAAAATCTTGGTCCTTACCAAGATTTTTGGACAACGTTATAGGATTCTGTGGAATTTTCATTTTCGACTTAAGACTTCAGTTGTATAGAATTCAAAATTCGGTTCGTTCGTATTTTTATTCTAAACTATTAATCCCAAGTCTTCGTAATACATCTTTTCATATGTGTAGCACATTCAAACTCGCCATCGAATAGATAACTCAGAACGTCGTTAGTGCGCTTTGAATTCAGTTATTTATGGTTCAAACTGCAAATAAAGAGGTTCATTAGGGTGCCTCGTTATGTGTCGCATTGCATCCCAGAGGTCACTTGTCCAAAACTATTCAATGCAATTTAGCTTCACACATGTCGATTTAGACTGTTTTGCTAGTTCTAATTAAAAAAACAATTTTATGTTTGTATAAGCTTGTAAGTACGAGTACGAAAGACTTTTATGTTTTGTTATGGTAACCAGATGACTGGCATACTACATAAATACATGGTTTTTTGTTAATACACTTATTATTACATAGAAAACACCCAGACTCGAGACAAATATTTGCACATTCAATCATAGTATACTTACGAGAAAACAAAATCAAAAATTAACAATTTTATGAGTATATACTAAAATATAAATCTTTTAAAGGTTGTCTGTAGTCTATACCGAAATATCAGTACCTGCTGTAAATGCATACCAAATTTATTCAAACACTGTATCTACTCAAGCAGGAAACTTTTAAGGCGGGTAATGTTAAAACCAAACGGTGCACAGAATAAATAAGACTGAATTCCTTTCGGCCAGGGAAGACGTATGGTGTATCGCACCCATTTCATTCTTAACGTCCGTCGGTCGCTGAATCTGTTTTATGGGTGCTACGTGAGTCCGGACTTACTTAGACGGCCGTAAATCTAACATAGCCATGCTTACTTACTACCTAGACTAATTGGTCAGACCGAAATTAAATACGAAACTAGACATTGCATTGTGTTACATTATAGCTTTCAAAGTATGTTGTGACACCCTTTAGTTACGATAGCTCCAGACTTAAGATACCTTACGTATTTGTTTTTGAATAAACATTGTAAAACATTGTTAGCGTCCTTTTAGATACATAAAATAGTTGGTGTTATATTAGTGTTGTTAATTACAATGTAATTAAGTAGACTTTCTATTTTTAAAACAATCTCTTTTATACTTACTTACTTAAATTAAAAAAATATGTTGAAGTGTGTATTATTAATAAATATGTCTGCAATGATAATAGAAAAAAAATATATTCTTGATCATTTTACACAGCGTAATAACATTTAGGTATATTACCTAACTGTAAAAAAAAATAAACCAAAACCATGACTACGAGTATAATATTTCAACCTACTGTTACAGTAGTCGTACGACTACAGGTAGTCGTTCTCTCAAAACTTTATGGCATTTGAGATCCATGAAGATGTCTTAAGTGGTAGTCAGAGCCAACGTCCACCTAAATATTCGGTATAATGTAACCCAAGCTTCCGCTCGCGGTTTCATTCGCATGGTACCAACCCGGATAAATATTGTTATGTTTGTTCGTCTTTCACGAAAAAATTACTGAATTGTATTTAGCTGAAACTTGAAATGTACCTGCTCCTACATAATAATAACTAAATATATATGCTACTTTTTAACTGGGTTAGTACCACGGGAACAAAGCTGCGAGCGAAAGCATATCCACCGTAAACCACAGACACCTCAAAAATTATAGCAATCAAAGTTCACCCAACCAAAATATCGTTACGTTTCAACTAAAGCGCAGAAATAAATTGGCGCCCAATATAAAAGTGAGCTTGGTTTAAAATTGCTTCGTTCTGCCTACCAAGCACTGAATCAGGTCGCCCAGTCCAACAAAAAACGCAGTATCGAAAACCCAGCTAGGATTTCGGCAGTACAATTGTATCAAAGGCTATAATTTATTGTGGATTATTTTTATGGTTTGCCTTATAAAATATATTTATATTTAACTAAGTATATCGCTATATTTACAATGAGTGATCTGTCATACGATCAGATTCGATCATTTACATAGATTTATTCCATTATAATACTATAAAACTGATAACACTGGTACTTGTTTCAACTCATTTTTTTCCCCAAACGGATATCACTTTTAAATAAATATTGTTACGAATAACAACAAACTTGATTCGGTACAGTCAGCTCAGTCAAACCCAATGGGATGATATACCTACTTGACTTGATTGGATTTATTTATTATATTATTTATTTATAACTTATATTCATCATATCAACTTTACCCCCACATTATCAGACGGTTAATGTAACCGGCAGCAAAACATTAACTTTCCATTGAAAACTTCCCCATCGAAAGGTCAGCCATCCATACCAATAATTGTATTTCAGATACAAGTATATTAAATTTTGTATACCTGCGATGCCTCGGCCCCATTTTGCGAGGGTATTGAAGCTTGAAAGCCAAAAAACGACTGCGTGGAAAATGACTACCTATGCTTTCAATTGTTTATTTTTGGCATTGTTTTATGGAGTAGCTACTTTGCAAAACTTATCGTTAGAGACAGACTGAAGTAACAAAGGTTTGATATTAAATTATAGTATCTATACCTATATACAAAAAATAAAATATCTAAGTATACTTAAATAAAACGTTTTTATTTAGGGTGTTAGATTGTCGGTCCCGGTTTTTAAAGTCCTTAAGCCATGACTAAGGCCTTAGGCGGGTTAAAAACTCCGTCACCAGGGTTGGCCTCTTGCTCATACGAACTTACTTTATTTTAATATTTAATTAACTATAGATAATACTTTGTCTTTTAGTAATAAACGTTTTTTCGAAAAGTCCAAGGATGGTAGTCAAACGAACATAATTCAATCTGTTATGATGTCCTATTGCAAGTAAACTTTATCACCATAGATGGCCACTTGCTCATATAAACTTATTTTAGTTAAAAAAAACGTTGTCATCTTTAGTATCACTGCAGGGAAAATATTTCCCCTCCTTGAATTCCAAGACTCGTCAATGCTTGGTTTGACCATTGTGTAAAAAATTAGAATAACACGAAATAATCACAAGCTTGCTACATAAAATATTAGTTAAAAGCAAACATTCTAAGTTCCATACTATTTTCTTTATATACAGTATAACTTTAAATAATTAAGCAAATGGACGTCCGGTACCACTGGGCTTCAAGCAATCAAATTAATTCAACCCATTTTAATTTTTGCAATCCCGGTGGATGCTAAAGTGATATTGTGTTTAGGAGTTCTCTTGCAGCTTTTAACTGAATACAGGTGAAGAAGAAAAATGAAGAAAGTCTCGAGAATTTATTCAGATTTTATAAAGGTACTGAAGACTAAAACGGTGTTAAGTGATAAAACCATTTGTTCATTAAAAATGTTTGATAATAAGCTCGGCCGCGGTTTTTGCCCTTTTATACCTAACTGGATTTGTGTTCTTCCAGGTCATAAACTATGAATATTTAAAGTTTCAAACAAATTCTTTCAGCAGTTTTTGCGTGATAGAGCAACAAATATCCATACATCCACACATCCATACAAACTTTCGCGTTATAATATTAAGTGGGATTTATTTTATACGAAATTTTTCCGTGTTTCTAAAAAGGCGGCCGATCCTAATTTTTTTTCTAAGACAAAAAGTTAAGTATGCATTATCTTTAATTGTATGCTAAATATTCATTTCGCAATAGTTTTGCAACGTTAGTTGCTTTGTCAAATACATCATAATCACTTTAACTTATTAGATGCATCAATATTTTTTTTTATTATTAATTACGTAACTTGACTCATCGGAAAGGTTTTAATTTTAAACGTAGAACGAGAACACGATGGTCTTGCTTAAGTATTTTAAGGCATATACATAAACACATTTACAAAAGTTGCAGATATCAGGATATATACCTACCTACTTTGTATCCTAAAATGTAATGTCTAAATGTAATGAATATTTCAGTTTGCCGTAGAAAATATGATGTTAAGTTATTTTGAATAAAACCTTGGTATATTTTTTTATCAAAACAATTAAATAAAATTACTTAATGCTTAAGCTTCTAATAATCTGTAATAAGAACATACATAATAATTCACTTTTATTCATAATAGGTATTCTTTACGCATTGACGGCTGCTCTTAGACATTAATATTATGAATATTGAGGAAACCTAATAAAGCTACGAACAAAATCAAGGGACGCTCAAATTTCGTGAACTAATGATAAAAACGTACGATTTGTCTGTGAAAATTGCGAATAAACTTTGTAATATTAAAATGTAATAAAACCCTCGATACTTAATATAATTTTGAAGCGACCGCGCCTACGGCGATGTCGGACGGTAGGGCCGGCAATTCGCTTAGCAAAATTAGATAAATATACATAGCTTTCATGGGTAAATTTGATACTACAAGAGTTTATCAGATTAAAGTTTAATACAGAAATTTTATTTAATGTAGGTAAGTATTTGGTATTATGATCAAGATAAAAAAAATTAGAAACAGTTAAATTTTTTTTATGGTAGGTAACGTAAATAAGACAAACGTTTTTTTTATCTTTATCCCTTTAAAAGAACAATTTTACAAAATAAACTGTACGCCGGTTCAAATATAAACAAAATAAAAATAACCGTCACGTACGCAATATCGTCCTGTGTACACCAAGCTCACACGGCGGCGCCACCGTCGCAAATCAATAGGACAGCGTTGCTAGGCAACGATCATGTAGCAAAATAAACAATCAGACGAGCCCCAGCCCTGAGTAAATTTACCTTCTTATTTTATTACTTGTGTCAACATTTTAGATCTATATTATTGGATTATTTACCCCTGTACACGGAGTATCATGTTTTTTTGATTTGTTTATTGAGATATTGTTTTGTGAAAGATGGTTCTGCTACCTCCGTGCGCTCCTGAAAACTGTGGGAATGGTAGGGATTTTAGAAACTCTTTGAAGAAGCCCAGTCCAAATTATCCTTATGGAAATAAGACGAAGAAACCCAGGATTGTTCCTGCTTTTACCATCCAAGGTATGCTAGTTTAAATTCATCTTGCTTTTTTTCTGAAATTTTGTAAACCTTATTATCATCGAAGCGCTTGCAAATTTAAGGCCTGTTCCCACAGCGGCAGCGATTACCGCGTAGGTCCTATGCAAAATTTATTGTTTATATTAGGAACATTTCCCAATTTTTTTTTTTTTTTAACTTCCTTTGAAACTGTTGGGCAACGGTTTCCGGCAAACTCATCCAACCGTTTCTACCCGTCGCTGAATCCCACGTAGGATTTAAAAAATAATAATGACATTTCTTATTGTAGCCATGCAAAAGAACACCAGAGTAATCGGCCCGCCAAAATGTGGCGTAATGGACCCAAAACCACCAAAACCGACGATGTTCAGAAAGTGCTATCAAAGAGGAGAGTTCCCTATATCGATCGAGTTCACTACATTTGGCAAGCAGCTGGCATGGAAGGTACCTATTTTGTTTACTTCTACACCATCTTTATCCTCATGGCCACAAGCAGCCAACCTATTGCTCCTGATCATTTTATGAACTTTCCACTTTCACATTTTCTAGAATAGATTTTAAGCATAATACATAATAAATCAGTTTATATTACTGCGTCAGGGTAGGCGATCACAACAAGAGATTATGACGCACTTGATTAGATTAGAGATTAGGAAGCCAGATGGTCTGATGACATAGAAAAGGCAGCAGGGAAGTATTGGATGCGACTGGCACAGGATCGGAAAGAATGGCGTAAAAATGAAGAGGCCTAATACTCAGCAGTGGGTAGATTTGGGCTGATTTGATAGAGATAGAAAACTAGTTTGATTTAAAAATTTGTTACTTCTCAAGTAACTGCATGTGAACTATTCTAATGAAGGTAGGAACCAATCGGCAGAATTCTGTGTGAATGAATATTACCTGTGTATATGTTTAGGCCTTTTATTTAGTTACGGTTACATACTAGAAGCTACTTAAAAATATTTTTTCCAGGTGCCAATAGAAAAGCTAGATTTCCACCACTACCTGCCAATGTTCTTTGACGGACTAGCTGAAGCGGCTTACCCCTTCAACTTCATCGTGGAACGTGGCATCAACGATCTCGTATCCAAGGGCTCGTACAAAGTACTTCCAGTTGTGCCACAGCTGATCATTCCAATCAAAAGTAAGTAAAAGATACGCGATAAAATCCTGTAAATTCAATTTAAAAGCATGAGTTGTGATCGCGAAAGTTTAAGAAATACTTTAGTAAGTAAAAGGCTTGTGACTATACTTTTAGAACGGAAGAGTCTCATAGATAATCGGATCGCTTATATCATAAGATATTCAAAATCTTTTGAAAGCAACAAGGACAGAAATCAAATTATATTTATGTTATGTATACCTAACAACATTTTCTATAAAGCATAACGATGTAAATTTTTTATATTTAAGTTGTATCATAGACAAAATAAATTTATCTATGGTTGTATTTAGCTTTGAACTTACCGTTCTTTTGTATTCTTACATTTTTAATTTCGCCTAGATAGGATTTGAGGACGTAAAATCGTAAAGATACCATATTATGAGAATAATTTTTTTTTAATACTTTGTATATCCAACGCATCATACCATGTTTTTTCCCCAGATGCTCTTGCAACGAAACGGCCAAACGTCATCTGTCACGCACTCAAATGCATTCAAATGATAGTGGTCGGATGCGACCGGGTCGGGGAAGCGCTTGTGCCTTACTACAGACAGATCCTTCCAATGCTGAACCTGTTCAAGAATAGGAACCGTAAGTGTATTAATGAGTCTCATAAAATAAAACTTAAATGATGTTCGTTGGCCGCATAACTTAGGCCGTTTGGCTGAACGAACAATACGACTGTTTATTTTTTTTACGTAGGTATATTATTACAAAAAAGCATTAAAATTTTGATTTCAACTTAAAAATTTAGACTGGAAATTGTCGCGTCTGCTAGTAATTAATATACAAAATGCTTGATTGTGATCCAGTTTATTACCATGTATTTGAAAGATCCTACTCGTATAAAGTTTCACATAAATATATGGATCAAAGATTGATGCTATTAATTTAGTAAAAACTTCTTTAATCTGATTCCAAGTCATCGATTTGTTGGATCAATTGGTAAACTACTCATTTTTTTCGTCTCACGTTAACAGTTTAAAATATAAGCAGAAAAAGAAAATGTTTTTAAAATTATTCTGAGAAAAGCAGAGCCACTTGTTACCTAATTTACTTTGTCAGCTCGTTTTAACCAAAGCTTGGTTAAACAATAATGACGAACAATTTACAAAACATTAGCTCAGAGTAAACTGAGCACAAAAACGACTCTCCGACCTCGGTCGCAACTATTTCACGAAATGTAGCCACTTCATTTTGGGCTCGGCAGGCTTTCAATAACGCAGCCACTGAAGTCACTCAGCTACACTGAATTTTGTATTTAATTGAAGAAAATTTGAGGTTTTTGTTTTAAATTCCGTAAATTTACAACCAAAAGGTATTTGTACTACCTACTTTTGGATCTTTAAGCGTTTTTAGATCCTTTGAAAATGTATATCAATGATCCTTATAGTAGTTATATATGATCATCAATTTTTGCAATGATAGTATTTCAGTCACTCGTCTGTACACACGTCATGTCAAACAAAACCCCTGGAACGTGTCGGATTCCCAACAATGAGGGAGGGTGTCAGCCAGTGGCGAGCTGTGCCACCAATCTGCAACGAAACATTGTCATCCCTATTTAAATCTACATAAGAATCTTATTTCAAAATCTGGGGAATGTGTTATGTATGTAATTAATCTCGGATACCACGACGAGTCTATTACCGAAAATAATATCATCTCATGTGATGCGTGTCAATTATGTCGCCTGTTTGATTGATGTCGTTCGATCGTGTCGCGAGGTCGTGTATTTGAGTATAAACTTGATGTAGTCAGATTATACTCGACCTTAAAGTAAAGGCTTAGGTCTCACCTTATAAGTAAGTAAGTTCGTATGAAAAAGTGGCCAACTCTGGTGACTAAGTTTTTAGGCCACCTGAAGGCCTTCGTCATGCCTTTTTGACAATTGAACGTTCCCTCCGAAGCACTTATTTCTCAGCCTTTAATGCCACTTGTTAGGGTCACCCATCCAAATTGTGACCACTCGGAACTTTGCTTTGCGTTGCGTTTGCGATCATAAGTAGGTACTGTTATTGTATAAATGAATTTTTGTTACATATTAACGCAAAAACTACTTATTGGATTTTGCTGAAACTTAGATGTATTTTTAATTAAAATCCATTAAGCAGTTTTTTGCGTGAAAGAGTAACAAACATACATCCATGCAAACTTTGCGTTTTTAATAAGAGTATACAAATATATTTATTTAGTGATAATTTAAATGATACATATTCCTCGTATAATAGAAGTATATAAGTAGTTTAATAGAATTACAATCTTTGATTTTATTGTAAGAAAAACTTTTTTCCATCCGCGCAGAAAAGTCTAGCGCAGATTTTATTCCGAAATACATCATATGAAAATGTGCAGTGTTTTTGTTTTTCAAATATGAGACTACGTTACAAAATAAAAATCAACAAAACCTCCATTCAAAGGTAGTTTTGATTGGATGTAGCAAAATGTGTGTACAAAACTTTGCATCAGTCCATTTCGGTATTTCGATCAAAGGATTTTTGTGAAATCCGTAAAACTATAAATATTTTCTTACATCAATAAAAATATTGTATTCAATAACAAAATATATTTAAATATTTTTATAACCTTTAGTACATCAAGTGGTAAAATGATTTCAAAAAGAAGATTTATTCTCACTACTAAATAAACTTTCAATTATTTCATGAAAAATAAGACCGTTATTTTATTTTAAAGTGCCTTTTTACTCAGTTTGAAAAATAAATAAATATCCTTGGACATTTTTACACGGCGTCATCTTAGTTAAGCAACTTAATGCTTGTGTTATGGTACCAGATGACTGATATAATACCTGGATAGATTATTTTTTGTTAATATATACATACTGTAGATAAAAAACATCCAGACCCGGAACAAATATAAAAACATTTTGTCCCGTGGCGGGAATCGAACTCGCAAGCCCCGCGTCTCAGGCGGGCCTTCACCCACTGCGCCACAGACCTCTGTGGCGCAGTGGGTGAAGGCGACGGCGACGTGAAGGAGGACGACCTCGTCCTAAAAATGTATGCAAACCAGTAAGACTTTCGTTAGCGACGACGAACTTGTACCCTGTCAAGGATGGAATACTTATACCTGAAATAGGTACACTTTTCTTAAACAAGTTTCTTCCAAGCATCATAATCACATTGTTTCAGAATCTCTGGGTTCCGGGATCGACCACACTACCACCAGAGGAGAGAATGTGGCTGATCTCATTGAAGACACTCTTCAGATCCTTGAAAGATACGGTGGTCCTGACGCTTTCATCAACATCAAATACATGATACCGACTTACGAGTCTTGCGTGCAAAACTGAACGCTATCGTCATGAAAATATTTACTTGAACATCTATTGTAAGGTTTATTTTTGCTTGTTATTGTAGTGTTGCTTTCTAAAAAAATTGCACTCCACTCACGTTGTAGGTACACATAGTAAAAAACATTTAACATAATACCTTTTTCAATTGAAAAATGTGTATGTGTATTATGTAAAATTTTAATTTATAATATTATTAATTTGTTATTCGAGTAATTAATAAACAAAATTAGCTCATTTTATCATGTAAAATACTCTTCGCTTTATATTTAATGTGATATAGGTTATTTAGTTTATAGTTTAATTTTGTTACTCATATTTGTGTACAAAACTAGGATTAATCAGTTTTTATACTTTGAGATTATTTATTTAAAAGTTACTTGTATAATAATTAGTTTACTTTTGTCATTTAAAATTGAAAGTGTATAGGCATGAAATTTAAAATTTTATGAATAAATTTATGTGTGTCATTTTTGAATATTTATTGATACAAGTTCAATTAACGCGTTCACTGCCTCGTATACTTAATAGTATACTTAATAATTCATGGTGTAATTAAGATTCATTTAATAAAGTAAACAAACTGCCCAAAATACTCAAATTCATTTTAAGTTTAGTCAAAAATGAAGTTAATAATGATTTATTATTTTATGGTGTGAGAAATATGATGAATTAAAGTAAATCATAAAACCAACTTAAATTGACCTCTCTGAAAAGTTAACTCAGATCAATATCGAGTAAATTTTTCCCCGTTTTAAAAGTTAAATATCTGCAAATTTAATATTTGTCAAGTAGCTCGAAACTTGAGAAGGGAAATTCGGAGTTCTTAAGCAAAGTAAGGATAGATAAACACTATCTGATTGCGTCCAGCAAGAATCGATATCTCCGAGAAATTGAAGCGAACTGTGTCTACCAACCCGTTGTTTGTTTCTTGCAACTTTGTTGCTCGAGTACATTTTGTAGTTCATTATTTCACGAAAGTTTCCTTGCCTTAGTTTCGCATAAAATGTATTGATCGGTAATGAAGACTTCACTTCAAATATTGAGTTTATAGTTGTGAAATTTCCTATTTGAAATCTTAGCTTCGTATTCAGAATTCAGAATCTGCAGTCAAACTTGAGTCCTCGCCCAAGTATCGATTCTTTGACCGTTCTCTAATGGAAACCTATTGAGGAATCACCGCTATATACACGATTTGCGCTTTAGTATGGAATCTGAATACGAGCCTAAAAAGTCGACAGTATGCGCAAGTTATTTTTTTTTTTTTTTTTAATCTGACAAAGAGAATCTAACTTTTTATCTCTTTTAAAAAAATCATAAGTAGGTATACAAACTGTTTTTTTTACAATATAATATTAAGCTCAATCTACTGATACAAATACTTACGATCCGGCCTAGTCTTTCAGCTAGGCCATTTTTTAAGTCAACTACGAGTGCTAGTAATTTATAAATCAAGCATACAAGTTACTGCCACAGATCGACCAGAAGCAATTTACAATCTGCGAGTCACAGCAAAGTTATGCATGCGAGTGATTTGCATCGCATGATGCCTGCTTGCAAACTGATGCCTCGTGCGATGTATTATGTAAGTGCCGTGTGAAGCCTCGTACAGATTATGTGGTGTTCAATGCAATGTACAACATTTACCAAGCATAGCGCGCAAACTGTTCATAGATGTTAGCGGTTGCGTTATTTCTTAATTAAACTAGCTCACACGGCTGGCGCTTCGCCTTCGTGGTACCTATTTGTATAAAAAGTAGCTTAAGTGTTATTCCAGGGCATAAACTATGTATATTCCAAATTTCAGCCAAATCAGTTTAGAAGTTTTCGCGTGAAAGAGCAACAAACATCCATATAAATTTAAATGTCTTGGTCTTATTATAAATAAATATAAATAAATAAATATCCTTGGACATTCCACACAGGGTCATCTAGTCCCAAGCTAAGCAATTCAATGCTTGTGTTATGGTAACTAGATGACTGATAAACTACATAGATACATTTTTTTTTTGTAAATACATACATATTATACATAGAAAACACCCAGACACGAAACAAATATTTGCAGATCATGCAAACATTTGTCCCGCAGCGGGGATCGAACCCGCAACCTCTGCGTCTCAGGCGGGCTTTCGCCCACTGCGCCACAGAGGTCGTCTTATTCACCCTGAACTTAATCCGTTTTTACAATAATCACGGGTATAACTAATTTGAGCTAAAAAATCAGCTCTATCACTAAGACGACTACCATCAAATTAATCCGAAAACAAGGAACCCAGATATTAAACAACAGCGAAAAGCACTATAGAAGCTAGCAATGAAATACCAGTAGAAAAATCGCAGCGATTAATAACGAAACCGGTCTGCAGCCATATTTTTCATCATTATGTGCTCATTAAAGGCACGGCATGAATCGGATCAAGAGAGAGATAGCAATAAAAACGCAGACGCTATTTCTCAACTACCCTTTGGACTTCGCAATGTCTTTGGCCACGCGATTTGCTAAAGCTAATATAATAATCCAGGAAATAGGGGTTGTTCCTAAATGTTGTACATTTGTACCACTATGTAGTACATTTTGTTTGTTCGTATGAGTGGCTAACTAAAGTGATTGATTTTTCAAGCCATCTAAAGACCTCTGTCATGGCTTTCAAATAATTTTATAGCTTAGTTTTAAAAACAAGTTTTTACCAAACTGGTATTTTTAGAATTTTAATATTTTTATTTACAGAAACTAAATTACTATATACAATATATAACTATACAAAATACAATTGGAGTCAATTGAGCCATCTAAGGATTGTTTTAAAGGATATGTGATGGAAGGTTCTATAGGTAGCTGTAGCGGTTTGTATTGAATTTCAAGAAAGTCGGAAATTTATTTAGAAGACTAAATTACCAGTAGCAGAAGTCAAATTGCTGCTGTTTTAAGAAAAAAAGAACTATGTTGAAAGATTGTTACTTTTATAATTGAAGGGTTTTTTAAGACAGTTATTCTCCTAATATTTGATTTTGGAGTTTTTAGTCTACGATGCTTAAATTATGCTCCGGGAATATCAATTTATGGCCCTGACGAAAGTAATAAATAAGTTTACGGATGGATGGGTTTTCAGTTGATGAAAACTCATACTGGAGTGATCGAAGTTTGTTTGAACTAGTTCAACCAATGTTTAATATTTCAGGTTATTGTAACTATTTGTTAGACTGTGGTGAAACAGGCTTAATGAAAATCGAAGCCGTTGGAATTTTTATGTTTATAATTATTTGCCAGTAGTAAAGTTATGGGAAAATTGTTTGTATGATCTGCAAATATTTGTTCCGGGTCTGTTCGGTTTTTCTATGTATAATAATAATATGTATGTATTTACAACAACAAAAAATTGCGAAAGAGTTGTACTATGAAATTTCAATTTCATAGGCACTTTTGAATACACAAATACAATTTGCTTTGAGAGCGCGCATAAAACTCTGATAAAACCTACAATCCACAAGATTACTATTTTATGCCGATGAAAGAAACAATAGAAACCTAATCAACTAATAAGCTCTTTGAATCTACCTTTTCAATTCAAAAGAGAATAACTCAAATCGATGAAAAACAACGTTGAAATAATAATCCCGCTCCACCTCAGATGTTTGTTAGCAATTTTTTCTGTTTCCATCGATTTGCAGAGACGACGTAAACAAATTTTCTAGTTTAATCCTGTTTCGATTCTTATTTGTACGTGAAATGTTTGAAATATTCGAACCTTACCTACATTATTTTTATTTAGAAAAACTTCTGTGGAGGGATAGATTACTTATATTATATTAGTGAACCCGTGACTTAAGCTGGAATCAGACGATTCAAAGCTCACTTGAATGAATGCTTGATATTTCTTCGGCACTTTTGTTTCATTTTGTATTCAAACGTTTCATTTATAGTAAAAATTAACGAAGAGTGAACCATTTATGAAGACATTATAAAGTATTATCACAACGGCAAATTACCCACTTAAAAATCTTGTCGATTTAGTTACCGACAATGTTTCGATTCTTCCGAAGAATCTTCATCTGGGTATGATTATAGTCACTCCTCGTGGTCGCGTCTCTCACTGATTACATAATCACAGTCATTGAAAAGTGAACTGTCTGATTTACCTTTAACAAAGATTTGACGACCTCTGTGGCGCAGTGGGCGAAAGCCCGCCTGAGACGCAGAGGTTGCGGGTTCGATCCCCGCTGCGGGACAAATTAATGTTTGCATGATCTGCAAATATTTGTTTCGTGTCTGGATGTTTTCTATGTATAATATGTATGTATTTACAAAAAAAAATGTATCTATGTAGTTTATCATTATCAGTCATTTGGTTACCATAACACAAGCATTAAATTGCTTAGCTTGGGACTAGATGACGCCGTGTGGAATGTCCAAGAATATATTTATTTATATACAGTTACCAGCTTTTTTTTTTTTTTTTTTAAATGAACCAGGCACTACTACATCGTCCGTGTAAGTGTAAGAGGTAACTTATAGCTTTTCGATACACTTTTCACTTTTTGTTAACAATGTGAAATGTATTTACATGTACAGAACGATACCTCGCGTTTTGCATGTTTGCTTTAAACTCAGCACAAAAGCACATTCACTAATTTACTTGCAATCCAACATTTTGTACGTACATTTTCTTCTCGGAATATGGTTGTGCATTGCAGAAATGCTTGTTTTGTCTAAAATTTTCGGTAGTACGAATATTGAAAGCTTTTTTCCCTAAATTTTGAGTAAATAATAATATTTTACTGTTCATACAATACTAAAAAAAATGCTTTTATGTATGTATAAATAAACCACTACAAAGAAGTGTTGGTTAAGTATCTAACAGAGCTATGAAATAAGCTCGACGTTAAAGGTGTAATTACAAGAAAATGTAGCCGCTCCCGTTCTTTTTAAACCGAATTCAAAAAGGAGGAGGTTACATGTTCCACTGTAAGTATTTTTTATATATTTCTTTTAATTTAGGTTTAATAAAGTAATATTCATTTGACTACCTTGCCCTTCTTATTGTTTGGAACAATTTACGATGGCAAAAATAAAAAGATGATTGTTACACACGTAAAGCAGATCTAACTGTGTAGTGAAATTCATAGTTCCCAATGTTTTCTTTGTTCCATTCAATCTGTTTAGTTCTGTATCTCCGAAAAACCAAGTGCCCAATTAAAATAAACAAGTTTTATTCCCTGTAAAAACCTCCGCCATTCTAACAAGCGTCGCAATAACGGCCAGTGCAGCGGCAGCTTAAATAAATCGCGTCAAGGTACTTTCTGCGCGCATTTACAATGTCATGTAACAAACACAATATATTAATTAATAAAATAATAATACCTATTTTATTTTTCTATTTAAATACCTTTTTAACCTACATACTCGTAAAAGCAATAATTAACATTGCGTCGTTCAAAATAAAAAGTATGTTTCTTAATGTTATTGTATATATTTGAAACTTTTAATTGGCCTTCAGCAAACCTGTACCTACAAAATAGGTGCATGTTAAGTTATTTCTTTTTCCTATTTTCTTTGTCTAGCTGTAAGTTTTCCTAATAATTTAAAAATAAAATAAAATAAAATAAAATTTTTATAATTTTATTAACTAGAGATAAGAGATAAAAATGGACCTTTGCCCAGCAGTCTGACATAGGATAGGTTACAATACAGTGTGACAGTCATCCGTATTTAGACTATTTACAGCTTCGCCTAGACAAATTTTGCAGTGCAGATAAGAAAGAAACAGGACAAAAGCCGCATTACGGGGCTTGTGGTCCTAATGGGGATTACGCGGGAACGAATGAAGGCTCGATGCGAGCCCAGCTTAGTTTTTGGGAGAGATAATGGTGATATTAATTTAGGGGTTATTTTAAGTGTGAATGCTTTCCAGATTTTTGGTGGGTTTTTACACTATTATGAAACTGTTTTATACTTGTACACCTGTCTAATACTTTTGGGTTAAAATGTATTTGTTTATTACAAATACAATCTATCATTATTGCTGGGCAAAAACTTTGATCTTTTTAGTTCAAAATGTTGTTCATCGCGTTTTTCAAAATATAACTCGGCTAATAGAAGTCTACTCTTAATAATTAGTCTACTACCCAATACACTTCTAAAACGAGTCGATACAATTGAATGCATACCGAAAAATTATCAATTTATGAAAATGCGACGTTTGATCGAATGTACGTTTATGTGGAAATAATTATTTTTACTGATTTGGTAGCAGTTTAAGACACTAGAACTTGCTGACGCGTAACTTACAAGGAGCTTGAAGAAACATAGTTACAGTGAGGTGGGCGGCCGTCTGCCTATGTTTTCCAGTCGATATGAGTGGTGATCGTCTACTCGAACTGCTCGACTGGAAACAAACACGTGCAAAGATTCCCATAAACAAGTGGAATATCTTAGAACATGTCTAGAATGAGTGGATGTGGATCATGTTCTACTCGACTTTGTATGATTATGAAGTAAACATACTTACTCATGACTTTATCCTTAAAGATGTTATGATTAGTCAGAAATCAAATAATATTAGGTATATAAAATACCTTAACCAAAATACAAAGACCATGTTGGAAACTGAATTAGAATTGCATAGCTGATGCACTAGTCTTTACATGCTTAGAAACCAAACAATTAAAATTTTCTGATCTTCACAATAATTAAAGACAAATTAAATAGCACTTTGGACATAAAAATTTCCGTATTAACATTTTACTAATCCAAATGCTTCTCAAATAACCCTCATTAAAATCCCGTCGTCAGATTACCAAAACAATAGTTTGGAGACAATTACTAGGCCGTTGCAATTACAAGAGGATTATAGAAACACGATCGCACAAAGCAGCGAAACAATTAATACGGAGCCGTGGCGATGACAGCAAATCTATGGACCAATCATAGGCTATCTTATAGGGAAGCGAATCAAGAGAGTTGTCGATGTACATAATGTGATAGATAATATACATTACACATGTTGTATTCTAACACTAAACCAGGTCATTTGGGTATATATTCTGTTCTGAGATATATTTTAAATATAAACCTTTTAATAGCGATTTTAGTCTCAGACTGAAACTTAGTAATCTGTTTTAATGGATAAATTTTATAGGATGCCGTGGTGCAAAATGTAGTTAGGTATCTGGATAGATGTTATTGATCATAAACGCGATCTATGAACACAACTAATAATTGACAAAGGTTTATTTTTAATTATTATTATAAAAGTACTTAATACTATAGGTACAATCTTTGCGTATAAAATTTAAATAGATCATTACTACAAAATTTATATTGAAATTATAAAATTTGAAAAATTATGAATACTATCGTCCAAAGTAAAATCTAAATTAAATTAATAATATAAATGGGAAGAGTTTGATTGTTTGAACGCGCTTATAACTGGAACTGATTTGAAATAGTCGGATTAAAAAAAATATTTCATCTACCTAATTTTAATATGTAGTGGATGATTTTTTTTATAATATGCTGTCCTACTGCTGGGCAAAGGTCTCCCCCAGTGGATGAAATATCTATTAATAAAGAAGGGGGAAGGCAGATTAGCCCTTGAAACTTGGTTTATCTTATCCTATGCATCCGGTCCGGCCTCTACAATTTTACAGCCTGTTAATTTTCACACCCAACGTGAGCTCGACTGCCGTCGACAGCAAATCAATGGCCTCCATAATGACCAACCGTCAGATAATTAAAACGACCGTTAATAGGTGCTTCTGCCAGTGTACAATGCGTTGCAAATATTTGATAAAACTTTTAAATAAAGTTAATAAAGTTTATGAAAATCAATAAATAAAATAGAATGTAACGACGAAGAAAATATAAACATCTTTAGCATAATGCTTAGTTAAGAGTGATGTTTTTATACATGGCTAAAGAATGAATGATTGAATACTTTATTACACCAACAATAAGAATACACAATTTCAGTAAAAACAACTTAATCTTAGTATGTATTGGCAAAGGTGTACAATAAATAATGTTTATAAAATAATTATGAATTAATTGATTCGAAAATCGTTCTTCTCATGACGCCTTTTTTACTCCTTTACTATTTTGTTATCAATAAAACTTTCAGCCTCAACTCCTTTCACATCTACAATCCTGGTAGGTTGGTACTACACGTGCGCAATCATTCATCAGCTTTAAACCATAATTTTTCAAATTGGTTGGATTGATCTGGAGAAATAATAATAAAACGCAAAGAAAGTACTGTGCTGAATTATGTAGAGTTACCTATTAATAGAAACAACCATACAAATAAATATATGAAACTCAAATATTCATACTTCTTTTACTGTGTTTTGTTCCGCCTGTTTAATAAAGTATCTACTAACTTGCCTCTGCCTTCAAGGAGCAAAAAACACATAAATATAAATCCCTTATATATTTTGACAGGCCGTATGCTTGAAACTTTTTATCTGAATAGTTTTCGGACACAAATCCTTATTCACATGAAGTGGAAGATTTTTCTTGACAGAGGCTTTCAAATGTTTTTCCTTTGATGCTCAGAAAATTAGATTTTTGAAGTTGGGCAGGACTAAGCCAAATGTTTCCTTGTTCGAGAAAAATCAAGTTATTACCTTAATTTATTTTATTTTGTCTATACTAATAATATTATAAAGAGGTAAAGTTGATTTCTATGTTTGTTTGTCTGTATGTAGCTTACTCAACCGCAGCTTCGCTCGCGTGGTACTACTTTGATAAAAATATAGCCTATGTTCATTCGGAAAGTCCATGCTACACCTCAGAATAGAGAATCTCTATTCTGAGTGCTACACATACACCTCTTTATAATATTAGTATAGATTAGTATAGATATACGATTAGAAGTATAGATATAGATACTACTAACTTTTATCTCATTTTTTTATTATTCTGAGACTTCCAAATGAGAATTCTGATACATTTCAGTTTCTAATTTAATTCAGTTATTTTGCATTGTACCAAGAATCCTATTCTTACTTATGAATCTAATATCTTATAATAAATCTTGGTGCTATCGGGGCTCCATTGATCATGAAGTGCATTGAAGCATGTTTATTGCAAACTAGAATGCCATATTTCTTGGAGCGTAAACATCAAAACAGGCACTACTATTGAAACTCGAACGAATATTCTCGATAGAAACTATATTATATCTTACTCATCCATTAAATGATAATGCCCTCAGGTGAAAGCCTGTCTGGTAGGTTGCGGGTTCGATCCCCGCTGAGGGATAAATGTTTGTATTTTTTTTGTTTTGTATTATAGTGCTAAACTACACTTAGGTATATTTTTATTTAAAATGTACAAACATGTTCAAAATATATTTTTTTCGTATCTGTTTTTTTTTTTAATTTATAGTTTTGTATATAATATTTAAAAAAAATTAATTAAGTACCTAGTATAATTATTAGTTATACTCGTAGAAGCAACAACTGGTTAACTTAATGTTATCTGGTTAACTTAGTTTGGGACTAAATAGCGCTGTGTGATTTTCTAAATAAATTTTATTAATTAATTTACTAGCATTCGCCCGTAGCTTGCTACTTACCTAAAAAGTATGCAATGCTATTAAAAACATAATAAACTACGTTTATTTCAAGATTCAGCGAATTCGATTGGTTGAATCGATCAAAGAGATGAATGAAAACATAATAATGAAGTATCTATGACAGATACTTAAAAACTTTTCCTTTTTATGCATTGGTGCGTTCACAATACATAAAAAGAAATACATAAAAAGAAACAGGTTTTACGTAAACTTTCTTAAATGTTTCAATTTCTCACGGAAAAAAAATTAAGAAATTGTGCTGAAAAAAGAAAGGCGTTATTGACGTGGAGAAATTCGCGGGCGTCCAGTAGTTTATTATACTGAGATTCAGAAAGATCGGGTTTACATTCTAGAACTCAAAGTAAACTGATCAGTTAACAAGCTTGCGAGATTTTCGCATGAATTCACGCACTAACTACGCATTTATACGGCTCGCCGGCGCCTACCTACAGCAGCTATACATCCAAGACTGTAGACCTTAACACCTTGACATAAGAAATACTATTTTGATGCGAGGGATAGGCGTCATATCGTTATAAGTTATTCGCATGCAAAGGTTTCTTCACGACGCCATGGATAAAATTGTAAGTGAGAAATATAAGTTTCATCTTGGCAATTATTTGTTCAGAAATATAAATCTTTCCGAAAGAATCATTGGTTCGATTTTTATTCATAACCTAGATATAAAATATTTCTTGAAAGCAATACGAGGAAATACAAAATCAATTTTACGGCGTCAAAGGAATAACAAAATAGCGTTCACGTACCTAGGTCGTGGGTCGGCTTTTGATCTACAAAGACACCTAGCATATTCAGGCCAGCGTGACATCGACCAATATCAACGTAGACCATGTAAAACTAGGTATGTCGTCCAGTAGTCCATTGCAACGCTTGCTGGGATCAATCTACACAGGCTTCAGTACAATCTGTGCGTACTATATGAGTACCATAAATGCATTACAAATAAATGGTAATAAGTACCATTGATTTTTGACATGATTGATTTTTGATGATTGATTGACAACAGGCGGATATAGGTATTGTTGTCTATTTACGGTGTAAACTGAGTGCTTTCCCATTTGTAACCTGCATTTCGCATCTCTTGCATTCATTATGATGCTTAACCTGGTGCATTATTATAAAAAAAGTAAACTAGAAGTAATCTTGATGCACTCGTGTACCAGGCAATTTGCTCAGGCAGCCTACTAATATGATTATAACCACGGTCAAAATCTAATTTCGCAATATCACCGTCACAGGAAGCTCCATAATGCAATTTCTCCGCAATGGATGGTCCGGGGCGCGCAAACAATTTTTTCACCCACCACCCGGTGACCTAATTTCTGCTCAGGTGACCTAAACTCATATTTCCACCAATAGTATACAAGAGCCTGTCAATTGGTTAACTATATTAACCAATGGTAAGCCTAGGCGTGGCGTGGCAAAGCGCCAAGCCAAATGTGCCAAGCTGCATCTTTTACGCCTATACACTTGTTGATTTTGACGGTAGTTTTGAACGGTAGGTTGTTGAAGAAGTGAGGCTATTCGGCGGTAGGCGAGGTTTCAGAGCTGGCTCGGAATATCCTAGTAGTACAGAACGACAGTAGGCTGCTTAGGACTTGGTAGGCTGTCGCGTTCTCAGCTATGTAGGTCATAAGAAAATTCTTATTGGACAGATCTCGGCTCGCAAGGAGTTTATTGCTGGAGTTTATTTTTAAGAGTTCCTTTTTCTTGGTTTTATTGGAGAGTTACTTATTCATATTGGAATTATTAGATTGGAATTATTATTATTTGTTATTCCTTAGCGGACTATTAAACTTATTTTAGCTAAAACGTTATTAAATCTGTTGCTATCTCTTTTCATTTCCTTATGAGTAACAAGAAAATAACATTCTTTAAATCAATAATCAATTGACAAATCTTTATTAATAAAGGCCCTATAAAAATATTTTTATATAGAGAATAACTAGATAATATATAAGTTTCCTTTTACAGTGCTTTAAAGTTATTTAAGTAGATACTTCACCTAATTATGATGCCATTTTGGCAAGTAATTTCCACAGCTATCAGAATAACATTAAATTAAATATCTTCTAACTAAACGTTGAATATAAAATACTCAGTATAGATTTCAATCTCATTTCACATTCTATTCAACAAGAGCATCCATATAAAATCCTACGCTTTAAGGACTTGCAAAAAAGCAATCAAGCCGGAATCATATTACAGAAAACTTTGTACGGCATGTTTTCGTTTTAATTTCAAACGAAACGGAAGATGATGCCTCTTAAAGTCCCGTCTAGGGCTAAATTAAAACTCGACTCGACGAATTGAGTTCTTAGATATTTTATTTGTTTTTCATAACTTCCGAGTCGTATGCCATGTGTAAGATGTCCTATAATATTGTTCTAACACACTGGTTGGTTCGAAACTAGGTAAAATATTATGTTAAAATCTACGGCTTCATACATATTGAATCCTTACCTAACTTTTGTAGATGAATTTTCTTTCCCGTTTAAATGACTCCTTTTGACTACGCTCAGAATATTTTAATTCAGATTTATGACCGATATCATTAAAAATGATTATAAATTTATAGCTTTTTATCATGGAATCAAATGAATCAAATTTTCGAATGACTAACAGAAAGAAAGAAAACATCATTTATTTCAGTAGGACCTCAAAGATCACTTGAATCGTCTTACATGTTAGGTGATTATATTATTGCCTGTTCCAACGCGACCTGTTACAAATCTGTCAAATAATAAAGTTTCAAACTTCGAACTCTTACAAAAAATTACAAATTACATTGATCGGTTACAAAGAAGTTTTAGAATAGGCGAACACAAACCTTGTAAGTGCCTCTCCTATTTCTAAGACGTTATGAAGACATGCTATAATCCAATATCATGTACGATAAAGACGCACACGCGACGTGGCTTGGCAGCCTGCCTAGATGCAAGGGCAATCTGCCACAACGTTTTAAATATACTATAGCAGGTTACAAGATATAGGCGGTTGCGTGGGTGTATAAATCAGCTTGGACTCGTTATAAGCGGAAGCGTTTTAGAAGACGACTTATATGTATTGTTATCTCATAGTAATATTATTGATGCTTTGTTTGTCAAAGATATTAAGTTACCTACAGAACCACACAGGCTTCTTTTAATACCTATAATAATAAACTTTAAATTAAAATACTTTACCTCCAAAACGACTCATCTGTTTTCAAAAATATTCATGAATGTCGTTTCTTCATTCGAGATCTGAAACATAATTTCAGATCATATTTTCTGACAATTGACAATTTCGCGGATAAAATATCGTTAGTTCGTAATTGTATTGTTTTGTAATTCAACTATAATGTAATAATTGTAAATTGTAATTATAATACTTACAATCTTTACGATGACATGTAAATAATAACACAGAATATCTAATTTTTGTTTTAGAGCTTCTAATAAATTAATTGGAAGTCTAAACCACCATTCTTATGACTTGTACCAAACAACGGGATCACATGCATGCAATTTGTTGGCCACAAGCGATGGGGTCTCATTTTTACAATGAAGCTCAGTTTTGCTTGTTAAGGATCCTGTCAGGCTTGTATAAGTAGGTACCTACACGGTTTCAAACAGATTTCTAATCTGCTGCTATAAAATGAGATGTTTTATATTTATCAGAAAAAAAAATTGTTAGTTTATTTCGATGTAAAGTTTTAAGATTTAGGATTAATCTATTTCTAAATATCTGCAGAACATTATGCAATATGCAATCTTCGCGTCGCAGGCGGACGTTTACCCACTGTTCCGACCTCTGTTGGCAAACAATTAAATTATTGACATAATTAATAAAGTCTTCGTTCAATAATTATTTATATAGGTACATTTTTCTCGGTAATCTGCATGTTTTTTACAATATTTAAAACTATGTACTATTATTACAGACACCATTGTATTCGTGACAATATTCGTTTTAATTAACATGCGACGCGAATGTACAGACAAAAGACAGTAGGAAATCCGGGCAGGGGTGGCGACAGACGTTTAAAGATTACGACTCGATCGCTACTCAACGATTATAACCTGAAAAAAATAAAGTATAATTATTATAAGGTTCTGTGTTGTAAATAAAGGATTATTTACAATACAGAACCTTATAACTATCTTTTTAAACTAAAACTAAAGTTTTTGTTCCATCGTTGGGTACATAAAAGTAGACATAATCAGTAAGTTCTCTACCACTTTTATCATAGTTATAGGATCCCTAGCCAACTAGCCATTTTACATTTCTACAATCGCTTTTGCTACAGAAACAGAAACATTATAGTAAGTGGCATTCGATGACAAAAAGTCACGTGGTCAAAAGTGTGAAAAGGATTAACGGTGACTGAAAAAAAAATCGATACGAAAATTTTGTATCGAGACTCTCTACCTTAAAAAATGTATCAAAAAAATCGTGTGATATAAAACCACCTAGGTTAAATTATTCAGGGTTTCTCCGTCCTAGGGTGTCAGTGCTATTGACAAAGGTCAATTACTTACTTTGCGCTCGGCCGCTCGCACTAATTCCGATTATACTCGTATATATACCTATCTGTCTACAACAGTCTTGTGTAAGTACAGAGTTATGGATTTTAGACCAGAATTATGAATAAAAGTTTCAGAAATAAAGAAAAGGTTTTGAATTGAAAGTACGAATAGCGCATACGAACATACTTACGTAGTGTTTACTTAGACATGTGCGCCGCCGTATCTATGCCGCCGTATGATGATAGATCTGCGGTCATTCGTCAGTTAAATATTAGAACATATGATTAATCTCAGACAGATTGTCAAAAATTATTTACAATTTTCTTTTCACATTACTTTTTGAGATCAAAACACCTTTGACTACCCCCTTAGACATCTTCATAGGATCTAAAAAATGTCTAACGATCTGAAAATAATATGTCTACCGCTACCTGGGTAATGGGTATACAGTTGTGATCATATATAATCTTAATCTTGAGATAGAACACAAAATTCTACAGTAAAAAACATCAACCGCCTTAATACTCCATATCTGCCCTTATTAATTCACTATACGTCTGCATTATTAATAGCAAAGTTTTATCACCAATATCCAGGCTTTCGTTCCCGACTCTGCACTCGTGTGTTGTGTGTTAGGCAGTAACAAGCTTTTGTTGTAGCTCGCTCGGCGTGATATGTGACATGTCCGGATTTACTGTGGCGTTCGCACGAAATCATTTTAAATATTGACTAACTGTAAATGGGTTTAGGGTGTAGTAGAGTAGGTACTTTAAATTGTATTCTCTCTTAGTTCGTTTTGACCTTGATTTGAAAGTCTCAAAATTGTAAATATATGGCGTGTATGATTGTATTGTTTCTAATTCTAATTTAATCTTTAGCTTAGTCACTTAAATTAGGAGAATAAGTTAATTCATTAATTAGGTTTAAAATCTATATTAATTTAGATTATACAAATTACCTATACCGAATCTAGATGTAATTCAGTTGGTGATTATATTATTTTTTTTGTAATAATTATTGGCGTTCTTCTTGCCTGAAACACAGGATTACCTCGTTCAGGCTCTTGTAATATTTTTACCTTTACCCTTAAATAAGACTATAAACATGTAAATTTTTAGTGTAATGAATTTTTTTAATAAAAAAAAAATTGTTGTGTCTAAAATGAAAAGAATAACATCGTGCGGAATAATTAGGTGGCATTACTGTCTGGTAAAAATACGAATGAAATTGGCTTAATCTCGGAATAAACATAGTTTACCTGCAATGACACTTATGCTACTTTTTATCAGGGTTAGTACATCGCAAGTGAAGTATTCTATATGAGAAGATACCTACTAGTAAACGTAAATGAGGCATAAAGGTGAGTCAGGATCGTAGCAAGAGGAATTGTGATCTCTGTCTACACCTAGAGGCTCGATTGAATGTAAATAGTATACGTGAGGAGTCATTGCATGCCTTACACATGATCCATGTTTTATTAGAACAAAATAATTTTCCATTTGCCTTGCTAGTAGGCAGAACAACAAACCACTCAGCAATGCTCTTCAACCGTCATTCCATAGTCGCTTATTGAATTATGCTGTCACTAATCGTATTACATCCCACGACAGTGTAAAGAAAACGGCTGTAGCAACTTACATTATTTAAACGATTTGAAAAAAAAAGTGAACCGCAACTGCAACCATGGGAATTCATTTTATTTATTTTCTAATTAACTTCAACATTCTTCAGCATGTGCTTCCTTTTTGAAAGAGGTAACATTTTAAAGTAAGTCCATCACGCCGTTTTGAACGATATTAGTAAAGAGATTCACGCCCAAATACTGAAACGCTACATACTTAAATATTTGATACCGTATTAACTATTTGAGACGCATTTTTAACCTACCTAGGTATGTATGTTTTATTTATTTATATCTTTAATTATGTTTTATTGTTTTTTATTCTTTGTTCTGGCTTTGTTTGTTATTAGGGAAACGACAAATAATGTTGAAGATAAGCCACTTAAAGTAACGTTTAGTATTCGGGCTTCAGAGATAGGAAAGTGTAGCAACTGAAGTGAGCCTGCTGTCCCTTTTCACCTGTGCCACAAGCATACTTGTATCTAAATTATGGATATGCTGATGACGTTGATGACATACTATTGTGGCCAAATCATATAGCTGCTATTAATTATTCGGTAGGGCGTACGATGCCACCTAATGAATTGGTTATGGTGTCGTGTTGTGGAATTTGGGCACGTAGAGTTTGTTAGTATTTATACAACGAATAATTGAAAGATAAGTGAAACCAATTGCTGCGAATAGAATGTCAAATTAGTACACCTTCTTTTTTGTGTTCCGTGTTCCAAATATGGTTACGATTATCCCTAAGGCGCCATAGCTATGCCTACTCACAGATCATAAGGCATTTAAGATATTTTAAAGGTATTGTATAAGAAATTTTTTTTTTACTATTCTCACCGTTTAAACATTCCCTACACTTCCACAAATATTTCAAGATCAAAATTAACTTAATCGGTCCAGCAATTCTCAAGTTATAGCGTGACACGAAGAAATAGGAGTTTATTTTTATATTTATAGATATTTTAAAACTTACAGTCAGTTGTTCACAGTAACTCATATTCTTTCGGCACTTACCTGAAACAGAAAATAAATGAGGTCAAAAAAAAACGCAACTATTAGTTCTATCTTCAATAATATACTTACTCTGATTCAGATTACATTTTCCTCAAAATTATTTCTACATCTAAATAAAACTTAAAGAACTTGCATTTGTTTAATTTTCCACTTTTAAGACTGCTAGATACTGACCAAAATAGAATAAAAGTTGTACCTATTATTGTGTTATTACTTATAAACACTGTTTGATCAGTTATAAGAATAAGTTAAAATAAAATGCCCAAAAAAATTATAAAACATTAGGTAATTTTATTTTCATGAATCACTAATCCCACAAATCCAAATCACATTCACAATTTCCAATTTAAGGCTATTTTCCATATCAGAACATAGTCTATATCACCGTGATGTTTATATACCTTGTAATCCATACACAACACAGCTTACAAGAAGGTACCTGGTAGTGTGGTTAATTAACGTCTCGGATTACTGAGGCCATGGGAACTCGTTAATGAGTACCAAGAGTTTCGCGTCACAGAGCAATAATAATTAGGTGTTTATGTCGTAGGTGACTTTTGGCTGCCTTCACAAACATTTTGTGTAGCTCATAATTCCAATAAGGCGTTTCTATCGGCTGATGTCAATGGAAAATTGGGTGTGGGGATAATTACCGGTTTACAGTAAAAAAAGAAGCGAAATATGAGATCACGATTTTATGAGGCTCGGTAGATTATCTCAGATATTGATTTTTTTTTAGATAATATTAGGACAATAAATTAGCTATAAGTATACTCAGTTGTTTTGAAGATTCTGAAAGATCCAAAATTTCAATAAAAATTGACGAAAAACGAAAATTTTTAGTTGAAGTTATTTAATCGTAGCACGGTAAAAGTTTAAGTTTAAAGTTACGTAGGTACATTAAATTAATAACATACTAAAAATAACAAAATAAGCACATCAAGTACCTAAATATTTTTATAATTTGAAAATGTGTCTTTAAAGGTATAAATAAATACCATCCTGCCATCTTTATTTTATTATCATCTTGAACTACTAAGTACTATTTAATTTTAACGTAAAATCGAATGGCCCATATAACAGCGTAAATAAATTTCAAGTGCCATCCAGTGAGTTCAGGGTTCTTAGTTTGCTGAACAATCTAAATAAAAATGTCCAGTACAAATATTGCGACACGATAAGTTCTGCGCACTCGTTAAGGGCCCACCTACACGTGTAATCGACCCCCACCTGCCGAGTAAACATGTCAATACTGTATTTACGATGTCGAGTATGAAGGCAGTTAGGTGGAGTACGCCTATGTATTGGCATTTCAATGCCTTTGCTCTAAAAAAATATTGTAATGATAACGAAGGTTTGAAAGACTTTCTCACGGATTGTTAGGGTTTATAATAATCTATCTATATTTAAAAAATTAACGCCTATTACTTGTGGTCACGCTAGAACTTGAGAACGTCTTTACCAAAGTGACGCAAGCGGTTAATACTTCGTAGAGTTCGTACAGTATTATTTTATCTGTAAACTAATATTATAAAGTGGTACATGTGTCTTTTTAGTTGAAAGTAATCTCCAAAACGGTATTGAAATCCTTGTTTTACCAATATTTAGATTGATCTTTAAGAATGAACATGGGCGTGTGATCTGATTTAAAACCGTTAAAATTATAAAACGGCTATTCATTATAAACATTTTTGCACCTAAAATCACCGAAAAAACGGTTAAATAGTAGAATTTAATTACACTATCTAGGATAAATATCAAGCTTATTACTAAATAAACACAACATAAAATACAAGAACATATTTATTAGCTACGTCTTTGATGAATAAATCAATACACAGTATATTATACCATACCTAATTATAATAAACGAACAATATGCCCTCCGAGAATAAATAAAAAAATCTGTATACGAGTATGATTACATAAGTGATCTCCCATCGTGCTTGTTTAGAAATACGAGACGTAATATTGTATACAGGATGTTTAACAAATTGCTATAGAGGAAATTATAATGGTGTAATAATATTCAATGCTTTCTCGAATAACAAAATAAGTAAGTACTTACTCGTACCTGGATTAACGGTATTATTTTTTTAGTAAATTGTGTTTTTTTGAAAATAAACCCTCATTTTCTGAAAATGAATTGTAGTAGGATCGGTTTATCGCCCCCAAAACACACAGACTTGAGGATAAATAGCAAACAAACATTGTCCCTCGGTGGGGCTCGAACTCGCAACCTCATGCATCTCCCCACTGCGCCATAGAAGTAGTAATAAGAAAACAATTTTGAAAACAGATTAAATTAAACGCTAAAATTTATACATTTTAAAATGTAGTACAACATAAAAAACACTTTAAAATCGCGATTGTTGATTGGAGTAGAATGCGAACAACCTGCATCATTTTCCGTTTCTAGCAAATTATAAATTGGAAATACAGTCGTAGACTTTCTTTTTTTTTTGTTTAATTTCATTTTGAAACTGCTACGAAACATGTAGAATCATGTTATACAATCTCCAATTATTCCAATGTGTTCAAAGTGTTTTTTTTTTTATAAATAATTTTGTTATATTTTTCAACACTCTGTATAAGACAATATAAAGCAAATAGGAGTATGGAATAATGATCTTTATTCGTTTCGATAGGTTCAAGTGTTACTTATAAATGTTGTTATGAACATACTACAATTGATACTTAGATATCAATACAGAATATCTCATAGTAGGTAATTCTTTATTTTTCCAGCATTCATCAAGATGCTACATGTAATAAAAAGAGATGCCCAAACTTTTTCCACATTTGAAATTGCATATCCATCACTCTGCAACCCAACGTAATATTAATCTACCCGCATTCTCCGTACAAAAAAAGCATCTCAAGTTTCTACGTGCAGGAGAGGGGGCGGGGGATAATAGAGTGTCATCTTGACATAATAAATGATTGTGCTCTATCCCTCAGGTTACCTCTTACATTTACAGTTTGAGAAACCCCTTTTAGGGTAATAAAAATATGAGGAAAACTTGATTTCGTTCATTTGTTTCTTGGTAATAGAGTTTTGTTATAAAAACTGCCTAAAAGCTGTAATTTGGATACATTAGAGAAACTAGGTAATACCCTCGACTTAGAACAACTCTATAAGATTTAGTAAAACCTCAAGCACAAATTGAAAGTTTAATTTGCATAAAGAATATTTTTTATACCTACAATGCAACCCATCATTATAATTATCAATAAATGAAAATAAAAATAAAATTAACTTACTTACTTACTGAATAAAATATACCTCAGAGCCCATAGCCAAGTGATAAACGCTTCGTACCTATTCTATTTCTATCATCGCTATTCCTTTATTTGACATTTCTGATCGCTCGAGTTTTCGTCATAGGTCATTCACTATACATTTTTTTCGTTTCTATTCTAAAGCAATTGTAGATGTTGATGGTAAATTGGAAGGTTGTTCTCAAAACAACCCGTTAATATAAATCTCATTAACTGAAAACCACCAAATACTTGCCACATCAAAAACAGCAAAGCCATGTTGAAATCTATTCTCAAAACTTGGAGCTACGAAATTGAATTAGCGAAGCGATAAGCTATCAAAAATATAGTGAAAATATGGAGGAAACGATAACCATCTTGCAGTAATAAATTAACTAATTAGGATAATATAATTTAATTGAGTGTCATCTCATTATAGTGCTGTTATAACATGACATTTTGTGTCAATTAGAAGATATTTTATTCATATTTTTTAGATATAACTAGATCTGTAGTTTTTCAATAAATTATAAGTAAAAATACATGATCATTCTCTGAATAAATATATGATTTTCCGTTCAAAGGGGGTTTTGGGAGTTCAGCCTGAACTTACAGCTACTAAGGCGATTAATTATGAATCATATTACATTTAGAAAGGCATTAGAATCACCTAGCATTATGTAATACGAAACATAAGTGATCCTTGAGGTCCTACAAGAATAAATGATTTTTCTTCTTCTTCTTTATGCAGGCTACAGAAAAGGGCGTAGTAGGCAAGCTCCTAGTCTACTACTGTGTTATTCTATGAAAATATGTTGAGTTTTAGACATGATAAGAAGAAGAAGGGAATGTTAACACTAACCCAACAAATAAAAAAGATTGTTACCATGATGATTTTGTAGATCTACTTATAGTGAAGATGAGTCAACTGTTCACATTATGCAATTAACGTAATCGGTATGTCAATGATATAAAAAGAAGTTACTGTAACTTCTTTTTATATCATTGACATTGAAAGAATTTTGAGTCTTGACTCAAAATTCTTTAACAAATCTCCCATTTGCCTCATCGCTACTCTTTAGTTCCAAGTTTACAAAGACACAAAATACCTCGCTCTACGCTCAAGCTATCAGCCATCCCAGCCCTTACACAAAAAGGAAGCGTTGTACAAAGCACAGGAAATTGCCTATCAGAACTTAGCGGCAATCAAACCGGTGGACGCCAATCTAACTTTGCAGCGGACGTTATATTTCTCTTAATGAGATATTTCTCGAAACTGGCGAGAGGGTTTCGAAGTAGGATTGTTTTACGAAATTGATAGTTTGAGTTCGAGAAAGAATTAGTTTTAGGTGAAAGTAAAAAATTATATAAACAAAGCAAATAAATGATGGCTCGACATGTTTTTCATGATATATTACCCCTTAAGGATCTAAAATGACTAAAAAGATCTGAGATAATTTGTTTACCGCGCCTTGGGAATACAGTCGTTATTATATTTTTTTATTACTATATTTATTATTATTTTTTTAAGCATGTTGTGTCCCACTGCAGGGCAAAGGCCTCCCTTCTCTTATTCCACTCCTGTTTTATTACTATGAAAAAAAAAATTATGGCATATTCAAAACTCACAAAACACAAAAATGCTAACTGTGCCTTTTACTACGAGCACTATAGGGTCTCCGTATTACTATCCTCATAAAAATGATAAAGTAATTTCATAGTAGTACCTACGATTTGGTTTTCTACAATAAACAATTTTAGTGAAATTTGGTTTTAATTATTTGAATTTTATCAAAATAAACACCGACATAATTTGGATAGATTCACTTTATAATTAAATTCTAAAAATGCCATGCAAACTCCATGCAAAGTACTCGTATCTTTTACAAATAAAATATCTAATTAGTAAATCATAATTTTAAATTTTATCATAATATTTCGACAACAGTTGGATAGATCACTTTATAATTTACTTCTCAAGATTCCATCCGATGTTAGAAAGTATCTTTCAAATATTGACAAACTTGGACGAGTCCTTCTAGTAAGAGCTCCAAGTTTAGAGTGTTAGATAAATTAAGATGGCGGTAAGTTTCTTCGAAAGTATCCGGCTTGGTGTCCAATCAAAACTTATCTCGATGTGAATTTGTTGGCGGAATTATTTTAATGAACAAAATATTTAAGTTAAATATTGGTCTTGGATTTGGAAGATTGAGGTATTCCTAATAAGGTGTTTCACAGAAAGAGGAAACGTCCTCATCAATCTTCAAAATAAATTTACAGGTTTTAATAAAATAAAGAGCAGACATCTTCAACGAATCTAAAATGCCTAAAAATATCTGAAAGAACTATGTCTACCGCATCTTGGGAATCCAGTCGTGATAATATTTTTTATTATTATTAAATAATAAAAATACTTCGAGAAGGGAGAACATTTTGAATTTCTGCATTATAACTTATTTTTCATTATTATTCCACTAAAACTCAATATTCCCTTTGTTCTCGTAGTTTCAACGACAAAAATCCTTTGTAAAGCGAAAAACAGAATAGTTTCAGCAAATATTACCGGTGGTTTAAAGGAATGCTTTTGTACGCCATGCCCCATAGATGACATATTGGTTTACATACACAGACGTACTAAATGGGCCCTACCATTGTAACCTAACAACCGATTTAACATACCACTTTTACCTTCCACATAATATTAATAAGTATTTGAATAGTTATATATAATATAGGAAAAAATTTAATAAAAAATCATACTAATATTAAAAAAGGTGAAAGTGTGTAAGTATGTTTGTAACCTTTCACGGCTAAACAGCTGGACGGATTAAAATAAAAATTTGGTACCAGCTACCCTGGATTTAAAAAATCCTGGTAATTCTACGGAAACGGGAACTATTTACCACAGGTAACACCGCGAGGCGTAGCTAATAGCAATAAAACCAAAATACTCTTCCCGCCACCACAGCTGGTGAAATCCAGTCGAAACGTCGGGCTTTTATACGACGGTAATTATGTAATGTCTTGGTAAATACCTTGCATATTTTCTTAAACCTATCAAATCATACCCTTTTTAACGTGATTTATTACAATAAGATGTTATTTTTAGTGAATAATTATGAGTTATTTTCGAGTTCAACTCACTTTTCTACAATTAGCTAATCAATCGACGGCCAATGGTTACACCGCGGTCGGAATATTCAAATTCTTTGCCATATCCGATAATACCGCTCATGCAAAATGCATACAATATCATTCTTTACTTCATACGCAAATGCTCGCGTAATTCATTTGAAACTGGCTTTATTTGAATTTTATGCGTTCAAAATTTTGGTGTATTTTAGCTATATTAATACAGATTTATTTTATAACCTTGTTGTTATCGAAATAAAGGGGTTTTGAAGAACGATTTGTTTCTTGGAATGGTTTTCGGAAGGATGCAATGCATTTGAATTTGAATCACTTTACGGTTTATTTTTAAATTTTTACCAAAGTTATTCGTTAAGATGACTCATTTTTATAAAAGCGAGAGTAGCTTACTTTCACTAGTTTATTTATTAAGTGCACTTTTTTATTAGAATTTTGGCTTATGTAAAGATACATTATACTTTTTATTTATGACGCTTTGATAAAAGTAGTAGTAGCCATTAGTGTTTACGCTAGTACTCGTAGTCTTATTTCACTTTTTATAAAAGGTGAATTGAGAAAACAATTTGGAAGCTGAATCCTTATTGCTCTAAACAATTTAAACAAGAAATTGTATACGGTCTGTTTATATAAAAATGATCCAATAAAATAAAGAAAGGTCTTGTATACCGCCTGTCATTCTTCAAAAGTACCTAATGTTTGTTCTCTTTATTTGAATTATTTACATAATTATCATTGTACAAGGTGTATTATTTAAAAAAATATATAGAGCTAAGGCCCTAGCCATGTTACATTTCGACAATCGCTTTCGATTAGAAACTAAAAAAAATGTATAGGAATTGACATTCGATGACAAAAACTCGAGCGATCAGAAATTTCAAATCAAAGGTGTAGCGATGATAGAAATCGAATCGCTTCATAGCGAATGCCGGTTGGCTAGGCCCTCAGGTGTGAATACAACAATTAACAAATTTATTATTTATCTGTGAATAATAGAGAAAATCTATTTTAGAATTTAAAACGTGACAATCGGCACGGAGAGATGCTTAAAGTTATTAAATGTCTATTTACTCTCGTGCTCACTGTCCTAGATGATTAAATACTTTCTTTATTATTCACAATAGATTTCTCTTAATCGCAATTGCAGCTGCTAGATTTATTGTTGAATTCGTTACTAGTATAAAACATTCCTAATTATAATATTTCCTGAATTGACAGTTGAATAATCATTAATTCTTTGGAATTTTAATGAAATTCATCTTATCATCCATTAAGTATTATATTTTGAGACAGGCAAGGATTTGTTAGGCCAAAACTGTTTTTTCTAAAGCCATTATTAATATTTTGAAATAAATCCTTGGACATTTTACACGGCGTCATCTAGTCCCAAGCTAAGTAACTTAATGCTTGTGTTATGGTAACCAGATGACTGATATAATACTTAATTTTTTTTGTAGATACATACATACATATACTTATACATATTATAGATAGAAAAACATCTAGATCCGAAACAATAATTTTCAGAACATGCAAACATTTGTGCCGTGGCGGAGATCGAACCCGCAACCTCCGCAACTCAGGTGGGCTTTCGCCCACTGCGCCACAGTAGGTCGTAAAAAAAACACGGCTCTTTTATTTAAGCCCCAAAAATTTTCGTATTAAATTTATAGTACAAATTTCCATCAATTGAGATGTTTAATAAACCTAAATCAAAACGGAATCCATATCAATCAGGTTTCAAAGCGCAAGTATTCGCTAACAAACTTGCCAATTACTGTGAGCGAGTCTACAGCAAAATAGTTGCTAGTTAACAAATTATTCATTTGATGCTGCAGAAAGAATTTAAAAATAGATTTTAGTAAATGTTTCAGAATCTACATCTTTAAAAATATGGTTTTCATATTTTTTATTATATTTGGTTACACAGTTTAGATTTCCTTGTATTTAGATACCTACATAAAAAGTTGAATATACTCGTATTTAGAAATAAATATACCTGAATATTTGACTAGGTACACTATGAATGCCCATTGTAATTAGGCTTCATCATGTGCAGCTCAAATGATAGCCCACTGCTGGGTATAAGCCTCCTCCCTCAAACGCCACTCTAATCGGCCCTGTGCCGTTCTTAGGCTTAGGTAATTAGGCTTGGATGTACAAAATATTCTTAGTCATCTCATTTTGTTTTCCTCTAAAAATATGGAAAAGATAGATTATGCCTACCACTGTTCTCAAATAAGGTAACCGTATTCCAGCTTTAGCCAGACAGTCTTGAACAAAATGCTCATCAGTTTATCTATTAACTATTCCATTTTATCATAATGACCAATGGAAATCCCAATCGCAATATTGCTATCTTGTTTTGACGGATAAAAATTACATCATTTCTTAAATCTAATTTCGGACTTCCGCGATAATGCAATAAATGCACCTAATGCCTAATGCACCTAATGCAAGTAAATTGCAATATGCAATTAATTACAAAGTATAAAGTAGCGTAGCCCATTTCTTTAAAGTAGCCAAAACTGAAATGAATGTAAAACCCATACGGAATATTGCTATCTTATTTTGATGAATGCACGCACCCACACCCTAACAGTTTTTAATTTTAAACCCATACAAAATTGTGAACTTTTCATAGCTGTAGGTATTGTACTATTTACACGCTTTATATTTATTTTTAACCGATATCTACAGAAAATTATAATCGTCTTTTCATATCTATTTTATTTTAGGTTTTCAAATGCTATTTTCGTAGCATTCGTAGCATCGCTACGAAACAGGGTCTACGGAGTATTTCCTTATAATTCAGATATTTTTCCCGTGGAAAATACCTAGGAAACTAACAAAACGACACAAAAGGCTTTTATACCTGCGACATACTTTGAGTAGAATCAGACCTCAAGTGGGGGTCGCCATAGATACAGGGGGCGTCGCTAGGCGATGAAAACCGAGGGAGATGGATCATAAAATGTTTTTTGCTTCTATGGAAGTGAAAATGATTCTATTGGTAGATGTTTAGCGAACACTGTTGTGATATGAAAGGAACCTAATAATGAGGCACGATTCGGCGTTTTAATTAGGAAAGGTGAATAAGTAAACAAACAAAACATAAATAATATTATGTAAACAAACGAAAAGTAGCTTAAAAACATTCTGCCAAATAAATATAATAATTAAATACTAGCTTACTCGGCCGTAGCTTCTTTCCCGTGGTACCTACTTAGATGAAAAGGAGCATTATGTGTTATTGCAGGCCAAATCAGTTCAGTAGTGCGTCAAAGAGCAACAATCATCCATAAATTTATCATCCATATCCATACCTACATACTTTCACGTGGGAAGTGGGATTCTTATATTCAACCGATATTGTTTTCACTATGATTTAAAAAAGTTTTTTCTTGATTTCATATCATGGTGATCATCACAATAATTTACTTAATATAAAGAAATATATACAAAAAGATAAATTTATATAAGTAACCCACGTTTCCCACGTGTAAGTACTTACCAAAATTAAGCTACCGATGGTTACTTCGGTAACCTATTTTATTATGGCTACATAACAAACATTTGCCATTAGTTTTTTAGTATTTTCATAAACACATCAAAACATTAGTAATATATTTTAGGTTTTCAATGAAAAGCTGTAACTTTTCACCATTTTCATGTCATTGCGGACAGCGCCATCTATGCTTCAACGCCGGTATTACTTTGCGGACGGGCTGGAATGGGAACACCTTAGTTCTGGATCGCAGGAATGTTTCTAGGTGTCGCTACCAGGTGGAATGTTGCATAGTGGCTGTTAAAAAGAGGCTGTGTGAAATGAATAGATGGCGCTAGTGAATTCTAAATAAAAAATTGCAAATTCATTCTGAAGTATAGCGGCTACCTGAGATTTCGTCCGCGTAAATTTCGTATTTTCTGAATTTTTGTAATTGTTTGCAAAATTTTCTTTTATTTTTTTTTAATTTTCCACAAAATATTGGAAAACTTAGAATTAATGAATTTGGTAAGTATAGGTACTTTAATTTATTTATTATTTTACAGTGTTAAACCACACTTAGGTATAGGTACTTACCTTACTTAGTCACTAAAAAATATTATTATGGAGGGACCAAGGTGAAACAGGGATTCATGTTTTAAAAGACAGATTTCTAGACATGAACTGGTGAAAGTTAGGATAGCTTTTAGATCGACACAGTACCTACCTTACCTATTGCAAAACATTATTTAGTCATTTTAATGAATCCTGTGAAAAAAATCAAATTTTGTTTAGTCAGCTTTCTTGTACAATAATAATGTATCTTTGAGTAAAATACATTGTTTTTAGAAATACGAGTAGGTAACTTTAATTCTCTTACAAAGATCATCTTACCTACTCTATGGTAATTTAATAAAATTTAATACAGGTAGGTACTAACCTATTAATTAATTTAAAATCACAGACACGACTAGGTACTATCCTTTTTCAACCAATTTCATAGCTGTTTAATTATTTTATATTACCAAAGAGCTTACAAAAATTTTCACTCCTAACAGCACATAAAAAAACGCCAAAAAATTTTTGTTCATAAATAACTCTACGCCACAGTTCCCCCTATAAGGCCGTGCCATAATTCCCCTGGCAATTTGCTCAGGTGTCAGGGTGGGCAGTATCACGGTACGCGACACTTGCCTGCGGGTAAGGCCTTGATCAGATTTGTATGAAAAAATCAGCCAAGTGCGAGTCGGACTCGCGCACGAAGGATTCCGTACCATTGTCTATATCTATTACAACAGTACATTATTTGTCATTTTATATAACAAGAACGCGAAGCAAGATTAAGAACAAGCAAAAAACGGCAAAAAAATCACATTTGGGAGCTCCCCTTACATATTTTTTATATTTGTTGTTATAGCGGCAACAGAAGTACTTACCTACATCATCTGTGAAAATTTCAACTATCCAGTTTTATGAGATTACAGCTTGGTGACAGACAGACGGACAACAAAGTCTTAGTAATAGCCTAAAAACAGCACCACTGACAATAGTGAGTAGGTATAGGTACTTCAAAACTGAGCAATACCAATCAGATTACTGTGATGATGATAACCAAAAACATGAGTTTTTTTGACATATTTTCTGTATCAAACGACTAGTTTCTGCATGATTTATGAAATTCAGTGACTTCAGTGCTGATAGTGCAAGAATTGCTTTAAAATAGATTTTTGGTTTTATAATATTTTAATGTTGTGAGTCATTTGAAATTTTTGACTTCATTCATTTATTTTCTTACACCAAAATAGCGTTACATCGGTTGCAAATTGTTCCGCAAACCATAGCGAACACCTGTCCGGTCCACGCAACTTATTTTGCTTTCCAAAAGCACTCCAGTATGGCTTTTCAGTTGTGTGTCCGACACTTTTTCGCGACATTTGTTTATTTTCCACGCTATCGGGTTCCGAATTGTTGTGTCGGCTTGGGTGTAAATAAACGTGGTTTAAGTGGAAACTTGGAGTAGATTGTTTATATTTGACACAGGTTTGGTCTGCTTTGGTCAGTTTCGAGTACCTATGTTTGTCTGTGAAGGTATTCCAATCGTGTCCAATTTTATTTTACATTGTGTGTGATAAAATCCTACTAATAATAATATGAAATATGATCACGACTGTATCCCGGGAGCGGTAGACATTTCTTTCAGATCATTAGGCAATTTTTAGATCTTTTCGAAGATGTCTAAGGGGGTAGTCAGTAATATAATAATAAACGCGAAAGTTTGTTTCGATGTCAAGACCGATGTTTGTTACTCTTTCTCGCAAAAGCTACTGAGCGGATTTAGCTAAAACATAGAATATACATAGTTTATGACTTGGAATAACACATAAATTTTTATGCTGGTAGGTACTGCTAACGAAGACGCGGGCGTAAACTTGTAAGGAAACTAATATTTGTGTGCCGTCTAGCCTCATACTATCAACTAAAACTTAAGTTATCAAATTGTAAGAAAAAAGTGTGACCTAAGTATGTGTTCTGATCGCGTAAGTTGAAAAAGACAACTAAGTATTTTTTTTACTCTATGGTCATTACTTAAAAACTCGGACATCATCTCTCGAGCGATTAACGCTCCCGCATCGCGGTAATGGTCACGTCGGTTTGGCCATAGCTTTAAATTAAATAACACAAGCGCTATTTGTTTAATGTGAAATGATTCGAATACATTTTCTTTGACGTGTAATTAAAAGCATTTCCATGAAAAGGGTTACAATGAGTTCGAAGAAACACCATTTTAAGTCACAATCAAACCCAGGCGACAGATGTCTGGCAGAGATTAAAAGTAAATTGAAGAATGGTATGGAAAAACCATGACAGTCATAAAAAGGTATAGGTACTCTCATTAATATAGACAACTTATGATTTTGTTGGCAATTTCCACGTTTAGAAAACAACGGTACCTAAAGTATAAATTATGATCAGAAACCACTTAAGTACTTACTTACTAACTACTTGTTAAAAAACAGAATTTTAAAAACGGTAGGGTTAAATAATTATATTCTAGAAGGCCAACCAGTCTATAGTTAGGTATCCAGTGTAGGCTATAAAGTCTTGCGCCTTGTCCGCTATGGATCACCCCGCTCACGCCACCCATGCCTCCTTTATGCTTTGCATAAGGTTTTCGGGGACACTTTATGGGTGTCTGTCAGGAGAGGCTATTGAATTTTATCATGCATTAAATTGTTTATGACTTCGGTCACTTTTTCCAGCTCTTTTTTGGTGTTATGTAATTCAGTTTTGAGGGTACAAGGAAGTTTTATGGTAAAGGGTTATTAGTAGATTGATATCAGCTTATTGGATTTTATGCGTTTTATGTAGATCGTAAATATCAAACTCAACCATCATCAACATGATCAACCATTTAGAATTATTGTTTTTTCATCCGGGGCTAAGTAATGTTATTTCAAAATCTTCATTATTTTGTGCTATCTATATATAGATAGCACAAAATAATACAACATACAATCATACAACGTTATTCATAATTGGTATGTTATCCCGGGGGATTTTGTGACCATGAAAATGAACAGTTGTGTAGGTGCAAATCTTGTGAATTCCAATTTTTTGTTTTTCATACAAAAACTTTTTTGTTATATCTTTTTGTCAAAAGATATAACAAAAAAGTTTTTGTATAAAAGTTTGAATATTTTCATCGCCCGCCCCCCTCGTACGTCACACGGGGCACTGGCCAGTGGTTAGGGTCACCGGCAAAGTTCAGGGATCAGCTGATTATGATAGGGTTGCTATGTGTTTATTTCTGAAGGAAACTTTGCTAGTCATTTCTTCAATGAAAAACATCGAAATTCAAAAAGTCGTAGAACAATTAATGTTGTTCACACTGATGAGGTGAATGACCCCTTTTCGGGATAACATACCAATTATGAATAACCGTGTATAATATGCATAAAAAAAACAATAAAAAATTCATCTACTTACTTAAATGATATTTAAGAATATGATTAGTGATCTGAATAATAAAAGTAAATATACAAATAAAAAAGTAAGTCTTATTGAACAAACAAAACCTACCTCCGAGATATCACTTAGAGCTTCAGAACCCTGTAGGTATTAAAAGCTAGAAATGTATAATGTTAATTGAATTTAATATCATGTATTCAGCAAACATTAATCAAGCTGTCCCCGTGATTGCTTTTATTTGTAAAAGGTGCAACAAAGGGCGAGGCTAATGAATAGAGCGATGGCATTATGATCCTATTATTAGCTATTGTTCAAAGTTCAAGTAATTTTCACACGGCACGGGTTTGTAGCTGATGAGGTTTAGTTACAACATACAAGAAATACCACCTTTACGCTAAAAATAATAATAATAAACATTTTTACTTCCTTACAATCTTAATTTAATACACAAATTTTACACAAAAAAAATATTTTGTTACTTGTATTATACTTAATGAAGATGCACCGGATGAATCAAAACTTGGTAGGTATCTAAATGGACCATAATTATCTTAACGTCAGTAATACCTATAAATACGGTCCATTTAATACGTGTTTCATTAATAAATTTAAATAAAATATCATCGAAAACCCCAAAACGTCAGAAAGTAAAAGAAAATATGCATAGAAACAGACTCCACCATAATCCAAGGCATATCCAGCGAAAAATAACATTCACGTAATTGATATTTCATAATCATTTCCATAACAAGTACCATGGGGCGCAATATTCGCACGCAATATGGGGCTCTATTGTACCCTAATGTGAGGCACAATTGTACCCCTTTATAGGGAGCTATTGTAGCCCAAAATCGGGCTTGAATGCTGCTAAAGTCGTTCGCTGAGGCAGTGAACCAATTCGATCGGGAACCTTGGCTCGTAATGATGTTCTATTTTTTCATTCTTCGGAAATATTATTTTGAAAGGTTTTTGCTCATCCGCGATACTTTATCTCCTTGCTACTTTGCTTGGTTTATTTTCATCATTATCGTCTGTACCTTTGTGTTATATTTTAATTGGAAGTTGTTCATGGGACCACCTCGGGGGTATACTCTTTTTCTTTCGGTTCACTTGACGGAATAATCGGTGAACTGACATTTAAAAAAAATGCATTTCTGTTTATAACTCCGAAGATCCTCATGAGATCCTCAATTTTTTTTATGGGACAACTTCGGGACTGCACTCTTTCAAAAAAATAATAATTTCATAAACCGGTACACTATTGACTAATCGGTGAACATACATACAGATCTACATAGAACATCATCCTTTTTTGAAGTAATTAAAAAGTATAAATTGCTGAGTTAAAGTGATGATATATAACACCTTTAATGAAAAATATGATTGTGATTTAACATCACCTTCTTTTGAGTCCATGGGTCGTAGCTAGTCAAAGCAGAGGGCATTATAAGATAGACTAAGGGCGGCTTGCACAACCCGCGACCATGGCTATTGCAACATAGCCAAAACGTTGGGAACCCCGTGTCCATGTATTTATTAATATGGCTTGCACAACAATTGATAATTGTATTTATGTTAGGTTAAATACATTTTATTCCTGTCAGTTACAATCCAAGGCTTTGACAGGTCGACAAACGTATTTTACTACACATTTTTTGTTGTTCATGTCACCCTGAAAATATAATTATATAAACTGTCAGATTATTGTCATATTCCTTTATATTCCACATTGAAACAAGAACAACCCGTTATTGGTTAGTCTCACAAGCGTTATAGTTCCAAATTCAAGTTCAAATTTTAAAATTCACGCCTAGAGTGACCTGCCGAGTAAATACCCAAACTGTAAAGTGGGTTCGTTGATTGAATAAAGAGAATTGCCCAGTCAGCTTTTCGCCCACTTTCAACACGGTAACAAAAGAGGCATGGGAACGGACAAATGTTTGCACCCGTCTGTCTGGCATTTTCTCAAAGCCTGGCATTTTGTTTTAAAGGTGACGGGTTAGTTGCAAATGTCACCAGTGGTGCAGGACTAATGGGGCTTAAGTTAAAAGTAAATTTTAAGCCTATTTAAAACAGTGTAAACTAAAAAATAGGCAACTCACAGCGTGAATGCGATCGTAGGACGTTACCATCCACAGTTACAGCACAGACTTTAAGAAACCGTGTCAATGCAAAAATTGCCACAGGTTTTAACTTATTTCATCGCTATATTGATTTCTTTTGTGTTTTTTCATACATTTGGGTTAGAACTCATGGTGTTATAACAACTTTTGTGGCGCAGTCGGTGAAGACCCGCCTGAGACACAGGAGGTTGCGGGTCAGATCAAAAGTTTCCATGTTCTGCAGATATTTATTGCGGGTCTAGGTCTTTTTCTTATAATAAGTAGGTCGTATGTCATTTAAAAAAAGTAAGTACGCTTTTAGTTGCTAAGCTTGGGTCTCGATGACGCTGTGTAAAAATATCTAAGGATATTTATTTCTTTGTTTGTTATGGGAACGGACAATTTGTGAAGAATATTTGTTTTAAAAAATAAATCTAAAATAAATGACTGATTCATTTATTGATTTTTTTGAATCAGTTTTAACCAGTTTTTTTTGTGAGCATTATACCTACTGTTACAATCTCTCAACGGTCTTTACGAGTAATAATTTTCTACAAAATTGCTAAAATGTAAAATCTTTGTAAAATATCAGGCTGTTCTAAATTAATCAAAGTCTAAATTAAAACTTGAAGGAAATATTTGGGCTGTCCGCCAATTTTATCTCCGCAGATTTTGATGTGCGATCTCAAACTTAATTCCCTGCAAATGCAAATTTCTACATTAAAACATCAAAACACGCGTAACTTTGTACTGAAGTTCGAAATGAAACTGGTTTACGATTGTTTTACACTTCGATTTAAATTCAGATAGAGTTAACGGTGGATAAAATGTGCGCTTAAAGTATATTGCATCAAACTTTCCCCCCGATTTTTTTTATTAAGTTATGTGAGTTTACTACAATAAAATCTTAGAATGTAGATGTAACTTCGGAAACCTACAAATTTTAAGAAATTTTCTTTTTACACCAAGAAAAATAAAAAAATGAATACAAACTCTCATATTTCACTTTAAAAACTATTGAGAGTTGTATTAGACATCATAATAACCATAAAATTATATAATTATTATAATTATTATAATATTATATGCCAGTATCTAAAACAACGTTATTTTTAATTGAATTTTTATTCCGTATTATTCCGTTTCTTAATAAAAAACTTTAACATTTTAAAAATTGATCAAGTTTGTTTTTTAAATAATTAAAGTGAACCTACTATCCCTAAAAGAAAATAAACTTTACTCCCTATCAGGATGTAATTCATGGTTTTGTTTTAACAAATATCAAAAGCCCAATGCTTTCCATAAAAGAAGATGAAAATTCTTAATCTCAAGAGCAATACCAGTGTAATTCCACAAAAAGCTCTTTCGTTCCAAAAAACGTAGCAAAATCCGACCATTATAAAGATGGCGAGTTCAAAGACGTCAACTTCATTACATTAAAGGAGGTATTGTTGTCATAGCAATCCAATTTCTCCCTGTAAATAACTGTTTCTTGAATAACTAGCAAAAATTAAAAGAAAAATGTACGGTTTAAAAAGCAAAGGAAGGTGGAGAGGCAAAAGAGCTTTTATGGAACAACTTCGGTAGACGCGGTGACAGTAACAGCGCTTACTAGGTATAGTCAGGGTTGGGCTGCTGTTGTAGCGAACTTCGCTTTACTTTATGAAACTGTACGAGTACACTTTTTTCGTAACAAAGCAACAACGTTTTAGTAATACTTTTTGTTTGTTTTTCTGTATTTATAATTTCCGTTAATATAACTGGCATTCAAAAAATCCATAAGGATTTGTTGTAAAACACTAGCTGACCCGTAACCAGAAATCTTCGAGCGAGTATTTTCGGAAAACTCTACAATAGTTCTAACACATAAATATTTTAGGACTTATACAAGACAACTTAAAGAAGAAGTAATTTTTTTTGAATAGACTTTCATTTGACCACCATTTGCGACGATGCGACGAAAGTGACGTTATGCCCAAAGGTGGAGCAAAAAGGTCTAGTCTTCAATTGAAACAGAAGCCTGCAGTGAGCCCCATACATTTAGGGTAGCTTGTATAATACAAGCTACCCTAAATGTATGCAAGCCTTGTATGACGTCTGATTCAATTCTACTAAATGGATTTAGTTAAATACATTCATCTGTGTCAGTTTCAAGGCTTTGACAGTTCGATGAACAACAAATGTGACAAATGGTGTGTTGTGCAAGACGCCAAACGTGATTAGTTATTTTCAATACTTTTAGGCTAGATTAAATACAATTAGGATCCGTTGTGCAAGTTTGTCCCTTTAAAAATGAAATATGTACTTACTTGTAACGTGTCATTTAAATAACTGTTTAATAAGTGGTTTTCTCATAATCCAGTATAACATTAAAAATCCCGTGTAAAAGCCTCACCATTTTCAGCAGCAGACGCAAAAAACATCAGACCTCAAATTACTCTCGCCACCAAAATAACCGCACAAAAAAAGCGCTGGAAAAACGGAACGCAAATGTCCGCGACTTGCTGCGATCTACGGAGATAGACCGGATTTATGTGTGAAGCAGATTGCAGGTGCATATCTACCGGCACTTACTACTTTCTACTATCATACTAAATTATAAACGCGAAAGTTTGCAAATATGTATGGATGTATGGATGGATGTTTGTTACTCTTTCACGCGAAAACAACTGAACGGATTTGGCTGAAACTTGGAATATACATAGATTATGAATGGGAATAATACATAGGCTACTTTTGATCCCGGTATTCCTACGGGAACGGGAACTACATATTATATAAACTTATTATATAGTATATTATAAACGCGAAAGTTTGTATGGATGTGTCTAAATGTTTGTAACTCTTTCACGCAAAAACAACCGATCGGATTAGGCTCAAACTTGGAATAAACATAGTTTATGACCTGAAATAACAAACAGGCTATTTTTTTTATCTGCGTAAGTACCACGCGAGCGAAGCTGTGGGCGGATACTAGTTGTAAATAAATAACAAACTGTAACTCATGTAGTTGAATTCTTTTCTAAGGTTTGGTTATATTTGAGCTGCCAATGATGACGATGAAAGGATAAGAAATGCTTTTAATCAAAATAACGTTTCAGCTATGTCATCGATTTTTACACGTTTCATTTTCCAATTGCTATTCGACATTCATTATAGTAATATAATAAAATTTTAACCAAGTTAATAGCAAGTACATAAAGTTACAGTTAGTGAGAAGAAACCCTTACAGAGTACATATTAGAACTAGTTGCGAACAACCCGCGGTAACAATAAATGCGTCCTTCCGATCTCCGTAGATATGCAAAACACAGTCCTTTGTAACATGATCTTATTGTGTTCGGGAATCCGCGCCCGCTGAATACGAAACGACTTATGTCGATTTAGAAATTTATAAGAATGCAATGTGAAGCGAGAAATACGTGAGTTTCCAACGAGTTATTGTTGCGTTTCGGCTTTGCATTCTCAAGTGCAAGCGACACGGTTATACCATCTGCGCGGACTGTGATTTGGTTTCCAAACGGTTTAGACTGATATACACCGATATCACAACCAGATAATTAAGTTTAATGCTGCAAAATCAAGTAAAAAGCTCAGATGAAAAAATAATAATAAAATGTTTTTGAAGTATTAAAAAAAATATATAGAATGTTTTTGAAGCAGCACAGCTAGAAGGCTATCAAAAGCAGGCAGGTCTTTCTTATGGGGCATAACATTTTCTAGGACTATTTTTGCCGTAGACCTTCCTCACAAAGTTTCTGCTATTCTTGATTGCATCAAGTTTTAAATAAATTGGTCAAGTTAATAATCATAATAATCATAATCATAATCATAATAATTTATTCATATATGTACACAACAATAACACAACGTACTACCTACTTTTGATTTCGGAACGTAAGAACGGGTTTTTAAAAAACTATATTTTAGAATTAAACTTAATTAAATAAAACTACGTGATTATGTCCATCCCGATTCGGAGGTGATTTAATAATGAATATAAAAGCATGAGCGGATGCAGCCGAGCGATATTGAGACGGCTGTATCAGCGAATTTAAGTACAGTTCAAATACTAAGAAATGCATTGAAGATGCAGCACAAACGTTATTCTAGACTAATCTAAAGCAGAGGGGTGAGGGGATAACATAACTCCTCCATCCCTAAGAGGAAAATTATCGGTACGATCGATTTGAGATTGGTTCCGATAATTTTGCAAACACGGAATGCTATTCAACAATTTGAGTCGAAACACATAAAATAAAAACACAAGAAAACTTAAGATTACTAAGCCTAAGGTCACGTATCCTAAATTTTCACTGAAGTTAGATTCATTTCTCTGATTTAAAACACTTTCAATCACTGAACTATGCTTTAGAGAGTACGCCATGTATTTCACTTCATCTAAATTAACGCCATTCATATTGAGTGCGGGTGCACTGGATAGACTCGCGTTAACACGTAGCTGTGGTAAGGTGACGAGGGGAATTGGCTGCGCTTCGTCCGTTTCTATGCTGATACGGTGGCTTATGCGAATTCCGTTTATCTCCAAATCACACCGTTCGTTGATTGTAATGAGGTAAGTACCGAATACTGGAAGCTTACTGATGTCATTATTACAATGCTTGGTAAGCGTCGTCTTCAGCCTGCTATACAGAATCCAACTATCTGAGTTGATCTGTTGGACCTTGACCTCTTCAATCTGGACCTGATGCTGCGTACATTGAGTATGGTCGTCGTCGAATCTCATGAGCTGCTCTATACAGGTAAGCTCATGGTACAAAGCTTGGTTGTCTGCGTTACACAGAAAATGGTCGCCAGTTGATAACGGGCGGCACGGTTTCGCAATCGGTAAGTATTTCATTCCTTTCGCCAGAAGGTAAGGATATTTAGGAAAAATGGCTAGGGTTTTATTTTCGGATTGATGGAAAATTGGTAAGGAATACAATTTGTAATAATTATAAGTAACATTATCTGTTATCGGAATTTCCATTATAAATGTGATCTGGTTTTTCTTAATATAGGATTTTACACAAATAGTTTCTTCTAATTTTAACATGTTTTCTTCAGTAGGTGAATAAACTAAAGTTTCAGAGTTTGAGATTAATTTCAAATGATATAAAAGTTCGGTGGAATTCACGATAGATTGATGTAATATAGAAACTTTACTTAATGCTAGAGCTGTTTCAATTTCACTAAGTCTGATAAATATAGTACGGAAACTACTTGTAAAAACGTTAAATAGTTCTAAAATATATGTAAAGAAAATCCAATTGTTTTCTTTAGCAGCTAAATTTCTTAACATAGTTTCAGCTCTATTTAGGCGGCTATCTAATTTCAAAGTATTCTGATTAATAGTTCCAGTTACATTTATAAAGCTATCAAACATCTGAGAGACCAGGGTTAGTTTCTTAGATATTATAATTTCATCATGACTTAATTTTGAAGTAAGTTTATCAAATCTAATCGCATCTTCATGATCAAGATTTCCTGTTACGATTTTTATAAGAGAACCCAAAGGATTGATGAGACCTCTTTTAAAGCGCTTTAGTGGTACCAGTTGTTGGTATTTTTCTTTAGTTATATCGCGAATAAATTCAGTATGTAATTTAACACTCTTAAATTCATGAGAATATGATGTATTCCAGTCTACTAATTTAACCAGTTGTTCATAGTTTGCAGATACGTAATTGAAGTCATTATAAATCCTTTCCAAATTAATAACCTTAAGAATAGTCCAATGACCAGTTTGAATATAAGCTTGTCCTTCTTTAATCGGAAGCAATCCTGGATTTCCTTCAAGTGTTTGTAGATGAAGGGCCAGCGACGGCATCACTACTAGTAGTAGGCTGCACCTGCGGAGGGCGTTTGATGTTTTTAATAGGAGCCTTAGTTTTCCTTTCTCCTACTTGTATAGGTAATACATTTCTTTCTACTTCACCTACTACTTTCGCTTTTACGTAACGTGGCTTATCCTTGCTTTTACGCTTATTAACGTCTTTTGCAAAAACTGTTTCTCCTATGGGAAATTGTAAGTCATGTTCACCACCTTTCTTTTCCCTATTCTTTTCTTTCATTGCTACCATCTTATCTGCTAACTTTTCATACAAATTCTTTGTGCGCTTAGCATGATCTTTAACCAATTTCTGAAAATAACGTTTTTCTAATTCTATGCCATAAGGGCTGCTAGTGTCTGTATGTCCAAACACAACTTCGAATGGAGTGAGTTCTGTAACAGAATGAATAGCGTGATTATACGCCATGACTGAATACGTCATCGTGGATGCTGCGTCAGTACACCTTTTTTCATATTTAGCTAATCTGTAAATTTCAATTATTGTTGAATGAAATCGTTCTATTAATCCCATTGAATTAGGATTATTAGGCGTTCCAATATGAAGTTCAATTTTATGTAAACTTAAAAATTCTTTCATTAATTCGTTATTGAACTCAGTACCAGGATCTGAACTAATCTTTTTAGGTATTCCGTAGAATGAGAAATATTTCATTAGAGCTCGAATAACCTCAGGGGTTGATTTGTTTTGAATTTCTATGGCCTGTCCTAATTTGCTGAAGGCATCAATAAGAGTTAGGTAAGATTTTCCTTCAATACTAAATAGATCTATGAAAATTTCTTGAAAAGGAGAATCTTGAGTTTGAGTTAGCTGTAAGATAGGTTTGATAGGCTTCCTATCGTATTTCATTTTCTGGCATGCTTCACAAGCATTTATAACTGCTGTTACTGTTTCTTGCATTCTATCCCAATAGTAATTTCTACGAATTCTAACTAATGTTTCCTTTATACCACGGTGGCAGGTCTTTCCTTCATGATGTTTAACTATCACTGCTCTTTGTTCATCTTCATTTTCAATGGTAATAACTCGTTCTGTGCATTCATAAAAATTAATCATACCTTTCTTAAATAGCTGAATTATTATTTTTCCGAATAATCTACGATGAGAACTTTTTTCAAAGTAGATAAAATACTTTAATTTGGGTTTAATGTATCGTTTCAAAAATTCTTTTACTAATTCTGGGTTGTCTTCTGGTAGGAAAACTTCTAATACTTTTTGTTTTTCTCGCGAGAGATTTTTGACTTGAATTTCATTTTTAAACCATGAGTATACTAATATTTGGTTAGGCTTTGTGTCTACTGCCTCATGTAAAATTGGTATTCCTGTTGATTCTAATTCTACAGCAGAATGAATTGTTCCTGATTTAGTGGTTTCTGATCTCATTGGGAAATCGTCATTGTCAAGGCTATGTCTTGATAATGTGTCGGAAATCGCAATAGGGCTTGCTGTTGCTGTCCTACTTGAATCTGATACAGTTATCGTAGATGAATCATTCCTATTCACCTTTCTTTCCGCTGTTAACTTTTCTATATTTTCTACCAAGTCATCAAGATGTTTCTTAAGTTTTTGCTCTTTTTCATCCAAATTTACTGCCATCGATTGATTTTCGTCATCAGAATCTAAAGCATTAATTTTTATCCTAGACAAGGCATCAGCGTTAGTATTCTGTTTGCCATCTTTATGTATCATTTGATAGTCGTAATCTTGTAAACGTAACCTCCATCGAGTGAGTTTACTACTCGGATCTTTGAGGTTTTGAAGCCATATTAATGGACGATGGTCTGTGTATATGAGAAACTTTCGACCGTACAAGTAAGGTCTGAAATGTTTTACTGCCCAGATAATAGCGAGCAATTCACGTTCAATAGTGCTATAACGAGCTTCAGTATCACTTAATGTACGACTAGCGTATGCCACAGGTTTGTCACTACCAATCTGTCCCTGGGATAATACTGCACCTACCGCTACATTCGACGCGTCAGTCGTTAGTACAAAAGGTTTGTCATAGTCGGGGTATTGCAATAAAGGGGCATGAGTCAAGAGTTCTTTGCATTTATTAAATGCATCAATGTAATTTTGAGTAATTACTATTCCGTTTCGTTTCTTTAAACAAGCTGTCAAGGGTTGAGTAATTTTTGCAAAGTCTTTTATAAATCGTCTATAGTACCCTACAAGTCCTAGGAAACTTTTAATCTCGGTCGTTGTTTTAGGTAATGGATATTTTAATATCGCGTCAATTTTATCGTTGTTAGGTTTTAGTCCGTTTTTAGTTATCGTATGTCCTAAGTAAAGGACTTCTTTACGTATGAATTCGGATTTATCTAGTTGAATTTTTAGGTTGGTCTGTCGGAGTCTGTCAAATATCGTTCTCAGTTTTTGAATGTGTTCGTCTAAGCTATTCGAATAAATGATGATGTCGTCTAAGTAAACCATACAGTGTAGTCCTTGTAGTCCTCGTAAAACGTTATCCATTGTCCTTTGGAACGTCGCTGGTGCTGTTTTTAATCCAAATGGCATTCGAAGAAATTCGAAATGTCCATTTTGAGTACTAAAAGCTGTTTTTTGTCTGTCATTTTTCTCTACTTCTATCTGATGATAACCACTTGCTAGATCAAGGGTGCTGAAGTAAGAGCACTTACCTAATTTATCAAAAAGGTCTGTAATGTTCGGTAAGGGATATTTGTCGTCAATTGTTATGTCATTAAGTCGTCTGTAATCAACTACCATCCTATACTTTTTCTCACCAGATGCATCCATTTTCTTGGGCACAAGGTGTACGGGTGCACTCCAAGGAGAATGAGATTCTTTAATGATGTTATCTTTGAATAGTTTATCTACCTGTTTACTTATTTCATCCTGTAAAAACGGTGCCTGTCTATACGGTTTTACGTATATAGGATCTTCGTTCCTTGTCCTAATATGATGTTTCACTTGATTAGTAAATGTCAATGGAATTTGATCACAATAGAATATGTCTTTATATTCTGTACAAAGTCTTTGAATCTTTTCACGTTCTTCGTCGTTTGTATGGTCGAGTCTGATTTTATTTAAGTTATTTTCTAATAGTTGATCAATTTCAATGTCACTGTTGTAAGTTTTCGTAAAGTTTAAGTCACAGTCTGTATTTTCGAATCTAGTCACTGCAAAGGGTCTTTTAATAGTCAGCTGTTTCGGTTGATCTAATGTGTTTTGAATAACCGTAGATGCGTAACCATTAACACAGTTAACAATCGCACTAGGCATTCTTAATCCATCGGAAAATTTCCTAAAGCTAAGGATAGCTTCACCTGAATGTTGATCTATCGGTAATTTGACTCGTTTTTCTGTTCGTGCTGGTATATCAATGACATAATTTAGATTATTGTTGGTTATAGGAATGCAAGTAGAATTTGTCTTTAAAAGATTTTCTTTTAAGTCAATAATCGCGCCTAATTGTTGTAAAAGGTCGTTCCCTATTAAACCGTCATATCGTGAGTCTACGTCGTATATATAAAATTTATGCCAATCGTTACTAGCAAAAGTAGGCAAGAGAGGGATCTCGATCACTTCATCGTGTCTACTAGTTGCGTGGGTGCTAACCACTTGAAATGGTTCTTTTCGAATAAATTCACCGAAATATTGATAAGCAATTCGAGGGCTGAAAAATGATCTCATACTTCCGGTATCTATCATCATTTTAGCATTTATTTCCTTTATGTGAACATAAGGAAGTTTTAAATTTGGATCACAGTTAAGTTCTAAGATTTCTTGTCTATAGAGGCTGTTATCTGAAAATCCGAAGATTGATTTTCGTCGGTCTGTTCAGTTATTTTATTTTGTTCGTCACTGTCATCAGACATATCGTAATATTCGTTATTACAGTAGTTCATGTAGGCGTCATAGTTGTCATTATAATCTTCGTTGTTATAGTTATAACTTTCGTCATAGTAAGGATCATAATAATCGTTCATGGTCAGTTCGTTCAATTTAAAACCTTGTTGCGTTGCCTTAGGGTCTATTGTTCTCATTGAGACATCACTACTTTGTAAGCGAGGGGGCTGAACTTGAGTTGGTCTAGTCTCCTGCCTATTAAATGGTTGAGGTGGTTTGTAACCAAACGTTTGAGTGGGTTTGTAACCAAATGGTTGTGCTGGTTTGTAACCAAACGGTTGAGGTGGTCTATACCCGAATTGTTGAGGTGGTCTATACCCGAATTGTTGAGGTGGTCTATAACCAAATTGTTGAGGTGGTCTATAACCAAATTGTTGTTGTGGCTGGAAGCCAAATTGAGGTTTATATCCGAATGTTGGTGGGCGGAATGTACCATAGTTTTGTGGTTGACCTTGCGTCTTAAGATGCGAGTTTTGAGGTAAGCCAAAACTAAATTTAGGCGAGGCATTGTAAGTACCTTGCAATACAGGCTTGAACCCAGTTGGCTGAGTTATCAGTGGCCTTGAACCTGCACCTGTAATCTGACTACTACCGTGTATACGATTTCTCATATTGTACTGCTCTAAGAAGTTGACTTCCTCGAGCACGATGCTCAAAGCTGCTTCTAAAGTCGAGGGTGTTTTTAATCTCACTACCCGAACCATATTCTCAGGAAGATTATACAAAAACACATTTAAAGCCGTATTGTCATAAATAATTAATTTCGCACGCTTTAAATCACTGTCCTCAATCGTGTTCACTTTTGACATTAATAATGATCTAACACTTTGGATTCGATTGCAAAAATCTAGATAACTTTCACCTGATTTGATTTTCAATGATTCTAACTCGATGTTAATACACGCTTCACTACGCGGGTCTCCAAAATGCTGAATTAACAATTCTTTCAAGGCGGACCAAGTTACAATGTCTTCTCGTTCTGATAAGAGCGCCGCTGCATCCTCTATGAGTCTACTCGTTAAAACGTTATAGATATAAAGGTTCTGTTCTTCATTGTCCGGATGACCATACCGATCAATCACATATTGACATTTTCGCAAATATAAATTTAATTCTCTTTTATTACCCTTAAAAAGTGGGATTAATTGAGTCACTTCTTTCGGAATAAGTCGAACTAGTGGCGGTGACATCGCGAAGTTATAAAATGATCAGAGGAGGCAACTCACTTTTAACACTTTTACACAGTTACACAAAATAAACACACACAAAATAACACAATAGAAATAAAATACACAAAAATCACACAGTAAAATAAAATAAAAAGCAATGGTAGAGTTTGACACACATGTAAATTATTTTTTAAAATCAAATATCTTAGTTAAATTACGATCAATTTGAGATCAATAATTTTTTAAATATTTTTATTTAAATCAAGTAACTAAATTAAATTACGATCGATTTGTAGATCAGTAATAATTATTACTTTAAAAGATTTTAATTTTATTTTTAATAAAATAATTAAATTATATTACGATCGATTTTCAGATCTATAATAGAATCTATTAAAACACACTTTATGTATTTCTATTTGAAAACATTATTAAAATTGATTTTTAAATTGACACATCTATATTTTCTTAACTCTATGTTACGTTCTATTTTTAGAACACGGTTCAACTTGATAGAATTTCATAACAAGCTCACCAGATCAGTTATAATGAGAGAGTTCCTATCTCAGGTATAACAAAATTAATACGTGGTTACAATACAATTTAAAGATCACAGAATTTAGGAGGATGAGGGAAAGGAATGGCGAAAAGTTTTACTCACCAACCGACCGCTACTCCCATACTGCTTTTCTTTACCCGTTTCAAAAGATAATTTATTTGGTTCGACGGATTTACTCTACATGGAATTCTGACAAAATTTCCAGACGGATTTGGACGTCGGAAAATCGCGAAAACCCGTGATTTTCAAGAAAATCCGCGCCGGCTGCGCCACTTTTGATTTCGGAACGTAAGAACGGGTTTTTAAAAAACTATATTTTAGAATTAAACTTAATTAAATAAAACTACGTGATTATGTCCATCCCGATTCGGAGGTGATTTAATAATGAATATAAAAGCATGAGCGGATGCAGCCGAGCGATATTGAGACGGCTGTATCAGCGAATTTAAGTACAGTTCAAATACTAAGAAATGCATTGAAGATGCAGCACAAACGTTATTCTAGACTAATCTAAAGCAGAGGGGTGAGGGGATAACATAACTACCTACTAATAACCAAATTTATCTTCAACGTACATGAAAGATTTTTTTTAAAGATTTGATGGTTATACTAACCGCGTTTCTTTCGTCTGGTGAACAGTGGATTTAAATTTATTTGAATCTGTTGATGCCAAGTTTCAGTTTTCAGCTGTATCGCCCTGTTGAAATCGGTATTGTTGTAGGTACATAATATTTGGAAGTGCAACATTTTTGTTTGATCATTCTAATAAAAATATTCATTACAACAAAATTCAAAGATACGCGTGTTAAACGACAAAAATCGTAACATCACATTATTCATTTGTGTATCGATAAATATAAAGTATGATTTGTACACAATAATTTCATTGCTGGCATTATAATGAAGGTTCATGCTTATAGGCTGATTTATACATCCCGAAACAAATGATTTTTCCGTGATCCTCCTACAAAACATTGGCTTTCTGATATATCTCACAATCACCCAGTAAAGGTACAATGCCTTTATAGAGGTAGGAATGAATTTGTTTTCTTTATGGTCCATAAAATTGATGGGTCGGAAGTTGTTTGCGAGTACATTTGTTTGTGTCTATTTTATGTATGGAATATGATTTGGAAACTGAGCTGATCCGGGAAATAAAGTAGTTCAGCTGTGAAGAAGGCCTTGTTGTTTCTTAAAAACGAAATTAGCTGAATTTTCAACTGACTGAAATGGTGATAAACGGATACAGATAAAAATTTTAACAAGTAATGGCAGTACTTTTTCTTAAAATAGTAAAAAAAATATTCTGATTTGAATGAGTCGAGAAAGAACTTATTGATGAATAGTATAGTATCTTTTGGCGTATCAATATGCTTCTTGATATTGATTAGACTTTAAAAAACAGAAATAACACCACACTTGATTTACAAGACAATCCAATATATACTTCTTTCAAGCCATTGATTGTTATTTTTGTATGTATCATTTTTAATTTGACGAACATAAAATAGTTATTTTGAAGACCGGTCGTAAAATAGATCCAGTGTTATTGGTGCCAAATTTTATTGAAATTGATTAAGATCGCAATAAAATAAACATAAACAACGATGCTATGGTTTATGAGTAGATTGAACTTTTAGTTCAGAAAGCTTTTTGCATATCAAAGTATGGAGCTCGAATTATTGTGTTTACTTCTATTTTTAAAAGAATCTAAAAAAGAGGTAGTTGGTATTTTTTTTAAGTCGCTGTACGTCCTACAACGCTTATAAAATAAATAAATAAATATCCTTGGACATTCCACATAGGTTTAACATTACATTAAATCCTAATAAATCACATGCCCGTGAGACTATCAACGTTACTTTTTACAACCGGTATTTGGGAGAGACCACAGATTAAAAAACGTTATTCGTAACCCAAACAGTTAAATGGATAGGTTTCTTTAAAATACTTTTATAGTCTCTTTTAATAATGACCGCCAGTGATATTAATAATTAAACTAATCCGGTGCGGTCGCTCTAGGTCATAACCACAAAAGTCACCGACTACTTCCAACCTTGAGACTGACCATACTTGACCTTGTACTTTTGTTGACCTTGGAAGCCCTGACCCTAATTCGAAAGGTGATTTTAGTTGCGGCTAATCTTGAGTCAATTTGATGCTAGAAATAACTTAATGTATCTCACTAGCACGAACGAATATTATTTCGAGTTGGATTGTTTTGTGTTGAAATGTAGTTTTGTATTTGAGACAACATTCCTTCTACTAAATATGTATAATTTATTCTTTGGCATCCACTTTATTGACTTTCTGTTACCAACTTACTTTACTTTCTGATATAGTTATCAATTACACATCGAGCTGGAAATATTGTTTGTCATAAAATCAAAACGTCCTACTGACTCTAGATGGAATAAAAAGTGGCATGTTTTATTTTCATATTGTGATACAAAGTTATAAAAAATATACCCTTAAATATTTATAATAAAATGTATGATGTATGTATACATTATATTTTTAATATAAACCCCAAAAATTTAAATTCACTTCTCTCAGCTCTTAAAATCGCTTTAATCCACTAAGCGCCTGCTGAAACGTGGAGAATCAAATTATCAAATAAGGTTTAACTTAGTCCAGTGTCCGATAGGTGTTCAGAATCAATTACCTGCACCACGATAGTGTCACTTTTAAACCACTCTCAATTCGAAGTGAACTTTATTGCTGTGGATTAAAACTTAATCTGATTCGGTTCGGAAAATTTGCATCGGTTTTTGTGGTTCACGTTTAACATCATTTCATTTCATTTCATTTCATTTCATTTCATTTCATTTCATTTCATTTATTCATTGTTTCAAGTTGGTACATAAGGTCTTAAAAATTAGGTTTGGCCGCAACAAGAGCCCCGTTGGGACACCACAATGTTTGAGGAAATTGTAGTACGTAGTACCTAGATACTATCCAATCCTGTGCCGATTAAAAAAAACTTTAGAAAGACCACGGTTAGATCGTTCCACGAAAAGTATTTCACGGTAACTAATGTCATCCGAAACGTTGAGGTAAATAAAACGTTTTCACTACACTATTAAATTTCTTTAATATTTTAAAAATATAAACAGACTGATAAACATACTTTTGCTTACATAACGCAAGTGTGATGTTTAAGTGTTACCCAATACATAATAAAAAAATTAGCATTATTTGATATAAAAATTCTTCATAGTGAAAATTATACTTGAATCACTTACCTACTGTTTAATCTGTGTGCACCTTGATTGGACAATTAGTCGTGTTCTAATCCCTGGCGATCGATATAACTAAATTATATCATCAGGTGGAGTTGGGGCTTAATCGCCTGTCTCGTGAAGAAATATTCGCTTGGACTTGGACGTTTTTAAGAATGGCCGGCTTAGTTTGGTAAATTGAAGAGTTTAAAAAGTTTTCCTGGACCTAAAATTGTTTAAGAGGGCTTAAGTTTAGGTGGGCACCTATGTCGTTATTATTAGATTTTTAAGAATTAAAATTACAAGAAAGATAGAAAAACAATTGTACGTAGAGCAGTACGTACCTACAGCATTTCAAGCAGTAGACAAAATTTTATATTTTAATTCAGGATTCTTACAATGTCATCGTAACCTAAGTCAATAAATGTTATTTGTCATATTTTCGCACAGAAGCTTGATTTTAATTATATTTATGAAATTGGTAGAAAACCATATCGCTTTTCTTTTGTAGCGTTCTATCCTTATTTCGCCAAGTTATTCTTCTTTTATAGAAACTTGTCGCAATAACTCAAATCTCTTCAAAATGATGTGCTAAGACGTTCTCTAGTGATTTTTGTTGATATAAGTTTTCCAATAAATCGGCTGCAACCATTTTGCAAGACGAGCCGAAACTTCAATAAATATGACATAATTTTATTACTACTACCTACTAAAGTTGTTATATTTCAGATCGTTACTTATGGTTACGGTAAGAATCTGCATTGCGTCTGTAAGTCCTCTTTTCAAGGTCGCGTCTATCTACATATCTTGTGATAAGTATGTCTAGCCGACGCACAATGCTCTCAGGTACTCAGTAGTTTTGGATTTGTTCCAGATAAGGCAACAAAGGTTAAACTATAGTGCTAAGGTTAAAACGATTTCGAGTAAATATTCTATTTTATTTTAGGCCTAATTCAATGTTGATAAAAAATGAACGTGTTTAACAAAATATACGTTTACTAAAATACGTATTTTATTGTTCTCAAAAATAAATGCTTTTGATCGAATCTAATGGGTTTGCATGTTTATCAAATATTCTAAGAAATATTCCACAATGTTTTTTTTTACTGTTGTTATAGTAAATGTATCTAACATATTATTGTTTTTTCAAACGGATAAAAAACTCCATTGACACGCAGACCCCAATACTAAATTTAAAAAAGATAGGGAGTATAGTATTTTAAACAAGGCTACTACTCGCTTATTCTCTCAATAAATTCCTAACGCACTTCCAATAAAAAAACCTCCTATGGCCATTACAGCTTTAAAATCAAAGCTTACCCACCCCGCATACGCCATACAATTATATTAAAAAACCCCGTTCAAATCCCCCACATGTGCCTAAACGCTATACGACATAACAAAAGTCATGAAGTCCTCTTCGGAACCTTTTTATTCGTTCGGAAATAGGGAAAAAGTGTTCGTAAAGCCATTCGGACGGCGTTCGCAACGGTTCCAGATATACTTTGACTCTATACTTTGTGCAAACGAGCGTTTGATAGGGGCGTAGAGATGTTTAGAGCTGGATGTGCCTAGGATGGAAGATTTATTTTAGAGTACGCAAGCTTAGCTGAGATTTAGGTCTTGGTTACTTGCAAATTCTTGAATTAGTTTTGTGCTTTTTGTTATATTTGAACTTCAAAACAAAGCCTTTTTTATATTTTATATATTTTTCTTTCGTGATTTCATTTTATCTTCAAAAGTATTATTTATAATGTATCTTTCTGCATCTAAAAACTTTTCATACATAGGATACTCTTAAATATAACTTAAGTCTAATAAACATAAGTCTGTCTGATGGACCATTGAGTAAAAGTGCTTTATCTTTGTATTTCATTGTTTTCTTCTCATGTAGGTAGTATAATCCTTATGATTGAGCCTATCGATTGGTGGCATAAAAGTATACAGGTTGTTGTTTTTCTGAATTTAGCCTGTTCGATTATTGGGCGTAAGAAGCATAATTTAAAAATATTTGTATGCAGCTTTGTTTCTTTTCCAAAATAAAGGTATTGATTAACATTTTCTTTCTCCATTTTTATGAGTACTTTCCTCTAGGTGGCATCAAAAAATTCCACCCTGTATATAGATTTAGGCAGAGTAAAATCTGTTGGATCCAAGTATTACATCATTCCATCGAAAAAGCTTCTAAATTTTGTCTTAGATATAGTAAACAAATTGTTTAGAATAAATCGCTTCCACTCAATCTGCATCAATGTGATCAGCTCGGTATCGCCAGAGGGATTACAGCCCCGGCATTACATCTTTTATGATAAAACGTCGGCATTACCACGACGGTAATAGCTTTCCACTATTAATTAATCTGACTGAGCCTATGTTATTGAATCAGACGTGGCGTTAGTAAATGTTTGTGGAATACTTAATTGTTAAGTAAGTATAGTTGTTCTGAAGTTTAGGCAAAATGTTTGAAGGACTTTTGGAAATTACCTAATGAATTTTGCAACCACGTTACATAAAACGTTTTCTGTCTCAGGCGGACGGAACGTGACCTAACATCGTGCCACGAAGTGACGTCATCGTTAAGGAGCTGCGTGAATTGCCATTGAAAATTTGACCGTTTTATTATATTAATAATAAATGAATGCACCGATTAAGGATTGCACCATGAGTTTTCACGATACGTCGCATCGTGAAAAGGTGCCGGATCGTAGCACAACGCGACGTTGTATCGTGTTTTTGTGTAGAAGCCCTTACGTGTTAACCACGTTGGTTAACACTTCCGGTTTGTTACACTACTCTGAGTGAAACATGAATTAATTACTTCCTAAGCAAAATCAGTCAATACGTTATCTAAAAATAATGAATTACAGTTACGAATATCTGTATAATTTAGTCATTGGTGGTAAAAGTTGTGAGCGTAGTACTTTCCATTATATAAAATTTATTTGACAGTTATCTTACTTCAGGCCTTACTCAGAAATCAATAAAACAACCCTAAACAAACCAACTGAATTGATTTCGTAATGTGAACATTGATTAGCCATATACTGTTGCATCTTTGTATATTTTCATAATACATCAATGGCCTGCAATTTAATTTAATTTAATGATATTCCGCTTATCACGCGCTACATAAATCTTAAGCCATTTAAAATTCATACTAGAAAACTAAAGAAGCAATCACAAAAGCCTACCTTACAGTAGGTACCCACGATTGTGCAAAATCTTCCGTTAAATTGACGGCTCGTCGAGGCAAGTCTATTCTGCCTTGCAGTTCCAACATCGCTGAATTGAAAATTTTAAATCTACCGTCATTTCTAAAGGCTAAGATATCGGTAAATCGATACGTTATTGTAAACTTCTTTGAAAGGTTTTTATAGTGATGCGATAGTAAAAATATAGCTGAGTTGATTGTTTGTTTTTAATGAGAGATATTTTTTTACAGAAATTAATATAAATAGGTACTACTTTGAAAACATTAACTTAAAAAAGAGTTTGTAAAAAGACTGCACGTGTTTTATTCTAAAGGCTTATTTCTAAAGACTCCTTTTAATCGTGTTTATAAAAATCATAAATATTTCTTCTGTACGATTAATAGGTATATAATTGTGAGTCTGTTCTCAATCAATCAAACGACATTCAAATTAATCCAAAGAACATAAGTTGTTATACAGAAATTCTCAGGTGTGCAATCGAAAAATATTATAAGAACTTGGAAAATTTTCAATTGTCGCACGCCCATTCTCCCCAAAACTTTGGCAATCGAAAAGAGCTAGCGCAATAAATTGGTGCATTTTATAGGAGATGTGTGACGGGACGTACTATCACGTTCAAGACATGTGTTTTATAGATATAGCCTATTTTATCTCTTGGATTGTTTTGATCTCGTGTTACTAATAAAGTTTTATTATGGTGTTAAGTTTTAACCGTTGTTTCTTCTAATATAGACAAAATGAATGTGTTAAAACAGAATAATGTTTTTTACAAATGTGTTATACTCGTATATCAATATAAAATATTAATATCCTTGGATATTTCACACGGCATCATCTAGCCGGATAACTTGTTTTTGTAAATTCATAATTATAGATAGAAAAACACTCGGACCCGAAACAAATATCTGCAGTACATACAAAAGTATGTCCCGCTGCGGGGATTGAACCCGCAACCTCTGCCCACCACGTTCTTAGAACGAGCAGTCACTGCGCGATTGCTCGCCACAAAGGTCGTCTTAAAGTCAAAAAGGTCGTCTTAAAGTCAAACAAGTCGTCCAAAGTCATTATTTCAAAGTTATTATGACCAACAAACTTTTATAATATATGTTCAGCTTTCAATGGATGTATCAGCTTTCAAATGATGTATGGATGTAATAACAAAAAGAGGCAGTAGTGGCAATTCGGAGTGTCGCAAAAGCTGAACTAAACTAACTAAGATTAATGCCATCCTTTTTATTTCCATCGCTATGAAAGGAACGACAACATTTTTAGTTAGTTAAGTTTCGCTTTTGCGACACTCCGAATTGCCACTATTATCTGATTATTTTAACTAGAACCTGTAAATCATTATTAACATAAATTCCCTTCCATTATCTTACTTCATGTATCGTGCTCTATCAGCCGTCTAGCCCGTCAACATTTAAGAGTATATACCGAAACGTACCGTCCAAACTCAAAGGTTTATCAAAAAACAAATGTGAAAGAAAACATTTTCCATAACGTACCTAATTTTAGCCAACATAGTTCTAAAAGGTATTTTAAAACAGTAGATAATATCCCAGCCTCACAGATTGAGTCGTTAGATGTAGTCATTATGCAGATCTGGTTGGCGGTGAATTTAAAATTTTCCTTTTACGCTTATTTGATTAGGGTGCACAAATTGTTTCATCCCCCGAGTTTGCTTAGGTTTTAGCACCAATACTGGACAAAATTGAGGTTTTATTACGCTAACACAGGTTTATAAGCTTCGTAATATTTCTACGTGAATTTAATTAATAATATTACTCGATCTTCTGAGACGCTCTAAGTCAGCTTCATGTAAAATGGTTAACTTTTTGCTCATCAAGCTAGCTTTCTTATGGGTATACCAGTCGTTGATCAGTTTTACTTAACTTATTACTTTACGAACTTTTTTACTTAACTTAACTTTTTTTTTTTTATATATATATTTTTGGTCCATAAATCTTAAGCGTCCTCAGAAGACCCTCCAAAGTTTCATCACAATTTGTTCAATGATTTAGTCACGTTAATGGCATTCATTGTTAAATAAAATGGAGTAGATTAGTCGTTCAAATCGATTAAATTCGGTCTAGCAAATGTCTCTCATTAGCTTAACTATCTTGAGAATCTCATGCTACATGCACTCTCAAAACAATTCACATCAAAATCAAGAACTTTCTAGTACAAGTTCTAGCACTTAGACGCACGTCAGGTGGAATTTGCGAATTTATTGTGTCCCAACTGAATTTTAACCTCAGTAGGGAAAGTTCGTGCCAACTAAGTTTTGGACGTATGGGACTAAAAAATATATTATAATAATATAAAATAAATATAAATAAATATCCTTGGACATTTCACACGGCGTCATCTAGTCCCAAGCTAAGCAATTTAATGCTTGTGTTATGGTAACCAGATGACTGATAAACTACATAGATACATTTTTTTTTTTGTAAATACATACATATTATACATAGAAAACACCCAGACACGAAACAAATATTTGCAGATCATGCAAACATTTGTCCCGCAGCGGGGATCGAACCCGCAACCTCTGCGTCTCAGGCGGGCTTTCGCCCACTGCGCCACAGAGGTCGTCTTTAAGAAGCACATACATTTTTCAGGCTTTTCTGTTACGACATAGTTGTATATTGACTACTCAGAGGTTATTGTTTTTATTTTTGATTGTGTGAAAGTTGATTATGAATAAAAAGGTTGTAAATGTTATTGTTATGCCGGCTGATAGAGGGAAATGGAAAAAATACATTTTGTGCCGACTCCACGTAGTGTAGGACAAGGGCAGGAAGAAGAAAAAGAAGAATATTTATTTATATGTCATGAACAATGCCATTTTAATAAGAATAACGCTCAACGATTTTTGAAACATGACATAAAATACTTAGAGAGCTTTTTATTTTATTTTGATCGAATTGAAGTGAAAATAAGTTCATCCTTGCAATATTTTTAAGCCATAAAGATTTTGATGTAATTAGTAACAAAAAACATCCACTAACCTTATACATATAACCTTAACCGGGTGTTTTTTTTTCTGTTTTGTATTGATTTCATAAAATTATTACTTAATTAATTTATCTATACTATCTCTATCTTTTACAACTGAAAATCTCCTTAATTTTCCATACAACCATCAAACTTGGACGTACCTGAAACAATAAAACAAGATGATTATTACAAACGCATTAAATAAGTAACAAAATAAAATAACAACAATTGTATTCATTTCCTATTTTCCTCCACAAGGCATAGCCTGCCTAGGGCTCATAATAGACACCAATCACAATACTCATCAATTATGTACAAACGACAGGTGGCCGATTGACGGGGGCCCTGTAACTAATAATTCACAATGACAATTCCAAAAACAAAGGACAGAGTCAAACAAACTTGAATTCATAGAAATAAATTGTTTTCTAAATTATTTCTTGATCCCTAATGCCGGTTCGCGTTGGTGAATCGTTAAAGAACCTGACTACTCTTGATTGCTTCGAAATACACATTTTATTATTTAACACATTACTTTTAAGGAAAAACCAGCGAACTAAACCACTGATTTTTTAACTGTTTCTTCGATGACCTATACCTTTCACGTGCTGGCTTGCTAGCGTATCAGCAGATTTACTCGGCAATTAATCGCCCTCTTAAAAATATGAATTTGAAAGCCAAGTGTTCTTGAAAACGTGATTATTTAAAACAAATTGTTGCATCTAAAGGAATTCATTGTTTTTGTTCCATTTTATAGTACAGAGCCCTGTTCAATTACGGGTGATTTGAAAAGCTTTCATGCAGGTATACTTATCCTATCAACCCTTACTTAATTTATTGAGCTCCGCATTTGCTTCAATATCGATACTTACTGCTTTTGTTTTTAAATACAGAAAATGAATAATAAATTACTAATGATAGTATTTACTTCTACGTTTTTGTTCATGGACAGAATAATTCAACCAACATAAATTGGCGCAGTGGGCGAGGGCCTGAGACGCGGAAGTTGCGAGTTCGATCCCGCCGCGGGACATGTTTGTATGTTCTCTAGATATTTGTTCTGTATCTGAGTGTTTTTCTATGTATAAATGTACGTATTTACAAAACAAATGTATTTATATATTACATCAACCATCTGGTTACCAAATATAAGCATTAGGTTACTTAGCTTGGGACTAGGTGATTCAGTGTAAAATGTCTAAGGATATTTATTTACGTTATTTACCTACTAAGACGCAACCGCGAGGGGTAACTGTAGGTACCACAAGTGTTTCCCTCTTACCCAAAAGATTAAAAAAAAATATGAATGAATCAAAACAATATTTTATTATCTACCTAAATTGAAGATTTTTAACGTAAGTCATTTCCGTGCTTTATTATATCAATTCAGACTTTTTGCATTACTAAGTAAAAATAAATAATTAGACAACTCAAATCAAAAGTCTGTCTAAAAGTGGAGCGCTCGTCTCGTTTTAGTCCCGTTTTCTCAGCGTCTTGTGGTGCAGGAAAACAATTAAACCCTTCGCTTGTTCCATGGAAAGTTTGTGGGAGACTGCATCCGTCTCTTTTGTATCTAAAGTGGGCGACTTGAGTGACGGGAACCAGCGAAGCCAATTTTTTCACATGAATCTGTATTGCTTGGGGCTTTTTCAGAAAGGAGTGATGGATGGTTTTATGATTACTACAAGTTTTAACTGATGAAAAATTACATCTGGTTTTCCTTAAACTTTCGCAATCACGTATTTAAGTAGTAAGTATATCAGTCATAATAGAAGCATTAAATTGCTTAGCTTGGGACTAGATGACGCTGTGTGGAATATCCAAGGATATTTACATATTTCGTTATTAAGAATTGTCAGTAAGTTGCATTTTATGATTTAAAAAAATTATTACTTATTATGATCCTAATTATGATTTAACTAAAACGGCCATTTTAGCCCCCATATTTGCGTGAATTATGGACAGCCATAAGTCCTGGGTAGCAGTCGCATAGTTGAATAAAATTTTTGTAGCTTTTCGTACATAGTCAATTGAACCAATTTCCCTTAATGCAGTGATCATTACGCCGATTCATCTGTAGCCTCAGGCAATTCATTTGCGCAATGAGTAGTTACGTGTGTAAGCTGATTGGTAATGGAATTGTATAGCCATGACCATTTGCCAATCAGATATGTATTGGCCATAATTTTATATTTTTGTAAACCAATTTTATTCTCTTATTCTTAAATTAAATTATTATAATCGTTAGTTATCGTGGTAGCATTTGTGGAAACCTTGAACTTTTGTTGTAGGTATACAATGGTGTCAATTTAGATGTTGCCAAATCTAAACTAAACTAATTTGACAGCACTAAAAATGTTGCCATCCTTTTCATACCAATCGAAAAAAAAGGGTGGCATCAATTTTAGTGCTGTCAAATTAGTTTAGTTTAGTTTTTGCGACATCTGAATTGACACCATTATTAAAACAAATGCTGATCCAATAACTAACAGTTTTTATTCAAGAACAATAAAATGAATTTTAATCCATAATAGGCCTTTTTGAAGACTATAATAATTAATGCCCTTGTCATACCGACTTAAAAGTTGGCCACTTTACGAACGAACGAACGAACCGAATTAAAATATACCTAAAATGTACTGCAGAGTTTTTTCTTTTAAGAGTACGGTTGGTAAAAAAATTGTTCATGTCATATCAAACTAAAACAAAACAGTGACGTGAATGTTCGTTAAATACTGTTCTTCGCACCCTCATGCCTCAGCCTCGTGCCGAGCTCTCGAGTAGCTCCTCATATGTGGGCTCTAAATTGCATGTAAATATTGTCTACCACCAAGAATGCCGAGCCGTGTTTTTTTAACATCTAGTTAATTTTGTTCTTAAACATATTTTTCATGCAACTTTGACGACCTCTGTGGCGCAGTGGGCGAAGGCCCGCCCGAGACGCGGAGGTTGCAGGTTCGATCCCCGCCACGGGACTAATGTTTGTATGTTCTGCAGATAGTTGTTCCGGTCTGGTTACCCATAACACAAGCATTAAGTTGCTTAGCTTGGGGCTAGATGACGCCGTGTAAAATGTCCAAGGATGTTTATTTTATTTATTATTTACTGTAAGTCCAAATTGTGAGACTCCTAAAACACATTATTTTATATAGATTAAAAAATATACTTCCCAAAAATCACTGAATCTAGTCTACGGTTATCCGACATTAATCTACCGACAAAAACGGGGATTACTACCCGTTAGCGCCGTCCAGGGTTCATTGTCCAGCTAAAGTCACTTTCGCCAACACAATTTAAAGAAACGTCTCAGGGAATTTATAGTAGGTACTTGTCTCTCTTGAGTAACTCACTTTTTAAAACAGTAGACGAAAAATGTTTTCTTTAGGGTTCTTTAGTCAACAAGGAATCCTTATAGTTTCAGCATGCCCCTTTGCGCGTCTGACTACGTCGTCTTTTAATAGTTTTACCCCTAATCGTTTTTATATTATAGAGATTTAACTTTGTTCAATGTTTTAATCTTGAACATATTTCTCTATACATTTATAATAGCACACGAGAAACTCACGTAAAATTATCGTCGATTTAAATACCGACAATGTTTCGATTCTTCCGGAGAATCTTCATCTGGGTATAAGTGTGGTCACTCCTCGCGGATGAAGATTTTCCGGAAGAATAATTTTACGTGAGTAATTTCCCGTGTGCTATTATAATGTCTAATACAACTCACGATAGTTTTGATAGTGAAATATTTCTCTCTTTTAAAATAAACCTTTTTAATATGTATTTTTAAAATATAGAGAAATTGTAGTGTATAGTGTAATGGAAATAGCGATAAATACCCGTAAATGTATGTTTAATCAGGTGTAATTGTAGTTTAAAAAAAATACGGTTTATTTTTGCCACAAATGTTTATCTTTCAGGACATTATTTAGTCGGTGTTGTCAGTCGGACAGTAATAGAATTATTTTGTATATTGAGACACTTAAGTTCTGAGGAAAGTTGCTGCCAAAAGTTTAATGAAGGATGGCTGAGACAGTGTTTTGTTATTCATGCCCGAGGCAGTTCTGAAATTTTTAGGAGTTGTGATGGAACAAGTCTTCGGTATATTAAATTGAGCTAGCCGCTTGGTTTATGCACTTTGACGATTACTATTTCTGAATATGTTTTCTTATTAGGTATCTCAGATGCAAAAAGATCCAAAAAAATCCAAAAAAAATCAGTCAAGAGTTACTTGAGCACCCTTGTTTGGTTCGCGTCTTTCATTGTTTTATTTGAGTAAAGTAGCAGTCGAACACTTATTTAGAATTAAAACTCATAAAAGGTTCTTAAAATGGTCTTTGACTTTAATTCCTTTGGCGAAACTGCCTTTTAATTGAAGGTCCAGGAAACCCAAAACCTTTGCAACTTGTAAGACCCTCTTGACCACTTCACATTTTTCCCGTTTTGCAATTATAAATGCTTAAAACTCAAGTGGCGACGTCAATGACCCAAAGCCTATAGTGATTCTAACTGGAGTTAGTAAACAAAGGGTAAACATAGTGTATTATTTAAATTAGCAACAACTGCACCCTATCCATCAGACAGTAGAAAAACAAACCTTATTTACGTTCGACGGAATTGCCTCCGTTATTATAGCCACCACAATTACTGTGTAATTGAAAACCGAGTGGTCGTTACAGCGGTGACGTCAGAGATGCGGAATAATGTGGGTTCTTTAGTGAAATAGGATAGTGGGGTGAGCTATGATAAGTGGAGATAGAGATGGATGCTAGTTAGCGCGTGCAAAAGGACACTTTTTCATTATGTTCGCATTGTGATCATTGTAGTTATTTTATATGTATATACTTACATTTTGATATAGTTCACAGAACTTTTCGTATGTATATGAAAATATAATGTAAACCAATTTTTAGTTAGTTTTCTGTTTAATTCATCTTCCACTTCATTCTTGCCTCGGCAAACCTCCAAGTTAAAGTTAACTCATTTTAAATGTAAAAAAATACATTTGGTTATATTATTGTATCACAACTAAAGCTCTAAATTAAAAGCTATTCGAGATTTCTTCAATGGAACTGGTTTATATTTCATTTAATGTTTGTTTATATAGTGCGAAAAGATTTATGTATCATAGTAATTAGAGCAAATATTTTAGCAGTATCAGCTAACGTCAATAAATCAATTATGCTAGGTAGATGACATGCTAGTTTATACGCAAGCTTACGCAATCTATTAACTCCGAGACAGACGTAATTAATAAACTTAGACGATAAATCAACTAACGTAAACAGAACTTTCATTATTAATATGAACTTGGAACTTTGAAACTTGACCTTTGTTATACCATAATAAGGTTGACTATGAACTTTAAGCCTATGCACAAATAATAATTAACTTGTATATGCTTAAACTTATAAGTTTTGTAAAAGCAAGTGATGCAAGCTTTTATAAGCTAAAAAAGCCTTTATAAACGGTAAGAGTATTCATTTATTAGTTTGTTATTTTAGGTCATATACAAAACAAATAAAAATAACACCTTTCTTAGATTAAATAGAATTGAAATCGATATGTTTTATTGTTTGTTATAAAACTGTACTATCATTCACAAACAGTACAATACATTCCTCTCAGAACAGTTTCTGATTTAAGTGGCGATTAAATTGAAACGTCTCGGCTGGCAACACCATCCATCAAACGGGACGTTTTACTCAGTGTTGCCAGACACGATATTACGGCCATCAATTTCGTGTTACAAAATAAAACTACAACGCAAAAGTTTAACAAAAACTATTTTGTACAAATATAACGTGATGAATCGATGACGTGGAACTATCATTGTTTGCTGGAAATGCTCTCAAAATATTGGATTGTATTATTAACACTAAATTTAATGTGTATGTAATATGGTTTTCTAGATAAGAATATTGCAAAAACAGTTTCAGCATTAGTAAATATTTTGATATCATCGGTTTTCTTTGCGAAACGATTATCAGTAATTAATAGTTCTTGATATGTGTATGTTCTTGTTTCAATAATTCTACTATCACTTTTTTTTTACGAGCCTCACTTTGATTGATTGGCTCCCTTTGGAGCTTGACTCTTTCGATCAAAGCAGATGGATCACTGAATAAAAAAGCCTTGTTTGTTGCCTAATTATTTACTGGTGTTAGTTGCGTTGGAACAGGAGTAGAATAACCTAGCTTTTAAGACGTTCCAATGTGATCCTAAAGGTTCTACTGAGTAAATGATTTTTGAATTTAATTACCAATCAAACTGAAAAAATTAGGACATCGACATTTCGTACTTACTGCCGTATAGGTACTTCTAAGATTACTAAACGTCAGTTTGGTGTCAATAAATTGCCATTACCACTTTCTGTCGTCTCTACATCTCTATCGGGTGACACAAAGAGCTCTACTCCCGTGTTCCCGTGCCAACAAATGAAATTTTCGATCGAGACGAATGACTGTACATTACTCTTTTTGTTCGCCGACAACAATGCCGCTTTCAAAAGTGCCATGTAGAGAAAAATGATTTATTAAAAAATATGCACAAACGTGTCAAGGTGCGAGAAAATTCGAACTACCCGTTTTTCAGTCTGCGACAGGAAACAACCGTTTAAAAGGATTTGTATTTTCGAGTCATGCAAACGTGTGGCTGTATCCGTAGAAAATAAAGGGGAGATAAAATCAGACATGTTTCTCACTTTACGGTTGACGAATGTTTGCTGAGGTACCCCTGGGGTAAAGAAATGGGCAGATGGCGTAGCTTACAGGCATTTGTACAGTGCTTATCTGATTGACCGACAACTAAAGGCACACATACTGTGGAAGCGTTTTGCGGACGGGATAATGCGGGATGATAAAATTAGGTAAGAGCATCGCTGTTCTTTAAATTGATCAATTTATACTATGTATTAAAAATTGATTATCAAATGTCACCCTATCTCAACATGGACATGAATACTAAATTGCATGAATGAATTAGCCGCTAATAAGCTAAAATGTTATCCCCCAAGTACAGCATTACATAATTCTATTCTCTATCAATATATCTATTGAACATACCGGCATTTTGCAGAAGTAAGTATATCATACTTACTTTTATTGTATTTATTTATTAACCGTATGGAATACTTGCTTCTGCAATATGTCGGCTCTTTGTCCCCATCAATATTGGTTTCTTCACGATGTTCTCCTTCAGCATTTGAGCTAAAATTGTAACGATAATACTTTTTTATATTTTCCGAACTTTGCCCATTTTGAATTTACGGGTTTCCTTTAGTTTTTATCTCGCATTGACTAAGTTACTTCTCAGAGTTCATCACTCGACCGGGTTCTCCGTAAAAAAGTCGGTTCCAAATTGGCAACGGCGAGAATACCCGAAACAAAATTTAACTCTTTTCTGTCTGACGGAAAAAGGATACATTTTAGTTATCTGAGCTGAGTTTCATTAAAATTTCACACGAGCTCTCCTACTGAACGAAATTTAGAGATAAGGTTCGTTTGTTAGCTGTTCTTTTGTTCAGTGTTTTTGGTGTTATTTAGCGAGGGTTTAATTATTGCTATATAATGCTAATTTAACTCTAAAATACTCGAGCCAAAGCACTGCAGGTGATCTTTTACAAAACAAAAAATAACAAAGTTTTACTGACAACAAAACAAATACTACAATTGTAATTCGTGTTGTTTTAATAATTTATCTGTACATACGAGTACCTCAGTCTTTTATCGTTGTAAATTCAAAATTAATTTATTGTGAAAATATAAAACAATATACAATACATTATTAAAATAGTACTAAAATATGATTATCTTAATTTATTTATTTTTTACTTGTAATTTGTGTTGACTTAATGAGGATAAAACTACATCACTCGAAGATGCGAGCGGACACCGGTCGTCAGTCTAGTCGTGATCATGGTGACCGTTGTCATCGAACAAGAATTATTTCAGTAACAAGATCCCGAAAAAAGTTTAAATATTATAATCGTGGAATTTAAAAATTACTATACGTTTTAAAGTTATGATATTGGTGACATCTAAATTTTTGACAAAACACACAGTCATGGTAAAATGAAATTAAAGTAAACTCCTTTGAACTGCGAAATTGTATGTTAATTCACTCAACGAAGTCTGCAAGATATTCAGAAGGGATGGAGGACCGTGGCGACATCTTGGACGAGAAACTCGATTATTAGGGGAGAGGGGGGAGGGGTGAACCCAACGGGTTTTACTACGGACTTAAAGTTCATGTTTTATGTTACATTTAATCTGTCAGAGATTCGTCTGAGACAATGACGCCGAGATTTTAAAGAGCGATTTGTTTTTAGCTGTCTTTCTTTATAAAGTGTTTGTGTTAGTCAACATTTATTTTAATTTTATTTTTTTTAGAATGTTACAATATACCTTGTAAAACAGGATGATTGGTGAATTTTAAAGATACCTTGACGACTTATACTTTCTTATATCTTTAATAATTGAAATGGTTTGTCTATAATTTTTTCAAGAATAATATTTAAAATACAAAGGAAGTTCTTAGACAGTCAATTAAATACTCTTATTAATTGTTAGTTTGTTTTAAGATGAACCAACTTTAACCACTGTCATGACATCCCTTAGTTAATGTCATGGAATATTATTTCCGAAGACATACAAGTAGCATACAGTAATTAAAAAAAGGCTGTCCTTAAATTTGAGCCACACAGAGCTTTATTCCGGGCTTAAATTCATTTAAAAACTCACATTAATATCGCAGGGACTGAAAATAAAAAAGCAGTTGACATTTTGTCCACGGTCACACTCCACTCGACTAATGAATGCAAATTTTATCAAGCCATGAACATAATGGGGCCTACACACACCAAACGCGTTAGTAAATTGCTGGCAACTTAATGTTGAATGTTGCGGGATTTTTTCTTGACATGATGTCAAGGCTGAATTCAACATTATGCGGAAATTAAAACAAAAATAAAAGAAAACTGCCTCATTATTGTATTAAAAGAAATTGCGCAATATATCAGAATAAGTACCAACATGGATTTTGTACTAGATTGAGGACTATTGAACATTATTGTCAACTCTCTATTGTTATCTCTACAATAGATACATTATCACACACTATACAATAAGGGTACTATTTTAATTATCTAACATTCCTTTTTTAACACATGGTATGAAATGTTGAATGTTGATTATTTAATTGTCTGTGAGTGTGTGTCCATCTTTAACACATAGCTCATAATAACGCTTACTTTAAAAATGCTACATTATTAAATCAGTGTGCTATGATTATTAAACCTTTTTTTTAGACTGACAGATGTCAAAACTGTAGTAACATTGGCTCTGTGTTTATTTTATCTTTAAAATTATAAAAACTAGCAGTTATACAAGAAATACATTATCAAAAGTTTAATTAAAGTATTATTGACAAGCACAATTGTTATCTTCTAAATATATCTAGCAGTTAATGTGTAAAATTGAATATAATTAAAGTGTGATAAAAGTGATCAAATCGGCTATTTTACAATGAGAACAGCTGTTAAAGTAATATAGTGCAGATACACAAACACTAGTATAAACTGTGAGTAAACAATTTTGCTATTTAGCAACGGATTTACATTGTTAAAAATGTATTCATAACTCAAAGTAACAATGATGTAAACAAAGATGACTCACGCAAACATTCAAATTAACTGACAGTACGTATACGTACGTCAAGTAAGCGCAAGTGGCCTTGGTGACTAAACTGCCAGTAAAGAGATAAGATTTTGCTGCGCTTAGTGACTTAGAATTTCGACAATCACGTCATACGATAATTGGCTCGTCGGGCGTAGACTCGCCTTGTGAACAAACATAAGCGAGTTCGAACCTCAACAAGCACTCAACTTTTTGGTCCTTGAATTTTTTTATTTTTAGTTTGTTTTGCATAAATATACAAATCATATTTTTGTCAAAATTATGGAGGCAAATTTAAATTTTATTATGACTAGACAACGAGCTAAGAAGGCAAACGATGCAAAACAAGATCAGAATAAAGACATATGTATTGAAAATTATTGTAAGACAATAGATAATTTAAAAAAACAATTTAAACAGCAAGAATTATTAAACAAAACGCTTTTGGAGGAACAAGAAACATACGGCAAAGAATTCGAAAATGTTTGTAAACAAATTCAGCAGCTTAAAAATAAATTATGCAATGAAAAAGAAAAAATTACAGACTTACATGAAACAAACTTAAGGCTAACAGAAGAAAATATACAATATAAGGAACAATTGAATTTATGGGAAGGTCAAGAGTTATGCGTAATAATAACAGAACTACAACAACAACTAGACCAAAAAACGGAAGAAAATACTAAACTACAAATAAAATACAGCGAACTTTTACTTAGCACCACTGTTTATACAAAAAAAGGATTTAAATGTTTTAAGAAAAGAAAACAGACTATTAAAAAACTAAAACACAAGTACAAAGTAACAAATGTAAAGGTAAAGCAACTGTCAAAAGTAAACTCTATGATAGAGAGGGATTTGCAAGAAAGAGAGTGCATTATCAGGAAGCTACAAGAAGAAGGAGATAACCTGCTTCAAATTATATATGAAAATGAAAAACAACTGCGGGACCGTAAATCTACACTTGACAAAGTTGATTACCTTGACAATCAACTACTAAATAAATTGCAGCATCTCATAGACCAAATGAGCACCGACGAAAACATTGAAAAAACAAATACACTTAACAGTCCAATAGAATCACGGCCAAAAATTATACATAATGAAAGACGAAAAAACTCTGAAGCTAGTACTATTCTCTCTGATGGGTACGGAAGAAACATGGCTTACCTAATGAAAAGTAAGCTATCAGCGGACTATGAAATATATAATTCATGTAAACCTATGAACACATTTGAAAACATTATCAATGACGATATAGCAGAAAACTCTGAACCTAAAAATATTATTATCGTCATAGGTGACTATGGAACTGTAGAACATGACATATATGGCTACATAAAGAAAATAGAAAATCATATTAATAAATTAAGCAAGGATAGAAAAATGATAGTAACGACCATTGCTTATACCAGAAATTATGAATCAAACAATAAAATTCATTGGATTAACAGTAAATTATTTGCAATTGCTGCCATGCATATAAATTTATCTGTTGTAGAACTAAACGAGCCTATGATGAGCAGTCGACGACGTCTTGACATCATATCCAATAGCTTAAGTGCCATGCTTCTAAATAAAGGAACATACAAAAACCTAGTTGTTCTACCAAGAGAAATGGCTCCCAAAGAGAATCTGACAAATTTTCTTCGAACAGCAAACTCCGAGGCGGTAAAATGATACTGTGCCACCAAAACGTACAAGGAATTTACAATAAGTCTCATTCTCTTGGTCTCTTTTTGTTTCAGGAACATGTAGATGTGATGTGTATGACGGAGACTTTTCTAAAAGATATAAATATTTCTGTTTTTAATGTAGAAGGCTATACAAAAGCTGCCCCGTTTTGTAGAACAATTAAAGAGAAAGGAGGTTGTCTTATTTTGGTAAGAAAAAACTTAAAGTTTAAGGTAAGAACTGATATCACAAAGCTATCTGAAGAAATGATTTGTGAAATATCTTGCATCGAACTGAGTAAGGCTATAATAATTGTAGTATATAGATCGCCTTCAGCAGATCAGGAACCTTTTTTGCACAAACTTGAACAGTGTTTAAATAAAGCTACGGCAAAAAATAATAAAATAGTAATATTATGCGGGGATTTCAACGTAAATTTTTTAGATATATATGATAAGGATAGACGAAATTTAATTGATCTAATGGACAGTTTTCTTTTAAAACAACAAATATACGACTATACAAGGGTATCTACCTCATCAATGACATGTATTGATAACATTTTTACAAATACTTGTGAGACAAACAACGTACGTGTTATACCAGGTATAAAATCGGACCATTATGCACAGATTTTAAATATAAAAGTAAATATGGATAATATTAAGAAGCCTAATATAAAACAAAGGCAAGTCAATACTTTTAGAATAGAAAATTTAAAAACAGTTCTTCGAGATAATATAGACAAAACATTTAATAATTTTAATGGATACTTTAAATATTTCTTAAAAAATGTTAATGAATTTATGCCGATTATAGAAAAAAAACCCACTGCATCTGAATGTTATAAATGGGCTACGAAGGGAACTCTGGTCTCGAGACAAAGACTGTTTGAATTATATGCGATAAGAAATACGTGTGATAACCCTACGCTTAGATTATATGTAAGTAAATACAGTAAAATTTTTAAAAGAGTTTGCTGTGATGCTAAAAAACTCTACATTACTGACAAAATAGAAAAATCTGATAACAAAATAAAATCAGTTTGGAAAATTATAAAAGAAGAGACTGGGAAAGAGTGTAGTAGTCAAATAATCTGTGATAAAATTTTCTGTGATATTAGTAATAAGTATATTTTTAATAATGTTGACATTTCTAATCATTTTAATAATTATTTCATTAATGTAGCAAATAATGTAACTAGAAATCTTATTTGTTCTGTGGAAGAGTCCCTGTCGTTTTTAAATAATTATTTGCCGGCTTCAAATGCTACCTTCAAACTTGAGCCTATAAGTATTAAAAGGGCTATAAATATTATAAGGAATATGAAGCCCAAAAAGTCTAACGATTTTTGGCATATCACTCCTTACTTATTAAGAAAACTTGAATGTGTTATTGCTCAGCCTCTAGTGCACATAATTAATAATTGTATAAGCTCTGGTACTTTTCCTGATGAAATGAAAATGGCGAAAGTAGTGCCGATTTATAAATCAGGTAAGGTATCATCGTGTAATAACTATCGTCCAGTGTCTGTGTTACCTAGCATAAGCAAAATTTTTGAAAAATATCTTGCTGAAGAACTGGTTTGTTTCATGCTTAGAAATAACTTTTTAAATTGTAGGCAATTTGGTTTCCAAAAGAAAAAATCAACAAAGAATGCTATAACGAGGCTTATTGAAGATGTATTTAGGGGCCTAGAGATATCACAAAAAACTTATGGGGTGTTTTGTGATCTCTCTAAAGCTTTTGACTGTGTTTCACACGAAATATTAATATCTAAGTTAGATCACTACGGAGTAAAAAATAATATATTGAATATTTTCAAATCTTATTTATCAGATAGGAAACAAGTTACTGAAGTAAATGGCTGTAGATCTGAGAAAGGGGACATAACCCTAGGTGTACCGCAGGGATCAATTCTGGGTCCTCTCTTATTTTTAATCTACGTTAATGATGTTTCAATAGTATGTAAGGATGTTGACATAATATTATTTGCGGACGACACTAGTTTGATAATTAAAGATAAGTGTGATAATGGAGTAAGTGATAAGCTCTTGAATGTGATACCTAACTTAAAAATGTGGTTTTCAGTCAATAATCTACTACTAAATGTTGAAAAAACGAATGTGTTAAAATTTTGCCTTGGAAATACTAACAAATTCCCTCAGACCATTGTAAACAATGCATTAAATGAATTGTCGCTTCCTAACACAGATTGTATAAAATTTTTAGGTATCTGGGTAGACTCAAAATTAACTTGGTCTAAACACATCGATCAGCTCAGCAAAAAACTTAGTTCTGCAGCTTATGCAATAAAAAAAATTAAGGAGCTAGGGGGTCAGAAGGCGGCAAGACAAGTATATTTTGCATATTTTCACTCGTTAATGAGCTATGGTATAATGTTTTGGGGTAACGCAGCAGAATCACGCAGAATATTTGTTCTACAAAAACGATCCATAAGATATATAGCTGGTTTAAATTATGGAGATACCTGTAGAAATACATTCAGGGAGTTAAATATAATGACAATGGCCTGTGAGCAAATTTATCAATGTATTATTCACATAAGAGAAAATGACAAAAATGTAACTAGATATAAGGAAATCCATGGTTACAATACTAGAAATAAAGACAATGTTTTAGTTCCTTATACTAGACTTTCTAAAATTAAAAAAAGCTTTGTGTGCCTCTCCATTAAGTTTTATAATAAAATACCTTTAGAATTTAGAAACAAAACTGACATGGAATTATTTTTATTTGTTAAAAATTATCTGATTAATAAGAGTTACTATACAATTGACGAAGCGATGGCTGATAAAAACTTATTTTGTAATAAAATAGAAGGTACTAGCTCAAGTTATATAAAATAGTAATTTAAGTACATAATAATATAAGATAAATGTTGTATGACTTATCTAAGTACATGTAAATGTGAAAAGATAAATAAATGATTGAATTGAATTGAATTGAATTGAAACCATTTTTTTTTGTTGGTACAATATTTGTGACTGTGCCAGATTAAAAGATAAAGAAGCCAGATTAAAATATATACCTATAAGTAGATATTATTATCCTCATACATATAATATATACTTGTGATACAGTCGTGATAAGTGAATCTGTTCAATAAAAACATTTGCGTTAAAATTGTTACTTCTGTTGATTTGTGTTGAAAATGTCAAATTTTCAATGTATATGCAATGGTACATTTGGCAAGAAAGACATGATGAAAATCGAAGGCAAAAGTGGAAACAAGAGCTAAACTTAGTGATTTTATTCTCTTTGCAAGAGTTCAAAGTCAGCTGCTGTCATGTTCCCAATTTTTTCCCATTACTGCAAAAGTACATCCATCGACACAACTTATTCAATTCGAACCCGCTGCTTGCTTGTCAAATATGACCTTTTATACTTTTTGGCCAAAAGTCCCTTTTAGCTCAAGTTTGCACGTCACGTACTCGCAAAAAGGCTTTTGCCTAAAAAGTGGGGTGAAACGTGTACTTAAAGCTTCTTTGAGCTTCATAGTCATAGGATAATATAATTGAAGCGAGACTTTGCTATTAGGCGTGGTGAATATAAATAATAAAATCTTATAATATAATTATTTAATTATAACCGATAGGCCTGCAACATGTAACGAATGAAATGATAACTTCTGCAAAACTCAAAATGTGTTCTACTAAAAATTATGTACAAGCTTTTTTACACGCGGCTTCGCTCGTGTGGTATCAACCTGGATAGAAAGTAGCCTAGGTGTTATTCAAGTTCATAAACAATGTATATTTTAAGTTTTAGCAAAATCCGTAAGTCTATCAAACAACCATTTATTAGGTACAAATTATATAATTTTTTCACGATTTAAGGTATTTTGACTTAACTCTGACCTTCTTAGACAATTCAAAAGGATTTTAAATAAGTTTAGTAAAGATCTAATAGAATGTTTCCAGAACTTGGAGGGTAGTTGTAGTCTGGTAATTGGTATTGTTTAATTTTTATCGAATTACTTTTACCACACATGGCAGGAAAAATGCCATATAAACTTTATTCCTCCAGCATACATTTAAGTAATGTGAAATAAAAAATATTACTATACCTAGTCAATACTTTAGAATTTTCATTCATTCATTCATACTTTTACATTTACAAAAGGATATCTCCGGATGGTTAGGTTAATAAACAGTATCACAAATAACTGTTTCAACAATTTGAATTCAATAATTTTCAGTCCATGCGGACCGATTCGAATATAGTTCAATTTGGTTTAACTTATTTAAATGCTTTTAATGTTTAGCAGTGCCATTGAATATGGATAACACTTTCTCTCTTAGAAAGAATTCAAATTAGATGAAAAATCTTCTCGACATTCTACCATTTCTCTGCTAGTAAGCGAATGAAGTCAGCAAAATTACAGTCATACGAGATTTCATCTCGTCTCAGAAGAATGCAATGCAATATCGCGTAGCACATATGACATTACTTTTCAGTTATTATGAAGGGTTCTTTCTGAATCTTACACTAGAGTCTCAAAACTCAAATTAATTAAGCATACTAATTTGAATAATATTTATCTTCTTTGAACAATTCTCTTATTTTTCCATATTTATATCACCTGAAATTTATTGGAGTTCTAAAATGACTGGTAAAATAACTATTAAAAAGTAAAAAAAATACTATTTAAAGATTTTTTTTGGATTTACATCCGAGCAGCTCTATAAAAATTAAATAAAATATTATGATATATCACTGTCACGTGTGGAATGCTAATTTCTGTATAATTTGGATATTACCAAATATTGTATTTGGACATACCTCTGACTACCACATGAACATCTTCAAAGGTTCCAAAATGTCTAAAACTTTCTAAAAAAAATATGTACCGCACCTTGGGAATACCTACACAGACGTGATATACTTATATATATTTTTTTATTTTAATTATGTTATTAGAATAGAAGAAGACATGGTTTCAAAGCTACATGGTTTCTAATTAATACTATCAGTTTACGAACCAAGTTTTCTCAACGGTATTCCCGAAACTTCCACAAGTTGCTACAGCTAATTATTTTAGGCAAGTTGCAATACAAACTATCATTAAAGCGAATGCATGCCAGAACAGGTGGTGAAAAGGGTTCCCTAAGTGCGATCACGACTTATTATTTGTTGTACGGATATAGTTTGATAGATGTGTGATTTGAATTAAATGGAATCAGACATATCTATTGCATGGTGGAGCTGTTAGATTATTATTATAAGGTTTGTTATATTAATAATAAAAGGAAGACTGAATGATTTGTTTAAGGTAACGAGAAAGGATAAAATAAAATAAGTTTAGTGGCAATTTTTTTTATTGGATGTTCAGTCATCCTTTTGGTAGATAAACACCCAATCCACATTTACAAATTTCTGACATTTTATTAAAGTATTGATAAATTTAAAAACTTAAATATGATCACAAAAGTATTTCTAGAAAGCGGTAGACGAAATCTTTTAAGATCTTTAGGCATTTTTAGATTCTATAAAGATTTTGTTTTTTTTTACGTTTCTAATATAATAAAAAATCATTTTAGCAAAATAGGTACTTGTTTTAGGCGTTCTTAATTCGTATGGGTGACCATTAAAGTTACCAAGCAATGGCCATTTGCTTGATAACTCAACGTAAACAAATAAAATAAATTTAATCAGAAGACTGACCCAAACGGGATTCGAACCCGCGGTGATGCAAGCGATCGCCTTTAGCCTTCAACCGCGAAGCTGAAGCCGAAGACGAAACACACCATCTCACCCGTCAAAGTCGTAACTTTTCATTTATAACACTATAATAAAAATATATAAACAGTAACATTATTTAAATTTTGCAGTTGCTAAAACGCGCGTAGGTAGCCCGCAACGGTGACGAGCGGGTGTGTTAATTAGACGAACTTTATCTTGGCTAAGCGCGTTGATGCGACGTGGCTTAGAGACTCACGGACAAGCTGCAACACTTGAGATATAAATTATGGAACTTGGAAACTTTGCATCGTGTACATTTCAATCAAATCTTTGCATGATATTTTAGCTTGAAAGGAATTTGAAATCTTTAAGACCTATAGATTTCACTGATTTGAATAAAATAAATTGTTGATGCAATAAAAAATATAAATAATTAGTATACGCCCGCGGCTTCACTCGCCTGGTATATAACTGGATATAAAGATAGTGTGTATATTATAATAACGTGTTACTTCAACCAAAGACGATTAATATCTAGAAGACAGACAAAGGCCATACACAAAATCGTAACCCGATCCCGCAGTACCAGATAGCCTGAAAACTTCAAAACATCAATTTTATCTAAGAAATTTCAATACTTAGTAGTAGCAAAGACGATTAATATCTAGAAGACAGACAAAGGCCATACACAAAATCGTAACCCGATCCCGCAGTACCAGATAGCCTGAAAACTTTAAAACATCAATTTTATCCAAGAAATTTCAATATTTAGTAGTAGGTAGCAACAATATTCAATATTTAAACATTTTTAACTAGAAAGTAATTGAAATTTCTTGGATAAAATTGATGTTTTAGAGTTTTCAGGCTATTTTTTAGGGTTACGATTTTGTGTATGGCCTTTGTCTGTCTTCTAGATATTAATCGTCTTTGGTAGTAGGTAGCAACAATATTCAATATTTAAACATTTTTAACTAGAAAGTAATTGAAATTTCTTGGATAAAATTGATGTTTTAGAGTTTTCAGGCTATTTTTTAGGGTTACGATTTTGTGTATGGCCTTTGTCTGTCTTCTAGATATTAATCGTCTTTGCTTCAACTATGCATATTCCATGTTTCAGCCAAATCAGTTTAGTAGTTTACGCGTGAAAAGTAACAAATATCCATGCATACAAACTTTCGCGTTTATAATATTAGTCTGGTACAAGAAATAATTTTAGACGTATTTAAAGTGAAGAAGAGAAAAGACACTGGAATTGGAAAATAAAATAACTCAGTTTTTTATGTAAAGTACAAAATTATACCTATTTAAGCAAATGATGCTGGGCTATTAAATAGAAATTTACAGGATTTTATCGCGTAATTTACCTTTTATTATTATTATTTCTATTTAAAAGTATGAATTGTGATCGCGAAAGTTTAAGAAAGACTGATGCTGGGCTAAATCTAGCACAAGACTATGTTAGACGACTCAAGAAAACTTATGCTTAGCCGTCTCTTAAATCAAATTTGACATACTAACTAGACTGAAACTACTAAAAGGTTCAAGTACTTTCCTAACATCGAATAAGTAGCAAAATTCCATTACATTACAATCTACACACGCACTATATCACTCTGTAGGTAACAAAACAGAGCACAATAATGACTGTACGAAATTGAGTTACTCGTGCAACTTTAGTGTTTCCAACTGTCCAAAGCCGTGAGTCTAAGTTGCGACAGTGTACAGAATCCTAGCAAGAAGTGGAAAGCTGATTCCGGATTAAACTTTGAATATGTAGGAGCGACTTTACTTCGGCTCTCAGACCGTATGAGTTGTTGAGTGTCAGGCGTTTGGGGCACATTTGAAGGATCGTCTAGATTTGTAAAGCTTTGAAACATGACCTTAGGTATAAACATGCTTAAAGGATTCCTCCTTTTAACCTAGTGAATTTGGCAGTTGTATGTGTTTTGTCGTAGATTTTGAAAAGAAAGAAACAAAACAACATTTATTTCAGTAGGTCCTAGCATATAAATATATGTTTTTTTTTAAATCTTTGCTATTTTATTTAAACATTATAAATATAAATGTTATGCTTGTTACTCTTCACGCAAAAACTACTGAACGGAATTAAAACTTAGAGTATAAATAGTTAATTATCTGGAAAATCACTTAAGATACTATTATTCAGTGAGTAAAGCCGCAGGCAGATACTTGTATTAAATACAATTGAAGCCAAATACTAGATCTAAGAAAATTTTGTCCAAATGATCTCAACTTAGCAGATTGCAATAAATTGTAGAGTTTATACATTCTGTGATCTGAGCCAGCTCCAACCAAACATAGATTGCATTTTTGACATCCAGCCAAAATCTGTTCTGCACTCTCGAGCAACTTTATTTACAAATGGATATCATTCATTTACATCCGACGATTCATCAAAAAAGGCTTTAATATGAAGGCGATCCATCATTCTGTCTCGCGCAGCTCTGAACACACGGGACACGATGTCATGTACCTGGTATGTACGACATTATGCCCGAATAATGCCTTTGTTAAACATTGCAGCTGTTGCCCCGTTGATGGTAGCTAGGCAAGTTCTATCTCATCAGTAGAGTTATATGAATTTGTAAAGGTGAGTCAGGTTACAAAAATATGTTTTTTTCTACCTATAATATTTTTATGTAGCAAAAAGTATGCAATTGGTACTTTTTTTAGTTAGAGTAACCTAGGAACACATCGATCGCTTTACTATCAAATCGCATTTTTTACGGTTTTTCCCACTATGGTTACAAAGCTTGTTCAAGTTTAAGAGCGTCAAGCAATCTAAATTTATTTAAATTGTGGTTTGGATCAGTTGAGCTACCTATAGATCGTTTGTAACGATCCTCAGGTGGCTCAACTGGTTCTAATTGTATTTTGTACAGTTATGTAAATATGTAGTAGTTTAGTTTCTGTACATAAATTATATTAGCTATAATAGGTAAAAAAAAAAAAATTAGAAGAAACCTAATATTATGAGAATTATTTGTACCTTGGTAAACCCTTATTTTGGTTTTCTTGACATTTTAGTACAATTCGATTTATTAGATACAAGCTGCGCCCCGCGGTGTTACCCGCGGTGAATAAGTTTATACAGAATATACCTCCCGTTCCCATGGGAATACTGGGATCAAAAGCCTATGTGTTAATTCAGGATATAAGCTATCCTGGTACCAAATTTCATTCAAATATGTCAAGCCGTTTGAGTGTGAAGGAGTACCTTCACCTACTAGAAAATGTAAGCTTAATATTCCTTCTGCCATAGTCACAAAAAAACAAAAAAGTTCGTTTATGCAAACGTTATACTGCCTACAAAATTACCATTAAATTACACCATAATGCCATTACACTTCAAAAACCACAGCCGCCCTACAAAAATACAAAACCAACTAGCTACAAAACGAACAAAAAAAACTGCTGAAAGACGGCAATTACATACCGTTTAGACTATTCTATTACGTTATACATTCGCATAGTCATGCAGAGAAAAGGCAGGTTATGGACATAGAAACATGATACAAAAACAGTAGAGCAACTTATTCTGAAATTAAAAAAAATTATTCGACTAAGACTGCATTTCCAAGATATGGCAGCCATAATACCTTCAGATCTTTTTAGACATTTTTTAGATCGTTTGAAAATGTCTAATGAGGTACTCAGATGTGAGTATGTCAAATACATATTTGGTATATGCCCACATTTTGCAGAAGATAACATTCCATACGTTTAGTTGGAAGCCCATCAACGCTATTAGAAAGCTAACTAGTTACCTCACGATGTTTTTTACGTACATTCTGCAATAAGAAATATAACAGTGATTTTATTTCGAGACTATTTTATCAATTCGTTTTTACTTCATCTTGTTTTGTTTTTTTCTACGTACTACGTAATAAAATTCTACGTACATAATCAATAACGTTATATTTAACAATATTAATAACTTCAAATAACGAACATGCCTCTCGTAAAACGACATTTAATTGTGAGTTATAAGTTCACCCAAATTTCCTCTATAGATTACATTCAGTAGGCTTAAGCAAGACTGAAGAAACTAACTCAATATTAATCCTGTTCTATAGAATCCCATGATTTATCATTTCATTTAGCCATCGTTAAGCGCCATTAGGCCTTAATCCTCAACGTCCCTCATAGCTTGCACCATCGTACTAATGTTCGCTTTATGTAAATATTATGAGAGTTTAACTATTCACTTATTCACTTAGCGTCGCCACTTTAAGCTGTCTTTTTGTATCGAATTCGGGAGCTTCGGAGTTTAAAGTGTTTTTGTAAGTAAGTTCATTTGGAATGAATAACGTAGAATGTTTTAGGTTGTCAGCTGATTTTTTTCGAAAGTATTCAGTTATTACTAAAATCTTAAAGATATGTTTTCACTATCAATTATAATTCAAAAATATTAAATCATCATAATCATAAGTCATGGCTTAAAGACTGTGAAAAGCCGAGAAAGACAGCTGTTAATGACCCAATCGGACACCTATCCAAATTGTCACCTCTCATATCGTCATCAAGATCATGTTTGGATGCGCTCGTGGCATAGCTTTCTATGCCATGACTGCATCCCAATTATAATAATACTAAATTACTCCAAGTACCTACTACTAGTACAAGTAAAAACCGTAATATATAAACAAATGGACCCTTCAATGCATTTTAGGATAACCATGATATAATCAAGTTCTTTAAAAAAATCGAAGCATGGGAAAACAAATTAAAATTTCACATCTCTGTTGACAACCGATCAGGTTGGTCGGAAATGGGAACTCATTTAAGTTTCTGAATAATCATTTAAGTACACCCCACATCAGAGCCTGATAGGATAGAAACGAAGCATTAATTGTTCCTTGGTATTCTATTTTTTAATCGCTATTAATATGATTTGACAATTCTGATTTCAAAAAGGTAAAGTCTCAGATCAAAGGAGGCTATGATAGTAATATGATATATACGAAGCGTTTGTCACATGCTACAGGCTTTGATCGCTCAAGTTTTCATCATCGAATTTCATTTCCTATAGGTACATTTTCTTAGTTTTTTATTCTAAAGTGATTGTAGATTGTTAATGTAACTTAGCTAGGGAGGCAGTTCTGTAGAGCCTAAATCTAATAATAACAAACATGATGAGTCATATAAACATTCAACACAAACATTATCCCAACATCAACTAAGCATTAAGTTTGTAAGTGTGTGTCTTTACGTCGACTCTTCACTTGTACAATCTTGTTACCAAACAGCGTGTTACGTGAGTTTGAATGAAACACTGAATTTGTTGAAGAATCCTTTTGGAAGTGTACATTCTGCTCTCTAAATATAATTACCGTAACGAGATTAGTGTTTCGTCGACTCGTATTATTATTATTATAGATATTTTAAATATAAAGTACAAGCTGACTTGCCCGCGGATTCGTTTGCATGCGACCAACATGGGTAAAAAGTAGTCTTTGTGTGGTCATAAACAATGTATTAAATAGTAACAAACATCTATCTATCCATACATACTTTCACACAATATTAGTGGGAAGATTAGTCTATCTATTTATATATATGTAAAATAAATCAATAAAGCAGGACATTTTACACAGCAGCATTTACTGCCAACTGAGATCGTGGAACTACATGATATTATACCCATTTTTGTATATGTATTACACCATAACACAAGCACTACGACCGCTATGGCGCAGACCCGACGGATACGCATAGGTCGCGTTCTACAAGACAACAACTGTTTGTATGTTCTACAAGATATTTGTTTCGGGTCTGGGTGTTTGTCTATTTATAATAAGCGTGTATATGTAAAAAAATATACAAGTAGTAAGTATATTACTTAGCTTTGAACAAGCAAATTACTTAGCTTTGAACTGGATGACGCCGTATGAAATGTCCAAAGATATGTATTTTATATTTATTTGCGTTTTTATCCTTCGTTTTCAGTAGATACCATAATTTTTTTATATTTAAATTATTTGTGTTGGATACCTATTTATGGGCGGTAATCTGTGTCACTAAAATCATTTATAAACATATCAAGTAAATACTACAGGACAATAATAATTTTGTGGGCTCTACAATCCTACACAACATGGTTGATCCAGCAGTACGATACTGTGTCTGTGGTTGACAAGTTGAATTATACATCGCATGGGCGGGTGCGATGCGGATGGATGTCACACACAATTGTGTAGTTTTTTATTTATTGTTTAATATTTTTAGATTATGAATTGACAAAGAATAAAAACGATTTTAATGATACAAACTATTACAACTAAGTCTATCCCTGTGTATGAAATGAAATATGACCACAGCTGTATTTTCAAAGTGGGTAGACATATATTTTTGAGATCTTTAATCCTTTGAAGACGTCTACGGTAGTCAAAGGTCATATAATTAAATTGATTAGGTGCGCGTAATTATTGCTCTTAAGTAATAGAAAATGGCATCATGTAATAGTACTCAACTGTAACTATTATAAACTTTGCTTTTTAAAGAATAATAATTGTTTGTTCTTATGGGTTGTTTTGTGTAGTTATGTAATTTTTGTCTGTGAAACCCGGTCTCACGCGAATCAAGCTAACCCCTCATGCATTTGGGTCTTCTCACAGTTCTTGGGTGGACTGGAAGGTAGGAGCCTCAAGGGGACCTCTTTACTCCGGCTTTAAACTCCGGGGGCTACTACCCCCGGGTAACGCGGTGTCGCCTTAATAAGGCGGTGTCTAACCCCTCGTGTCACTCTTAAAACAATAGGTAATTTATTACATGTTTCTTTTTTGTAATAAATATATTTGTAGTATGAAAGTCATACACGATCTTACACAAAGAAAAAAAAACATATTTTATAACAACAGAGTAATTTACATAAAAAGCCATATCATAACGAAAACAAAAATGTAACAAAAATAAATTTTAAACATGTAAACTCACATGTTTCCACAACCCTACAAAAATGGCTTAAAATTTCAAATTCCCAACAAGCCTCCAGAGATCAGTAGCTACGTCTGGCAAACAAAGATACGTTACTGAGATCTTAATTCTCCTAATCCGAGTAAGAACGCGAGGTGGACACGGCATACGTGCAGCTCTGTACGTGACCCGACTTACTGCAAGAAATAACAGATGAAATGATCGAGAAAAGGCGCCGGGGGAATTGATTTTAAAATAAAGCCGGTTGATTCTACGAAACAGGGAATCATTTGGATGTAGGTATGTTTATAGAATTATTTTTGACCGTAGCTTAAGCTACGGTTACGGAAACTTTGATGCAGGTCGAATTCGAGTAGTATCAACGTGTCCATATGACGTTCTACAGCCATTCCAAGTTTCACCAAAATAGTGATGTGGTTTAATTTCTTAAATTAAACTTTGCAGTGGTCTGTAGTAACCCAACAAAATAACGGCGTGTGTGTGTGGGAACTTGTAATTGGCTTTAGCAATTATGCCCCCATCATACCAATTATTATTATTTATATTATTGTTTGTCATGTAAGTTTTCCAAAAATATCAAAATAAAATAAAATTACACTTTAATCAATTAAATAATGTTTTTTGTTTACTTACTTTTTACTTTTTTGTTTTTAAATATACTTGATTGAACTTTTATTTGTACAAAAAAACGTAAGTTATGCTTGCAAGAAATTACAGATGGAATGAAAGAGAAAAGGCGAGAAGATTTGCGTTTTCGCAAATAAAAATTAAAATAAGAAGTTAGCAACTTGAATAGTTATTTTAAAATGAGTTTTGTGGGTTAGTGATAATTTAAATATTTTTAAAATAATCTAAATTATAGACCACTTCATTATATTTATTGTAGATTTGCAATAGACACTTTGAAGAAGTAGGTAAGTAAAATTAATATGAGTACTTTTAATTATGTACAGTGCAACCCAGCTCATAACTCTTAAAGCAGATAAAGTACTGTACAAGTAAAACATCAACCAAATACCATTTCAAACTGCAGAACATCGCAAAAACATAGAGGAAGTAAAACTAACACATTACTTTCAAGTAATTGCCCGAGCAGTTAAGAAACCCATTTAAACCGCATCCCGAGTCACTTTCAATCACATCTCAGAAAGCGCAAAAACCGAAATACAGCGGTTGAAGTTGAGCCGTAGAAGAGATCATAGTTCGTACAGTATGTTATTCACTATTAGATATTATGCCAGGATAAACATAAACAAGATAAACAAGGAGAGACAATTTAATGTGTGTAGAAGTTTCAAAATTCATTCATAATGTAAAGAAAACCGCAGTAGTCCATTCAAATAAACAAAATAAAGGGGGTCAACCTCGGAATGAGAGATAGTAAGCTGGAACTCGTATACTTATAGCTTTTTTTTCGGTGTTCTAAGCTGTCTCAAAAGTTAACTTCAATTCCGTGTCTGCGTCGTAAGTTATTCATAAGGTCACAAAAGTTGGTATTTGGCAGTTATCTCGGTTTCTGTAGCTACAATGATGTTGCCATAATTGTATAAGAAAATTGTTTTCTGCGGTAAAAAGTCCGTTCCCGTGGGAATACCGAGATCAAAAGTAGCCTATATGTTAATCTAGGATATAAACTATCCTGGTATCAAATTTAATTGAAATCCGTCCAGCCGTTTGAGCGCGAAGGAGTAACAAACATTCTAACTTACATACTTACACACCCACAAATCTTATATTATTAGTGTATTAAATATGCGATTTTTGTTTCATTATCTTTTTATTTTCCTGCGATAATTTTGTTATATAGAGGATGAAAAACACGGTTTTCTCATTTTAGTCTATCTTCGAATTTAGAAAACGAATTGTACAGTCATTAATTTATTCACCCCGACACCTAAATTTTGATTTGAGAACTTAGAAATGCCTGCACCAGTTTCCATCTGATATCATCGTCACAGAGTTTATTTCATTTTAAAAGTCTGCAAAAGTGGTGCAGGTTACTCTGGAGCAAAGAAATAGCACTGGAACACCTGTGGAGACGCCGGTGGTTCTCACGATATTTTCTTGCACCGAGACAGGTTTATTTCAGTTATATATATGCTACGTAATTTGAGAATTTGTAGGTGTGACTTGGGATTATAATTTGGCTTGGCGCTTGGCGCTTGAAAGGAGAATTCGAGGAAAATTTTCTTTCATTTCTACTTAATGTTTTATTTTTTAGTAAGTATATCATTTTGTCAACATTTATAATAAGAAATATAATATAACTCAACTGTGAATTAAATGAAAAAGTGGCATAAGTTTATTCATTTTTTTTTGTATTTTCACTTTCGTAATGTGTACAAAAAAACTACAACTGGTTACCGGTCTGAAGTACCTATCGGATCTATAAATCGGACTGTTTTTTTACGCTTTAGTAAGTGTTGTATAAGGTAATTTATTTTCATCAACTTTTAATGACAGAAAGTGTAAACATCTGATAGAACTTCTGTCGTACTATTACCCCTACCAAAGATTATTCATCATATTTGCTTACCTATGAAATTGCCGTATTTTATACCGTTATGTATGACAAATGACACTTACAAAACGACAATTTCATGGTTTATAGACCTATTAGGTGTTTTCTATGTATAATATGTATATATTTACAAAAAAAATACCTATCTTTGTAGTATATCAGTCATCTGGTTGCCATAATACAAGCATTACATTTCTAAGCTTGAGATTAGATGACGTTGCGTGGAATGACCAAGGATATTTATTTATTTATTTATTATACGTTTTCAGCCAAATTACAAGGAACTTATCAGCTTTTCAAAATGATTTGAGAACTACACTTGAACTTCCGATTGAACACAAAAAGATAATTTTAGATAATTTTCTCTCTCACTCTAAATTATGTGTTAATTTGGTCTTCAGAAGAAGTAAAACGTTCGCCTTAATAAAATAGTAATCAACTGAATTGTCTCTTCTGACAAACACATTCTTTCATGAGTCACAGCTGTAGCTGACTCACAAATATTTTCTTCATAAAATGTCTAATGGCATGGACTCGTACAAATTGTAGTACTATTTCCAAATAAGAATAACAATATTGAAAAAATTATATAAATTATTTTAAGACTCTTTTTTTTACCGATTTATAGGCAAGGTTATTTTTTTACTCCATTTTTTGGTGACGGATGTTTAAGCACTGGCTCATACGAAACTCTTTTGTCTCTTAAATTTTTCTTCGTATGTTTTCTGCATTTAGCCAGTTTAAAGTAATTTGTCTATGAATCGAGTTAAGAGATACTTACACAAATACAAAATAAGATACATACATAATAATATCCCCATCATTAATTCAGTTATGCCCCAGTAAAGGTAAGGCATCACACTATATAACTTATTGGGAAAACTCAAAATACAATGCTATCCAGTTCTGTTTCATTTGGCTTTATTTTACGTTCACAAACACCTAATAATACACCATTATAACATACTAATATCGGAAAATAAAACAAAACGAAAACATGTTGCTATGTCCCACTTCTTTATGTTATTATTTAGTATGTTAAACGTTTTCCCTGTCAACGATGGATCGAGGATTTTTGAAACCACAGGATTTTTCTGAGGAATTCTGGTGAGAATCAGCTTACAAGATTGAAGTGATTTTTTTTTTATCTTTAATTTTGCTGCTTTTGATACCGAATAACACCAACACAGATCGTACAGAAATCCTGTATAAGGCCGTGTCACCCAAAAATATTCGCTCGCCTGACGTAGGTATCTCAGTCTAGCCGAGCCCATAAAGCACAGCTAAGACAGCATGCGGTGCATTCGTGTGCACTTGAGCCGTTTGTCATGTCGTAGGCGTCGTCGCTGTGATCGGAGTATTGCAGCGACTTGTCACGCCATTTAGAGCTACTGAGCTTTTCCTGACCGATTGAAATTCCTGGTTGTAAGACAGGTAAAGTAATACGCGAACATAGAGTGACCCACCCGACCATTTTAATTTGGGGTATTTCTCGTAATCTTGCCAAGAAAATCGTAAAAGCTCAAAGGTTTATACAGAACCTCTATAATTTATCACCAACTCTATGGTCACGAAATTCTTCATGATAATCGATTACTATTTTTAGTAATCATAGTAACTATCATAAAGGATTTTGTGCCTTCACACACTACCTAGACTAGACAGATAGCATCTATCATACCTGCTTGTATCACGGATACTTTTGACTTTTCATTTACCAATATATTTACATGAAAATGTCTCACAAGGTACGGACAGCATTAATAGAGGCCCAGTGAGTGTGACAGTCCCTTAACATCCCCCCCTCCTCCCCAGACACGCCACGCAGAATGCGGCCAGATTTATTGCATCCACTCTGCGGCGTCTCAGCTGATGTGAGCGAGACACGGATTTACGTGACGCTTATTGGCCGCATTAAAATCGCACTTCGTGACGTCACAACGGCATAATTAATAGGGTAGACCGGGTACAATAGTAACACTTTTTGTTTATCGGTCGATAGCACAAAATCTGTCAATATATCTTGTACTGTATATAAATATTTAAGAACCTACATTCAATACCTTCATGATTTTCTGTTTAAAGTTTCAGTAAGGGTTATAGAAAACTACGAAAACTGAGGTTGAATCAAATAAGGTCCAGTGTTACAATTGACCTGGAGTCCGGGTCAATTGTACCAATATTTCAAAAAGCAATAAAACATGGTAAAAATGTTTAAATGATATATATGCTATCGTATTAGTTTTTTTATTTAATAAACAATCAGTCTAATACATTAAGAACTCAAATTGTAAATATTTTTTTGACAAAATCAATACACAAAGTGTGATGAAATTCAACATTAAGTTTTCTCCGCTTAAAACAAAACAAAATAATAATTCTTGATTTATCATAATCGTCTTGGCTTAAATATTTCTTCTGCGTCTCTAATTAGTCTCTAAGCTTTATAATTATAAAAATATTCATCAAGTTGTTTTTTGTATGGAGGTACAATTGACCCCTGGTACAATTGCCCACATTAGAATCATCATCATCATGATCATAAAAACAGAATGTTCATAATATTTTACAAAATTAAATTGATTTAAAGTTCTGAACATTAAATTATTTGTTTACCTCTTTAGATATTGAAATACCTAGCACGTATTTTTTGTCGTTTTACTATTATTTTACTTCTTTATATGCTTTTTATGCTTTTTTTATACAGAAAAAAGGTCTTTATAACTGCGGTCTGTTTTTTTTTATTCTGGTTTGTGGCATCTGAAAGAAATCGTTTTATAAAATTAAAATAAACGCATACATAGTGACTTATTAAAAATAAATATATAAATGAGTGTTGGGTCAATTGTACCATGGGTTCAATTGTAACGTTACAATTGACCCCGTTGATGGTGTTACAAATGACCTCAAGGAGACATTTTGGAAACATCACTAAATTTTTCAGACAATTGTTAAGAATTAGGCACAAATTATACGCAATTGTAAAGTTAGATATCTACACGAAGTCATGGTAGCAACAGTTTTTCAAAATATTATATAGTAATCGAGTGACAGACTAAAATATCGAGTAAAAAACTTTACTCGGTCACCTCGAAAATTGAAAAATCCTTCTTGACACGTCAGTTTCACAGATAGCGCGCTGCTAACTAGTGAGCAGGTGGGGACATGCAAGGCGCTTCTTCTGATGTTCGCGCATATAGTAAAAGTTGTCTAGTATTAGAAATATCGTTGATGGTACTATTGACCCGTGCTACTATTGCCCCCGGTCTACCCTACGAGTTGTATAATTTATTAGGACAAAATTTTGTGTCAATACAAAACATGTATTTGAAAGTGATTTTTATACTATGGCATTTACAAATGGTGTAGTCTTTGTTTTCGGTGTTATAGTGTAAGTTGATATGATAACTATTTTACAGTAACATCGTAAATATAAAAGCTTATTTACTGACTCATTCTTCTTCTTTTTCCTGATTTTTTTTCAGCATGTAGTGTCGAAACGAAATGATGCATATCAATCGACAAAAAAGTCTTCAGAGTCATCTTAGCACTTACTACTTTCTAACTTATGTCATCCTTACATTATTTATTCACATTTTTGTATCATTTTTAACACATACACCCATCCACATTAATTTAATAATCTCTTGCTGACGATAAACAGAATTATTAGCATCCCTGCTCACTATAAAAAATACTTTTATTGATAGCTTTGGGCTTAAGTTACATTTGCAATCAACGAGTACATCTGAAATCGCTTTGGAAAAGAAACCACCTAAAATGTATAGGAATTGATAAATTTAATATTTCTGTACGCTCAAGTTTTCGACTTTCGTCATTAAAATGACAACTTCTTTACTTTTTTCTTCGTGTCTATTCTTCTTTATTGTACCCAAAACCAAAACAAATGTAAATACATACTGAAAGGACATGTATAAAGGCAAGCTTAACCCTAAAGATAGTTTTCTTCCAGCAGTTTTCTATGCTATATTGTAGAAATGTAGAGTTAGCTAGAGGAGAAGATTATCCAAACTCGATTGTCTCATTAATTAGTCCACTGAATCGTTTGCAATATTCACTAATCTGTCGTCTCAATAGATTATCAATCGACCCTCATTTCAATCACATGCATGAACTCTGTAATTGGAACCCTGAAGCTGATTGAATTGGGGGTTATGTAATAATCTTGTAAGAAAATATCATTATACGTAATAGGGTTCCGTCCAACCTTTTGGTACTGAGGTATTATTTATTCAGTGATAGTGTTCTGCCTCCTGTGTGACCCGAATTATTTGATCTGATTACTAACAAAAATATGATCAAATCAAATGAAGCACATGTTTTATAAGGATCACCTTCATGAACGTCCTTCTTTGTAACTTATCTACATTTAAACATTATTTTTTGATAGTAACTGCTGTGTATTATGTGTTATACATAAATTATGTTGATAATTGATTTTATGTGAGATCAAAGTTTTTAATGATTTTTAGGTATTTTATTTAAGTATCTCCTTCTTTAATTACCTAAAATACTATTCGATAAATTCGCATTTTATATATTTTCGCATACATTGAAATTGTGAATCAGTGCTATTAAAGCAATAAATACCTAAAACAGTTTATTTGTACAATAGTGTTATTTTTACTCTAACACTAACCAAACCTAAATCATTAAATCTGATACCACCCACTTAATCTGATAATCATCATTAGAAACCAGATATAACTTAGATGGCGTGGCTATCAATTCTGCAAACCAATGCATTAGGCAAGCATACCCGAGACCGCAACAATGTAAGTCCTAAGCACTGCTGTACATGCTAAGTACTACTGAGCATCAATCTATATTCAAGCCGCTAGATGCAATTAGCATACCTAAGCTTCTCTGCTGTGCATCTGGTTGTTACTGGACCTTCAAAAGTAATAGTTACTATGGATACTATGGATGATTTTTTTTTTTTGCCTTGTGGCAACACTAGCGATCTGACGTAAAAATCAGCTGCTCCTGATTTATTTTACTATTTAATTAAATTTTAATGTTTAAAACGTATAAATGACTGTATAAAATCGTGTAACTTTGTGATTTAAATAAGTCAAAGTGATAAGTGTGTAATTTGTGTGTATTATTCGACTATCTGGACTCGAAAAGTTTATCCAACGGACACTACAATACAATTTGAAGACTTGAAAACGGCAACGCAACGATAAATCCACTGCACGAAGCGGAATAGGGCTTCTATACTGCTCATAAGCTGACGAATTGGAAATCTTCGATAAACCCGGGGAGTATTTATGTTCTTTTTAACATCAACTAGGTACTAACGTAAGTACGAACTGAACACAACATTTTCACACGCTCAACGGTCGGCATCGATGAGTCACTTCCATAACTTCACAGGCACCGTTTTCAACTCTTTCAGCTTGACAATTAGTGGAAGCTTGATTGATGTACTAAACATTTGCCTCACACACAATAAAACTACAGTAACACTTTACAATCCTCACTAACACAACCAACACAAACAATCTCTGTTTTCCTGCTTGTCTACCAAACCTTACAGCGGTTTGCTAACCAGCAAATGTAAATCTTTATGTTTGTCTGGTAATGTAATATAATTTAATAAGTAAATAAGTTTCCTATTGGCCTAAATTGTTGTGTAATCTATTTAGTTACACAGTAGGTATAATATCACATTGAAATAATAATATAAGTACTTACCTGCCTACATAGTGAGAAATAAGTATTGTTTTTAAAACTTAATTAGTTGACATTTGTGAAATTAGAAATAGCAAGCCTATATTTTCATTTCCACATTGTTCTATTGCTATTGCTTCTTGTTTTCTATTGTTACTAATTCACCCCTATTTTTTTATTTTATTTTTTCTACCAAAACTTGTACCTGCCTACCTCTAGCTCAATTTCCATCTAATTATTCACTCTCTCCTTAAATTACTATCTGCTCACCTTCCTTAATCTTCTACTCCATACTCACTTGCTGGACGTTCATTTCAGATCAACCAAAATGACTATGACTCGGAAGGCATGCGATTTGGAAGCAAAACTGAAGATGGCTACAGCGGAGCTCAAGGAATCTAAGGAGATTCAAAGACAGCTGCTACAGGAGCAAGAGGAGAGTGAGTCCGAGATGCTGGTGATCCTTGGTCAGAATCAGACTCTCAAGAAACAACTTGCCGAGCTTCATACAAAATATGAAGATGTACTGGAAGAGATGGAACTCCTGAAGTCATCGCTGCAGTCGGTGGACCACTGCCACAACACATATGAAGCGGCTCTGCAGCTGAACAAGGACTTACAACAAGAGTTATCCGAGTGTAGATTGAAAATAGACAATTTAGAAGCCAAACAAGTGCCATTACCAAACAATTTCAGCAGTCTAGATTTGCAGACTGAGCTTCAAAATAGTGTGCCTAACCTTTCAATGTTAGATCTCACTACACCAAACTACAAAAATAATTCTGTAATAAAAGGGAGCAACAAAATTAGGAAGTATGTAAAATTAAATAATTTCATTAAAAAATCAGAAAAAAAGTTAAAAAAACATAGGAAAGTATTTGACCATGCGAAACTTTGTAAGGATAAGTGTAATTTAAAACAGGAGTTAAATTCCTGCTATAACTTGATAGGCCGCAACTCCTTAGAGTTGGATCACTTGACTGACAAAATTATAGGTCTAGAAAGATCACTACATGACATGACATGTAAATTTAAAAAAGCAGAACAGGAAGTATTAGACAGCCTTAAAAAAATGGACAACATTGTAGATGTAGTAAATAATGACAGTATATATGTACAAGTATGTAACAGTAGTTCTCAGACAGATCCACCCATTTGTGAAAATTTGCCTTTGGAAATCACACCTCCATCGGTACCAACTTTGTCCTGTGCACCTGTAGTACAGAAAAGGCAGGACACACAGTCCCTAGTTAGACAGCCTACATTCTGTCGACAGACCCGGAGGACTGTTATATACTCAGATAGAATAGGGATGGGAATGGGTCTACTACTTGGAAGTAAATTAAATCAAACTGTAATAAATAATTGTTTCCCAAATGCCCCCATAAACCAATTTACAAGATGTATCAAGTCTGATACATCACTTGACAGCAATACCACTATGGTGTTGCATTTAGGTGACAGTAGTAACATAAAACGTTTAGACATAATAAACCTTGTTGACATTTTGTTAGAGAAGGTAAATCTAGGGTTGAGCAAATTAATCATTTGTGCCTTCCCTTACTCCAAGTCTCTGAGTGAACTTGAAAACCAGAGACTATATAAAATCAATTTATTACTTTACAACTTGACATGTCGTCATAGTGACGTTTTGTATTTTGACACTAATAATTTTATTAGTGACTTTAGCTTAAGTAGAGGTACAATGTACCATAGTAGCTGTAGTAAATTGATAATTGCTAAATTGTTAGCATATAATATTTTTGATGGTGTTATAAGTAGTATAACATGTTTAACTGACGAGCCTGTATTTAGTAGTAGTACTAATAGGGTTATTAATGTAGTAGGGACTGCCGGTCAGCATTTAAACTGACCGCTTCGACAATGGGTAAGCTAGGCACTTTGCATGTTGTACATCAGAACATGCAAAGCCTCCCCAGCAAATTACTAGCATTAGAGTTATTTTTAAAGGGATGTAATGTAGACATTATGTGTGTGACTGAACACTGGATTGTATATAATCAGTTGCTCCCTTATTTTGAACAATTTAATATAGTAAGTTCATACAAACGTAAGAACGCCACTAGAGGCGGTTCTCTTATTATTGTGAAAAATCATTTAAAATGCAAGGAACGTAAAGATGTTGTTAATCTCTCTATTGAGAGGACTATTGAGCTGTCGTGCGTTGAGCTAGAGCGACATATCATAGTGAGTGTTTACCGTCCACCTGACGCGGATTACGGGCGGTTTGAGTCCACTATGGAAGAAGTTTTGCTTAAGATTTTTACTAGTAGTAAAGTTTTAATAATCTGCGGGGATTTTAATATAGACATTATTTTAGATTCTCTGTCTGAAAGGTTCATTAACTTGTTCAAATGTTTTAATCTGACGCATCTTTTCAATGAACCAACTAGGGTAACTATAACAACAGCCACATGTCTAGACAATATTTTTAGTAGTTGTGAACCAATTAGTAAGAACTTAATAAAAAAGTTTGGATCAGATCATTATGGTCAAAGTGTTAAATTTCCTAATTGCATACTAAATGAACCTCATAAATTCACTTACCGACCTATCACAGCGAGTCGTATTACAAAGTTTAAGGGTTGCATAGAACTTAAAATGTCACTTTTGCCTTGTATAGAAGACCCGAATGAGCTGTTTAACTGTTTATCTAATTTAATTACTGAGGAGCATAAGGAAATATTTAAATTAAAGACTTGTATAGCTAAAACTAGTGCAAGCTTTGCAGACTGGGCAACACCTGGTATTTATAGAAGTAGGAATAAACTTTATGATCTGTATTCTACAAGGGAACTAATGCTCCACGATCCTTCACATAACCTTTACATTAAGAATTATTCTAAAACATTCAAAAAAGTATGTCAGGTAGCAAAATCAATGTTTTTAAAAAATAAAATTGAAACAGCACCTAACAAAATTAAAGCCACTTGGAAATTGATCAACAATGAGACTGGTAAGACAAAACGTGGCCACAAACAGATAAATCTAAAAGTCAATGATCATTTATTAACTAAAAGCGATGAGGTCGCTCACGCATTTGATAATTTTTTCTCTAATATACCACATGTGGTGACCCAGTCATTAAATTCATCCGCCACTATAGCATACGGCCTTTTGGAATGCAGTGTTGCTCAGGGTAATAATGAATTCAGATTTAGTTATGTTAACGCAGACAATATTGTCAAAATATTTAAAACACTGAATATTAAAAACACTGAAGATTTATGGGGGATTTCGACTAAGATATTAGCTACTATTGTTGGTGATATTGCTCCTTGTTTAGCTTATATCTTTAACAATTGCGTTGACGAGGGAGTTTTTCCCAATCTAATGAAGATGAGTAAAGTTATTCCTTTATTCAAATCTGGTAATATAACTGACCCCGCTAATTATAGACCAATATCGATTCTGCCTGCGTTAAGTAAAATTTTTGAAAAACTAATTCTTAATCAACTGCTCTCTCACTTTAATCTCAACGGACTTTTACACCAGCACCAATTTGGATTTACGAGAGGTAGATCAACAACCGATGCAGGTACATTGCTTCTAAAGCACATTTATGATGCCTTTGAGAACTCACAAGACGTAGTCGGAGTTTTCTGCGATCTGTCGAAAGCGTTCGACTGCGTGTGTCATGCGACTTTAATCTCCAAATTAAAGTACTATGGTGTCGTAAACCAAGCTATTAACCTAATTCGATCTTATCTTTCTGAGAGACTCCTTAAAGTTGAAGTAGGAGGTGAAAAGTCCTCAGGGTCAGTTATTGATATGGGTGTGCCACAGGGCTCGATACTAGGCCCTTTTCTGTTTCTAGTGTACATAAACGACCTTCCTTCTTTTGTAAAAGACATGTGTGACATTGTTCTTTTTGCTGATGATACATCTTTACTTTTTAAAGTTGATAGGTCTAAAGATAATTATGATGATGTTAATGCCTCTTTATCCCAAGTCTCAAACTGGTTCACTGCTAATAACCTCTTACTTAATGCCAAAAAAACTAAATGTATTAAATTCACTTTGCCTAACGTGGTTCAGAGACCTACAAAAATTAAATTAAATGGGGAAGCACTTAATCTTGTTGATTCAACTGTTTTCTTAGGTCTTACAATTGACTCCAAAGTGCAGTGGGGTCCGCATATTGAAACACTTGCAGGTAGGCTTAGCTCCGCGGCTTATGCAGTGCGTACGATTAGGCAACTTACTGACGAAGGAACAGCTAAGTTAGTATATTTCAGTTACTTCCATAGTGTGATGTCGTATGGTATTTTTCTTTGGGGTAAAGCAGCAGATATTCAAACTATTTTCGTTTTACAAAAGCGAGCTGTCCGTGCCATTTACAAAATGAAACGTCGGGACTCCTTAAGAGAGCGATTTAAAGCAATAAATATTCTTACTGTTTTTTCGCAATATATTTATGTAAACTTATTGCACACTCACAAATATATAAACAACTTTAAGAAAAAAAATGATGTGCACAAAATTAACACTAGAAATAAAAATAAACTATGTGTGCCTAAATTTAGACTAGAAAAAGTAAACGGTTCTTTTATGGGTAATACTGTACGTTTTTACAATAAACTCCCAATCAACGTAACTAACCTACCGACTCGAAGGTTTAAAACATACATAAAGAATATTCTTGTAGAGAAAGCGTATTATTCTATTGAGGCTTTTATTAATGATAAAATTACGTGGCCTGATGTCGCTCTGCCCCTCGACGGTTGATGGTATACAATATCTTTACTACCTTGATAAGTAGGTACCTACCACTTAAGTCGGCCAAGTGTAGCGTGTGATGCCAGACAACATTTTGTTGAGGTGTTATCTTGTTAACTTTACAATTACTTTTACTTTTTTGACATGCCTTACTTTGTTCGACTGGCTTCCCACTGAAGCTTGACTATTTAGATTATTTTAGATTGTTAAGGGATCGCTTTTAAAAAAAAGCTAGGCCCACACCACCAGGTTCTTGCCTGATTCTTTCCCTGGTGTAGGGAGTCGCGTTGGAACAGGCATTAGAATCACCTAGCATGTAAAACGATACTTAAGTGATCCTTGAGGTCCTACAAGAATAAATTATTTTTCTTTCTTTCTTTCTTTCAAGATGACTGGTTCTGTGAAGTAATTGTTTAATATGTTGGAAGAATATTTGAAGATGATTTGCAAGAGAAGCGTCTACATCCTTGTATGAAAATGGACCATTTGGGTGAATATGTCAGATAGAGAAAGTTTAAATTAAAACTCAAATGGTCGTATTCATAAAGATTTGTCAATTTAATATAGATTTTAAATATGTTTTTTCTTGTTACTCTTATGTCAATGAAAAGAGATGGCAACAGATTTAATATCCGTTTTAGCTAATATAGGTTTACTGAACCATTATGCATAAGGGGGAAAATATTTTTAATTACGAAGACCAATTAAAAGTAGTATTATGTGAATTATTCGGCTACAACAAAATAAACTTACGACGAAAAGCATGTTTAACAATATCTCCAGTTCAAATAAAAAATAGGTAGGAACACAGCTGCATTAACGTTGGTAAATAATATAGAAAAATAATTACGCGATAAAATACTGTTTAACTATTTAAAAGTATGATTGATAGGTAACTTAGTTATTTCAGTTTTTTGCTTCAGACTAGGTACTCTAAAATGTATTATATTCATTAAAGAAAAGATTAAAATAATGATCATAATTCACTGTATCCAAAATAAAAAAAATTATATGATTTTACAGTTTTAGTGAACATTTTACTCGGCGTCATCTAGTCCCAAGCTAAGCAAATTAATGCTTGTGTTATGGTAACCAGATGACTGATTACAATACTTAGATAATTTTTTTTTTGTAAATACATACATATTATACATATAAAAACATATAATAGTGTATCTATCTATACCAAAGTGTCGAAGGATGAACAAGAAATCTTTATGCCATTTCGTTCGAATGCTTAAAAAGCGCTCGCCCAGACTGTTCCGTCAATCTATATTCAAGCTATCCATTAGCATAGCTAAACATCTGCACGTCTGTGCGTCTATCCCGCGTCTAGGCTATTGTCGTTTCGCTTGCTCTCAATATTCATGACACTATGGCATTGGTAATAGTTTGGTAGACCAACAAAAATAATGTTATTGCTGAATTAATTTGATAGTACATTCTAGAGAGTTTTATAATTTCGTCATAGCAAAATAAGCAAAAAACAATAAAAAAAAATTACTAAGTTTGTAAATGGTCATATGAGCTAGTGGCTAACTCTGATGATGGAGTTATAAGGCCCTTTTGAAGGCCTCCGCATGACTTAACGACTAAAAATGCCAGGACTGATAGTGCTGATTGCCCTCCTATCCAAATTGTGACCGCGCAGAACCTCGTCGGTCGGCTAATTTCAAAGATCTATCAAAAACGTCCAAGCAAGATAAGCCACAATCTCTTGAATTAAAAAAACATTTGTTTTCCAAGAGATTTTCACTAAATATAACACGATGGAGAGACGAGCTCGCCAAATTCCGTGCCGGCTGGACTATTTTTGCACAGGAAAGGGATGAATGGAAAGAGTGGGGGGAAGCCTTTGCCTAGCAGTGGAACATTGAAGGCTGATAATAATAATAATAAGGTAAATTACTTGTCTGGTTTGTCTTCCGTACTTACTCGTACGTTGTAGGTACCAGTTGTGAATTGTGTTAGCGTCCGAAACTTCAGTTAAAAAATATTGCACGTACATTGGTGGGCCCAGCTGGTAAAAAAGTACATTCCCTTTGTATTTTTCATCTAGATATTGCTTGACAGATCTAACATGTGAATACAAGGCCTCTGGAGAATCGCTACAAAAGGTGGCTAATGCGAAATCGATTGGGCGAATGGTCGGCGTGACGGGCGGGACGATGACAGTCATGACGGATGTCCTTGTCCCGTCAGACGGTTGTTTACTATCCGTTTTTAGCGGTGTAAATATGTTTGCAATTGAATTGCTGATGAATAGTTGGTTTGTTATGAGAATTGTAAATTGAATCTTTCAAGGGCAGGCAGTTGCTTTTGGAAAACAATACAAAAAATATAAAAACTTAAATCTTATTGGTGTTTTTTTAAAGCGTTAGGACAGGACAATCTATGCCTACACGCAAAGGGACACTGTAATTTTTGGGAAATTAATTATCCGCTGCGTGATAAGAAATCGTGCATACCCGGTTGTGCATAAAACATTTATTTAGATCGCTTGCTTTGCTCTCAGGTCAAAATATTCAGAAATTTCTTAAAATGTGGTATGTGGGCCGGCAGTGGATCAGGCAAGCGCAGGACCGGGAGAAATGGCAAAACGTTATTCTATGGTCTATACCTAGCAGTGAGAGAGATTGGGCTGCAGATGATGATGATGATGATGGTATTTATGTGAGCGTAAACCACCCAGGCCTTAATCATTGCAAATGGGAATCAATGGCAGCGTGACAAATGACGCGGGAAGCACTCGTGACTTATACGAGACTGTGACTGATGCAATGTGATATGGAACCCTGATTAATTGAGAATGTTCTCTCAGAATTTTGTAATCCATTAATTTTAGTGTAGCAATCAGAAATAACAAATCAAAGGTTTAACTTGGCTACACGCTCAGATCTTTAGTCAACTACGTTTACTTTCTACATCTAAGACGTCCCAATAGAAAATATTACCAGGCAAAGTCTCATAATGATACTATAGTGACAGTGCTGTATGTCCAAAGTGTCATCATCATTTGCCTGCCCTTATCCCACTCTAAGTGGGGTTAGTCATTAAGTACCTATGTCCAAAGTGTATAAATAAAATATTTCCACATTAAAACACATCTCTTTGTTTATAACCTACCCCACTGCAAAACACAATACATGCCAAAACAGAAACTGTCCACTTGAAGATGCCTGATAATTAAAGTCACGTCCGATATGCTTTTGGCACACATCCACATTTATCTTTCGTTCTATAATCTACTCTACTCCATAAAACTTACTTTTTATACTCTTAAATAGCTGTCTGAACCGTCGTATAATATAAAAGAAATTGCCGGTAACCTTTCTGAAGAAATAAGGAGAAATGCAGAAAGAGCTTTATAAATCCAAGTGCTGGAACTACTCCAGAGATTAGGGCGATTTAAGAAACAAACAATCAAAACTTTTCCGCTCATTTAAATTTAGCACTAGCTGCATCCTCACGGCTTTCCTAGCATAGTGATGGCATACGATGATAAAAATTAGCCTATAAACTTTCTCAAGAAAGAGCTATAAAAATATTCTTTCAAATTCAATTGTTAGTTTTAGAGATAAGCGCGTTAAAACAAACAAATAAACTTATTTGTTTTATTATGTACAAGCATTCATTTGCTGCTTCACTCGCGTGGTATCTAGTACCTGAATAAACAGAAGCTTGTAGTGTCATTCCAGGTCATAATCTATGCTTATCTCAAAATTTAGCCAAATCCGTTCAGAAGTTTTTGCGTTAATTCATCCAAACAAAAACTTTCGCATATTTTATACTATTTGTAGGATACTTGTAGATTAACATTAAAATACCTAGTTAGAGCTAGTAATGTTCGCGGTGTTTGTCGAGATACATTAACAAAGGAGGGGGCAGAGAGAGCGACAATAATTCGCTCACAGTTCCGCCTGTCTGCCGCCGAGTTTGTGTGCAAACGTTTCCTGTAGGCCAGCACAGAAACAGGTGGTATTCAACTTTTTCTACAGTAAAACGGAGAGAATGTTTTTAGTTTGATTTAGTGATTATTCACATCACTGACTCTGATTAGTTTCTTAATTAAGTTTGTGCTGGTACTAGGTAATGTTTTTGGTTTAATTTAGTGATCATCATTATCTAAGTTTAGTTTGATTAATGTGATTTGATTCGGTAGCAGAAATAATCTAAACCAAATTTAGTTATTCCTGTATTAGGTTGGTTTTGTTTTATTTTCCAAAAACAAAACTGAGCTAGTCAATTTTCGACTCAAATTAACAATGGGATTATATTCCTTTTCTTTTGAACTAAGAAAAATATTATAACAGTAATTTGTTTATTTGAATATTTTTTAGTTGGTCTGTTATCTAGGAATATCCTGTACAATAAAGTGTTCATTAATTTATAAGTGATATCTAAAGTCGAATACGTTCAGAATTCTTTTAAAATTGGTTTTATAATGAAATAATCCTAGACAGTTGCTAATATTTTACTGTCATAGCCTCAAAATAGTATACTTTTATAAACAAAACCAAGATTAGAAGACCCTCCCTAAAATTAACATTTATAATCACGTGCTTGTGGCAATATTTCAGCCACTTTAAATAAAGCAGGCGTGTGCAATAACTCTCCGCAAAAACGCAATTTAAATTAGCGTTTTCTAGATTTTCGTGGCATAACTAGTGTTCTGTCTTGTTTCTATTTACATTCATATTTTTTTTAGATAGATATTGTGTTTCTTGTGTGCTGGCATCCTCTCACTACTACTAATGCAAAATGGGGTTTCTACAAAGTATGTACGAGTATGTATATACCGTCAATGGTGAAAAGTCAAAACGTATCATCAAATACGGTATCAATAAAATTATTACTAGATTATATCAAATACTCTTTGGTTATTTAAATAAAAACAAAACAATTAAGTACAAGTTATGCAGTACCCTATAAAAGGAAAATTACATACACTCACTTCTACTTACAAGGACAATCTCCTGATAGGCCAATGCTAATTCATCAAAGGCAGCTAATTACGCGGCTAATGCCTTGATTAGCTACTTAATGGGAATTAATCAAGGAGATCACGGAATTAATTATTCAGGAATGAGCACGAAAGTACGATTGGGAAATCACACGTGCGATGTTTTAAGCTATTTGGTATAGTCAGACACAGAATTCGATAAATAATGCAAAAATATTAAACAAAAATACATTTATAACTTGAAACATTTAATTGAATTTTCTTAAGACTTATGATTAATATACCTACTTTGAAGTGATGAAAAACTAATAATGGGTAATAAGATAATTATTAAACTTAAAGTTGTAATTTAAAAAAAATATAACTTTCTTTGAATATTCGTTTAAACGAGTAGCGAATAGCAAAATAACAATAAATTTGGCTAAATGAAGTAATGAATGAATTTAAGGTATCAGTAAACTGTTTTTTTTTTCTTTATATTGATTCCTTTTAAAATTATCATATAGAAATACTATTCTTAACTCAAACACGACTCTGATGCTTACAAAGAAGCATAGATACTAGGTAAAAGACAACTTAATCTTAAAAGTAAAATCCCCGCCTTTTCTCCTTCCATTATCCTTGCGATTACCGTTAAAAGAAACTGGCCTCCACACAGTAACAGCTTATGGGCTCGCTGTTACTACGTAATGCGCTTTTAAAGCCGTTGTTTCATATTTTTGTGAATTTCCAGTATTCATTGCAGATACTGGCAAAGTATCATGTTTTGTTTTCGTAGCAGCTACGTACTACGCCGTAGATGAGCTACGCCGTAGCACTTATGTGACACTTTTGAAGAACTATGAGTGATTAAAAGTTAATATAAATATAGTGCAATGACCTTATTTTTTAAGTGCAGAAGTCGTTATTTTAGATAGTTTAGGCATTCTAAATCCTTTCAAGATGTCAAATTGTAGAGGCACGTCCAAATACATCTTTGATAAAATATGCTTACAGTTTGCAAAAGTTAATTTAATTATTAATATTATTTACATAAATGCAATATTAATTTGCAAACGTTGAAAACTCAAGTTTATATTTTTATAAGCTTACAGTTTTTTTTATATAGTGCATGCATTATTACAAAGTAACTAAAATACATCCGAAAATATCTAACATTAGAGCCATTGATTATTAACCGGTTGCTAAACTTACAAGCCATATTTTATTCAACAGTTAATACATAAAACACACTACAAAACCAGAGATTATGCCACAGTATGTACTATAAACTATCCGACTAAGTTGCAAAGTTTGCACATCATTAACTCTGATAGTTGTACACATCGATTTTATTATCGCCCGCGTAGAATTAACGATAGTTCGAGCATGTTGGGGTAATGTTCACCAACGCATTAACCATTGTAATAATAACCAACAACTTAACTGAAAGAATTTAAGTTAAAATGAAACAATAATGCACAATTTTCTTGAAGAACAGCTAGTTTTTTCTACTCCATATTTGTGTTTTTGTTAGTCACTCTTTGTTAGTCTCTGTTATTGTAAACAAAATGTAAAAATAATTATTTAAAGAATATAAAAAATTCAAACAATAAAGATTTTTAATCTTTGTCTTTACTTAATTCATTGGGTTTTGACAAATATATTCTTTACTCTGATTACGCTTAAGACATCTTTATGGATTCACGAATGTGTAAAATGTTTAAATAATTTTCCGTGATCTGAGGAAAATGATGAGAGATTTAATCAAGATAAATTATAACATGTAGAGATAGAAATAAACAGGTAGAAAATGTTAAAAAAAACCGATTGGTTTAGATATTGGTGTAGTTGTATTGGAAACATTTTGCTTGTAATGGGGGCATTGTACTGACATTGGCAGGGTTAAGTTGACCCAAAGGTCGGATTAAAATCTCAATAGTAAAGATTACGAGACTAGTACAAATAGTTTGACCTTTATTTTGAACGAAATGTGTTTGATATTAATAAATTTGTTGTGTGGGAGTAATGACGTCTATGACCTTTAACAAGTCACTAAACATTTTATAAACAAGTTCATGACATTTCCATCACTAGCTCTTGTTCAGTAATAAAATATAACCAAAGACATTGTTTAAGAAGTTAAAAATTAAAGATGACACCAAATATTAGTTCAAACAAGATAAGCTCAAAACCATGATGATACACAGTTGACTAAAAACTTATGTTTGGTTTCAACAAAAGTCAACAAGGTGTTCTTTTAGGTACAATTTAACACGTCAGCGTCATAAAGTACTTATAGATTATTATCTTGGTTTGTTCATGGTAAATGGTATCAAACCTCAAATTGAATTAATCTGTAGGTTCTAACAGAAACATTTTTTTTTCTTCTTTTATTGTTAACTAGCTGTGCCCCGCGGTGTTACCCGCGGTGAAAAAGTTAATACATTTTTTTAACGACTTCAAAAAAGGAGGAGGTTCTCAATTCGTGGACTGGGTGAACCGATTTTTATAATTCTTTTTTTGGTCTGATGAGGATCGTCAGAGATATGAATAAAAATGCACCTCGAGAGTGCAAAAAATTACTCTCTTCTTACGTAATTGAAAAAGTTTTAATATTTTTTTTTAATTTTGCTCCTTGTTTAAGACCAATGCGTCATTTGTAACTTGATTTTGGTGCTCATAGAAAAGGATGACTGCTGGTCGGATATATGGTATATGGTCTGACATAGTTTATCTTGCTTGCAAAATATTCAAGAAGCAACCATGCGAGCGAAGCGAGCTTCGAACCGAGCGAGCGCAGCGAGCCGAAATTTTTAAGACAAATTCGTCATGTGACACTTGATTTTGCTTAAGGTGCTCATAGAAAAGGCTGACTGTTGGTCGGTCCCTATTTTTTGGTCTGACATAGATCAATTTGCCAGCAAAATATTGAAGAAGCTACCGTGCGAGCGTAGCGAGCTTCAAACTAAGCGAGCACAGCAAGCGTCTTAATCTCGCGAAGCGAGCTAAAATTTTTAAAAACAAATGCTAATGGAGCTCATAGAAAAGGCTGACTGTTGGTCGGTTCTTATTCTATAGTCTGACATAGTTCAATTTGCTAGCAAATATTCAAGAAGCTACCGTGCGAGCGAAGCGAGCTTTGAACCAAGCGAGCGTAGTAAGCTTCGAACTAAGCGAGCATAGCGAGCCTTTTAAACCAAATTAAAAAAAAATGCATCATGTGACACTTGATTTTGCTTATAGTGCTCATAGAAAAGGCTGATTGCTGGTCTGTTCTTATTCTATGGCCTGACATAGTTCAATTTGCTAGCAAAATATTCAAGAAGCTACCGTGCGAGCGAAGCGAGCATCGAACTAAGCAAGCGCATCGAGTTTCTTAGACTCGAAATTTTTAAGACAAATTCGTCATGACTGACACTTATGTTTGCTTATGGTGCTCAAAGATAAGGCGCTGGTCGGTTCCGAGCAAAGCGAGCGCAGCGAGGATTTAGAATTGCAGCGATCCGAAATTGTGGGAAATTTAATAAAATAGCGATGGTGAATGAGGTCCTGGTACCTATGTTAATTGAAGACACAAATTTAAACTTTGTTCTAATGGTTTATGTTGATCCAGAAATCTTTTTATCGAAGATTTATCTGCGTACATAAGTACCAATTTCGTGAGATTATCGGGTCAAAATAAACAATATTTGAAATCCGTTAAGCCGTTTGAGTTTAAAGAAGCATAATTTAAGTATTTTGATAATCTCACGGGAACATACGCTTTTAAGGGATTTAAAGAAGCCTATGACATTGTGTTAATCCAGGATATCAATAACTGTCCTGGTATCAAATTTCATTCAAATCCGTCCAGCCGTTTCAGCGTGAAGGAGTTATAACTTTGCTTGTGCTGCCATCTTATAACATTATTTTGGCTAAAAGTTACGTTTTCACGGCCAAACTATTTTGATGAATAATTTGGTTTATAATCTTACGGAACCATTGCTTTTTTCAGGAATTTAAGGTAGCCTATTTGTTAATCCAGGGAATAAATAATCCTGCTATTAAATTTAATTCAAATTCCAGCCGTTTGATCGTGAAGGAATAGTAACTTTGCATGTGCTGCCATCTATTGAAATTATTTTGTTACTTTTTCACGACCAAACTATTTTGTATAAACTATTTTAATGAATTTGATTAATAATCCCACGGAATCAATGCACTTTTCAGGAATTTTAAGTAGCGTATTTTTTAGTTCAGGGTATATGCAATCCTGCTACCAAATTTCATTTAAATCCGTCCACCCGTTTGAGCGTGAAGGAGTTGTATTTTTGCCTGTGCTGCCATCTATGAAGTTATTTTGCCTGACAGATACCTTTTGCACGGCCAAACTACCGAAACTATTTTGATGAATAATTTGGTTTATAATCTCACGGGAACACTGCACTTTTCAGGAATTTAAAGTAGCTTATTATTTAATCAAGGGTACTCTTGCTACCAAATTTCATTCAAATCCGTCCAGCTGTTTGAGCGTGAATGAGTAATATTTTTGCCTGTGCTGCCATCTATAAAGTTATTTTGTCTGACAGCTACTTTTTGCACGAATCCCACGGGAACACTGCACTTTTCAGGAATTTAAAGTAGCCTATTTGTTAATCCAGGGTATAAGCAATTCTGGTACCAAATTTCATTCAAATCCGTCCAGCCGTTTGAGCGTGAAAGAGTAACAAACACACTTACACACACATAAACTTTCACCTTTATAATATTAGTGGGATTACCTATCTCCAGGTACTGTGCTCGTATCTGCAAAATAAATTAGTTTTTGAGATACCAATGACCTTGTTTTATCTACTTGATAGTAAATTATAGTGTGAGATAGACTACTTATATGTATTGTACAGCAAGTTAAACTGAAGAACACAGCTAGTAAGTGAATTGATGTTTTAAAATAAACAGGAAAAATAAAGAAACCGAGCCTTCGAAGAGGCTTTTTAAACGCGATCTAAAATACCGTTAGGATAACTACCTTTTAATTTAATTAGCTGAATAATTTAGACATTAAACCGGTTTCATTACAACAAGAAAACTTAATTGAATTTAGTAAAAGCTTTTAGGCACCTGGGACATCTAAAAAATGATATAGCTGCCTTGGCCCAGTTTGTGTGAAATTTTATATATATTTGAACCTTAAATTATTATGGTAGATTATATTATAAACATCTGAATACTGTATTTTAGAGACAAGCAAAGAAAAAACAGAAATTAACTCTTACATTGAATACTGTTGTACTAAAAAAGATATAATTGTACCAAAATGTATTTGGGCACATCTCTGACTACCGCTGATAAATCTTCTAAATTAAATGATCTTGAAATTACTAAAAAGATCTAAAACAATTTGTCTACCAGTTACAGATTTGTATATAGTAAACTATAAAATAAATAACAGATAGATCAATGTTAAAAGCCTTTTTAAATTTAAGCTGTTACCAACTTGTTACTTTGTTTTATGTTATTAATCCTATAACCAATACCGACGTTTACACAAAACGTAGATAAGAAGGCACTAAAAACAAGGCACGTAAAAAAGATCATCGTGTTCATTTATCTTATCTATGTAACATGTGCAAGGTATGGTAGTGTTTGTTTTTGAATTGTTCTGCAACTATTGAATAATAATATGTTTTATGAAAAGTATTTAAAATTATAACCAATGTAATTGAATACTTGTATTGACTTTAGAGAATGTAAAATCAAAGGTTTATTATTATTATTTTATTAACAAACTTCTTGGACGCAAAATATAATAGCTTATTTAAGCGGCCAATTATGATGATAATTTACTACGAAATTTTAAAAGTTGTCTTACATTGGATGTTGCGGCTTTTGAAGTTGAAAGAAATGCTTTCAAAGTTAAATACCTTTGTGTCTTGTGACTTTATCAGAATTTCTAAACCAGTCAAAAAAGATAAAGGCTCCGTCAAATAAATACACATCGAATTTAACTAGACAGATCGATAAAGTTTTATTAGTCCGATTGGCTACTTTTATTGCTCAGGGGAATGGGATAGTCCTTATCTCTTGCTCGCATGCACGCCTGCTCGGCTCGCTTGTAGTTAGAGCCGAGATTTGATGTTGATACGTACTCTATAGCCGCATCATAGTTTTTAGGATAGCTTGGTCAGTGTTATGTGACAATTGTTCATAATTATGAAATATGGTTTATCACTTAGCTTACCAGTATTTTGGAAGCGCTCGTATGCCACGAGAGCTTCCTAAGTATAGATCGCGCCATGTAAAAAGAGCGCTGGCTGACAGGTGCGCAGTAAGCAATTTATTTTGAACATATCATCGCGCATAAAAGTTTTAGATTGCGAAAGGTTTTACATAAAAAAGTAAGAAATAATGATGAAAATAATATTTAAAATGTAAGTTCCTACCTATACCTATTGTTTTAGGAAGCGACTCATAATAAGGTAGTTGATAATTTAAAACAATTATGAACAACAGAAGCAAGAAAATATAAATGATTAAGTTAGTATTTTTTAAATAAAGATACTTATCAATAAAAATCTATATACTATAATCTAAAAAGCCGCGAGTGATAAGCGAAATGCTAGTTCAAAAATAAAATAATAGGCCTGTTACTTTGTGCGCGAGTGCACCCATGCGCAAACCCCCTCCACTTTCTCCCAGCGCTCTTTTTACGTAGCGCGGACCTGTGATAGCTTGCTAGGACGTGTCGATAGATTGTTGAAGTTTAGTAACGTTTTAATCGGTTATAATTTGGGTGGGTGGTCAAACGGCATTTACAGTTGAGCGCTTCCGTGTTTCGGACGTCATGTTACATGGTCGGTTCCGGACTTTTTGAAGTCGTAAGGTCTTCATAAACGCAAATTACATAAGAAAAGCGTAGAGTTAAAAAATAAAATTAGAAAGTTGATTGAAAACTGGGGAGTTGTTGTCTGCGATGTTTTTCGTATAAAGAAATAAGGAATTTCCGTTAATTATCCGATATTCTGGCCATTTTTCCGCTCATGAGTTATCCGAATAGTATATATTTATCAGACCGAATATCACACAAAATCATCCGGTTGTAGCAAATTATTAATATTTAAGTCAAAAAGGTTAATTTTAAAAAAGTTGCAGCTCGTTTATAACGAATAAAATGTCATTTTTATCTATAAAGGTTTTACCAGAACCATTCAAAGTGACCCTGCTATTGTCCAAGCACTACGCATGACCATAGGGATGTAGTCATAAAAGGCTGTAGCTAATCTCTTAAATAAAGGTCGGCGGCCCGAGTGATTCGTTTACTAAGGTAGTTCAGCTTACACCAGACAAATGTTTATAAAACAGATCTACAATTTTTAAGTGTTAATATGACAAAAACCTTATGTTGATTTGGGAATTCACTCATATAAGTAACTAGCTATTAACTAACCTACATATATACCTACATAATATTATTATTATACAATATTATTATTATTAAATATTACAATATTGTACCTATATTATATATACAATAAAATAATTGTTTAAATTCAAAACAAATATTTTATGTATAAATAAATATTCTTGGACATTTACATGGCGTTATTTGTTCCCAAACTAAGAATTAATAGGCATTTAGCATTATAAAACCGCCAGAAGTGGCATTAAAGCTCAAATACCAAGATTGATGAACACCAGAGGCTTTTTATAAGGAACAATCAGATCCAGAAATTATTTAACGTCTTAGATCCATTAACTAGAAAAAAATTACGACTTGATCATTTGAGATAACTGTTTTTTAATATAACGTCTTTTCATCACCTTCAGAGGCTTAATCTTATAGTGGGATCAGCTTTCTTCACTTTAGGTGTTACCAACTTGGTCAATTGTCAAAAGCACAAATCACAAAATATTATTCCCAAACCTGATTACAAAGTTAACAGAATCAAAGTGGGCCACTCCATTCATTATAGACTATCGGATCCGCAACTAAATCCGCCGGATATCGGGTTTGATTCCCGTTTAAAGTCGAATAGGCCGGAAATCGATTGCTTTGGACGCTTTGCGTTCGAATTGTACGATCAAGATTTGTAGATACTGGATGTGGCATCATGACATGGGTCCAATTTCCGCAGTGGGACAATTTTCAATAAATAATTATTACTTTTCTAGGTCTTGCGGTATCATAGTACTCATACTTTCTGATTCCAGATAAGAGTACTGTTTATGTATGAGTTAATATTTTTTGTTTTCTTTGATGTAGGTATTTTAGCTCATTGAGTACCATGATGTTATTTTCTTTTAAACGTAACCAAACTTTACGGATGTTTTATACTTTGTTACTTCTTGCTAAAATTATAATTGAAATGCAGATTATTAACAGTTATTGTAAGTATTTCAGTAATATCTTCAAATTACTTAAATTGTGACCGCAAATATATAAAGAAAAAAAAATATGAAGGTGTGTACTCTTTTACAAACAGCCCTCTGACGCACCAATACTGATGCAAAATCAAAGAAACACAACAATAACAACAAAATCTTTATGAATCTGTTTATTGACCGAAGAGGTTTTAGCATTTGGATATAGGTTGATGATGATAATAGAAACACATTCAAGCCACATCTAGCCATTCTCATCTGCGCCGGCTTGCGCGAACGGAAATAACGCGCTTAATAGATTCGCTTCGGCTCACAAGTGCGCTGACAACTGGATAATCTATTTACGAGGAAAACTGCCCGCTTGCCGGCCTGACGCGTATACGCTACCACCTTAGCACTAGTTTGTACAGAGGCCCTAGCCATGTTACATTTCGACAATCGCTTTCGATTAGAAACTAAAAAAAATGTATAGGAATTGACATTCGATGACGAAAACTCGAGCGATCAGAAATGTCAAATCAAAGGTGTAGCGATGATAGAAATCGAATCGCTTCATAGCGAATGCCGGTTGGCTAGGCCCTCAAATACTTTTAATAATGAAATCTCAAAATACTCCGGATGAATCGAATCATTAAAATATAATTATTCATATTGGTTCAGAAAACCTACTTTAGCTAAAACGGATAATAAATATTTTGCTATCTCTTTTCATTGACATAAGAGTAACAAGAAAAAACATTATTTAAATCTTTATTACATTGACAAATCTTTATGAATAATGCCATTAGTGAATAATTCAAGGGGCTTGCAAACGTTTTGGTTTTGGCTGTAAGTTTGTAAGTTTTGAATAAATAAATAAAGAAATGATTCAACTATTTTCAAAATAATTACTTTTAGAAATAACCGCACACTGTACGAACTTCACACAAAAGAAAAAATAAAACTGGACAATGACTTTAATTAATAACAACAGATATTGAAAACCCTTAGAAGTTTTCCTAGATGTAAATATATAGGTCAGAGGCATATAAAAAATGTTTGGAAAACAAATTGAATTTCCTATTATTTTAACTAGTGCAGACAGACTGGCAAGTATGTCGAATATATTGTGACGTTAATGATCTTAATGATCTATTGTAGAACAGTTCAGTAACTAAAGTGACCAGTGACTGGTGCTACAGGACTGTGGCCGAGCACATCAGTATAGTGCACATGGGACGCGTAGGCATGTTACGGATTTATGTTCATTAGTAACTCTGTTTTGATTTAGTCCTAAAACACTGAATATGTTTATAGTAATATAATGGTAATACTTGTTGTATTCATGACTACATAAAATATTATCTGTTAACAAAAACTATTTAAAAAAAATTAAATATGATCACGACTGTATCCCGGGAGCGGTAGACAGTTCTTTCAGATCATTAAGCAATTCTCGAAGATTTCTAAGGGAGTAGTCACAGGTATGTCCAATTTAAATGACAAAAAGTAAAAATAGTAGTATACTATATTGTAATATTAATTTAATTCATAACATAGTGAGAAAACTCTGTAAAAATGTTTTAAATGAATTGAAACAATGTAAAACATACCTTAGTTTTAGTGACATTTTGCTTATCCTTTATACATGTTTGTTTCTCTGTGACGCAAAAAAATACTGAAACTTGAAATATACATTGTTTATGAATTGACGTACAAATAACGCAGTCTATTTTTTATCCAGGTAAACAACTAATCAGGAATAAGTTATTATATAAAATTTTATTGCACATTGCTTGTACAGTACATTTTGTAAATAACTCACGAAATCACTCGATGGCCGCAGATTAACGAATACTGCACTTACCCGAAACAAAACGTTTATCAATTAGTGAAATGTACGGCGGCTGAACTTACTTTTAAATTTGTTTGTGATATCATCCACATGGACTGCAAAAACTGTTTCTCAGTCAAATTCGACCCAAACCATAGAAAAGAATAACACATTGAATTAGAGTTAAATTACTTTTTGTAATGGACAGGTATATAAAAGCATCAATTATAATAGAAGAGATAAAAGGTGTTGATGTCGTTTATTAGATATTTATTTTACCATAATATTATCTTAAATAGTTTAAATATACGGCATAATAAAGATAATCAAGTAGTTGATATTTATAGAGCGTATTTTATACGAAAACAGTGCAGACAGTACAAACAGTATACTAATACAAACAGTATATTAATACAAACGCAATGCTAACATTCTGCAAATGCTTTTATATTGTATAGCGTATTTTGATGCCCAATTACCGTATACATATTACCTATAATGATTGATGTATAACTTTTTGGTAAAAATAACAAGTAAAAACTGTAACACTTACGTCCTGCAAAAAGTCCACTCAATCATCGATCAGTTAATGGCGCCGGCATTACGGCAGTTTTATTTCAATGATTTATATTTGGGCATTCGCAACGATGGCTTCATTTGTACGCGGATGTTTCATTTTGTTTCATGTAATATTTATTCAGCTTTTACTAATGGGAATGTGTGAATAGGTGCTTTTAACTCAGGCCTATATATTTATTCAAGTCTTGCAGTAGGCCGCACTAGTAAATTTATAATGAAGCTTCGAAACTTACAAAGGCACATTAACAGCGACTTGAAATTGTCTAATGTACGAGTATGTTTAGAAACTCTTAACTCTAAGATATTATTAATTTCAGAAAAGAAGGAGTGTCCAAAACATTATGTTAGTCGTAGAATTCTGCTTTCTTATGAACCTTATAATTCTCGGTCTGCTTATTACGAGAACCTGCCTACAAAAAAATTATTTCCTTTATAAATCTAAAAAAAAATGTTTTTATCTTATTCTATTTTTTTCTCATAAAACTTTGCTTAATAACTTTGGTTGTTACGTTAGTACAGTTAAATTATAGAAATACAAGTAAACAATCTTACGCAATAACATTGAAATAATTCAAAGAAAGAAACCAAAACAAAACCACTCAATTAGTTTTCCACGCGAAGTAACACGCCAAAATCCAAGCATTTTATCTTCAGCCTAAAACCATAATTTGATTCCAAATGCTAATACGGAAAAGCTAACAAACCGCGCAACGTGTTAAAATTCCAATGCGAATTTCGCGTACACGCCAAAATACACCCGTATTTTGGCGTATTTCAGAAGAATTGCATGCGCGTTGATTGAGACAATTACGTTTTGAGGAACGCAATTGCATTAGGTAATGCACGAGAAACGTGGCTCTAGAGAATATGAAACGGCAAGTTTCCGAGGATTTTAAATATAAGTACAGATTTTAAATAAAATTATACAGAAATATTTTGTTGGGAATGCAATGGAAGGTTTTACATTATTTTCACAAATAAATATAACTAACTAGAAATCTAAGCTACAAAGAAATAATAATAACTACTACGAGTACATTTACATAACTTTTCACAATATGTACAACTAGAGCCAGTTGAGCAATCTAAGGATAGTTGTGAACGATCTATAGGTAGCTTAATTTTAAACTGTTATTATAAAGTTGAAAACAGATACTTATGTAGAGTGTAGGTGTTGGTAATAAATATTGGAAGATACTTCTTTATTATTATTACCAACCGTGAGTGTCCCACTGCTGGGCAAAAGGCCTCCCCCACTCGCTCCAGGAAGATACCTACTTATGTTATGGATATTACATACAAAACTTTATATTAACTTCTAGACACAGAACAAAAATGAAACATAATATCTACATTTAGATAAACTCCTATAATTTTGCTGCTGACGCTATTGCAACACGAGCTTCCACCCGCGACTTCGCTATATCGGATCAAAAGTAGCCTATGTACGTTCCAAGTTTCAGCTTCATCTAGTAGTTTTTGAGTGAAAATAACAAATATTCATTCATACATAAATACAAACTTTCGCGATTATCATTATTAGTGAGATATAAATTGCGTATAGACCTAAGCTTCAACAAAAAACACTTTTAATACATCGGGTTCCTATATCCAACTAACGGATGTCGGTAGGTCGGCCGTCATAGCAACGTTGTTATTATCAAAAAGTGTCATACATTTTGTGTCAGATAACAACGTTGTTATGACGACCGACCTACAGAAATCCTATAGTTGGATATAGGAACCCGGCATTAAAGCAGTCGATTCCATAAAACCTACATCGCGATTCAGCACATTAAGCGCCTACAAAACAGCTCAGTTTGTGCCGTTTCTGTATTTCGTAATTATGATTTATCGTGGATTTAATACACGATAGACTTATCGCGAATAGTCGACGCTCTGTATACCGAAATGAGTACGTTTTGAAAGTTGCCGACAATTTTGACTTATGTTTTGGCGAAAATGAGGGTAGGTACAAAAAATATGGATATAATACTGTATATATCTACTTTGTCACGTCTGGAATACACAATTTTGGAAAAAAATAAATCTTTGCTGAAGTAGCATTGGTTTTTTTTATTCAAGATATGTTAGCTCTTGAGTTCGAGGCTTGCAAAGGCAAGGATAAAGTCAACGATTAAGCAAGCTAGGCCAGAAAATGCCTATTACCTTCTTAAAAGTATATAAAAAAAAGTACTATGAACGAAATTTATATTTGAAAAACAAATTAAGTCCTGATCCAAAAAGCAAGACCACCAAATCAAGAATGTAAATTCAAAGCCAAAAAGCTGAAAATCCTCGTAAAAGAAACGAAAACCACCGAGCGAAAACTGCAAGTTTTCTCAAATCAGCTTCAGAGAGCGAGAAAGTCGGTTTTACACAAACCACCGCTACTACCCACAAATCCAGCAAAAAGCGAAATAAATGCCGCTCCTGATACAGCCTCCGATGGCAATAATATTCATTATATCTTATTGCGGAAACAATTACAAATGTAACAGATGCTGTGCCAATAATTCACGGGATTTCGTGATACCGTTCGCTTTTATTTTTTGTTTATTGGAAGAAGATAAATGACCTGTTTTGAAGTCCTGTTTTGCGATTTACTACCCTCGAAAAATATGACTATGATATTTATTGTACAATTTTTAATAACAAAAAATATTTAAGAAGATATCAATTAAATTATACCAACAGTGAATTTTATGAAATAATATCTTTTTTTATACTTAATTGTTTTTTCTAATACTCGTACATTAAATTGTACTTCGAGATACAATTTTGCTTGACTCACTAATAAGTATTGCGAATTTTTTCCAGGCAAATATTTATCAACTGGATTTGTTTTCAATCGATTCTTATACAGGGTGTAAAAAGACGTCTACCGAAAACGAAACGGGGTGGTACAGCACCCCAAAAGACATCTAAAGAAACATTAGTTGTCTGAAAAAAGACCGCGGGCGGTCAATGACCGCGGGCGAGATCAGCTGTTCGCTGTCGTACGAGCGTAATATGCTATGCGTAATATGCTATGCGTAATATTGCTGTTTCTTTAATTTACTTGTTTATTTCCTTTATTAAATGATCTAATTAGGTGGAAATGGTCTTATTATGTTGTACGATGTGTATGTGACTAAAAAAAAAAAAAAAAAAAATTAAGGTAAAAAAAAAAAAAAATTTTTTTTTCGCTAATTATGTTCAGTACTATGGTCTGATTGCAACCCATCAGTTTTCGGTAGTAGTCTTTTTACACCCCGTATAGAATCGATTCTTATAATATGCGCACATGATATTTGGATTCTTAAAACATTGCAATAAAATATGAAAATAAAAATTCTCTCATAACCACTTTATTTCGTAGGTGTACGATGTTGCTATTGAATGGATAGCATTCTTTATATCTGCATTCGCGCGTTGCACCCAGCCATCAGTGAAAAGAGCATTTTTATCGCACTATTAACTGAAATAAAAATTATTGCAATATTTTATTCGTTGCATCTGCCGCAGCGGAAACTGAAATCGTTTAAAGTCTCGGATTAAAATGAAGCGTTTGTTATAAATGTACTTGGTTTGCGTATAACCGTTATAATAAACGGATGAATTAAGAAATATGAAAGTATTTCAAAATTATGACCACTAAAGCAAATAATAATGTTCAAGTAGTTTTTGTGACCAAGTGAAAAATAATGCATTTTTTTCACATTACTTTTTTTGGGATTAACTTTCTAGCATTCTGAAACGAAGTGATCGTTCATACAACAGTGTGAGTGGTAGTTCAAAAGTTCCTGAATAAATTTAGTTTTTCCTTCAGGTTAGAATACATCACAATCTACAAATCGACTTTGTAAATATAACCATATTATATAAACAACATTACAATCAAGCGAAAAATGCAAATAGCGGTAGGTATCCATTTCGTGACGTCATACGATAAATAAAATATACGATAAATAAAAATGTAATAACTTCAAAGGATGTCCGGATCGACCGCATCGTAAAGAAGGATGACCCTTTGTAAATAGGTTTACATTTTAGGGCGATATAACATGCTAAAAGTGGGTGCGTTCACATTATTGGGTTATCGGACGAAATATTTTCACTAAAACTCGGTCACTTTCAATATTCCGCTTAGTTATGGGTCAGGATTTGAGATAGGCGCCTAGATTTTAGTATTCAGATTTTATTTAAGAATATTCCTTATGTTTTGATTCTTTCTTTAGTAGAGCCAAATATATTTTGTTATGGTTAACGCTCAAAAGTTAATGTGCATCTATATAAAATGTCACTCACCACACTTGTAATTTTGATAATAATTAATTAATATATCTACAATGATTATAGATAGTAAATAAAAAATAAAAGTAAATATAATAACATTAATGATTTAAAGCTTAAATTTTAAAATAAAACCAAAAATGTACTGTTGTATGGTTATTTTTAAAGACTAAACTACGAATTGCAATGGAAACAAACTTATATTATAAGAAATCGTAAATGTTTAACTGACCGTAGAAACGCGGTCATGATCTCATTTTTGTACTACACAGTGTTACAACGCTATTTCTAGCTCATTCGCTTTAGTATACACGCTACATTGAAAAATCTAGACCATGTCATTATGATTCAATCATAAACTACTTGCAATGCAAGAAAATAACTTTACATATTTGTTAACAGAACTATACTAGGTACTAACTTGTGCGATGAGTCAACCAAATCAAATACCATAATTTTTGAATGCGTTATTCTCAGGACCGGAATGAATGGCATGTACATGTACAAGGTAGGCCTACACTCAGCCACTCAGCAATGGGATTTTATTAGTTGAGGATGATATGAAACTACTATACATTTACTAAACTTTACAAGATAGATTAAAACCAGTGGAGCCTTCGAAGAGTCGTTCTAACTAAGCGATTTCTATGCGTATGAACATCGACGAAAAATATGTATAAATATGGTACATAGATAAAACTTTGTTTTTGCATTGAAACCGTTGAATAAACTAATTGACTTAATAATACAATTTTTTCCATTTAATTAATACGGAATTATAATTTCATTTCGATGTGTTCGGCGTTCAATAACGAAATTTATTCAGTAAAGGCGTCAAAGTATTCAGGATTATCCATTTCGTAATTACATTTCGTCAAATCCAATTAATCCCACTAATATTATAAAGGTGAAAGTTTATGTGTGTGTAAGTGTGTTTGTTACTCTTTCACGCTCAAACGGCTGGACGGATTTGAATGAAATTTGGTACCAGAATTGCTTATACCCTGGATTAACAAATAGGCTACTTTAAATTCCTGAAAAGTGCAGTGTTCCCGTGGGATTCGTGCAAAAGGTAGCTGTCAGACAAAATAACTTTATAGATGGCAGCACAGGCAAAAATATTACTCCTTCACGCTCAAACGGCTGGACGGATTTGAATGAAATTTGGTAGCAAGATTGCTTATACCCTTGCTTAAATAATAGGCTACTTTAAATTCCTGAAAAGTGCAGTGTTCCCGTGGGATTCTAAACCAAATTATTCATCAAAATAGTTTCGGTAGTTTGGCCGTGCAAAAGGTAGCTGTCAGACAAAATAACTTCATAGATGGCAGCACAGGCAAAAATACAACTCCTTCACGCTCAAACGGGTGGACGGATTTGAATGAAATTTGGTAGCAGGATTGCTTATACCCTGGATTAAAATATGCGCGACTTAAAATTCCTAAACAGTGCATTGATTCCGTGGGATTATTAATCAAATTCATTAAAATAGTTTATACAAAATAGTTTGGCCGTGAAAAAGTAACAAAATAATTTCAATAGATGGCAGCACAGGCAAAGGTTTTATTCCTTCACGCTCTAACGGCTGGAATTTGAATTAAATTTAGCAGCAGGATTGTTTATTCCCTGGATTAACAAATAAAAAAGGAATGGTTCCGTGGGATTATAAACCAAATTATTCATCAAAATAGTTTGGCCGTGAAAACGTAACTTTTAGTCAAAATAATGTTAATAGATGGCAGCACAAGCAAAGTTATAACTCCTTCACGCTCAAACAGCTAGACGGATTTGAATGAAATTTGGTACCAGGACAGTAACAGTTGATATCCTGGATTAACACGTGTCATAGGCTACTTTATATCCCTTAAAAGCGTATTGTTCCCGTGAGATTATCAAAATACTTAAATTATGCTTCTTCAAACTCAAACTTAACGAATTTCAAATATTGTTTTTTTTTGTCCCCATAATCTCACGGAATTGGGACTTATGTACGTAGATAAATCCCCGATAAAAAGATTTCTGGCTCAACATAAACCATTAGGACAAAGTTTATATTTGTGTCTTCAATTAAAATTCGGTCTTCAAAGCACCTCGTCATCGCTATTTTATTAAATTTCCCACAGTTTTGGCTCGCTTCCAGCAGTCAGCCTTTTCTATGAGTACTATAAGCAAAATCAAGTGTCACATGACGCATTTTTCTTTAAAAATTCGGCTCGCTTCGCGAGTTTAAAAGGCTCGCTACGCTCGCTAGGTTCGAAGCTTACTACGCTCGCTTGGTTCAAAGCTAGTAAATAATCATTGCGCTTTATTTTTCAACGGCTTGAAAAGTTTAAAATTTTTTACGATAGAACAAGTTAAATATTTTTTGTTGCTGTCTGATTGGCTGACTAAAATTACTCAAATTAAATACAATTCCAAATAACTGTAAATACTTATGTATATCTGCCTGTAGGGATTGTAGAATGTTGAGTACGAAACTCCGTCATGGGCTCTGTACGTAGCTCTAGCCATAGTATCCCACTAATATTATAAACGCGAATGTTTGTATGAATAATGTATGGATGTTTGTTGCTCTTTCACGCGAAAACCACTGAACTGATTTGGCTGAAACTTGGTAATACCACAGTTTCTGACTTGGAATAACACTATTTAAACTGGTAGGTACAATGGCTGCGGAGCCGCGTCTTATCAAGCTTAGTTTATATAGAATCGCATGTGCTATAAAACCAACTACAAATATAGAGGAATTGCCATTCAATGATTTCAGTCAGTTCATTAGTTTTTTAACCGTCTATAAAAAAGAAGGAGATTTGCCACTGTCTCTTTCTATGTCTCTTTCCACTGTATGTTTTTTTTATATTGTCTACGTTTAGTTATTCGTGGTCCCATTAAAAAGATTGCGGATCTGTTGAGGTGCTACGAAGTTATGAATAGAAACCTCGAGTCTGCAGGAAATTGCTATTTTAGGAAATTGAGGATGGTTTTGTAAAAAAAATAAGTTTCCCACTTGTTACAAGAGCATGAGCATATAGCACAAAAAAATGAATAGTAATCCTCAACATAGGCACAGTTTAATCAAGAATACAGATTAATGAAGAGTTGGTACCCCAAAAGGGTTGACAAAGTACCCTGTTCCTGCGAGTAAATGTTGCTATTGAGTGAAAATAAATACATAATGAGCCCTCTCTTATAGCTAAACTTTTGGAGGACAGTGGGGATTTAAACTGAAATTAAACTCGCGTTGAGTACTTAGGCTGGCTTTTAGTATTTTGATTGGGGTGTTTGAAATGCTTAATTTTGTGTCCTTTGTAAACATTTTCATTTTCACGTTATGATTCGGTGACGGCGATGTAATTGGCGCATTTACCCTGAAAGGGTTCAAGGAAATATTGCAGGGAAATTGCAGATAAATCATTCTTAGGGATGTATTCTTGTGAGGCAAAAATATTTCATGATAATACGAGTATGATGGTATCCACAAATATTCACGCTGATAAATTTGATGAAAGCGGAAACAGCTATTTTTCTCTTTATCCAAGGCAATTTCCACCGACATACAATCTTGAGACATCCAAAACACCCTTTACATATCTTTGGCGAAGTTAAAGGTCTGGTTAATCATATGGCATTATGTCCATCTTTTGTGAAAAACCTACAAGATTGAATATATAATTAAACGTAAAGTAGATTACTAAGCTTACTGTCTGAATAAAAATAACACAAAACTTTTATTTCACTTTACATTACTATCGAAACCATAACCTGGCTAGCAAAAAATCTAATAAGAGATGCTTATCATAAAGTTAGCCTGAAATTATACAGGGTGAGCTTTTTTGAGGATTATTGAGGCTAAATCTGAAACCGTAAGAATGATTGAAAAGTCATGTTAGATTTTAAGTGCTATATTTAGAAAAAAAGAGATACTAAATGAATATTTTTTATAAAGGCAGATTTTTTTTTACATTAAAACAATGCTTTTCGATAACTCCTCTTAAAAAACTCACCATTATACTATAGATGTTTCTCCAACTTGGGCTAATTTCTGCCTATAAACTTTAAAAAAAAGCCAAATCGAATATATCAAAATATAAAAGCCATACCATGTCTGACCCGTCAAAATGACCCATTATCAGCTCATTAGCACTACAGACACGTTATTTATCATGCTTTAATGAATTACAATATCAACGTCCGCACGCCACTTGTAAACCCTCGGGGTATTTAATTACTGAAAAACTTTTTAATTATGCAGTTTTTAAAATATGAGGAAATAATGACAATTTTAATTACCTATCTATCATTTTACACACTATCAATAAGAGTAACATTATAACAAACATACTTGTTAGCGTCAGTATTGGATAGACAAGACACGATATAGCGTTCGAAAGAGGATTGTAAAATAATGAATGGAGATTACTAACGAAAAAACTAGATAGGTGGACGGTTAAGAAAAATATATACTAACCGTCCAAATTGGTGGACAGCGTGGATGGTCCGGTCCGTTGGTTATAGAAAGCTTTATGGACACTACATTGAAAATATTTTAGAGGCATACAGTCGTTCACTGTGAGCCGTAAGAGACAACGCCTTAAGCTTTTTATGTAAGTAATTCAAGAGTGAAACATATTTGCTCCCTAATTTGCCTCCCTTGCAAATTATTCCCTCCCAAGTTCTTAATTTCCATCTGAATTTCCGAAGAAGCTGTTTAATTAATATTCAAGGAATCAAAGCTCCCCTTAAATGGCGGCTCGAGATTTCTGAATAATAAACAACATTTTAAGAAGTTTTTTGGAGCTAATGAAATATTGATATTCAGATGTGACTGCGACAGTTTGCAGTGAGGCACAGATGTGACTTATTTAAAATATGTAATTTAACACACAAAAAATAATATTTGAACTCTTTTTTTATAATTTACTTTGGTTTGTATATTAAATATTATATTAAATGTTATAAAATTAAAAAATAATGTAAGAAACTATTCTTTTCATCATCCTAGCCTAGAGCCTTCTGTCCGGTAAAGTCGCAAAACGAAGGTTGCAATGACCAGTAAATATAAAACGACTTGACCGAGAAAAAAAAAACATCATGAATATTATGCTACACAGTCAAGTCGTCGTCTCTTCTCATATCTAATATCATCATCTTCATCGTCCTTCCAGCTCTCGTCCCACATGACATGAGTACTTAATTAAGTATTTTTATTTTGTTAAATAGATATAGTGACTTAGTACCTAACTGTAATGTTATATTATATGTGTGTGTAAATAAATAAATAAATTACGTGAGGTCGGCACAATATGTATTCTTCTTCCATTTCCCTCTAACAGCCGCCATTTCAACATTCAACCCTTTCTTACTCATGTCAATTTTCACACAATCCATCCATTTATTTCTTTGTCTACTTCTACTCATATATTCATCCACAATGCATATCAGGTACTCTTCTATAACATGCCATTCTTTGCATAATTGTATTATCAAAGGTGAAAAAAAAAAGTTTTCCCGGATCTTTCAAATTCATTGAAGACGGGATCAGTCAGAGACACGTCCAAATACATCCACAATTTTTTCTGCAACAAATAAATTGGTACGCGAAAGGGACTTGAAGCTACGAATAAGAGCTATGACACTATCACTCTTAGTCAACACGTCTCTAAGGCTAAATAATAGCCTCAAAACCCAAAGGGTTAGTAAATTCATCGACTCCCAACAGCTTATAACCCATTAAGAAAAGTTTTCACCACATGCTCGTTTGTAGCCCAACTGTGTAGGAGGCGTCCTATTTCTAGCACTAAATTATTCACAGCCTTCAAGGTCTTAAGTACATGCTGTAACTGTTAAATCTCTTGTTATTGTTTTGTTTCCGATTACTGTAACAATGGTAGGAGTCTTCTAGACCTATGGTTAAATGAGCCATGATAAAACGAGTATATTTGGTTAGCCTGTAGATTGAATTTTAAGCACTTAAATAAAGCTTTTTTTCGTTGATACCTACTAAAATTGTGTATATTTAAAATTAAAAAAGAAAGATCGCAGGTTGGTTTTTTGTATTCAGAAAGCCACGATGTTTTTTCATTTTTCAAGGCACAGTGCTTCTAGCATGTACGGGATTAAAATACCTAATACCTTTGACTATCACAAATTTTCAAAAAGTTTTTGAATGCCTAAAAATTTAGAGGATGTGTGTATGTCAACGGTGCATATAAGCCTAGCAACGCAATAGACGAGAAAATAACATACAGATTTGATTTTTACGAACAGGCATGTTTTTACGAGGTCTTCATTTTTTCTAGATACTGCACGTTTGGCATGATAAAAAAATAAAGAACGAAACTATGATTTTAAAAAAAAATTAATTTTCACAACACTTAAAATTTAAGTGAAACTCGGAAATTATTAAAATATTTCTTTTTTATAACGCCATTTTAACATAAATTTTTAGTATGAAAAAAGGTTTTGATTTAATATTATGTTTCTGATTTAATATGCCGCATATTTGAAAGAAACGTTCAAAATACACAACAGTTTTTTTCTACAGAGTCTGTAAGTTTATTTACTAGTCTCCAGGCTCCGGTCCAACTTCTTTATTCAATTAAGGAGCAACAAAAATTACTGCAGAGCCTATAAATCAACCTTAACAGCTTTCAGTATTATTTATTTATGTTAAATAGGCTTAAACTACCTACAGCGTTCTGGCCTTTTATGAGATGGTAGGCAGGCATGTTTTAGCCAGTTTAAATATTTATTTAATACGCTCTTAATGTTTTATATAATAAGACGGAAAATTACATCATTACCTACGTTGGTGTGTGCTAAAAAGCAATTTATGCAAAAAAAAGTTGGCCTTTAAATTGGTACCTACTTTTAGTTATTATTAGCATGGTATGCCGTGATTTCGATAACCTTTCTATTACATTTGAAGATATTAGACCACACTACGACAGTCGATGAAGTCGTTAGATAATTTTCTTTAGCATCTATCATACTAATTGATAGAAATAGTCTGTAATCTCAGTCAAAACTACCAATTTCAGATATAGTGGACTAAAGTAATCAAGTTCTATGGAATTTTGGGTCACAAAACTACGCAAAATCATGACTTAATACAGATACTGATAACAGAAATGTTGAATCTAGATTAGTGTGATGTGATCCACAGTGCCAACATATCTTTTGCTTCTATTAAGCAAATATAGTCATAGTCAAGCTGCACTTGCACCAATTCTAGAAAAATATCACTGTTCCTTATTTCCTACAAAATGGCGTCAGCCAAACAGCTTTTCCAAATCATAACAAAAGCTAAACCCCACTATGGGTAAGTTTTCTTTACCCGTACATTGCACCTTTTACGTGATTTAACCCACAAAGCAGGCAAAGCTTTCAACACGTACCCCATATAAGTTGACCGCTGAACTATCGCATAGTCATTCTGCAGTAATGGACGCAGCTACTTTAAACTTTTAACGATCTTACAGCTAATGTTGTTTTACAAAATTCTGAAGCGAATGCCCCGCACTCACTTTATTCTACGCAGCTCCAGTAAAGTAGCCAGGTTTCTCCATTAATTTAAATCTGGGTGGTCATACACTACTCAATTTTTTATTATAAAGTGAGGTAAATCTTTTTTCTGAAGGCGATGATTCTGATTTAGTGCTTCTAGCTTAGTATATTATCATTTCTGTTTAAATTATCTAAAGACCTCTGTGGAGTAGGGTGAAATGCTGCTTGAAACACTGAAAGTGTCGATTTCGATACAAAAATATTCATTTTGAGACTGTGAGTTTCTCTGTTTAAAATTAATGGATTTACAAAAAAAAGTATCTACATAGTACGAGTATTATAATTCATGTAGTTTACACCAAAGCTCTTAAAGTAAACACAGCTTCAGTAAAATGGGCGTGATGATCCTGTTTGAAATCATGTTCAGCATTATCTGCAATCTGCACTGAACGCCATATTGATTATCTTATAGTTTTGTTAGGTGGTATATAAATATTTAGTCTCAAGTTTCCACATCATTTAAGTTTCGTACCTAGTCATCCAGCTGCTGTATATTTTACAAGCAGTTTTCAAACTTGAACAGAAACAGCATTAGTTAGCTTTTTTAAGCGAGAGGAGCATCTGCATTACTTTCCATAAACATGATGCATATTTCATTAGAGCCAGCTCGTGTGAGCAAACTTAAGATTTGCAGAGTGCGTGTTTTATTTCGAAAAAACAAAATTTTGACTAGCTAGAGAATGAAAAACAGACTTGCTGCTTTCAAATATACTTAAACCACCATAATGGTTCCTTGTTGACTTCGGAAGTCTGAAAAAGAACTAACTCCTTTCTATCCTGAGTGGCATGTAGACGTTTTTTACCTACTTTATCGCGTTCCAGTATGACGATAATAATCTATTGTTACGCGCAAATAGGTTAAATACTCTTGTTGCCCACTTGTGCTTTCCGAATTACGTAAGTACAGTTATCGTAGTTTCAAAAATGAGACCACTTTTTTGGTGCTAATCTCGAATATTTTGTTCAAAAAAAGGTTATACGATTAAAAACTATCAATATTAGTTGCTAAAGCACTAAAATAAAAAGAGAATATTTTTTTATTTTATTATAACTTCTTAAATATTACATTTGCAAAGAATAACGTGAATAAGTGATCACATTAGTTTTTTACCTAGTTAATGAATACCTTACATTGTCATAATATTTTATACAAAACAGTACTCGTTTATCAGAGTACGCTCGTCTCACATGTCGTGCTGGGCTGTAATTCCACAAGCCTACAACTTTGCCTGTGAACTTCGATTATATGGTATCGTGGAGTAAAGAGAAGCGTAGGTACCTACTGGTCTTCCTTGTCGTTGGTAGGAACTAACTAGACTAACATCACGTTTTGCTTGGTCACAAAGGATATCATTAATAATATACTATGTACAGATAGACTGGATAATGTTATAAGTGACCAGTGAACGCAAATACAACTTGAAAGAGGGAGAACTTTACCAACTAAGTCTAAATTCCCGAAAAATGAGTTTGATTTTTAAACTACATGTAAAGTCGTAATTTTATTAGTGAAAGTAATGTTAAAAATGGTGACAAATCAGTGACGGCGTTGTAATTACAATAAACTGTTAGATTTTGTAGCAAAATGAGAGTCACATATCCTTTAATTAATGATTTAATGTTTAATTGGAGTTTACTTTAAGTGACCGTTTAGTGACTTTTACATCTGAACAGTAAAGTACATCATTGAAATGGTATACATTCATAACAATGTTGATTGATTACAGTGATCGACGAAAGTGCACACAAAATAGTCTTTACCAACGATAACAAAGTGTTATTGTTACTGTGACTGTTGATGGCATAGTATTTTTAGATCTCAGTCATTAATTGTTCTAAATAACTTATCCAGAATGTAATTTTCTTACTCTGCGATAGGCTCAGCCAGGGATTTGCAACTTTGACGGGAAAAGTCGGTTTATTTTCTTGTCAACGTACAGCAATAAAGTCTATGCGACTTTTTATGGGTTTCTTTGACGGGAAAAAGCGGAATAATATTTGCAATAAATATTGTATGTGACTTTGACTTCTTTATTATCCAATGATGATTCATAATGTTTGTTGTTTTACCAATTGTTAAAATGTGCGTACGTTCTAAAATAGTTGTCCCATTCCTATTTTAAATAACTAGAATTGGTTGTGATTTTCCCATATTTGCCTTTACATTACTTGTGTACAGTGTGTACTGCACTACAAATTAATTTGAAGAGAGTATTAAAGCCTTATAACAAGATATTGGTTTAGACGCTCTAAAATTCAAATGTTAAAGGTATTTCATTATTTTATTATTTAAGTTTTTATTTTGTTAGTGTGCAAACCATTTCAATATAGGTAGTAAGAGTTAACAATTATAATGAAACTTGTAACGCTTTTCAATTGTTTTTTAAATTTCAAAAAGTAAATGTTGATTCCTTAATAAAACCACACGGAGCGATATTTGCACAGTATTGTATTCTGTAAATATTTTGCCAATATCGTAAATCTCAATAGAGTCCGTCGAAACGCTTTTAAGCTGCAGTACGTTGACTTAGGCTACCGACGTTGTTGTTGAAATATATTGTTTATTTTATTACTAAACATTATTGGCATGATATTCTATGAAAAAACACATTGAGCCATGGGTTTCTTGATCATTATTTACATGTTTTTAATTACGAATTGAAGTCAAAAAATGTAGTGATAAACATTATAATAATTATGTACTCGATTGCATACTATTCGTTTTGATTTCACCCAGGTTTGAGTTTTGATTTTTTTGACATTTATACATAATCTGGGCCCCACGCATAAAGGACCACCTTTGAGTCTAAATGCGGAAAAGGGAGTCCCCATACATACATACATACATAATCTGGGTAACATAGTTTGGGTTTTAAGTAATAATACTTTGGCTACAAAAGTGAAAGTCACTGTTTTTTATGTCAATGAAACAAATCTTTATCCATTATTGTACAACTAATTACAAAAATCTAAATTTGTACCACAATTATGTTTAAAATGCAGAGTAAAATTTAAGAAGGCTTATTTGCAATAGTCAAAACAAAATAAACAACATTTTAAGGATAAAATTTGAAAGATTTATGCAAAGTCAAATAAGATTTAACTTAAAAAACTTGTCTTTCTAATCCAATAAGAACTTAAGTAGATGGCTGTTGATTTCGAGAAAAGTTTTGAGTTGGGATAAAGAAAAGATTTCGAATTTCGATGTCAAAAAGGTGAAAAGGCAGTCGACTCCAAGGTTTGGGTAATGTAGGCACAGTACCGGATAAAGTTACGCAAGAATTCCGGTCAACTGACTTTGAACTGTGAAACTTGTAAATAAGATTCAAATTGCAAATTGAATTGGTCTTCGGATTTTAGAAACTTCAAATCGATTTTCCTTAGAAATTCAGATTGGAAAGTTCAACCTTTCACTAAAAGATCAAAAACAAAATGACCTAAATTTAATAGTGTCTAGATTTTAAACTTAATACAATCGATAATTTTAGATTCCGTTTGAAATGTTTAAATTTACCAAGCCAACTTTGTATAAACATCCAATTAATAGAGAAACTCTGTTAAATATCTTTCAGTACTCCAATTTGCTTCAATTTCATGAAATATTGATGGCATACTAACACCATTTTCCCTCTTTTGGGGCAATGATGGTCTTTTTCAACAATTATGTTTGTATTCTGGCTGCCCGTATGATTGTTCAAAAACATTTTACAGTGTAATCATTACTTTTTTTGCTGGCTTATAATTTTAAGCAGTGTTGTTCTTTAAATTTTTTTGCTTAAATATCTCTTATACTCTGTAACAGATCAACCACCTATAGGTTTTTCAAAGATATTATTTTGAACATTTTTTTCTACTTGATTCACATTTTTATCAAATATTCCATCTTTTATGAATGCTCCAATAGTTTTATTTCCCGACCAAATTTCTTACCAAGCACTTTGTAAGGCACCGCTATGAAAGTTCAAGTAGCGATCTTCATTTGCATACCAACAAGTGTCATTATAAATTCCTCGCTGGCACTTGAGCCGTGATTATAATACGCTGAAATGGTTTTTTTTAATTTTAGGAGGCCACTGACACACATTATCAATGAAATGCGCCCAATGTAGTTGAATTATAATAACTTTAAAAAAAAGGATAACCTACTGAAACAACCGCAAACTACAAAATCATTTTGAATTTCACGGGACATGTTATTAAAAATCTGGCTTCAGGTAGCAATATCGATTTAAATAAAACGATTTCCCTGCGATCCGCAGAATACAACTGAATTAAAGCCAGCTTTATTCCGAAATCCAATTCACTATAACCGATCTCGTTAAAAAAAGCCAATTCTGCTTAGTAGTTAATCTTTAATTCGTGATCCAACCCCGGCTGCGACACCGCGCCTATCCGTTTAAATGGACGGAAAAATCTAGGTGTGGCCGATTCGACCATTGTTGGGTGGTCGCCGTGAGAGCGATTAGCGAGAGGCATTGTCCATATTTCCTATTTTTTTTATTCTGATATTCATTGACACAAGACAGAAAATATAAATGCTTAATTTATTTCAAAAGATGTACCAACATCTATGAAAAGGTTAAGTACAATTAGTTCAATATTACAAAAAACCTGGGTAAGGTGCTCAACTGCGAGGCTCAAACTAGGGGTGTTATGCTTGTGTCTTGAGGCTCGTTGATGCTGAAACAGCATAGCTGGTTTACAAATAAGGAACGCTTTATAACAAGCTCTGTGGCCGGCGGTTCACTTACAAAAAAGAAGAAGCTCAAATTTCAGCAAATGGGCATACGAGTATTTTAGCATTCGATTTTTTTTGTCACTAGGAATACCTAGGCTCATACTTTAAAATAGAATACTTTCGCATTATGTTTTGTAGTATTTATAATCCCAATAGAATACAAATACTTATATAAAACATGTTTATTAACCAGCACTTAAAACAACACTGTAGTACGAAGATCACTGGAAACTAGCGTTTCGATCGCTTCATGACGCATTTCACAAATATATAAGGCAAATCTAATGCCTTTTTACAATGTATCTGTATACGCTCTCACTCTGACCACGCCAACTGCTACGGCGTGCATTTGCGGCCTCAAAAGGACAGGCAAAGGGGATCCGCAAGCTAAATTGGACTACGGGTCACTTTGTTTCTTTCTCGCCTTGCTTTTATTGTGCTTTGGAGTTATCTTATTTTCGTTGGATATGTCTATTTTAAAACAAAAACAGGCACATGACTGTATTTTCTTTTACATTAGAATCCCTGAAATTTTCAGTAAATAGAAATTTCGTGAAAATATTTTTTACTAGCTACAAAATGTAGCTTGTCCTTTCCCAAGGTATATTCTATCTGTGTAACAAATTTCATCTACATCGCTTCAGTGGTATAGGTGTGAAAGCGTAGCAGACAAACAGACAGAATTACTTTCGTATTTATAATGTAAGTACTTAGGGATAATAATTTTACATTAAAAATTTGGTGCAACAATTTAAATTATGAACTGTTAAAGCTCATTTTGGTAGGTATAGAAAGTTTACTATTGTAAAAAGAAGCCTTAAAATTTCAGGCATTTCAGAAATGCCGTCTGAAATGCATTGGTAACAGTTACAAAATCTATTCTCGTTTGCAAGTAAAAATGAACTTTACAGCAATGTTATAAAGTTTTATTTAGCTAGCTTTGGGTGCCAACGACCAAACGACTTGTGGATAAGATCGGCACACCTGCACAATACACGAGTTGTCTTATTTTACTATCTTGCAACATCCGATCACTGGTTTCCTTTACGAACCTCTGAGGCACGTGTTGGAACCTTGTTTTCATTTGGAGCTTTTTAAGGTTTTTTTAGTTTGTTTCAACTTCGTGGGAAGTACTTTGTTAACAGTTTCGCTGACTGTGTGAACATCAGTTGTAGTGATTTAACTGGGCTTTCATCTTTGAAAAGGATAATAATGTTTCTAGAGTATACGTTTGTATGTGAATTCGTTTGGTTGTAGGTATAGCCCAGAAACGGTATTTAATCAAGGGTGTTTTAATGATACTACAAATAAAACTGTTAAAAACGAAACACTTTTGGTATTTTCTTATATTAAATAACATTTTTAAAGAATCAAACTTCATTTATGTCCTATATCTCTTATTTTTAGGTCATCATTCTAAATTTATCTGTTTCATTTACCGGGTCAAGCTTTAAACACATTATCAGTCATAGCACACGGCCTATGTTCCATGTAAATTTATATACCTAACATGTAGACCAAAATACCAGACACAGCATTTATACAACATACATATAGCAGGTATACAGCTAAATGGCAGCTATAAGCACCTTACCTATATATCACACACAATAAATAACTATGAGCCAATGCATTCCGAAATAAGCATGCCTCAGAAGGTCAATAAAGCCGCCAAGCGTGTTTATCTCGAGGGTAACAAATGTCGTAAGTTCTACCGGAATCGATACTACCCCTGGGTGCAGTTTGTTGTACCGGACCTCATTGTTTGACTCCGACTGGATTACGAGTTCGACTGAGTGAAAAAGTTTCTTTATTTTTTGAAAGCCCTGTGCGGCTTTGAATTATGATGCTGGAATTCTTTACGGTTTGTATTGTGAATAAAAAATATAGATTGTAAATTTGATTAGAAGTAAGGCTATTTTGAAATAAAATATTCATGTTTATCATAAATTACAAGAATTACTTTTATATACTTGAACTTTTAGAAGACCGACAACTATTATAAGATATTTTTAGTAAAATTTCACGTTCATATTCAATTTTAATAGGTATGGTTAGGTAATTACACAACTGTCATAAATCCAATAGGTACATCATTTTTTTTTTAACAAAATTGGAAAACTTTATAAGCACTAAAAGTATAACTGATAAACTTCATCAATTATTTTTATAAAAATGATCAGATATGAGCAACAATAAGGAGGTAAACATTATATGATAATACAAAAAAAATATCTACCAATTCATTGGAATGTGTCAATGACGTAGATGTAGCCCTTAGTCCCATGACCTAGGTCACCGAAGCATCAACCAAGCAGAGCGTAATATCCACAATGGAGAAGTTTCCCTATTTTTTATGTAAATAAATAGTAAAAAAGTAAGTAAGTTCGTATGAGCAAGTGGCCAACAGTAACTCTGGTGACGGAGTTTTAGGCCGCCTTAAGGCCTCCGTCATGGCTTAACGACTTTAAAAGCCGGGTCGACAATTTAACGTGCCCTCCGAAGCTTAAAAATAATTCAATCAAGGATCTGAGATTTAATCATGTGACGTCACGATACCCACAGGCCACAGATTCGTTTTAAGTAAGTATGAGTTATATCGAAAAGTTTGTATATATGAGATTTTAACCGTATAGGTTGATAATAATAAGATCACCTACTAAATATCAAGAGACATTTTCTGTTAAAATTTTTGCAATCATTTCATACTAATATTATAAACGCGTAAGTTAACACATAGGCTATATTTTATCCGCTAGAGAAGCTGGAAACTGGAAGCAAAGAAGAGTAAGTATAGCAAATAATATGGAAGACAGAAGAGTAAATTTTGCCTTGAATAGTGGTTATAAGTAGTAATTCTAGATTAAAGCTACGAAATTGCTACTGCTCACACCTAAATGACCCTTTGAAACCAAGGGCTGAATTATCAGAAATTAGCATAGCTATCTGCCATCGATAATGCTAATAATATTCAGGCCAATGTAAGGCGAACTATTCAACGGGCATCGGACACGCCTATGCATCGATCGAGATAGGCACACCTTGGTATCTTTGTATTTGGTTTCGTTTACAACTATTTTGAAAGGCTGAAATGTAGGGCAATTTCAAATACTTTAAATTTACACTAGTTTCCCTCGGCTTCAGGTACCAGAGAGCGTAAATCGGTCACTATCTTATCTCACTATCACTATGTTTCATTGAATGAACATACAATAATATTTCATGTAAAATGACTATTTTCATTTTGTTATATGAAACATATTTCATGGCACAAAAAACCTTTCGACAGTTTTCTACAGAATTTAGTAATGTAAAATGCTGAAATGTCAAATTTAGAGGAATGTTAGCATTTACACAATGTCTAATCTGTCTAAAATCTGTCCACAAGTAAGGTGTGATTGAAACACAGCAAATATACTAACCCAAACTTTCCAATTTATAATAATAATGATGTTGAATGTTTGTTTATTGCTCAATCTTTTTACAGTCATCAATCGTTTCGCATATTTTTTTAAATAATATAAAGCAAACATTACTAATACTTTTATCGCGCTAATAAGCACTTAAGTGAAAGCAAGTAATTAAAAGCCGTATATTATTCATGAAATAAACTGTACATAATCATGACCAAACGATAAAAACAACTTTAATAAAGTGATTTTTGTAAGTAATTATAATTTCAATAAATTTTGTTTTATTCCACTACTAAAACAATAACAACAACGTTACAAAAAAAATATTATCTACACATAAACAACAACATATTATAAATTATGTGTCGTTTTGGCAAATGAATAGATCACCTGTTGTGCATTAAAGTAATAAGGATTCTTTAAAGATCCAGAAAAAATTAGAGTGAAATTGCATTTTGAGTCTTAAAACAGGGTAATAAAGTTTATTGACTATTTAAGCCTCCTCAAAGTGGCACTACCCAGCTAGACGTTCATAAAATCGAATGTATACACGGTGTATCTGGAGGGGTGGATCAACGCTGGCAGAGCGATGGGCGACCTCAATGGCTATCCATTTAACCCCCCTGTATGTTCCCCGATTTTCAGTCGTTCAAAAGTTATTCTGATTTTTATGAAATTTTGATGAAAATCCGATTTTATGCTTCATGTCTCAAGTGTGGCCAAACTGTTAGGTCTAAGACCGTAATTTTTGTTTTAGCTTGTAGCTCAATAGTAGACCTTTCGTCCTACAATATCGGTTTGAGTCTTTATTTGATTAAAATCCAAATAAAAAATAATCTTTGCAGAAACAAAACCCAAACTAAATTTTTCAACTTACTTTAAAGGCTTCCAGAGAAAAAAAACTACTAGATTTTTTTTGTACAACCTATCTTAAAAACTACTACCATTCATGGAGAAGTAACCCTGAAATTTTCATTTGGCTAGTACCATGGCATCATGTTAAAAAGTGGACTTGAAAATTGTACCAGTGCTAAAATCGATATTTTTCTGTCCATCAAAGGTTCGTTCGTTCGTTCGTATGAGTTGGTATGAGCAAGTGGCCAACTCTGGTGACGGAGTTTTAAGGCCGCCTTAAGGCCTCCATCATGGCTTAACGACTTTAAAAGCCTAGACCGACAATTTAACGTGCCCTCCAAAGCACGGAAGCGCTCAGATATTAATGCCACTTGCGGTCACCCATCCAAGTTGTGACTGCTCAGAACGTTGCTTAACTTCGATGATCTATCAAGAACGATTTAGCAAGCTTCGCCACGAGCGCAACATCCATTTCCATCAAAGGTTCGTTCGTTCGTTCGTATAAGCAAGTGGCCAACTCTGGTGACGGAGTTTTTAGGCCGCCTACACGCCTCCGTCATGGCTTAACGACTTTAAAAGCCGGGCTTTCTTTCGATGGGCTTGCAACCTGTCACGTATGGAAAGTTAATTTCTGCAAAAGGTAGGCAAGTACCAAATATGTATGTATTTGGACATACCTCTGACTACCCCCAATAGACATCTTCGAAAAGATCTAAAAATTGCCTTATGAACTGTAAGAAATGTCTACCGCTCCCGGGATACAGTCGTGACCATATTTCATGTTTTCATTTTTTCATTTTTCCCTACCTTTGATGGACAGAAAAATATCGATTTTAGCACTGGTACAATTTTCAAGTCCACTTTTTAACATGATGCCATGATACTAGCCAAATGAAAATTTCAGGGTTACTTCTCCATGAATGGTAGTAGTTTTTAAGATAGGTTGTACAAAAAAAATCTAGTAGTTTTTTTTCTCTGGAAGCCTTTAAAGTAAGTTGAAAAATTTAGTTTGGGTTTTGTTTCTGCAAAGATTATTTTTTATTTGGATTTTAATCAAATAAAGACTCAAACCGATATTGTAGGACGAAAGGTCTACTATTGAGCTACAAGCTAAAACAAAAATTACGGTCTTAGACCTAACAGTTTGGCCACACTTGAGACATGAAGCATAAAATCGGATATTCATCAAAATTTCATAAAAATCAGAATAACTTTTGAACGACTGAAAATCGGGGAACATACAGGGGGGTTAAATGGATAGCCATTGAGGTCGCCCATCGCTCTGCCAGCGTTGATCCACCCCTTCAGATACACCGTGTATATTATAACTTAGGGATAAACGTAAAAAAGCAGTAAAATATTGAGAAGCTATCTTTATTACCTAATAGAGGACTTATCGGCTTAAAATATTACCCATAGATACGTGGAATAATTTAGTTTTGAATAGAAGATTCCACGGAGAATATTTACAGTGTCTTGCTTGAACTATTCTTGTGAACTTTGTATTTCTGTTTACAAATACTAGTCAATTTCTTACACTTACATTTAACTCTCTTGTCAAACTTTATTAATTTTATTCAATTCAGAATTTAAAACAAATATAAGCCATAAAAAGATTGAATCTTTATGTATTTTTGTTTCAAAAATAAAATAAAATAATTAGCTTAACTAAAACAGAATTCATTTACTGCAACACAATTATCAACAAAACATTTCCTATTATTTCGAGTTAAAGTTGATTGCGATGATACTTGTGGCTATATAACCACGTTATTATTTATTTAACTTTATTCGTTTTTCAATTTCACTTAAAAAAAGCTCAAAACAAAACCCGAGAAGATACTATGAGCTGCATTTGAAAGAACTGGACCTAAAAGGAAAAAACTTAGTGTTTAAAAGTGTGAACCAAGCTTAAATCCTAATGTGAATTGGTCTGTGGTTTCTTTTGTTTGGAAACAGGTGCGAGAATGAGGCATTAAATTCAGATACGGTTATTATTATAGCTCGAACGAAAACGCGACAACAAAGACTTGCAAAACTTCCTTTTATTCGTTCAGATCGGTTTTATCGATACCATTTGTTATTTTTAATTATCGGTTTTCGTAGCTATGTTTTATAGATTTGAATGCAGACATTTATTATTGTATGCGATGAAACTGTCTATCTTTATAGGTTAGTTAAAATCTTAGAATAAGATTTTACTTTTTTGCGATGACAGATTTATATTTAGTTGTGTAAGCTAAAAAACGTAATTGAAGTCATCAAAGATAATAACCGGTTTCATCAAATCACTTTACAATGACTGCTTCTACTGGATATTTAGATTTAAAGTATGAATCAAGCGGCTATATAGATGAGACCAATGACCAAATGGCTGGTGCTTACGGTAAGTATAGCAATCCAACGAGGTAGCTCTGTCAGCCTTTTGGGTACTCTACCTGCGGTCGGTGACCTGAGCTCTGTTTCCTATCTTTAGTCAATATTTTGGATAGAAAATAGTACCTATAGTAACCTTTTTAATTAAGTTGTTAAAGTTAAGAAGTGTATGTGTTTATTGTTTCTGCGTGTTTCATCTTTGTTCTCAGAAAAAAATAAAATTATAAGAATCAACCAAAAAGAAAGCTAGGCCCCAAACCACGGATGTTCATCTGGACCTTGACAGTGTCGGTCATGAAGGAACAGAAGTTAAATAGAGACAGACAACTAGCTCTACCACTAGACAGAGTCAACTAGCTTTCAGGACGTTTCAATGTGATCCAAAAATCGACTTTCAGAAACATCCTCTCAAGAAGTTTATATAATTTCAAGAATATCATTGATACTAGGATAATCTAATAACTCATAAGCGAAAGGTGCATAAACGACTAATAAAATGTCTCTTGCCAAAGATAACGAGCGATAAATGTCCCAATATTACAAATTAGTATTACAATACAAAACCGACGAGATACCGGTCGGAACGCTGCCAACACTTGGCACCGAGAATCAATTTGCAAATTACCTTAGTAAAGGTAACTGGTTATGGCCTGCAAAATATAGCTAAGTGTCTGCCTCAAAAAGATTCCCGCAATTTCACTGTTATTTATTTAAGAAAGAAAAAAACACGTTTGTATTCCCAAGGTGTAGCGGTGTAGACATATTCTTTTCGGATTTAAAGACATTTATAGATCCTTAGACGATGTCTAAGGGAATAGTCGGAAGTAAGTCTAATTAACTTGACATGTTGCAAGCCCATCGATGCTATTAAAAGCTACGTGTATCTATAACTAGTTTCCTCACGATGTTTGAGGCAATAATTTTGATAACTGTCTCCTTTTATTAGTTTTTTTGTGATTTACCATCAAGTGATTGGAGTAACACGTTGCCTTTATCTACGATTTTTCTAGGCTATAGAGGACAAGTTAACTGATAGTTTTCCATTAGATCGCGACAAAGCTGAGTCTTGCGATTCGCATAGAGAATTCGTAAACGTAGTCGGCTACAAACTAGAATAAGTAGTTTCATTTTCGCTTTATACATGATGTTCTACTTGCATTCGCAGTGTTAGAAGTTTATGCCCTTGTTAATGTTTTGTTTATTTGGTTTGAACTTAGGGCTATACGATATAGGAATAAGTTGTATGGTTTTCTGGTTACTTGTCACGTTTTGCAATAATTTCTTACAAAAAGTTACATAAATAAAAGAGCAAGGGCTTCTGTATAAATTCAACGAAATACCAAAACAATAACATTTTTCAAACTTAAAAGCCAGCAAAAGTTCTCGTTATTTCTTCGAAAACTTTCAATAAAAATCCACCGAACCGGGCTATTATTAGTTAAGAATAATGGCCAAATGAACCATTGTTTCGTTGCCAACATTCGTTTAGAGCAGGCTCATTTTCTCAAAAACCAATATAGCATTGCATTGCAATTGCAATATCAATAATCAATTGGCGCATTCTTGGCTTTGGTTCAACTCCATTACGTCTATCTACATATACTATTATAAAACTGCTCCAGGGTTACGAGTATGTCTGTACATTGAAGATGCTTTTTCAAAATGATTTGTTGCAGGATTACACGCCAGATCAAGATCTATTTACGTTTAGAATATGATTTGAGTACACGAAAGTTCGAATAATATAATATAAAACTTTTTATCAAAAAAATTAAACCACCGAAAGATAAAAACAAATAATTTATTTATTTATATCAGCCGTTCGTGTCCCACTGCTGGGCAAAGGCCTCCCCCACTCTTTCCAGACGTCGCGATCTTGTGCTATAGTCTCCCAGTCGGCTGTAAATTGGTCGAGCTGAAAGTCAATTTCAGGCAACAGGCAAAGATCTTGCATCATGTAAATGACACTTTAGTTAATTTAATTACTGACCATGAATTATGTATGCACGTATGAGCTTGTGATTAACTCTGGTGACGGAATTTTTAGAGAGGCTCCCAAATAGCTCCGTCAAGCATGAATATGGGAATATTGAATTCGAAAACGAGAACTACAGCTAGTATTAAACAAAGTTAAAACCACAAAGTATCACGCTGTAAGGAGTGAGTAAAACAAGACATCGGAAGCGGCCGCCCCTAGCACGATAAAATGTAGCAGATTCAAATGTATTGCATATATCCTTTTGTGTTGCATCTGGCTTCGTCTAGGATCCACTTTGCTCTCATATTGGATAGTGTTTTGTTGATATGAATTTGTCTAGATCGCGAAGAATTATTTCCAGTTAGGGAAATGGACTTTTGCGATTGGTATCACGGCTGAATTTATTTTATGCGGTTCGATGTTCAATATTTCATCATACTAGCTATACAGCTAGTATGAATACTCATCTAAGTACTTATACGTGTTTGTACTCGTAATACAAATATTAAACAAGATGTTATAGGACTTCTTAGAAACATCAAAGTTGTACTGATTGTTGACTGTTATAGGTATTTATTACCGTTCATAGCCTAATACATTTAGAAAAAGCCTGGTTATATTTGCCAACTAACATTTTCCTTGTTTAAACTTCGGTTAGTATAAACAAAGATGATCTAACTTAATTAGCCTCCGAGTGCAGCTTTGAGAAAACGAGGCGGCCGGCGCGCCACGGCAGACCACGAAAGTGATTGGGAGGCTATCTGCACACCTTCAGTAACCAGTGGAAGGAGTTGTCAGTCATCATCTCAGCAACAACAAACAACAACTTTATCTTAGAAGCATACTATGCTGATAGGAAAGAACCGTCCAGATATCGTGGCAGTGATTTCAATAACAGCTTCAAATATGTATCTTCTGCTATTTTTGTAAAATTGGGTCGAGTTTTAGATGATTCTGTTTGGACCGACTAGCAATAACTAACAAAGCTTGTTACGAATGCGCGCATTACTCAACTATACCACATACATAGATCATGCTCAAACAAACAGATTTTGATCTCACGAAGTACTAAATTTTTAAGAGTTTTTTGGATTAACATCTCTTATATAGGTATTTGTTTGTTTTTAAACATTATAATTATAGTATACTCAACGAAACTAACCTTAAGGGTTAAGTAAACCTCATACCCTAGGTGGATATGAGGTTTTCTACATTTTTGTTTTGTCATCTTGTGTGACTATTAGTTACATAGACACCGAAAAATCTAATCAATATTTTTGTAATTTACAGAGGTTTAAATATATTTATTATGGAGATTTATTAAGGAGATTAAGGAATCTCACCATCATCGAAATTCGTTGTGAGCTGCATGTTAAATCAAAATTTAAACATAAGTCTGATACTGATAAACACTGTACAGCAATACTCTTGAATTGGGTTTCAAACTTTCGCTATTCCGAAAAATTTACAGGGAAACTATTCCTATAATTATCTGAAAGAGATCTTATAATCACGTAACATTAAACAAACCACATAAAAACTGAAATTTTTATTGGAAACTAGTTTAAACGCACTAATTCTTATTTCTTCTAAAGTTACTAGAATAACATTTATTACACAAATATGTAATACCAACGACATTCACAAAAGCGTAATTCAATAAAAGAACAGCATTGAGCTTTGCGCTAAAGCCCTATTTCAGCCTGTATTCAAACACTTATCAATGGATAAAATGCCTATTTGTAAAAGTAAATTAACATCATGAAAACTTTCTTCACGTCTAACTATTGTTTATCTTCATTCAACACTCCCCTTCAGTCACTTTTTGCCTGACAGACAAGCATGACGTAGTTACTTTCAGTTAAACTGTTGTATCGCAAAATAAGCATATTTCCAACCACTCTTGTGTTTTTAAAACACTTAGGCCTTCATAAAATTGTTAATTTAATATAGAATTAAATAATGTTTTTTCCTAGTTACTGCTATGGCAATGAAAAGAGATAGCATCAAATTTAATATCCGCTTTAGTTAAAATAAAGTTAACTAGTCTAATAAGAAAAACGGGGTAACAGAATGAGTATTCACTATCGCTGTGTTTTATTTAGTCTGCATGTTAGTCTCTTCTTGATTACTCAGTACTACAAAAAGGGCTTCATCGTCCTAGTAATATCTAGATATATCTGAAAACTTCTTTAAAGCTCGACCATGTATCTCATAGATCATGTTTTGTAAAAAAAATAAAAATAGACCCCGAATAAATATAAAATTCTTGTAAAAGTGCTCATTTTTCAAAAAAACAAGAGCAGAGTTCAGATTCACAACCTTCATAATTAAAGTTCAAGCACTGTACCCCTCATCCCTCCAGATCACGGCTTTTCTGGAGCTCTTGGGAATACACCATCTGATCGCTACTAACTGTTTAATACTCTGTGGCCATGACCTCAAACCGATCGGTCACCGTGACTCACAGAATCGCTAATTTTCGTATCACGATCTTCACAAATCGGAACCTCGCTGCGTGCGTAAATAAGCATATTCAAATTAGACTTGATTAAGAAAAATGATGGAATTTTCGATGAGAATGTTTTTTTGATAATTGAACCTATTAATAAAATATAATATGCCTTCAATTCTAACGAAAAGACTTTCACTGCTAACAGAGCTAGAATAATACTTTAGTAGAAAATAATATAAATCGTTTATTGACAACACACGCGAAAATAGTACAGAATAAAATACAAATGACAGAGTTTGATTAATATAAAATAAATCATATAACATTAAAATCGAGCATTTAACAAGCAAGTATTCACTTTTTTAATCTGATCCTTAATAAAATAATATTATGACTCAATATTAGAACGTGATTCACAAAAGTCACTTTTTTCAAGTAACAAAAATAAAAACCATTCAAAATTACACCTTACACCAAATTCCCTAGTAACCATCAAGTAATTCCACAAAACTAACGTTAATTTTGACACAGCAGTCCCTAAAGGAACTTAATAAATTAGTTTAGGGACTGAATTGCTAATATCGAAATGGAAAGTTGTGTCTTTGGGGATCGTGACACAGAATTAAAGTATGACCAAAAACGAAGGTTCACTTGGAAATGTCACTGGCACCATAAAAAATGCGTGCGAACGATTTTAGAACTAAACCTGAGGCAAAAAGGCTATTTTCCATTTGAATACTAAAACCTATTCACTGCTAGCAGTCCTTGGTCGAGTGCAATGTATTTTGAGTCGAATTTCAACGTAGAAGAGTTTGAATTTCATAAGATGGCAATACTTGACTGTGTAAAAGTGAAGTAGTTGGAACTTTGGGGGTTGAGGTAGGCAGAAGAACCGGGTAGTTGGGGAACTTTAATTTAATCAGTAGGCTTGCCCGTTATTTGTACAATTTCATTAGGTTCGGGTAAGTGCTTTGTAAAAGGAACGGTAGATTGTGAAAGTATTCAGGTAACTTTTTTCGTGACAATAACGTAAATTTTCCCTTTTTATGCCCAAAATGAAGTGAACCGACTCCATCTCTTTGTTATTCATGAATCTCATTAGAATGTGACTTCTTATAGAAATAAATTTTCCATTCAAAGGTACGAGTATATTACCTCGTTCCAAATTCATTACTAAAGTACCCACTTCATAAACTTTTATGACCAAAAATTTACATTTCCGAGTTCCGGGATTGACCAAAATATGAGCGGACTGTACAGAACAATGTACATTCTCGCAAAAATATCTTGGGAACATTCTATAAGTAAGAAGTCTATAAGTTTGTTTGTTTGAATAGAACAACACCACGTTTTTTTGTTGGCATGTTTTAAGTAGAGGACTATTGCCCAGAATGTACAGCAGTTAGAAAAACGCTTTCAACGCGCCAGGTGATGAATGTCGTGTTTGTCAACACCACGCCTCCATCATTTGTGACACGAATATTTTAAAATTAGGGGCGTGTTTGTTATAGCTGGAATGTAGTAAAATTAAGCTTACTTGTGATATTTGTTGCAGGGTTTTATAATATTTTACCGATGTTTTTTTAATTTATGTTGTGATTAACATTTTTAATAATAATTACTTACATAAAGCGAGTGTGCGAGTGAACTTACCTGAAACAAAAACATTTATATAAAATATAATAGTAATGAAATGATCAAATATCTATCCATGTATATAAAAGTGAACCCCTATTTCTCCTGGCCACGCTTTAACTTGAGAACGTCTTTACCTATTTCATTCATCTTTTTTTTATGTTTTCTAATACTTCGCAGAAGATTTGTAAATTAAAAAAAAAAAAAATTGCGCAGAAACATATTATAAAAAATTAGTAAAACTTAACGACTACCTCTATCATAAACTTTTTCAATGTAACCTTAGCCCCAGCGTTATATACTCTTTGCTAAGCATGTTTAAAATAACTGTCAGTTGTATGACAGTAACAGACAGATCGCATAGATTTTATTGACGTTTTATTTCAAGGGCATCACAGAGTAAGTAAATACTTCTTGAACGGCATGACGATGTTTGCCCGGACAGTATTTTAATATTTATGTATAATTTTATGGATTTTAATGGATTAGACATTCTAATTATTATTAAAAGAGACACCTTGTCAATCTTGTCATGGATGTGATCCTAACCCACATTTGTAATATCAACTAACTTTACGAGGCAGGAACAATTTCAAGTTTCCAACGAAATTTAATTTAACAGTCTAATGAAGGCGGGTTTTCGTTTTCGTCACGAAACACGAAGGGCAATGTCACAAAAGCCGACTCTTCGTCACAGATTCGGGAACAATCCCGGGATCAGAACCTTTGTTCCCGGAGCCCCTTTGTCGATGGTTCACAATAAAATTTTATCCCGGAAACCTATCCGCCGTTACCTTTTATTATAATGTTGCAGCTTTCCGGGTACTTTTCAGTGGGCCCATTGTTGGCGGCCATAATGGGAGTCGACCTTTTTATTCCGCAAGATTTTTGAACAGAGGTGATGTAGTTTATTAAAGCCTTTTTAGGGAACTATCTTTGTTACAGAGTTTTTGCGATCAGTCAATGAATTCTTTGACCATGACCTTTCATAGAATCGTGACTATATATTTACTGTAAGTACCTATTTAATTTTTATAATCGTAAGCAATCTCATCCTTATTAATAAAAAAATCGTTGCATATATTACATAAAAATCCATCAAGTAATTTAAACATGGAATTTGTTAAAAGAACGTAGGCCAAAGTGAGGGTCTATACAAAAAATCAATATGTTTATAATCCCGTTACATTTTTACGACCCTAATGGTTTGGGACCCTTTTTAGGTAACAATACTTGTAACAATGTCCCTTTAACGGAACAAACGATTACCGCCACTTTCAACAAAATAATTTGCTCGATTTTACATAACAGTAATAGCAGGCCTAGCACATTCCGCTTTTTAGGTGAAAAAAATCCGACTGGACCAGGGCGGCCTGTTTAGTTGGGTTAAGGATGGTCTTTTGGAACTACTTCCGCGCGTGACAGTGACAGATACATTGTTATCCATTAGAATGAAATAGCAAGGTCAGGCATTTATAGCGGCAGGTACGAAGCGTTTGTGTGAGCTGGATTGCTCTATTCTTTATTCTGTGGTAACAGTGATACTTTTAGTTTCAAGAAATCGGGTCGCAGTAAAGTCTTATTACTTCTTATGTATGTAGGTAATGTAGCATTCACAATATCATGACATGTGATATGAATAACATGTAAAATTTTTCATTAAAAAATCTTGTTCTATAGTCGATTATCATACATTATAGCATGATAAAATAATATCTCTAGTGACACAATTTATGCATTTACATTAAACAATCTATAATTATGATGATCTCATAGATTCCTCAAAGCATTACTGCAAAGCATTATTCAGAACAAATAAATAAATCTTTATCTCTTTATCTTTATCTTTAAGGAAAGCATCGGTATGGTATGCGCCCTCATTCTTTGCGTGTCGGTATGCGTCTCGTTCCGCGATATTTATTAATATTCAGTACGTGGTCTGTGGGGTCGATGGTTGAAATTTGAAAGGTTCTGTTCATTGTAAAGTAATGGAAATTGAAGAAAAAAAAAGCAATTTTCACAGTTATTTTCCACTAATATTATTAAATAAATAAACATGGTTACTGAAGAGTCCTTTGACCATCAGTAGGATAAAATGGATTAGTAGGTATATAAATTCTTCCGTCTATGTTTTTGCTTGCGGGAACGTTAAAAGTAGATGTGCCTGGCATAAATTTTTGTAAATACTGTGGATGCAGGCCGCTTTCGACCGAAACAACTGGAAATCTTTGACATCTATGACTGGCTTATGTCCAGCAGTGGACGTCATATAGCTGATATGATGATGATGATGGATATCACGAGTTATATTATCTGCGCAATAATTAAGACAATATTCGAATAAGCTATCGTTTTCGCAAAATTAGGTTTCTTTATCGAAACAGAATAAGGCCATCAAAACAAAGCACGGCAAATTTAATTATTATACAAAGTGGGGTGCGCCTATCTGCGCTGGTATCGCCTGAGGCGTCAGGCTGTAATTGATTGATATGTACCTTCCATAGTCTTTGAAGTTGTTGCCTGTAGAGGGGGATACTTTTATAATTTGTCTAAATTGAAAATACAAAAATCGTGCGATATTAATCAGTTGCAGAATCTTCAGAGCGTTTGCAACGGTCGGGTAGATTGTTTTACTTTATGTAAGCAGGTAGGTCTTCTCTTTCCTCCTTCATGTATCCCAGTACATTCTAATTTCCGACCATGTAGAATAAAATGCATCCAAGTCATATCACCATCTGTTTCAGGGGCTGCCTAAACAGATGGTGTCGTTGCCTCATTGGCACCCAAGTAAGCAGTACTTATACTAACAAAAATAGTTTTCTTGTAATAAGTAATGAATATAATAAAGTAATGTCTCTCTGCAAATTAATTCTTGTGTCAGATAATATATTTTTTTAAGTACATGATCTTCGTTTATTTTAAAACTTTACCCGAATCGACTAATATTTCGATTGAAAGAGATAAAACTTTGTACAAGAGTAATATGGATAGTTATTTATTAAGTAAATTAAAAAGTTTTTCGTTAACTCGCAAGTATTTTAGTCAAAAAACATTTTATAAATATATAATTTTTAGAAGGTAAACAACATCCTCTGGTTTTTTAATAAACTTGACACAAATATAGCATATTTACGAAGCGCAGTCTATCCCCTTTACTCTCTTTAAGCTCATCATCTCAACTCGCTGAGCCCAACGACTGAGCCATTCATTACTGGCATAGAACTTTCAACGCCATAATAATGTCGCGAAATGTTCCTATTGTTCTAGTAAAAACGTAAAAAGAACTTTAAAATCTAGGTATTTGTGGGAACCGAGTTCTTTAGCACTATAACCTAATCAACGGTTTTGAATCCCATTTACAAACCAGCTAAAAAGGCTTTGGAAAAAATGCATGTTTGCTGAATGGGACAAATTTTCGATCCGAAGGTTGGAAGGGTTTTATGTACGTGTCTCTGGCTACACCCTTGGACACTTAGACTGTAAACGATTATTATTTTCGATACTCGAAAATGCGCGCCAGCGGCTTCGGTTGCTTGGAACTAGTCTATTGATATATCTATAATTACCTATATTGTTTAGTAAATTAGATACAGTCGACCTAGGTATTTTTTTCTTACTGTATCTATGCTATTCTTATATTGGTATCTATACAATATTTAAGACGAGACGTTTGTATAAGTATATTTATTTAATAATATTGTTATAAAATGGTGGTTACACGAATCATGGTAAACATCCCGTCTTTATTGTTTATAGTGTTCATAACCATAAAAAAAAATTGCAATTTTATTAGGTATAATTAGGTAGGTTAAAAATAACTAATGTCTAATTTGTATATTTTTTACGATTCTTAATCATAAAAAAATAACTATTACCCTACCTATCTAACAAATACCTAAGCACACTACGTTTTCTACGCGTTTGTATCGATACAAATGTGACATGCTCCCCAGGAGAACCATCAGCACGCGTGGAGAACAAAATGCAGGCGGCAAGCCGTGCACACTATCCTCGCAAAACTAGTAGGTGACGCGCTACAAAAAATCGCGCAGACACTGCTCTTTCGAAAAACGTAGTATTTCTAGACTCGTACTTGGTTCAACGATGACAATTTAAAAGCAAAACATTAACTCAAAATGTTTCTGTACAATCGAAAGGGACGTAATAAAGTTTACACTTTTATTGGGTAATAATTTTAATTAGCAGAATCGTAAGAGCCATTTGACATCTCCAGGGGAACCCATAATAATTTCTTCGGAGTCCCTTTACAACATTGCAATAATTATTTACACAATTTCCAAGCTTTGATCTTTATTATTTGGAAGCGGAATAAACAAAACAACAATTAAAACCGAATGGTTTGACTATAAAGTATAAGTTGTTTAATTACGAAAATTTAGTACAGCAATTAATTTGTATCCATAGAATTGTAGATTTATTTAGTTACGTGTATGAAATAAACCAAATGTTGAAGATTAAGGTATTATTACTAATCAGTAATCCTCAAGTTTTAGAAATATGATGTTATTGATGATTGTCTTTGATAATATTTTCTTTATGAAAAAAATAGGTCTATTAAAATTGGTCACTTTGGTAGCATCATTCTTCTCCATTGCGTTTTCCCTTCGTTTGAATAAAAATTTCATGCAAATGAGTGAACAAGAATATTCGTAAAGTCCAAATCGCTTTGAGCATTTTAAGGGGGAATCGTCTACCAAAATTGCAATTAAAGTCAAAGGAGCCGGGTCTTAGAGGAGCAATGTACCGTGATCTGGGGCATGTAAACGTATTAATACGTCGTAAGTTATAAGAGAATGCGAAAACAGACTTAAGTAATTTTTATTTTGAGTGGGTATGGGTATAGTATAAGATAAGTTGTGAGGGATAACATGAGTGAAAAAGGAGTGAATGCTGATATGACGAATGGTAAAAGGAAAGTGAAAAATTTACCTACATGTTCGACACTTCATAATTTGGAAATATCGCAAGAATTAGTAAAAAGAATTGATTAGAATTAAGAATATATTTTATGGCACAAAACAGATAAATAGTTTGAAGAAAATCAAGTACAATACTTTATGAAATCCCAAACACAATAATAATCATTATTATACAAACGTTTGCCGTGGTAAGGTAATAATCGAACCCAAAATCTATAAAGCCTAAGCTGTGGAGATAATAAAACCTAAACTTGACAAACATACTTAACTTAAATCATGAACGAAATGTATTAATTATTATTTTCAAGAACATTTAGAGATCCGCTTAGATCTTTTTACTTTTCATTTGATGATCACAGAAGGTTAGTCAGAGAAAGATATAAATAGACACGTACCCAGTTTTTGCTATTATTTAGAATTCTAGTTTACATGAATACCAAAGACGATTAATATCTAGAAGACAGACAAAGGCCATACACAAAATCGTAACCCTAAAAAATAGCCTGAAAACTCTAAAACATCAATTTTATCCAAGAAATTTCAATTACTTTCTAGTTAAAAATGTTTAAATATTGAATATTGTTGCTACCTACTACTAAGTATTGAAATTTCTTGGATAAAATTGATGTTTTAAAGTTTTCAGGCTATCTGGTACTGCGGGATCGGGTTACGATTTTGTGTATGGCCTTTGTCTGTCTTCTACATATTAATCGTCTTTGATGAATACTAACTAATTCGACGTACTAAAACTTAGGTAGTTGGATTTGCAATGTTTGGACAACCTGAATCGGAAAACGGATTTAGAAATTGAATTAGGGAAAACGGTTGATTTTAGCCGTTATTTCACAGACAAAGCTTACTCGATTTAGAATGTTTTTATCTATTTGGTAGCTACATTTAAAGGAGGCCTTTACGCGGCCTAAAAACTCCGTCACCAGAGTTGGCCACTTTCTCATACGAACGAAGCTATATTTAAACAAATAAACATCTTAACAAACACGTGAAATAAGTTAACGGTTTTGTATTGTTTCTTGTAAAAAAATCGGTTTTGTAACGTTATATAGGTAGATCATTATACTCGTATACCACTAGCTTCCGCTCAATCTTTAAATGTGCCTTTAAAAACCACTCTCTAAGCCTTTGACCATTGCCTTTGACAGTCATAATAATCTCTATTGACAGAGATGAGTGATCATGTTTCTAATATAATATACCTACATTTTAATACTTTTTAATATTTCAGAATACCTAGTATCTTGTTAAACCTAATATAGGCTTTAAGACACTATTAAACAGATAAATGTATTGAGTAGGTATGCTAAATATTTTTATTAAATGAACACAACAGAAAATTGTTCCCGAAAAACGTCGATTTAGTTATACTCATAATATGATACCTATAAAGATTCTATGGAAGAATCGAAACATTATCGCTACCTAAAGCGACGATATTTTTACGTGAGTAATTTCCTGTTGTGTTAATAATGTCTAGTAAAACTTACGGTAGTTTTGAAGGAGGAATATTTTTATTGTATCGTCCATATCTATCGATGTTCTATTTTGTCCTTACCTTGTCAGTCATACAAGCCAATGTGTCCCAACCTATCCTTAATTGTACTTGCTAGTCTCTACCTACCTAGTATGAAACAAAGTCACTTGCTGCCGTCTGTACGCTTAGATTTTTTAAACTTCGCATCAGATTTTTATGCGGTTTTCATCAATAAACAGAGCAATTTAAGAGGAAGGTTTAATGTATGACCCAAAAATTATTATTGTAGAGAAAAAACCCTTACATAGCAAGTTTCAAATACAACAGTGGACAAAACATGTTCAAAAACTATCAGCAACACATCAACCTAATGAATTGTACACAAAAAGTTATTCAAGAGCGTTTAAGCACGTCCATGCACGCAATGATCACTAGTAGGTAATTATTATAATTGTGCAAGTTATAGCCAACAATCATGTTTAACGGACTTTAAAATATTGCGAGCTTTTATTTTAATTAATTTTACGTCATGCGGTTCAAATGGCAACTAAGGTCGTAAACTTTTTAATTGAACGAAAGCTACTAATGGTCTATTATTTTCCACTACGGTTTTCCAAACATTTTTTAAAAATGTTTCCTTATAGCAGGTTACACAGGCTGTTTTAAATAGTGTTAAGTTATTTGTTTTTATTTTTCCGTATTTAATAATTAAGGAAAGTCTATTATCATAAAATTGTATAATATCAGATACATTGAATAAAATTATGCATTGTTATGTGTGGTGCAGATGTTGAACTAATGATATTTAAATAATGAAGACATTGTGCTAACTTCTACAAAGAACATCAGTCTATCAGTCTATCACTTTCATTACAATGTTTATGTTCGTCCAAATAAATTAAAAAATATGAATAATATATTATGCTTTCGTTAAAAACTCTCTAAAACTGTATACTCAAAACTTATTAAACCTAGGCTTAACTGAAAAGTTGATCAAACTAATCCGTTAAAGCGAAAAATAACCGGAAGCTAAACTTCATTAAAATCGGATGATGTCATGTACTCCGGCCAGCTTACCTGCCTGCTATCAACAAACGCTATTAATACTATCCACAAGTTTGAAACTAGGTCAAATTTTCAGGGAATATTTTGGATAAAATTAAACAAAAAATTATATATGATCCATTTTTTGCTGGTGCACTAACAACTTACTTACTACTTAATAATGTCTTTTTTATCAAGTTTTTTACAATTGTTGACTAATTATTGCTGTTAAAGTTTATAAAATACAAAGGCTAACTTCTTGTTGTTTGAGGTAATGTTTGAATATAGGCTGTATTTTAATCAAAATAATAGTGGCAATTCTGAATGTCGCCAAAACTTAACTAACCTAATTTGGAAGCACTAAAAATGTTGCCGTCCCTTTCATAACGATCGAAATAAAAAGGATGGCATCAATTTTAGTGCTGTCAAATTGGGTTAGTTAAGTTTCATCCAGAATTGCCACTAATAACCACTTGTCGCTAAAATGTTGTTGCGGCAAAAAAAAAAATTACAGAGACAAAACACTATTTTACTGCTCAAATAATGAATAGACTATTATTTATGTTATGACGGAGTAGTAAAACCGCCTTTAAAATTTTGAACATCATAGTGAGACCACAAAACGCACCCATCGCGTAATCGTATTTACCCTCACGAAGTCAAATGCTAAAGTTTTCATTGAATTGCTCTTTTCAAATAATTCAGGGTAAACAACTTGTTTACTTAGGCTCTGAAGAAGGTTCAAGTAGAGACGGGACGGACATAGGGAAAAGCGAAGTTACCTAAATATTTAACACTGTGTGTAATAACATCTAATAAAATACTTGACAGATAAACACGATACCTTTCCTCTATTATTCACTATTTTCAAGTTTCAAATTTACTCTTTCTATTATTTCCTAAATAAACTAACGGCGGCAGGTTTATACAATAAAATACCGTATTTCAAAAAAAAATTATAGGTATTTATCGGTTTAGCCGTTAGGGAGAATAATTAGCCACGCTGGAATTTTAGACATACTTAAATATGTTTTAATTTCAAAAGAAGTAGGTATTGGCTGCATATATGTAATATAATGTATTTACCGAAAACATATAAAGGAGGAAATCATTAGAGATCTTTCTTGGCAACCAGCTCCTTTGTGAAGTTACAATAGTAACGACAATTGTTCTAAATTCCATAGAAATAATTTGTTTTAACTAGGTAATTAATGAAAAACACAATGATTGAAACGGATGTAATAATCTTTCGTCATTACATTGATTGATTGACATCATTAATGCAAAGTTTATACAAGCCTAATAAGGCCAATCTGTAAATGGTTCTCGGATACGTCCCGTTGCATTTTAAATGGATATACTAAAGTGCCTTACAGTAGTACTGTTTACCCTACGGACGATGGTATTGAAACATTGTGTTCTTTGCGTCTAATGGTAATTGAAATTTCAAATATTTGTTTTATGTGTTTATTACTAATTATAACTTGAAAACGGTATGAAGGCAGGAGAGCTTAATTAAATTTTGGTACGAGCGCTAAGACTATACGAAAGGGTTTTCAGCGAGGGTATTTAAAGTAATGGTATTATATAATTTTGTTGTCTTAGATTACAATTATTCTAAATCATCATCGTCATCATCCGCAGCCAATTATATCCCACTGTTGGGTGAGGCCTTCCTCTGTAGGCGCCATTCATTCTGGTTAAATAGTATTATCGTACCAAAGAATGTGAGAATAAATTGAGAGCTTTTGCACACCCGTTCTCCGAATGCCTATAGTAATAATATAACTAGTCACTGCGCGTTTGATACAAACGAAAATGAAACGTACAGAGACTGTGCAATTGTATCGATACAAACGCAATCCAAACGCGCGGCTAACAAAAGGCAGCGGCAAGCTATGACCAATCCACATCATCCTCGCGTTTGTAAAACGCGCTGCAAACCAGCAGGTGACGCGCTACACAAAATCGCGCAGTGACTGCTCGTTCGAAAAACGTTATTTGCATAGGCTCTAACTTGACACAAGATATTGAGTGATAGTGGACTTTATCATGAACTGACGTTAAGTATTATTTACTTAGCATTAGTTAAGTACCTAGTACCTATTAAAAGTTACGATGATATAGTTCCAGATTTCAACGGAAATGTTAGCAAGCACAACACAGCTTGTGCATCGATTTTAAAAAGTTTCCTGAAAACAAGCTGCATCCTGGAAGCTCGAAAGTTCTTCAATTGGTCTTAATTAAAGGAAAACAGCCTCGAACGTGCTATTGGCAAGATAGCTGTATTGGCACTGTGGTTGAAGTTTCAGTTTTAATTTACAATAGGGCGTTACGAATTACAAGAGAAGGCTGTATTTAAAGTTATATAGGTACTTATAAGTTTTATTTGCAAATGTAAATTTTAATTGCTTTAAATGGCACGTTTAGAAAATTACTTTCGATATTTTATGTTGTCTTGGTTGTAATGTTTTAATCATAAAACTAACTTTATTTTAGTAGTCTTGGTTTTCTTTTACTCATATTGGCAAGAGGCGTAATATTTTGTGTGTATTTATGAATTGAAGAATCTAAAAATACACGATAATATTTTTCATTTCAATATTAAACTACTTCATGGAGTCGAAAGCTTGGACGTGCTATGTAAATTCTAAAGACCAAGCAAACTTCCTTCTCAACTAAAATTCTGAAGTGATGTGGACGATGCTTTATTTCAGTCACGTAGATTCAAGAAACTGACAGCCAATAATGTTTCCAAATGAATGTCAGAGCGTGCTACAAGGAAATGGACCTGAAAACGCACGTGGTAACAATATATACACCCGCCAATAGATGATCATTTCAGCTGTCAAATAGGAATTCTATTTTCTTTCGTTGTGCGAAAAAACAAAGAATCCTATCTATTTTCGTCGAGACGAAAAAAGTGAAGGTAATGTCGCTGTCAATAAAAGTCTATGAAAATTCCCGAAACTATAGTCTCCTTGAAAAAGCTTTTATTTGTTTGAAAGTGTAAAGGATGAGATTATTTACTAAGCAATAGTGAGTAAGTTCAAACAACGTAAAATAGTTTCAGACTTGGGTATTTATCGCACGTTTGGCGTGTGACATAATGTTAACGAACTGATGACAGTTTTGTTGCCACAATGTAACAATGTTTTAATAGTGAATGCAGCAGGTTTTATTTTTGATGGTATTATAGTAATCAATATTGAATATCATGCACTATTTTAATCTGAACTGTAAATATTATTGACGTTCAAAATCATTGGTTTAATGACGTAGTATAGAAAGTAAGATGTGTATTTTTGTAATTTTTATAAATACGTCTTTTCCAAAACTATGAACAACTAACTATCAATAAATTTGATCCAAAACCTTAAATTATGAAATGGAATGACATTATGAAATAGAAACAAATAAATAATCAGAATTGCAAGATAGCTCATCTCTTTAAAATGTTAAGAAGGCGATTTTCAAATTGTGCTTAATGTATTTAGAAAAGTGAAAATAACCTTTATTCATGCCATGGAAACAATCGAACTACATTATATAAACAAAAAAAATAAAGATCAGAATTGCAAGATAGTTCATCTCTTTAAATTGTAAATATAGGCGATTTTCAAATTGTGCTAAATGTATTTAAATATTTTAGAAAAGTGAAAATAACCCATATTCATGCCTTGGAAACAATCGAACTACATTATAATATAAACAAAACTGCGTGTGCTCTGCCTAAACAAAACTAAACTGCTCTAAATTATCTTCAAGGTGCACAGTAAATTATTCGTTGAACTTTGCCCCATCTATATGTACAAAGACACACAATGTAGACGCCCATTTAGCTGATTTATAAATCACTGAATGATTTATACAAAGGAGAGATCCTTGGTTGTCACTCAGACTTTTCCCATCACACTAATATTATAAAGGTGATAGTTTGTGCGGGTAAGTATGTAAGTGTGTTTGTTACTCTTTCACGCTGAAACAGTTGGACGGGTTTGAATGAAATTTATTGCTTATTATTTGCTTATAGTAGTAGTAGGGTATGACCCTGGATTATTAAATTGGGTATTTTTGATTCCGATATTCCCACGGGAACGGGTACTATTCACCGCGGGTATCACCGCGGGCGCAGCTAGTTACATCAATTCTACAGAAACTCTAATGTATGAAACATCAGCGCACATACGGCTTACTGTGTACACAACGTTATTTTTGGCTTTTAAGACCAAGAACTGCATGCGTTTTATACCAAACGGATTTATTTACGATGGCAACATCATAGTTCATGATGGAAATAGATTTGGTTGCTGTGGGCTATGATCTGCTTTCCGTATACGTACTGTTAAAAAACGGGTTAAAGGAAAGCCTAAAGCTATGTGAAAAACGCTTCGTTTATATTCCCTTTCTATCAACGCTGTTCTTTTGATTTGACAATTCTGCCCATCTGCAACTCGCTTTAAAATAAAAACGAAATAAAATGTTATGGAATTGACATTCTCAAACCAAATGTGATGATAAAAATAATAATAGATAAGAAGCGTTTGTCACTTGGCTACAGGCCCTGCCCTTAGGCCGAATTATATTTTTACAATGACTGTAGGTAGAATATAAACGAAAAAAAAATGTATAATATAATTCGATTCGAAAAAAAATATTTAATTCGATGACTAAAAACTCTCAATGTTCAGATCTATTCTTTAACAATTGTAAAAATGTAACATTGCTAAGTGGTGAGACTAGATTTAGACTTAAAAATGTATAGATTTTGGAAATTGAAATGGGCTGCATTATAAAATAAATTTGTGTGGCATGGCTATAACAATTATCCTCCGCGACATAGGTAATAAGGTTAAACTTTATTGGAAAAGTTAGAGCAAGATTTATTAAATATTTACAATCAATATTTTACCAATTTTAAGGCGTATAATTTTTAGAATACATTCGACATTTTGTGACAGCAAAAGGCAGAATAACCACATACCAGTTAGTGAGTTTCTAAAGCTATGCAAACAAATTAAGATCCAAGAAAGTACGCACAAATTAAATGTACTATTGTATCCCTTACTATCTCTGAGCCATATAGTTTCAAGTTATTAAAAGCTTAGTACTTTTTAATTAATTTTGAAAACTAAACTGCTACTAGCGCAGTTATCTAACATTAACGTGCCTATTACATAATATTTGACAAAGCGATTTGCGGGATGACCGGCTTCCAGCTCGATAATTAACTCATTTTAATTTGTAACTCGTATTAGGGTTGAACGTGATTTTAGAATCACTTAAAAATGTTACTTTGTTGATATTTATGTTACTTGGTTCATACTCGTACTTTGGTGGCAACCCTAATTTATATATTGCGTACTTGTGAATTCGAAACGAGATCAATGGGTTTTCTGTTAGGCAATATGGTAAGTAATAACCTATAATGCTTTTAGAATAAAAATACTATCGGCATGGGATGATTACGTGGAAAAATACTTGACCCAATTTAACTGCGATGCTATATTTATACTGATGTTAAGTATAATCATCACTTACTTGATGTAAGTATTGAAAGTGAATGCTAGCTATTATTTCTTTCTTTATAAGTAGGTAAAGGTAAAAATTAGCTTGAGATAGCTAGAAACCGAAAACAATGGAGGAAGGGAAGTTAGGTCTTAGATCTGCGGTGAGAAAATCAGACTCAAATAAAAGTTCATAATTATACGTTGAAAAAATACGATAAAATAAATATTGTTTTGGAAATATTTATTTTGATCGTATTTTTTTATATATTATGTGTATTGTTTTGACTAATTATAATATTGTAGCAGTGGCAACCCTAAACTTTAGGAGTATCTGCATGCGACAACCCTACCATTATACTGATTATCAGATTCGAGTTCAACGTAATTTGATATTCGTTAATTGGGTAAACAATATTGTTTACTTTTAATTTAAATTATGAAGTGTGCGAATTCAATTATGTGTATTTTAAAAACAATTTTTCAAAAAACAAAAATCATTCCACACAGCGTCATCTGGTCCCAAGCTAAGCAATTAGCATGTTATGGTAACCGGATGACGGATACACTACATAGATACATTTCTTTTGTAAATAAATACATTATTATACATAGAAAACACCTAGACTCAAGACAAATATTTGCAGACCATGCAAACATTTGTCCCGCAGCGGGGATCGAACCGGCAACCTTTGCGTCTTAGGCGGGCTTTCACCCACTGCACCACAGAGGTCGTCAAAACATGTGTTTATCCGTTCAAGTCAGTATATTCTCTCTATTCTATCTACTCTCTCGTATCTTCAAAACTAATATTCTTGGTATGGTTCGCTTTTTCCTCGTAAATTACGTCATAAAATTAATCAATTCTTTAAAAAAAATCCTATAAATTCGCTAACACGTCAACGTCAACCACGGGAAACAGTTCATCACAAAACGGTAGTTTGAAACATCAACACGCCCCTGTTCAAGCTAAGTATTCACAATGACGTAAGGAAAGGGCTTTTAAGCAGAAGTGTATCCAGAAATAAATCCATAAAACTATTAGTAATAACGCACCACGTGCTGCGGTCAGCGCTTTGTTTATGGGATCGACTGTACTGAAACGGTTTCACAGTAAGTGAAGAGTTCTGGATTTATTTGTGTATTGAACTCGGAAGTTCTATTATTATATTAGCTAACCAAAAAATATGATGGTGAAACTAGATTCCATTACGCTAAAACGGAAAATTTAGATCAGTTGAAGATATATCAGGGGTTGTCAGAGGTATGTCCAAAAACATATTGTTTAGTTTTTTATTGTATAAAAATTGTAAAGAGATGCTATGACAAGACCTCAGCACAGACCAGACGCGGGATGACTTAAATTCGCTCGCGTGGTACTAACCTGGATAAAAAGTAACCTTTGACTTATTCCAGGTCATTAACTATTTACATTCAAAGTTTCAGCCAAATCCTTTAGGTAGTTTTTGCGTAAAAAAGTAACAAACAGCACTTATCCATACTTCTAATACAAACAATTGCGTTTATAATACTAGTGAGATAGCGCAGTTTATTTTAGAAACTTAGATCAATATAACTTTTTTTTCAAAAAGATTAATTAAAAAAAATAATGCGATTGCGTACTATCTTAATTCAAAGCAGATTCATAAATCTGGACACAGTTTAAGAAAAATCTATCTATATCTAGGAAAAAAAATGTACACTAATATTATATAGGCGAATGTTTGTGTGTGTGTGTAAGTGTGAAGCTCAAATCTATGTAACTTAGTCTTAATTTAGTCAAAAAATACAAATAAACTTTTGCAGAAGGTGACCCAAAAATGGTCAGATATGCAATCAACATTTAGTACACATTGCTTATAATGGCGCACATCGTTGTAATAGCTCGGTGATCCGGTGATTTTGAACACGCGTAATAATTTATAATATAAATAGTACCTCCTCCTTTTCTGAAGTCGGTTATAAAGGCGGTAACTATCCGATCTTGCTCTAGCCGCTTTATTACATTCAAAACAAAGTTCATTTATAACATTCAAAAAAAATGTTTAAGAGTTTCATTTAAAATCATCTAACACAACTATAATGCAACATTCCCAAATCTAACTAATTAGTGTGTACAATTAGAGCAGTGTGAGGTTGTGATATGCCTCAATACCAATTAGTACCTCACGTCGTGCACAGTAACGTAAGACTATCAGTAGACAAACTGCTTGAAGTGAGCAAAAGTAGAAATGAAATGCGTTCTAACACTTGGTTATTAGTTTGTAGGTTTGTATGAGCTTAAAACAGAAACAATTAAAATAATAATTAGTACAGTCAAATACACAACATCTAAAAATAATAATATTTATAACTATGCAGCAAACTATGCATCCTATCCATGTAATTATTAACACTAAAGTTAAAAATGTTGTCGAAGTTTTTTTATAGACAATTTTTTTTATTATTTATAAAGAAAAAAAAATGAGTAACAAATAGAGTTTTACTAACAAAAAATTTGATCACGAATGTATCCCAAGGAGCGGTAGACATTTCTTTCGGATCTTTATGCAATTTTAGATCGTTTTGAAAATGTCTAAGGGAGTCAGAGGTATGTCCAAATACATATTTGGTACATGCTCAAATTTTGCAGAAGTTCACATTTCATACGTGACAGGTTGCAAGCCCACGACGCTATTAGAAAGCTAACTGGTTTCCTCACAATACATACTTTCCTTCACCGTTTAAAGCTCAGGTTAAAGCGCATATATACATTTTTTGACACGAAAATGTCATTGATGCGCGACTGAATTTAAACCCACGACGGATCGAAAGTCAAAGTACTAATCCACTTGACCAACACGGCTTTTAAAAAAAAAATCAAAACAAAAAGAAAAATGCCTAATGCAGTTATGTTACTGACAACTCACTGTGTGTGTGTATTTACTTGAACAATGATACATTGAAGGCTAGCACACAATGCTTTCTGTTTCTGGTTATGAAAGGCATTGTTTCTATAAAAATAAATATTTACAGGAACTAAATCCTACATAATATTATATTATTTGGATCACTATTATTGCGTAATTTCTGAAATGGAAGTTCAAATAACATTATCTAAAACAGCAAAGTTTAACACTTTAACTTTTACGTCAAAGGAAACCCTTTCAAATTCAAAAGCAAATTTTAAAATTATGTAATTTTGCGCCAAAAAGTTACGCAAATTGTCTTTATGCAAATTAGTTATAGACAGAAAGTTTTTAATTTTAAGTTTGCAAGTTTTTATAGCAAAACTGCAGAATTGGACTTAATATATTATTTATTAACTTTTAATAAAGTTTTCGCTCGAAAATGTTGAGATTAAATTAGACTTTTATCCAATCTTGAGTAAGTTACTTAACTTGGCGAAATCACTGAAGTTTTTCATCTTGCCAGGGAATGTACTTAGTTTTTAAAATTGTTTGTACGTTGATTTTCTTTGTTATTGAGCAGTACTTGAAACCTGGTATTAACTGTCGTTTAAGCTTTGTTGATGTTATAAGAATGCGTAGACAATTAAACCAATACTTTTTTACGGCTAGTCTCATAACCAATCTATCTTTGTTTTTGGGTTTACAGTGGGGAGATATTTGACATTACTTCCATACAAAAAATGACAAATATCTACCGACATCAAGCAAAACCAAAGATAGATAAGTTATTGAAACTGGTTGTTAATGGTGTATCCTTTGCAAGACTTCTTTAGTAGTATTTTTTTATAAAATATTGAGAAAACCTACTCAGTACTCTTATTACTTGTTTTTAATTCAACTATCTTTTTCGCATTCAGATAGTGTTGAATTAATTGAGAAACAAACTAAGATATTAATTTCACTTTCAACTTCTAAGAAATACACATTTTATAGTTAACTTAGAAGTTTCCCAGAGCTCATACAAGAATGAAACATTTTCTGAAGCCAAATTGTTATGGATAATCGAAGAAGGCATGAACCTTACTTGGAACTGTAAAGAATACCAGTGTTTACCCTAATTTCTCATTTAATTCTTAAAACATGAAAACTCACCAAATCATCGTAGTAATTCGCGATGTGCGAGTAGATCAGCGAATCGTAATCCATTTTGTCACACACTACACCGATTGATTTCTTTAATTCACAACACAAACTCACTGGACGGACGTGGCCGTCGATTCAAGACGCATTGGTCCAGTACGCTCTGACGTGTACTAGCGTTGTAAAGCTAAAATAAGACCCAATTTTAAACACAAATCTTTGATGCTGTGCGAGTAAATATAGAGATGGTATAACCGCTTTGTACGTATCGATTGTGTTTTGTTTGAGTTTCTGTATTATTTGAAATAAATAAAAAAATCTTGGCATTTTGTTTAAACTATTTGCTAGGCTAAAATTAATTTTAATGCCTTTTAGTGAAATAATAGTGGCAATTCTGGATGTCGCAAAAGCTAAACTGAACTAACTAAAAATGTTGCCGTCCCATTCATATCGATGGAAATAATAAGGATGGCATTAATATTAGTTAGTTTAGTTTAGCTTTTGCGACACACCGAATTGCCACTCATAATGGTTTAAATAATTACATTACAAGTTGAATTAACAACTGATTAGTTAAGCCGTTATATAAAAGTCTTGTCGAAGATAGATATTAAAATACTGTACCTACTTAATATAATTTTGGTATGCGAGCTGAATATAGACAAATTTTATCGTATGAGACGATGTAAACTTTTTAAAGGCCGAAACTCCGGGAAAAGAAGAACTAAATCAATTAAAATAAACAAAATATCGTCAAATTAAACTTTTGAACTATCTCTTTCTCATACAAACTTTTTGCATAATGTTGTAAGCAGGCTCATTAAACTAATATTTAAAAACGTACCAATTTACGTACGTTCATTAATAAAAAGAGTAGTTAGAGTTCGAGAGAAACAATTCAATTTACATAGGTATTGGGGGCAATTCTGAGCGTCGCAAAAGCTAAACTAACCTAACTAAAACTATTGCCATCCTTTTTATTTCCATCGCTATGAAAGGGACAGCAACAATTTTAGTTAGCTTAGTTTAGCTTTTGCGACACTCAGAATTGCCACTACTGTAAAACTATAAGTTCTATACTCGCAACACACAGCTCCATACAATCCACGAAGGAAGCGTGGCGTGCTCGGCTCGTGCGTTACTTCAAACATTATGTCTGTGATAATTTTCACAGAAGTTCGTTGTGTTACAATTTATTGAAATATTTTTTTTATGGTTGCTACGTAGATGTTTGTAAATACATTGAATTTAGTGGGTACTCATTTGTTGTTGTTGTTTTGTATCGTATTTTGTTCGGTCAAATATGACAAAAATGTCTTTAAAATAACTACAGACTAGCCTAAGTTTGTTGTTGTGGATTATTCTGGCTAGATCAAGAGATCAGTTCAAGTTGGTAAATGAAAATGTTATTGTACCTCAAATTGAATTACTAAAATAAACTGCAATGTCATAGTGCAACGTTAACAATCACAAAATCTACCTTCCGAGCCTCTGTTTTCCCGATTTATTGTAAAAGAGTCGCCCTCTTCAAACTCTCAGCTTTTTATAATTTGCATACTGTAGTTTTACCGAGTCGTGGCAATGACAATGTGGATGAATGTGAATAAAGTTCTGTTGTTTTAAAACCATAATTGCGTTCGCTTGTTTTTATAGGCCGTTGGAAATGTTTGTAATGGATTGCCTGAGTTTATGAAACTGAATTGTTTGGTATTTTTATTTCTTACTAACAGGGAAATAAGATAATAGTTAAAGCTGTTGATAAATAATTGAAGATTTATTTTAAACATGCTAACTCGATCGCGGTTTCGCTTGCGTAGTACTTACCCAGCTAAAAAGCTATGTGTTATTCCTGGTCAAAAACGATGTAAGTATATTCCAAATTTTACACAACATTTTTGCGTGAATGTAACAAACATCCATCCATACAAACTTTAGCGTTTTTTATATTAGTGGGATAACCAGTGAAATGAAAAAAAAAGTTAAAAGCTGTTGATGAACTTATTTTAAGTTATGATGTTAGTAATGATTGCTAACAGCGAGATAGATAAGATAGATACATAAACACTTATTGTACACCACATGGACATAAATATAAAGTGCAGACACACAGAAAATAAAAATTAAGTACAATGGGCGGTCTTATCGTTATGAGAGATTTCTTCCGGACAACCTTAGTATGAACTGGATTAACAGGAAGGCAAAAAGGCGGTGTAAAGAAGATATAATTATGAGAAGAATATAATATGTATTATGAGCAGCAAAGTGTGAGACAAACTTGTGATTTCTTGAGGACAAAGCTTTTACAGTTCTCGGTATAAAAATATGACTTCCTGTGAAACCAATACTTTTTATAACACTTTAAAATATACTGGTTCAAATATTGAGGATATTTCCTGGTGTAAAGTAATGACAATGAGCTTATACTCAGTATATAATCTATACTAATAATATAAAGAGTCAAGTTGGTTTGTTTGTTTGTACGTCCATTTGATATGGTAATCTCCGAAACCACTCATCCGATTTCAAAAATTCTTTCACCGATGTGTAGCATGAACTTTCCGAATGAACATAGGCTATATTTTATCAAGGTAAGTACCACGTGAGCAAAGCGAAGGCAAGTAAGCTAGTAATCAAAGACGATTAATATCTAGAAGACAGACAAAGGCCATACACAAAATCGTAACCCTAAAAAATAGCCTGAAAACTCTAAAACATCAATTTTATCCAAGAAATTTCAATTACTTTCTAGTTAAAAATGTTTAAATATTGAATATTGTTGCTACCTACTACTAAGTATTGAAATTTCTTGGATAAAATCGATGTTTTAAAGTTTTCAGGCTATCTGGTACTGCGGGATCGGGTTACGATTTTGTGTATGGCCTTTGTCTGTCTTCTAGATATTAATCGTCTTTGCTAGTAATGTATAAAAACAAATAACATCCTGACAGAATGTGATTTTAAACTAGAATGACATACGTGGAGCTGCATTTTCACTTAAGTTCTGAGTACTAACAGAGCAAATACTCGTTCGCGCGCGGTTCTTTGACTAAGAGTGTTTTCATTACCAAGTGAGTGAACATTTGCTTGCTCAGGTACCCGCACGGGCTGTTTATATAGACTTATGGAATTCCTATAGCTCAAACAGTCGCTAAACCCATTGCTATTTCTTGTCTTTGCATGCCCTCTAGAGAGTAACTGACACACGCACACGAGAATTTCATATTCATTCAAAGTGAAACGCAGTTTGACATTCAACATTTTATGCGTCCACTAACATCTAATATCTTGTTTACAGCATGTTTTGATAAAATCAAAAACTAAAACGCTCAGCCAATACGAGACTGTAAAAATATATAGCGTGCACATGCTCACGAATGTTATTGTTGGGGCTATCAATATGGAGAAATTTTTAGGATCGCAGGCCCCACCTACTAGGAATATTCTAGTTCGAAATTTCAATATTTAGTGCTTCGGTTGGAACTAGTGCCAAAATGAACAGGAATATAAACAAAGTAGATGATGTTCTGTCGGAAAACTTACATTTTCTAGATTACCTACCACTAAAACGAAATAATACCTATCACATCTATCGACTCGGTTTACAGCTTTGTTGGTTCGATTTACAGGCATAGGTAACATATGTGGTGAACAAAAGGTGCTTTTAAGTATTTTTAGAGTATATTTAAAGATCATGTAAGTTTGAGCTGTAAAACACTGCGTACCTCATCGATATTATTAGACTGCCCAACTTCTGGCCAAAAACTGTTTCAACTAACCATTTTTATATTTGTTCATAACTGTTATATGTATAGTCATATAGTGTTTTAATGTTACTAGGAAGAACTAGAATATTAACACTGGTATTTAAAACATATTCAAAAATAAACATCAACTAGGCACTATATAGTAGGTACAGAGAACGCGAGCGTCAAAACGTATCAAAACACTTCTATTTGTAACTAGCTAACCAGAACAATTCTCCTGAACAAGCCAGAATGGAGCAGAGAAGTGCATTAGTCGTCATACGAGGCGATAAGACCGCACAAAATTTATCGCATGATCCCAGAATGCGGTCTGGCAACGCACGTTGCATGGGTTATACAGTCCTGGATGAGGCTAAGATTATTTTAGCCAAATTAAATTTAACTCAGCAACGTTATACATATTATAAAGTCCGAAAAGAGTTTCTGTTTGTAATTTTTATAAATAACTAAGAACCTGTCCAGCATTGGTTGTAATACATCTTACTGGTACAGTCATTTGCAACAAATTGTATTGGCACATGTTATTTATCAAAGTTTATCGTTTCTCGAATGACCATGAACTTCAAGACAAAGGGCGTTTGTGCACTATCTGGTTTTTTCAGTATTCCGATTTTTTCAAATGTCTTTGTCCCCTTCTAACCCATCGGAAATGTATATGGACAGTAAAAAATCGGACAGAAAGCAAAATTCCTTGTAGTGTACAAACGTCCTTTGTGTAATAACAATAAAGTTTCGGATGAACTTTATTTAAACTGTTATTTGGGCCCGTAAAAAAGTAAAATTCAAACTTTAATCTTTGTTTGTTCGTTCGTATGAGCAAGTGGCCACTTCTGGTGACGGAGTTTTCAGGCCGTCTAAAGGCCTCCGTAATGGCTTAAAAAGCCGGGACAGACAATTTAACGTGACCTCCAAAGCACGGAAGCGCTCAGCTGATAATGCCACCTGCGGTCACCCATCCAAGTTGTGACAGCTCAGAACGTTGCTTAACTTTGACGATCTATCAAGAACGTCTTAGCAAGCCACGAGCGCTTTTTAACTTTAATCTGTAATAAATAAATTACATAACCACAAATCACATGAAAAATTGTGTTGAATTTTTTAATATGAGATAGTAGGGTAAGTAATATAATTACCAGATTGAACCTCAAACTAATGCTTGAAATGTTATCCGATGGCAAAATTATTTTTAATCCATTTCCTAAGTTATTATTATTAATCTCAAAAAAACCTAAAGCACAAGCCTTAAGTTTGAACTAATTCATGTTGTTTTAAAAACAAAAATCTCACTAATTTATCTTCAAACAGAGAATTTACTCGTGTTTGAGCCGTTGCTATAAAACTCTTTACAAAAACCTACTTGTACGTAACACTTCCACGTTCCATTACTCCATACAATCCCAGCTAATCCAAGGCACGCACGACCTGTTGCCGCTGGATAACTTCCAGTTAAGTGATATACAGTCAAATAAACTGCTTTAGTTATCATTTACATTTTTCAATTGCCGCTTCTCGTGCCAAGAGTGCGTTCTAAAGTTTGGCGGAATGGTTGTAACGCTTGTTGCCACATTTGGTTTGTTTTCTTTTTTAATGTTTCCGTGTGAATTGAATTAGAGGTTGTTTGTTAGGTTTTATTTGGTTAGTTACAACAGTTGTAGGCTATTTGGTTGGAGTTCATTGTTCATTTATAGAATCGGATTTTTTGAATAAATTGTGGAGTAGTTTTTGTTGTTTCTTGGTTAGCAGCGTCAAATGACGTCACCTAATTAGCATTTGAAAGTAGAACAACTTTTCGTTGACTTTTTCGGATATCTTTTATGATGACCAATACATCCATCACTATTTCTTAAAATAACTTGTTCTTTGACGAAATATTTTTACATTATGTAAGCTAGTTTTAGCACAATATGATTTAGCAAACCGATTTATAAATCTTAAGCTGATAATAGTGGCGATTCTGAGTGTCGCAAAAGCTAAACTAAGCTAACTAAAATTATTGCCATCCTTTTTATTTCCATCGCTATGAAAGGGACGGCAACAATTTTAGTTAGCTTAGTTTAGCTTTTGCGACACTCAGAATTGCCACTACTATCCGGATGTATAACTCTGTTTGAAGATGTTTTCTATGTTTATTATACGACGAGTACTTGTAATTGAGTAATCCAAACATTCGCACTACTTATAATAATAAGATATGAATAACCGATTCTCTGTATCCTCATTGATCTTTAGTGAATCCATAAATTATGTTTTCTCCGATGTTTGGATTAAGTCGTATATTCGAACGAGTAAAACATTTCCAATCTTACACCACAAGTTTAGTTACTAAAAACGGTATTGCCATAAATGAGTGTCCCATTAAGTCTACGCAAGTGCCTGGTAAATTGTTAAGATCGGGTAGAATAGGACCTTGACTATTCTTTCAGTATAATCGATTTAACTCCCAGAACATAACAGGGTAGAATGTGTGTAAGTAAAGTACTAATAGAAAAACATTAATTTTGTTCCATTAAAATACAGTAATAATATTCCATCAATAATAAAACCTCTATGGAAATAAAAACGTTTACATTTGAAATTCCCATCCATATTCACGTTGCCATAACTGCATTATACTAGAAGGTTCCATATAATATTTTTATAGGGAAATTCCCGGGACATCTCCAAGGGATTGACTCCGGGAACCGGGAACCTGGATACATATGTTATCGGTACGTGTTTGTAAAATCATAACAAATATATACACACGTGACCTGCTTACTGAGAACTCGTTTACGAAATGGAGACGAATTTCGAGTATTGCATTGAAGAATATTGTAACGTTTAGATGTTTTGTATTTATCATCATCGTAATGCTGGGTAATGCCTTGTAATATGACAGGGAAAATTATTTACGTTTTAGAAAACTAACCCCCTGTTCTAAAGCGTTTGTTGAGATGTAATTTGGCTAGAATATAATAGAATACCTAAAGTTCTATTTTCATAAAAGCATAGGTATAAACAAAACACAAATCAAAAATATTACAAACTGGCTGCGCCCCGCGGTGTTAACCGCGGTAAATGGTTCCCGTTCCCGTGGGAATACCGGGATCAAAAGTAGCCTATTTTTTAATCCAGGGTATAAGCAATCCTGGTACTAAATTTCATTCAAATCCGTCCAGTCGTTTGAGCGTGAAAGAGTAACAAACATACTTACATACTTACACACACACAAAATGTCACCTTTATATTAGTAGTATTAGTAGGATTGATTGAAACTAAGGCTAGAAGGGCAGGCTACAAGTTTCTGGTTTTCTGGTACCCACCTGGATAAAATGTAGCCTTAGAAAGAAGTTTTAATGTTTTGGAATAACAACCCAAAATATAGAATTCTTATTTTATTTACTAATTTTTATTCTAACAATAAACGATGTTACAATTTTATAAAGAAAAAATAAAAACGTTTATTTAGTGAATTTACATTAGGTGATGATTACACTTGTCAAAGTCACGAGGCTTCAATATTATTTATCTTATCATTCTCATCATCATCAATGAAAAAGATACGAACAGGTATACCTAGCATCCGTACCACAGTCAGGGACCGCGTTTGAATTATAAAAAGCCTATATCCTCAGAATACAGAAGCCTATATCATAATGAAAAATGCGAAAAATATGCAATCATATTTCATTGACACTCAACTTAATAAAAACTGTGTTACATAAAACATTATTTTACAAGTACCGTTTCTGATTTTATTACGCTACAAAAAATACTTAATAAAATTGAATGCCCAAAACGAAAAATATTTTTCCACCACCGGACCGTCAACAATAACCTGATTTTCGTAATACGAAGGCATTGCCTTTAAATTTACGTACAAAAAATACCATGGAGAAATTTTCTCCATAAATCATTCGAAGCGTTAAAATTTTATCTCAATGATTTATAGTACCTACTTTTGTGTATAGGGAATATTATGGGACAGAAAAAAATGTATTATTTAAACGTATTGCGAGAACGCTTGGAAGCTCGATGTGTTAACCTTATAATTTATGAATACCGTTATGGGCACAAAATTTCTTTCATCTGAATTATTTAATCTACTTTTCCATTAGGGTTTTGGTGAAATGACACAATTTATATTCTGTGCGCCACAGTATAACTTTATAGAAAGATTAGGGTCGAGAGCAAAATATTTTTTTTTGTCTTAAGCCAATTTTGTTCTTATGCTCTAAGTGTGTCGTGTTCATAAGTTTTTGCTTTAATTAAGTGTTAAATTATTTAGATTTAAAAATGTTTACTCGATTAATGTAGGATACGACGATAATAACAATACAATTACTTGCATTACTCAGTGACACCATTTGAAAAATGAAACATGATCACGACTGGTATCCCAGGGAGCGGAAGACATTTCTTTCAGATCTTTTAGGCAATTTTATGTGTTTATATGTTTGGGGTAATCTACAAAACTACTAAGTAATCCGATTTAAAAACTCTTTCACTGATGTATAGCATTAACTTTCCGAATGAATATATGCTATATTTTTTCAAGGTAGGTACCACGCGAGCGAAGCCGTGGGCAAGTAAGCTAGTCATGTCATTGTACCTATAAGTTAACTGACACTGGTTTTCTCACTGAAAATGAATAATACTACAGGGAAGTAGTCTTGACTTTGATTTTTTGTTCTATGTTTTTAACTGAATTGCTGAACTTTACTAAGCCTATACAATCAGGGCCTTAAGCACAAAAATAAGCCCAATCTGCAAGAGAATAATACTCTCGTAAATCATCTCACCGCACTTACAAAATCCATCATTAGTCACGCTAAATTTAAAATAATTTATACAAGCGATTTAAAATTCAATAGGTAGTATTCCATTCACGCATTGAATAGAGTTTCGCCCGTTTATGTTTCAGTCATTATCCGGAATCGTTTCATGGCCCTAAATAAAATTACTTCACAAAATTCTGTGGGCATTGCTCGAATATAAAGTAGTGTTTAATTCTAGGGTTGCTGTATTGCAACATGCTTCAGCAATATGTTGCCTTTTAGAAATACAACTTTGCTGATGCCTCATGGAGTGTAGACCCTATCGTAAAATAAATTTAATTTAATAATATAGAAAACAATAATTATAAAACAATAACAGTACAAATTAAAGAAGAACTCACTCATTGCTAGAAGTTTTACACGTTGAATTCTTCATATATTTTCATTGCCATTAACAAGAAAAAAAACATGATTTAAAGTTTCATTAAATTTATGAATCCTGAAGGCTATACTTTTCAAATTTTTGTACAATGGAATAATACAAAATAAAGTCTTCATTGTTTGCTAAGCCATTGTTATGTAAAGAGTTTGCTCCTAAATCTAGCTTCATTTTAGACAATTATCTCATGTTAGGCAAACAATACGTTTTATGTCTTTATGTAAAGTTATTGTTTAACTCACTTCCGCCCACGGCTTCACTCACTTAGTTCTAACATTATTATTTATCAATAACGTAGGATACTGTATTTTTTTCGTGTTATTATTCAAATCAAATAAGTTGTTTCAGAGATTATTTTTACATTAAAAAAGCAACAGTTGCATTGTAGAATTCAACTTAATGTCTTCTTCTGTATCTGTATTGGATATAACTAGGTAAGCACAACACTCATATGCACAAGTCATATTGTATGATATTTTTATAGCTTACAGACAGGTAGTGAAAGAGAGAACAGGCAGTAGAATCCCCTAGTTTTAAGGACGTGACGTGTCAAAGTGTTCTACTTATAGTATAGTAGGTATATGTTTAGAATATAGTATAGTAGTCGACATTATACTGTTCCTGACGTCGTCAACTGTGTGGACAATTGTCGTGCCTAAATACCCTCAATAATGTGCGGACTTTTATAACTATAAAATATTCCCACGACTATACTCATACTTTTGTTAGTATTATGAAAAAGATTTTCGTTAGTATTTTACATGGATTTTCTTTGTTCCTATGTAACAAATCACATGATAATATCACATTGACCTAGATACCCACAATCCTTAAAACCCCTCGGAAAGTCTAAGAAACAATAAAAGCAAAAAGGTGTAAGACAAGAAAGCCGCTTACCCCGGGCAATGTCCGTTTCTCATGAAGAGTCGACTGAGCGCTTGAAGCGCTCTCTGGATTGAAGTATGTCAGGAACGCGCACCCTGCAAAAAATAAATTAAAGTTTTGGAAGGTTTTTAATGTGCATACACTTCCTATTATACATTCCCTAACCATACAATGGAAAGCCAGTTCATCTAACCTATTAGTATGAGTTTTCAGGCCGCATGGATGCCTTTGGTTTAACCACAATTTAAAGACCTCTGTGACTTGGAGCACTTGTTATAATTACAAGTGGCAAAATTTAAAATTTTATTAAACCTTCTTCAATTTTGTAAGTACTCTCAAAGTACATATCTGTTCATAACTCGGAAGCTCCTCATTAGATCCTCTAAAAATTTTATGGGACTACCTCGGGAGTGTATTCTTTCAAACAATTCACTCCAATTTTTTAAATCGGTCAACTATTGATGAAGAAATCGGAGAACATACATAAAAAAATTCATACAGTGAAACAAAGAACCTCCTCCTTTTTCGAAGTCGGCTAAAAACTAGCGGTCATCCATCCACTTTGTGGCCGCGAAGAGCATAAAGTAAAAAGCTACGAGTGCTATGTTAAACTCAAACTGTTTGCATGCTTCTCGAATTCACGTTGTAATTAAAACGATGTGAATGATACATGAGATGTAAAAGGTGTAGAATATCATAATTATCATGAATAAAAGGTGTAGATCTTGATCTTGATCAACGAAAGCAAAGCAGTATACTGTTAAAGGACATCTTCATCAAAGATCTTTATATTCGTTGGAAGATAATAATCATTACCTAAACCACGAGGATGTTCAAGTCCTCAAAAAATTCAAAAAAGTATCACTGTGAAAACCCACTAATTATCTATGTGATTAACAAACACATTTTGTGCCATGTTTCTGAAATGATGACTCCCAACATATTATCAGTTGAAACTGTTTTTGATATCAGTTGAACTGTTTTTGTTTTTAATTTTGTTAATTATATTATGTAGGTAATTATTTTTTAATGAATGTAATGTTGCATGACACATATTTTAATTGTTATCTCTTATTATAATTACCTGACATACCTAATTATTGTACACCGACCTAAGTTGGTAACATAGAGGCTCTACTTATATTGACCAAGAACTGTAATGTTAACCTATGTTGAACAATAAATAATTATGAATTATGAATTATGAATTGATTTATCTGAGTTGTCTGCTATGTTGCAAAAACCGTGGTCGCGGCTAAACTGAAGTTTGTGGGAGCTACTGACGAGAAAAGACAGTTTTCACAACTACCCTCACTTATATTCAGAAATTCAAACGGCTGATGTCGTCCACCGCAGCACTCTTTACTCAGCAGTTTATTTGCACGGAAAAGTGACATCATGACGCGTATTGCACCAACTAATAACAGGATTCGATCCAATTGAAAGCCTAAACCCATCCTCACGATGAAAGTTTGGATAATTCTTTGTAATTAAACCATGAATTGTGATCGTGTTTTTTTATATTTGTGATGGCAAGCGTTTTAAAAGCCGCAATAAGAAGCATAACACGATTTATTAAAGTAGCTCACCAAGCAACCACTAATTCAACAATATATATCTCGTCAATTATAAACGAATGCTTTCCACACAATAATTGCAACCAAACCTGGAATCAGCGCGTGCAGCGCTTAAATAATTCGTTGGTGAAAATATTTACCAAACATTTCTGAAATTCCTATTCATTCGAAAATACAATTCCACATAATGAGTAGCAACGTACGGTAGGGGGCGTAGCGGTGGCAGATTACCACGGCTTAGATACCGTCGACTCGGAAATAAAAGCGGCTAACTGCTAATTAGTGGCCGGCGATGCAAATTCAACCCCTGATATAGGTAGATTTTGGTTTTAGGCTGCAAATGTACAATGCAACAAAATGTTGCTCGTGGTTTAGCTTTTACTGTATACTTTTTGACGAACCTAATAAAGTTTGACAAGAAATATTAAACATCGGTTCCGATAATTACTTCCAAGTTTTCTGAATTGATTTTCTTCTGCAAAGTATAATTAATTTGAGGAGCTTTCTTTGAAGATTAAAAATTGTTCGCATTCACTTGTTACGCATAAGTAGTTAGAAGTTTGATCTTATACATTGATTATACGAATAAGTATTTACGCATGCAATCTCGCAAATATTTCTAAAGGGGTAGCTACATGCAAGTCCAATCATAAAATTTGGCACACGCCCATATTTCACAAATAGATGCATTCCATAAGGGTCTTCTTTAGTTCAATGCTTTGTAAAATTTTAATCAATATTTTTACTTTATTTGTATGCAATGCGCACTAGTTTGTTCCAAGTTGTTTTACACATTCGTTAACCACCGCTCCCATCTTTTCCGAGGAATTTCATTATTGATGTTCCATTCTACAAGAAGCACTGAAGAGAATTTGACAGACGTCCACTTCAAAATAAATAGATGGAATTACACTTAGAAGGTGTACCTATAGATAGACTGCTGGAAACGGTCACAGAAAGCCCAGAACACGGAAAGCCTTGCAGGTTATCACACAAAATAACGAAGGATTTTCAAAATTCTTCTGAAGAAAGAGACATAGCATAATATTTTTGGTCCATAGCGCGTATGTACCAATGATATCTAGACGACGACCTAGATATCATAGTTCTACGTGTAGGATTCTACTAAAGCGAACTGAAATTACACTTTGCTGCATCTATTCTCCCTTTCCAAGAGGCGCGCAAATCACCATTATGTAGTCAGGTCACGGCTCAGAATATCTTTTCATTAGCTCACAGCGACAGACGATATCATAACCATTGTATTTTATTTGGGCGAGCTTAGAAGCAGGATAGGTGTTTGGTACGATTGTGATGAAATGCAGTATATTGAAGTTAGTCTTTTTTAAACTTTCGCGACCAGAGCACATGATTAAACTTACATTTACGGGTATTTATCGCTATTTACCTTTATTTATACTACGGGATAAAATTAAAATTAAATAAAGGTAAATAGCTATAAATACCCGTAAATGTATGGTTAATCATATACTTATTGAAGTTGGAAGTTGTTAATGTTAGTTTATGCGCAAATTAAAAAATATGTTTAAATTATAATAAGGACTTTGAAGGATTATTGGTTAGTTCATTACAAGTCTCAGTTTATATTTAATCTCTTTCTATCATTGTTTATCTTTTGCTACTTGCTTGCTATACTTTTTACTTATTTTTTTTCTTATTTTTACGGAGTGGAGTTTTATGTTAGGTGGTCTCTGGAACCTTTGTAACTTCAGTAGAAACTTTAGAACTTACTTATTGCCATTAAATTTCAATTTCTAGACATTGTCTTTGTTTCTATAGTGTTAGCGAATAGTCGATTTTTTTAAATGAAACCGAGAAGAAGAAAAATTAGAAAATTACTGTTTTTACTAAAACATTTTGGGACATCTGGAACCTAGATGCTGTTTCAGTAATAGCTTTAAGGAAAGATCGGTCTTAGGTTCAATTTATGGATGTACCTACTATCTTATATCTATGTAAGCGGAAAAAAGGGTTTGATCAAGATGGACAGATAAGTGGACGGTAAGTGATTCCTTGATCCAGGGCTCCATCTTGAAATATTAAGATATATCGCCCAAACTCATAATAAAGTTTTGTATTTTATAAATATATTTTCGCCTACCTCTATAAGATAGAGGCGTGGTTTTATAAAAATATACATGAACTAAATCATAACACTAATACTAATAAAGGTGAAAGTTTGTAGGCTGTGGATCTTAAACCGCTGGTACTAGAGACTTAAATTCGACTTTTGGGGGGAGGGGGGGATATTCCTAACCGTGCGCAGACGGAAGACATTTTGGAAATTCAACTCCTTAAAGGATGAAAAGGATAATAAACAAAAAATCGTATTCCTTCAACTTTAACACTTAAAACTTAGCAAACATAATAACCTATATTTAAATACATTTCGTAAAATTTTGGGGACTGTCTTATACTAAAGTTTGTATAGGAACTTTGTAACGTGTCGTACGATTTGTATGAGACTAAGTATTTATATTATTTATGGCCAATAATAAAAGTCTCAATTTTTTTTTGCAGCTGTGATTTTATTTTGAACATGTGAGCGAAGCCGCGAGCATTCTTTTAGTTCAGTATGTAGGTAACAACTTTACTCCAAATGCTTATTTATTGTAAAACACTTTAAAACTATAACTCATGTGCCGCATAAAAAAAATATAAAAGATGAAAAATCACAACAATTTACACTGAAAGCTCAAAAATTATGAGTTGGCAACATCGTACCGGAAATGTATAGGCGCAGGAAATGAACCCGTTAGCGCAATCCAAGATGGCGAACGGAAGCGGCCAGCGATTTATTCTCGCTGGACCCTGAGAGCGTGTATGAAACTTTATTGTAATGCAAATATGCTTCGCCTAGGTAAGATGAGACGAGAATTAGATTTATTTTTACCCGCACACAAGACCTTCTATGGAATTTAAAATTTTTTTTTAGTATTAGACGATGTATCCAAGACAAATTGAAGTCATGATTATCATTATCATACCTATATCCTACTAAGTACGTAAGTTTCCTTTCTCATCTCAATCCTTAGTAGACAAATAAAAAAGATTAGATCAAGAAAATACTATAAAATACGCGCTAAAGATGCAATAGTCTACTGATCGTCTACAACCCCAACTACATTTCAAACAATGAAAAATCTAACTTATTTCTGGAGCTCTAGGGTATAGTTTCGTAATCTTTCTTGGTGCACATTGGTGGTTTTAGCAGCAGCAAAGAAAAGTTCACTTATAAGTTTACATTGTTGCTTGAAATTAGTTTCAGTTGAATGTCAAAGATAAAGGGATTCAAGACGGTGAGTTCAAGTCCTTTGTGGACTCGTTATGACGTATCTGAGATAAGTTTAATTGCGCCATTTTCCAAAAGATTGTGACTGCAAATGATATGATTAAGAGTACGTTTTGAGTATAAGTACGCCAGAGTCATAGATTATTGAAAGTTAACAAGATAATTCTAAACTACTGCAGCTACATACAAATCTTATACAAATGCTTTATCGCAATTTGCTAAGAGAATCGCGAAAATTTTTCTTGAATTTCGGCCCTATTTTTGGCCATACGTTGAAATTGTATTATTACCGCATATTTAGTTAGCTGTAAACAAACGAATACGTAGATTTGGTTAGGAAATGGCTTGAATGATTCGGAATTTGACATCCTTTACGTGTCAGTGGTTATTTAAAATTTTACATTCATACTTAGAACTTTATTTTTCACTCGTAATTCACAACACAGTTATTAGGACACAAATGGTTTGAATTACTCAAGTTTAAAAGCTGGAACAAGTTGTTTTCCAGCATGCAAATTAATTGCAAAATTTCAGTGGATTTCTTTCGTGCCATTTTTGCTTTAGTGGATTTACTTGTACCTGTTTTTACCTCGAGACAAATGTAGGAAAAACTCCGGTCTTAGTTTTAATAGAATTTATTTTTGTTAAGAAAACGGTTCCACTCGTTCTGTTACTTATAACAGCGAAGATTTCTTTTCAGGTCCAATTCGGAGACGAAAAATAAATGTGAGTTGAAAACTTGAAACAATTTCAGACACTTCGAAAAAAGAGAAAACAAAGTATAAGAGAGAACGAGCCAAAAGAACAAAATCGGTCTAGCTTGAACTATTCAATCTTATTCCAAATACCTGCTAAATATGTTCGATACCGACATTTACCTTCCTTAAGGACTTCCTAAGGTCATATTACAAAGTACAATCATTTCGTCACGTATCGTAACCTTCTCATAGATTTCTTTAAAATAACAGGCCCTCTGCAGTTCCACTAAAAATATAATCCACTTCGATCTGATCGGCCCACACTCGTATATTCATTTGTTTATGGCCCTGCAACGTTCGTGCCTACAATTTCTCTTTACCAGCCTTTTTAGGGGTCCGTGCTCTGAAATTATTATGATATTGAACCGTGCACCTGCCCTAAATTCAAAGATAAGAGACATTTAATGCAAATTACTTATCCCATATTACTAATATAATAAACGCGAAAGTTTGTATGTATGGCCCATCTATACAAACTTTTGCTTTTATTATATTAATGTTTGGTACTCTTTCACGCAATGACTACTAAACGGATTTGGCTGAAACTTGAAATAAACATAGTTTATGACCCGAAATGACTCATAATCTACTTTGCATCCAGTTAACGTATCGATACATGACATCAGCCTTCAGTATTTTTTTTATTTGGATACAAAACAAGAATTATGAAAAGGTTTTGAAACAGCAGACATGATTGTTAGAGGAAAACGCAATTACATTAGAGATCTTAAGAAGTTTTAATTTGGCAAAGCCTAAATGTGAGTGTACGAGCTAGCTCACACAATGTAAATTCAGCGCTTTCTTGTATAAAACACATTTCTACTTTTAGCATAGCTTGCATTGCCCTAGTTACAATAATTAATTTAACTTGTGATGAAAGCAATAAATCAGTGTACGTTCAACACTCTACGAGTTCGGTTATTTATCTCTCCTTAGAGTCTCCACCCCCCAGCTAGCATCCCTTAGTCTAGCTTATCTTACTGTTGGTTCATACCCCAACATTTGGTCCTTCGAACTTCGTACAAGCGGGATCTTACCGGTCGGTTACGTCGATTCTGCGTACATTAACCCAGTGCACTACAACACATCTTCAAAAATCTACTCCTTTGCTGGAAATACCTACCTTTTCGGGAAAGTTTACACTCTGGCCTACATTTTTTGATTTGTTTTCCGAGTCGATTCACAACAATAATTTTCTATCTAGAGCACAGAAAATGCAACACCTGAAAGGTAAGCTAAAGGGAGAAGCAGAGCGTCTTATTCAGCATTTAAACATATCGGCTGAAAACTACGACATAGCTTGGGAAATATTGACACATCGCTACAATAATCCGCAATTGTTATTCACTACCCACATTGACACGTTCCTGAATCAGCCCAGCATTAGCAAGCAGACGTCGTATGAGATAAAACGTCTTTACGATACTACTACCGAGTGTATTCACGCCATTCACAACTTAGGTGTAGATACTAACACTTGGGATCCGATACTAGTTCATCTTATAGCGAAAAAACTAGACAGCGAAACATACAGCGCCTACAAAGAAGCACGCAAATCTCCTCGAGAATTGCCTACTCTGAATGAACTTATGGCCTTTCTAGAGAGTAAATTTATCGCGCTAGAACCTACTCAAAAGAGAGAGAAAGACTATACTCATTCTTCACCTAAGCCAGCTACATCGTATTCAGCAAAACCAAACTACAAGACAACCCAATTCACTAATAAGTATTCAACGAGATATCAAGCAGCTTCTACATCCACGTGTAAGTGCCCTCTTTGCAATTTTGATCACGAGTTATACAGATGCCAACAGTTCTTGAATATGCCACCGGACACAAAATTGAGGACAGTCACTAAGCTCCAGTTATGCAAAAACTGTCTATTTAAACATTCCAACAAATGTATTTCGATTAAAAGATGCAAAGAATGCAATGGTGAGCATCATACGCAATTACACGAAGCATGTGTCACCACCGGGTCACTGCACGCTAAAACTGTGTCATCTGCTGAGCAAAAATCGCCGTTGACAACATCGAATAAGCAGCTCAGCAACAAGCCACACACAGCAAGTCACGTTTCTGCTGACGATGAAGAAGTTTTATTAGCTACTGTTTTAATTAAAATTAAAGCGATCGACGGTAATTACGTCACTTTAAGGGCATTGCTCGACCAGGGCTCTCAGATTACACTCATATCGGAGAATGCCGCACAGCTCTTAGGATTACCACGTCAGAAATTTAGCGCGTCCGTATCCGGCGTTGGTATCGTTCATAAACAAAGCAAGCATCTTATTTCACTGGAATGCAAATCTATCTATGAAAATTACAGTTTCAATACAGAAGCATGCATCATCCCTCGGGTTATTAGCGACCTCCCCAATGTTTCATTTCCTAAGCGATCATGGCCTCACATACAACACATGGAGCTAGCAGATCCGGAATACAATGTGTCTAAGCCTATTGACATATTGCTCGACGCCAGCGTGTACTCGGATATAATCATGAGCGGTCTTGTCAAAGGTTCTCAAAACGCACCCATAGCTCAGCAAACGAAACTAGGTTGGATTTTATCGGGGAATGTCAAAACGTTCAACTGTAGCATTGTGGTCAATAATCTAAACGAAATAGCGAAATACTGGGAAATGGAAGAAATGCCTAACATATCGTCTGACCTCACTACAGAGGAACAATATTGCGAAGAGCATTATGTAGCTACTACAAGGCGCCTTGATAACGGTAAGTACGAGGTAGCCCTACCAATGAAGCCGAACTATGAAGAGAAATTAGGATCTTCTAAAGCAAAAGCGAAAGCACAATTTATCCAGCTAGAGCACAAATTGGCTAGAAATAAGGCGTACTCAACTAGCTACAAACAGTTCATCCACGAATATCAACTACTCGGTAACATGCGCCCAGCTAATCAGGGTGAACACGCCACATATATCATGCCGCATCACGGAATCATAAAGCCTGAGTCCACTACTTCCAGCATGCGTGTAGTGTTTAACGCATCAGCAAAAACAAGCTCCGGTTTTAGCCTTAATGACGTCATGGAATGTGGTCCGAACTTGCAGCACGACTTACCAGCTCTGATATGTAACTGGAGACAATATAAATACGTCATAACTGCGGATATAGAAAAAATGTTTCGCCAGATTTTAATCAGAGAAATCGATCAGCATCTTCAGTGCATTCTCTGGAGAGAGACTCCGTACGAATCTCTTCAGGAATACCTACTCACTACCGTTACGTACGGAACTAAAGCAGCTCCGTACTTAGCCATGCGCACCCTTCGTCAACTAGCTAAAGACGACGCCTCAAAATACCCTCTTGCAGCTAAAGCATTAGAGAATAGCTTCTATATGGATGATTTACTTAGCGGTGACAATAGTATTAAGGGTACTCAGGAACTACAACACCAGCTGATAGAAATACTAAGAGGTGCAGGGATGAATCTACGTAAATGGTCAGCAAATGATCCAGAGCTCTTGAAAAACTTGTCTTCAGAACAGCTTGACAAACCGTTTGATTTTAAATGTCATGAATCTAGAAAAACACTAGGGCTTAGATGGACACCATCCTCTGACTCATTTATGTTTACAAACAAGGTAGAGCATGTCGATAAATGTAACACCAAACGCCAGCTTCTTTCAGAAATATCAAAGATATTTGATCCTTTAGGCTGGCTCTCACCACTTACTATTCGAGCTAAACTTTTATTTCAAGATACATGGTCTTCGTGCATAGGATGGGATGATCCTATCTCGGAGAATACCCAAAGCGAATGGATAAAGCTAAGGAAGGATCTACAAAATGTTAACCTCTTTGATATTCCTAGGTATTTAGGCGACACACAGAAGCCATTCCAATTACACGGCTACAGCGATGCATCGGAGAAGGCATTTGCCTGCGCCGTGTATATAATAGCACACGATAATAAGGGTGAGTGCACAACAAGACTCGTTGCGGCAAAAACAAAGCTAGCGCCAGTAAAGAAAAAGGTATCGTTGCCGCGTCTAGAATTGTGCGGTGCCTTACTCCTTGCTCAGCTCATACAATTCGTAAAAGCTTCATTAATAAATAAAAAATTTGATGTTTACGCATGGACCGACTCCACTGTAGTACTGGGATGGTTACACGGCGACTTATCGCGTTGGAAACAGTTCGTCGCAAATCGAGTTCAACAGATTACAGAAATCATACCAGCGTCTAGTTGGAATCATGTCCGTTCAGAGGAAAACGCCGCTGACTGTGCTACCAGAGGATTAACTGTAGCTAATCTTCAGAAAACTTCACTCTGGTGGAACGGCCCAAAATGGTTAACAAGCTTTGAACCTAATAACATTAAAAATAAAACTTACGATTCACCGACAATAGAAACAAAAAAGGTTAATGTAACCTCAGCTTTACTTCAACCAAGCTCATCATTATCATTCATAAATGAATTATTAAAAAACAATAGCTCAATTACGCGTACCGCCAAAGTAGTGGCATGGGTAAATCGCTTCACCGCAGCATTACGTCATAAAAACACTGAACAAGCAATTGTGTTATCTACAACTGAAATAAATAAAGCGTATGAACTAATCGTCAAGCACGTGCAAGCTACAGATTTTGAAAGCGATTTGGAGAGCATAAGATTAAGTGGTCATGTTCGATCTAACAGCCAGCTAGCGAATCTATGTCCCTATTTAGATGAAAATGGAATTTTAAAAGTGGGTGGCCGCCTCAAATACTCTATAGTAAGTAGCTCGGCTAAACATCCAGCAATTTTGTCTAGCCACAGCCGTTTTACGGACTTAATTATTCATCAAGCGCATACAACTACATTACACGGCGGGCCGAGACTTACTCTATCCTACATACGGGAAAAATATTGGATCTTAAGCGGCATGAGAACAGTCAAAAAACAGCTTCGAACATGCGTAATATGTCGTCGTTTCAACTCAGAAAAGCAGCATCAAGTCATGGCTGACCTACCACGAGCCAGAGTTACGCCTTCCCGCCCGTTCACGCACGCCGGCGTAGATTTTACAGGGCATGTGGACCTTAAAGCGAACAAGGGTAGGGGAGTAAAGACACTCAAAGGCTACGTAGCTGTATTCACTTGCCTAGCGACAAAGGCCGTTCACCTAGAATTGGTGTCCGACCTGAGTACTCCAGCATTTTTAGCAGCTTTTCGCCGTTTCTGTGCGCGGCGAGGGACGCCCCGCCGAATGTACAGTGACAACGGTACAAACTTTATAGGAGCCAAGCGAGCATTGGACTGCGAATACAAGCAAATCTTAGCTACAATAAATCAAGACTTTTTAATCAATATGAGCGAAATGAATATCGAGTGGTCTTTCAATGCTCCAGCGTGGCCGAGTGCGGGAGGCTTATGGGAAGCCGCCGTGAAAAGCTTTAAAAAACATCTGAAGCGAGTCTTAGGCGAACAAAAACTGACTTATGAGGAGTTCACTACTTTACTCCAGCAAATCGAAGCGTGCCTGAACTCCCGTCCTATGTTTCCTTTGACAGAAAACCCAGAGGACAGTTATCTTACTCCAGGGCATTTCTTGATAGGTGACTCTTTGTTATCACGCCCTCAGACTGACCCTCATAACATCAACTTACCGGCACGTTGGCAACTAGTTCAAACTATGAACAAACAGTTCTGGAAGCTATGGTCATCGGACTATCTTCAGCATCTTCACGTACGTTCCAAGTGGAGGAAACCAACTAAAAATATGGACATCAATGACATCGTTCTAATAAAAGAAGATAACCTACCTCCAGGCAAGTGGGCACTCGGCAAAGTTGTAGATCTCCATCCTGGAGGTGACGGATATGTCAGGGTCGTGTCTATTAAGACGGAAAGCAGAATAATAAAACGGCCAGTTACAAAACTAGTCTTACTACCCATTGAAACGGGAAAGGACGATGATAAAAGCTCAGCTCAGCAAGAAACCCAGCAAACTCCACAACTAGCAAGCTCGGATACAAGAGTACGTGGAAAAAATCATAAAACTTTTAAAAGTTGTCTTACTCTAGCTTTTTTACTATTTACTATGATAATATCTCCTACTACACAGCAGAATGTCTCACACATCGGTAATAAAGCAATAAACGACTCTAAGACTCTTTATTTCGATAAAATATCTAATCTTCAGTATATTAGAGATGAGTGGAAGTTAGTGGTATACTACAATCTGACTGGATATTGGCAAGCAATCACTGACATGAATATTTATGTGAGACATTTAAAGGGTATGACAATGAAACACAGCTCTCAATATCAGCAAATTATTAATCAACTTGAACACGATTTAACTGAAATTGAGCACTACAACAAACTTCTACTGAGCCCTAACCGCAAACGACTAAGAAGAGGTTTAGTGAATGGTGTAGGTAACCTAGCAAACTATCTATTTGGAGTACTAGACGATAAATTTGCGCAGCAATATGCGAAAGACATAGAAAAAATTACATATAACGAAAACCATCTCAAACGCCTTATTCAAAATCAAACTGTAATAATCGAAGCAGAATTAAATATCATTCAACGCAATGAGCAAATAATGAACAAATTGTCTTCTGTAATCAATGAGCATCTTCGCAGTTTATCGGAAGATATAAATCAAATAAGATCTGAAGTCGACAAAGGTCTATACATTACGTCATCAGCTTTATCGGCCAACATCGTCCTCGGGAATCTGAGACGCATGCAAACCTCACTCATAGACACTGTGACGGACATCAGCCACGGCCGCATCGATGCACACCTGATTACTTACGAGCAACTAGAAGAACAAATAAACTTTATTTCTGCCCAACTACAGGGAGATTTAAAGGTACCTCTAGAGACGGGAAGCATACGAGACGTATATAAGCTGTTAAAGGTCGCCGCAAAGGTCTATAAAAATTACCTTATCGTCGAAATTAAAGTTCCACTAGTCAGCAACGAAATTTACGAGCTTGATAAGATAATTAGCATCCCACAAAATAAAGATGGAAACTCTTACCTTATCGTACCTACCTACCCATATCTAGCATTCAACCTACGAAAGGACGCAGTTTTATTCTTATCAGATTATGATCTACAAGCCTGTCTTCATACATCTGAAGAAAAAATCCTTTGTAGCTTAGATAAACCTACATATGACCTAGATCTACAACAGAGCATATGTAATCTAACTTTAATAAATGCAGGCAAATTAACATCACCCTGTACCTACGAGCATTCACCTTGTGTAGACAAATGGGTCAAATTACACAGACTGAATTCTTGGCTATACTCGTGTTGCAATCAATGCAACATTCGCACTTTTTGCACAGCTGATGTGACGATGAGTACTTTATCGGGCACCGGCCTTCTTGAGATAGGTCAAGGTTGCACTGTCAAGAGTAATTCGTTTAGTATTCACTCTCATAACAACTTCCTACGAACGGTAAATATTCAGCCCTTTATCGAAGCCCCAGAAGTGTCAATTTTGAATAGCGTTATTAAGACATCTGGAGTCAGCTACAACTTTACTCCTGAGAGTCACGATAAAAAATATCGTGAGATGATGGACGAGATCAACAATCTGAAACAGCAGTCGACTCCCGAACTTAGCATTCATGATGTACATCAATACTCCATTATTTATGGCATGCTCGCCATACTAGTGGTAATAGGAATCGTCGCAGCATGTCTTCAAGCAAGGAAACGTTGCGTGGTGATAACAGCTTCTCCCGGAGGAGAAGTTCCGGTGCGCGCGACTGCACGCGCCCGCGCATGTGCGCATACCTCCGATGCGCGATACATATCACGCGAGTGTAGTGAATTACGTGAATCAGTGAGCATGGTCAATTTAAACGTTAACAAAGGCCCTGCGCCTCCTAAGCCCCCACGTTCTTCAGTGTCGATTCCCATTCCTTGTGACTCTTTCGGTGAGATAGTCGGACCCACCGGGGTCAATTAGCTTCTCCACGGACGGTTAATGTGTAATTGTGAAATGGACACGGACTTTATCATTATCTTTAATTCAACTAAACAATATAAACTATCAAGTTCCTAGTTAATATTTTAATTTTTATTAATTTGTATACCTTCTAATAATCTCAATTTAATTGACTTGCCTTTCCTTCCTTTTCTGGTTGGCAAGATGTACGAGCTAGCTCACACAATGTAAATTCAGCGCTTTCTTGTATAAAACACATTTCTACTTTTAGCATAGCTTGCATTGCCCTAGTTACAATAATTAATTTAACTTGTGATGAAAGCAATAAATCAGTGTACGTTCAACACTCTACGAGTTCGGTTATTTATCTCTCCTTAGAGTCTCCACCCCCCAGCTAGCATCCCTTAGTCTAGCTTATCTTACTGTTGGTTCATACCCCAACAGTGAGTGCTACTGTCTTCAGTAATCTGATTATTGTAAAAGCTTTTACATTTTATTTTTGTCTCATTTATCCGAACTAGTATGAGCAGTACTTACATGCACTGAGTTCACTTGGAATTTCTTCTAAACTTTAAACGGGCAGAGTCGCGGCCAAAAACGTTCTTAACCAAATAGAAAAAGTTTCTAAAGCTAATAATAGTTATAATAATTTAGGATTACAAAATGACAGCCGAAGCTGTAATAGAAATCTTTAGAGTTTTTGCCAAATGTGCCATAAGTTTTTCTCCATAAGTTAATTCACCGTTAAATGTGACACATACACATTATCTGAAATTAAAAATACATTTGATGCATGGACAGGATAACACACGAACTTCTCATCAAAAGTCTTAGAACTAACCCACTCGGCCAACAAGCCTCCACTTCTGCTCGCTATTGTTTATTACGTAAAAAAATACCTGTACTGTAGGTAACGTTTTAACTTCTGTTTTCTAAATAGTTTTTAACTACAACAATGGCTGCGGAACCCCCCTTGCAAAACCTTGAGCAGCTTAGCATTTCCCCAAACTCTTAGCAATTTGCACATTGCTACCTGAGTGTTTATGTTTCCTTTCTGTGGCTGATTTGTTGGCCTTTTTTATGGTTCGTGTTTTTGTTGGCCTTTTTTTCAGTGGCCCAGCGTTTTTCTTGCTTAATTACGTAATAATACACTGGATTCCTGTTCTAAGTTTTACTTTGTTTGGTTTTTGCTGGCGCGATACACTGAAGAATAAATGGATGTAATGTTTTACCAGTGAGTAATTACTGCTATCCTATTTTTAGTAGGGAAGGTGTACGTTAATTTGAATATACAAACCACACTAATATTATAAAGGTGAAAGTGTAAATGTGTTACTCTTTCACGCTCAAACGGCTGGATGGATTGAACTAAAGATCATTATTTCTTACCTAACGCTAATAATAAGTACCTTACTATTTTGTTTTAACTTAGTTACAGAAGCATTCGAAACTGTAAGTTCAAAACGATTGAAAACGACCGAAGTTCTAAACAAAGTTGACACAACTCCATCCATCATTCCGTTTCCACCGACCCAATTAACAGCGGAACAGAAAGATCGAAAAGACATCTCACTCAAACAAACCGATCCCTGTGACATCTATCAACAGCCGTGATATGCAAAATTGGTGGCTTACGTAATCACCGTAAAGATAAATTTAAAAGAGATTATTAAGGAGTCTCGCTAAAATGAATTAAATAAAAAAGTTCACAGGCGCGATACGCTGTATAAAGTCTTTAATAGATAACTAAAAGGGGCGATACGTTATCACAGATCCTTAGGCATTATTATTATACTTTTGATTCAAAACTTTCCGAGGTCTGGTACCGGACCAGAGTATTTGGTTCACTTAACAGTAATCTGTTCAACGGTGCAAATAAAAAAAATAAAAAATATACTGAAAATTGTGTAAAAAATTTATTTTCTTAGCAAAATAATGAAAGTTATTTAGTTTTTATAATAGATAATTTTTAAAGTGTCAAAATGAGAGTCTTTGTTGGATGCAAACAAGTCAAATACTTTGCCCCATTTGTAACAAAAATCCATATAAAAATGTAAGAGGCTGTGTTTGTCTGTAACGTGTGGCCGCCAGTGACTATGGCTGTGTTTTCATAAATTTAAACCAATACATGACAATGATCGCTTCAAATGGAACATGCAGTTTTACCAGCCTAAGACTGAATTACCTATTCCTTTAAACAGAGACACAACGTTTTTATTTCTTTCATCATTTTGTGTCTTCTCACATCCGAGACACGCTGTATAATTAAGGCCAAAAAACAAACCTAAAAGTTTTGCAAACCTCGCCTAGAAAATTCCGAAAACTAACCTAAAAATTCCGGGTCCGGCTTTTATCCGTCGCAGAAGGAATACTAATACCTTTCGGTCGGATTAAGTCTGAAATGGCCGGTTGCCATACGGAGTTTTGAAGGAAGCTTTTAGACTGCGACTGTGATTATGAGCCTAGATAAAGGTACATATTTTTTTTATCTGCTTTAGCGCTTTTAAACCTAATACGATAGTCATTAAATTGTGTCCCAAAAGTCCGAATCCTAATCATCACAACCATTAATTAATTGTACGTTCGAGAAAATTGATTTCATTTGCATGCGCTTGGACACGAGCAGCTTTTAACTTTTAGTCAGCTTCACAAGATATTTTAATGTACTTAAAGGACTCATGATAAAACTTAATCACACTGCCTTAGTTTTTGTATTCTTGTATTGTTCCTGTTCGAAACGAAGTTAACTTTCTGCGTAGTCACATAAAAGATAAGTAATCACGTGTTCATCACTCGTAGTTGTCGGTTCCTTCTATTGAGGCGGCCTTAAAACTTCTTCACCTAAGTTGTCCACTCTCTCATATCACACTAATATTATAAAGGTGAAAGTTTGTGTGAGACAACTTCACCGCTTCGACATTTATACACTTCTTCACAGTAAGTATGAAAGTGTGATTGTTTGTTACTCCTTCATGCTCAAACGGCTGGAGGGGTTTGAATGATATTTGGTACCTGGATACCTTATATCCTGGATTAACACATAGGCTACTTTTGAACCCGTTATTCTCACGGGCAATTTTTTAACGCGGGTAACACCGCGGGGCGCAGCAAGTAAACAATATTTTCTAAAAATATGTATTTAACTTCACATGTAATAACATTTCCTCAAAATAAAATCACATTAAGTACTAACACGTAAACGCTCGTAATCCGCAGTAAACTTGTACTTAAAAACACAATTAGGGATAACATGATCCGCCGTACTTAATCCGGACACTGCACATTATACCTATTTAACGGGATATCTCGGGACACTGACACAGGAACGATAGAACAGCACATATTATGCTTCTGTATATTATAATATTTTCATGTGCAACTTGTATTGCAATTGTTTAATTTTCGACTCAAAAGTATACCTAGCTTTTCTAAGAATATTGCTGTACATAAAAATATTCCACGTTTCAATTTTACTTTTCAATTGTACGAGTAGGTATTATATTTTTGTCTCATCTTTTCAATTTTATTCCATTCAATATATACCAATGATAGGTACGTTCACGCGACTGTGAACAGGCACTGAATACCGGAGCACCGTGAAGTCTCGGAACGGGACTCGACGGGCCCTGCGCCTGCGACCCGCGAGTGCCATCTTGTTCTGTTCCTTCATCAAGACAAATAACTGGACGCCTACATTTTTAAACTATTTAATATAAACTGTGATACTCAGGAAAAAACCTTTTAAAAGAATACATTGAAGAAATTATGTTTCATTGAAGACAGGTACATACATAAGATACATGAATATTATCCTAGTAAGAAGCGATCGTGCCATTTTATCTCCACTGTAACAGTGTTATGAGCCCAGGACTTAATCCCGGCGTAATTGTTGTCCGAGAAATGCCTTGAAAGTTGCTCCTAATTGCCGGAATAATATCATATCCCTGATCCCGGGATTATATTTGGTTCCGATAATTGCTCCTGGAAAAGTTAAATTGCAATATGAGGAACTGCTTCCTCTGAAACCGGGATTAAAATTGATAAAGCAAAATTATAATGTTTTAATCTAATTTTGCTATGCTTCACATCAAATATTGTGGCGTGTTTAGGCGTGTGTGTTTAGATAAAATAAGAAATGAGTATGTAAGGAAAAGTTTGAAAGTGGGACCTGTGACTATAAAGGTGAGGAGTACCAGATTAGCATGGTATGGTCATGTAATGAGGGACGAAAGACATATTACCAAAAGAGTTATGAGTATGTGGATGGGTATGGAAGGCCGAAAAAGAAGTGGATAGATGGTGTGAAAGAGGATATGAATGTAAGAGAAGTGCGTTCAGAGTTGACGAATGATAGAGGAAAGTGGAAGAGAAAAACATGTTGTGCCGACCCCACTTAGCGTGGGATAAGGGCAGCAGAATGATTTACACATCAAATATACACTATAAAATAAAATGCAACAGTAGTTGCTTAGGAAATTGTTTACATCATCTCGTTAACATTAATAAAGGTAGATAGAATAGCTTGTTTCAAGCATTAACATGAAAGATAATTATAGATTGATCTACTATTTACTAACTTACTCGAACGCGGCTCCGCTCACGTAATACCCACTTAGATAAATAGTAACCTATGTGTTGTCCTAGGACATAAACTATGATATTTCAAGTCCAAATTCGTTTAGTAGGTTTTGAGAGAAAAACAAAATATCAATCCATACAAACTTTCGCGTTTATAAAAATAGTGAGATTATCTTAAAAATTGTCTTACAATAACACAATTTTCACTCCTATAGTTTTTACAAAATGTATAAATTTATAAAATATTTTCGTTTCATCAATAGTATTTTATTTTATAAACATTATAGCAGATAAATTTCAATTATTTTTTAATTAAATTAAAGTTTTTCCCTAAGTTCCTACTTCAAAACTAAAAACAGGCGGGGAGCAATAAAACTGTCTATCTATGGTGTATCCATATAGCAATGATCACAATCGAGATACCTATCGTTCCGCTGAATTCGCACTCCTGAACCCGGCCTAATGGAACCACGGGAATCAATAACTGCTGACCGGCTCATTACTGAACCCCACTTTCAATCAAACACCTACAACCTGATTCCAGCCTTGAGACTATGGGAGGAAAGCCTTGATTTCCGGGAAGCGAAAGTGGCTGATAGTACGTTTAATAGCGATAGGTCCAATAAAAGTGTCAAACTGCTATGTCCGCACGAAAGAAAACAGTGAACGTTTTATTGACTATCTAATAAAATAAAGGGGAAACTTTTGATTGTGTGATGATATTTAATATGGAATTCAAGGTAATGTTTGTTTTATAATTTATTACATGTGAATTTTCTTAAACATCTCAAATTAACGTGCCAATTTAACAAAGCGATAAAGAAAATATTGTCTTACGTAAATGGAAAGAATTGCAGCAATATAAGCTATACGAAGCCTTCGTCTCATAATAAGTTTCAATCTAAGAAACCTATTTACTTACCCTTAAGAAAAATAATACCGTATCCAGAGAATAATAAGAATAATCAAACAAAATTAAGTATTTTGGGCTGAAAAAATTCAAATTTAGCAATACCAGTTTGCCTCAAAATAAATTGGCCCACATAAATAAGAATACCCAAAACCCCAAGTCGTGGTAGAAATTTAAAATTCGTTTCATCATTAATCATCCAAAGAGGCCGAAAGGCGACGTCGCAGACAACACATAACAAACGGTCGGGTTAAGTGCATCCCCCATCTCCCTTGCTCGTATAGCGTTGGAGCAAGAGACAGAGACCATATTTCAATGTCAATTCCAGTGTACGGGACAAGATCCGTATTTTCCTAAACAAAACTTCGGTTTGTATTGAGATATTGGTTGTGAAAGGAGCTCCTTTCAGAGACAATAGTCGGCTAACGGAGCTATAACTTCTTTCACAATTCATGAAGTAGCATAAAATTTACATTTCCAAGCCTTTAATAATAACACAAGAAGAATTACTTTCATTGGTAGTTTCATCTCTCAGTGATCTTGTCACAACTTTGATAATTACATCTAACAATTTATACACACAAGTTTATGGCAATACTATTTTTATATGGCACAACAATGTTATGAATGGTAGAGCTGCTGGGGAGCATGTCACTCAGATATGACAAGTAGATTAATAATAGTAATAATCATGTTTGTTTATTCAAAAAGATATTAAATTACCTATAAAGTAGGTTGACTCTTGTATAGATAACGATTATCTTTAGTGTAACCAAGGACGATAAAGGTAAAGGACTTCTAATGTTCATATGAATTCCGAAACAAATAAAACTTAGACAATGCTATTCTTCATCGGGAAAGAACTGTAAAAACATAATAGGCTGCAAAACTAGAAGCAATCTCGTTCGAATATGCACACCTCGGTGGGTCTTCATTACCCGCCATTGTTTCATATTAAAGCGGAGACTCGCGCCGGTTGACCCGAATAGTACATCGATGATTTTGCATTAAGTATTAAAAACTGTCTGTACTTTTAATAGGACGCTTTGATAAACTGTGGGCCACTTTAACAGAAGTTTTGTTTCAATTTTTACTATTATCAGGCCTTGCACCATTCCGCTTTAGGTAGAATAAAACCAGAACGCCCGCGGCCGGGTGGCTTGCTTAGTTACTGAACCGTAAGCATGTAACACATAAGTGTGGAAAAATATTATAGAAAATTCAACTTTCAACTATTTTGCGTTGATAATTTTATTACTTTTAACTGACTTTGAAAAAGGAAAAGGTTCTAAGTTCCACTGCCTGTTTTTTTAAGTATGTTCACAGATTATTCCGTCAACAGTGGACTTTTTTGGTTAAAAGAGTATACTTTCGAGTCTTAAAACAATTTTGAGCATAATGACGAGGATCTTTTGATAAACAGAAATGTCTCGAAATGCATGAAATTGTTCTCTGCTCACGAAAATGAGTCGGTTTTTTTACTTTTCACTTGTTAACACGTAACTTTCGTCTATATCAATGCTCATAGGCATTACAATCACCGTAACTGGTTTTAGGTAGATTGCAAATTCTTTACGCGTTTTATTTGATGTGCAACTTTGAAAACCAATTGAGTTCAACTGTTGGTTTGGGATCCGGCACACTAATTTGTTGTAAAACTTTTTATTGTTAAAACCAGATTGGAATTCCGTAAAACATACAAAACAAAGTTTATTTCGACATTTAAATTTGATTGAATAGTTTCTGAAAATATTTGCTTTGAAAACATTTTTAAAACACTGTATAAATGGTGAAGTAGGTTGAGTTTAATTGAAAAAGTACTTTGTCTAGAATTAAATCTTAAATCCCTTTTCCCAAAAGCAAAGAAAAGCAGCCAACGCGTTATGAGATCCCCTATACTGTAGCAATTTCAGTGGATGTTCATGAAAGGCCTAGCGAAAACATTTTTTACTAATTCACTGAAGCAAAACAATTCCCCAGCTCGGCCCCTAATCTAACTAACATTGCGTTACCTTCATAAGGGGAAGTTTCTCAGAGCGGATAAGGGAAACATTATGTAAATAGCGAGGCTTCATGATTAACTCCAGAGTAGATCTGAGCTGTTGTTTTTAATATAGCACGCGCAAGCAAATAATTTGGGTAAAGTGATTTCATTCTCTTTAGTAATCGTTTTGATCTTTTAGAGTAGGATAATGTTTTTGCATTTTGGTCAGATGATAATGAGTTTTAGAGGATTTAATTTTCATCTGGCTGCCCACCCTGACTTCACTCTTGCTTTGGTTAGTATTCTTCTAAAGTTTAAACAACATACGTAATTATTTCGCATTAGCGTTTTACTTTAGACAATTTTCTATTTCACTAATTTTGTAAAGATTGGAAGTTTGCCTAAAAATTGAGGGTTGGTAAATGAAGTCAAGCAGGATAACACATCAGGGAGTTTCCCAAGATTAAGTTGAATAAAAACGTGGAGCGGAAATTAAAACCGTGACATCTTGCACACTCGCGAGATCGCAAGGTAAGCTTCTTCATGAACGTCACCAATTTACCACGGTTTTCTGTTGTTTTTCTCGTTGCTATGGTAACCTAGGATCTATATGTCAGGACAATAGGGTACACCTTAAAATAAACCAGGGATGTTGAAAGAAAAAAAGAAAAAATCTGAGAATTGTGTTTTTGCATTTTGTGCAACCCGTTTACGTTTCATTGGATATTTTTCCTAATAGTTTATTAGTTAGTATTATAAACTTACGCCGGCGTCGGCAGTTTCTTGTACTACGTATTCTATCTATTACTTTAATTTATATCAAAAGCATTTAATTAATTTATTAAATAAAAAAAATGAAATATTATCACGACTGTATTCCCAAGACGCGGTAGACATATTCTTTCAGATCTTTTGGCATTTTTAGATGTCTAAGAGGGTAGTCAGAAGTATGTATGTCCAAATACATATAAAGTACATGCCCCCATTTTGCCCACGACCTTCGGATCGAAAGTATAATAGAATAGAATACGTTATTAAGTTGAGGCACTAACTCCCCCGGCCATCACAGCTTTTCATTTTATTACAAAATGCACATGTAAATGTGCGCTTTGTTTAAGTTTAGTCAAAAAATGTAATATGTCTAAGCTTATTTTTTGTTTTTCTTCCCTGAACGTTTACGTTTAGTACGTTTTTAAGTTGTACACCTACACTCCTGACGATCATGAATCTACGGGGTCGTCTAATTGGGTGACGCTCTTTGGGATTTCTACCTTGAACGAATTGGGGGGATTGATGATGGCCGATTAAAGAAGATTGGGTTTTTAAATTAAAAGGGCGTGGTATAAACGATTTTGTAGGTTTTTTTTACAGGTTTAATAAATAGACGAACACAAACAGTTAATAGTTTAAATTACTATTTTATTGCAGGGCTTTTACAACTAACTGAACTTTTGTAATGCTTGTGTCGTGTCTCAAGCATCGATTTCTTGAAACTATTCAAAGAGAACTTGTTACAAATGTATGCTTTAGACACGATCCAAACTTAAATAGAACTCAAGTTTAATATATTTTCATTAAACAAAGACAACAAAAAGCTATGATACTCGACTGTAAATCTAGGAAAATAAATTAGAACAGTCGCAACATGACAATCACCATAAACCAGCTTTTACGATTAATCAGTAAATCTCCAACAGAAAGTTTCATAAAGCCGACAACACCGAAATTAAGTACCTAACTTAAAATCCCCAATTTATCATGTAGACGTCTACACAAAAACCTAGCCTCACATTTTCATAAAGAGATCTGCTGATAAGTGATGATTTATTCGTACCAGTTAAAACTAGCGTGGCTGCAGCGACAAAAACTTACTGTGACTTCTACCACGAAAACGCTTGGGGTTTCCTACTTCTGCTTTGCGCTGGGTAAATAATACTAGCTAGACTTGACTTTGTATTGTAGTATATTGATTTTTACATTTACAATACACGTAATTTTTTATTGTTTTAAAAATGATTTGGAATAGTTATTCCATGATGATACCTAAAATTGTATATTACAATTTAAGGTGGTTGTATGCGTCAAACTTGTGCTGCCTCCTATTTATACGACCACCTTAAATTCAATTGCGAAGTGTCGAAAAATAGGGAAGTTTTTGCCCATTAGTGGGACAACAATGGCTGATTATAAATAAATTCTTTGGTGTCCCAGTTACGCTCTCTGAATATTCTAGACGCGTCACTGGAACCTACCATTTCCAGTTTATCTTTATGCACCCTTCACGGTGTAATATTTATGAAATGAGCCCGAATAAGCGAAGCCTGATGGTTGTATATTGCTGGGAGTAATCTTCATTAGAGACGAGCTGGTGAAAAAATTAGGCCATTTTTTTGGGCCGAATAGGGTTGCCCGCGTGGCATTTGCAAAATGGAAATTAATGAATAGAAAGGATAGCTGGTATTTTTTTAGCGAAATTGAGAAGAGTTTTTTACTTTTTAATATTTTGCTTTGAAACTCTGACGTAACTGTCGTAATGACATAATAATATCAAAGACGATGATAATCTTTGGTATTATATAGTATAGGATCCCGTCATACAACGACCTTCACCGAGATGTTTATTTAATGAAACGAAACCAACCCATATGCAATATATTTATTTACATGTTAAATTACATATAAAATACGTTTCATCAAATAAACATCTCGGTGAAGGTCGTTGTATGACGGGATCTTAGACTAATAGAAGTAGTTTAACACCGTCCAGTTTCAATATTTTATCATCCATGATTGTGCTTACTGTATAACATTAACTCTATGTTAAAAATGCCAAATAAGTAGCATTAAGTAAGCATAACCACAGTTTTAAAGAATACTGCAACTGGCCGTTAGACAATTTGTCTTTGTTTACAACTCATTTGATACGCGACAGTACGTGGCGGCCGGTGGGATCGCGATGCGAATTTAATATCTGTCAAGAGCAGAGTGGGCACGTGGCGCACTCTCTGGTACTGCAATTGCATTTGGTATTAGAAAATAAAGAATTATTTTTTTGGTACAACACAATAGACCTGTCACAGAAATAGCGGTTTAATACTTTTTGTATAACACTAGAAGATGAAAACATACTTGCAATTGCAAAATGTGAAACAATAAAATATTCTTAAAATCTAAAATGTAAAATCACTGATAAAACATATTTTATAAAGCTAAAGCTTTAAATTAGTAGGAATATTAACACATAATAAAAGTAAATTAAGGTTAAGATTGTACATTTGAATGCTTGCAGCATTCAGATACTTTAATATATTACTGTTATTTACCACAAAAAAAAGGCAAAAAATTTTATAATAAAAGCAGCAAGTGATCGAAAGAAAACTCAGATTTTAGAAAAAGGAGATGGAGAAGACCTTTGCCCAGCAGTGGGGCATACTTAAGGATATTATACACAAAAATACCTAAAGATCTGAAAGAAATGTCTACCACTCCCTGGGATACAGTCGTGATCATTTTATTTCGATTTTTTTAAACACATATCTAAAGTCAAATTCCTATCCTACTTCGCCAACACAATACTTCTCTTTCATATTCAATAATTATTAAAAATAATTTTGTATGCTAATATCGAATATAGTATAGTTGATTAGAACACCCTAGAAATCGCGTCGTACTGTTATGAGACATCTCATTTCACGTGCGCCATTGTTTCGCTGTTTGCTCGACGATTCTGTGTGACTTGCACTGCATTATAAGCGGTCGATTCCGCTCTTGACTATTCCGATTCTAAATTGAGAAACTTATTCATAATGCGGTGCAACTTATACGGCAATATTTGTCACGATTTGTTACAGAGTAGAGTAAACTATAAAGTGTTCGGATTGGTCTGTGTAATATCTATTATTTAAAAATGAAGCCTTTTATCTATGGTTCGTGCATAAAAAAAATATAATAATAAAAAATGGTGGTACGAAGTGATAAGTAAAGATTGATTCTATTTATCATTTGTAATGAATACATTTTAAAAGTAACAAATACTCATAGTAAAATGATTGTCATGGTAATTTAGAGTATTTTGTTTCAGCGTTTAAGTATACTGAAAAGTATTTAAATCAAATGATTTATAAAAATAAGATCCAACCGATAAATATACAGATTGGATTTACCCGTATTTATTAAGTTAAGGTCTATATTTTCCTAAATACTCCCACTACCGGCACATCACTTGTCATTCAATTATTGATAGCCATAAACAATATCAGCCATAAAACCGGCGTCAACAAGCTCAATAGAGCAATAACAATGACGTCAGGAATCAAGAATTATACGTTTCATCAGTTACAATAAATACTACCCCGGTTCAAGTCAAACATTACTCGGTGTGTCACTCTTTAAGTGTGGATCTAGTGGGAGAGGGTAGCGGAGCGGTAAGCGGAAGCGGCTTTGGGACTTCTTAATCGTAGAAGATGTATATTGCCAGATTCCAAGTAAATGAATAATCAAAAAGGTTACGGACGGGGAAGAAATACAATTTCACCTAGAAGATAAAAAAAAACTATAATTGCCTGCCTAGTCACGATAAAACATAGCATGAGATACATCTTAAAAAACGAAACATTATCATGATTACGACCAGTGCTGAAGATTTATTTTACATCTTATAGGTATTTAAGATACTTAGTATCTAAGTCCAGATACATATTTGGTAAATGTTACAATTTTTCAGAAATAAACATTCCATACAACAGATTTTTTTAAGTTCAGGTCAGAAGCACGTCATTAATTATTGGTAATTATAGCATACTATTCACGGCCTCTGCAACCCATTATATTTTAGAATTTGCAACATCTTCCGCCTCTCATAATAGTTGTCCCAACTCGCTTCATCCCTAAACTTGCGCCATTAACCTCACCCTAAGTAATTCACCCCACCCGTCGAGGGGTGATTACCCCTTTATTACTCCCCCGTGCGGGCCCTAATGCATGGCACTATTACGGTACGTGGACTAATGCTTACAATGTATTTTTACAAGATATTCTTATAAGCCTAGGCGTTTATGCCTGTTCCTGTGCTAGGCTAAAGCGTATTCGTAGGGAGAAATATACAAGTAATTGTATAACACAATTATACACGAGTTTACGAGTACTACGGAAAAAGACAGACATTTATTTGATGCTGTTAGATACCCCATGTTTCCAGTAGGTATTACATACTCAAAAGGAAAACACAGAATCTCTATTAGACCTGATCTGATTAAGTCTCGTAAAATCCTAAAATTTTAAATGACTAATTAAATCATACAAAAAAAAACAGTGGCAAACTTTCAATTCAATAAATGTCTTGATTTTTTTCTTACATGTCGTGATAACATAACAAACAGTCCAATAAAATAACTCGAATGCTATGATTTGAAGCTTTAGAACTTAAAATATTAATCTCAAGGAGAAAAATCATTCATTTTCATACTACATAAATAAAACTAAGTGTCAATTTTTATTTTAAAATGTGAGAGTAATAATCAGGTCATTCGCAGAAAATATCTTTAAATACCAACACAATTCAATATCAATTGGGTTCTTTGCGAAATTCTAAATAGCGAAGCGCTGGATTGAATACTGTAACAGAATCAGTGAATAAATTATGCCTCCGCTGAGCTACCGGCGATAATAAATGGAATCCGGTCCATGAGTGCAGGTGTCATCCGACAATGAACTCGGTTCAAGAGGCTCGCCAGAATTTAAGGTATCTTGAAATTTCTGTATCAAAAGCCTAAAGAAACGGAAGCGCCACTAATTATTTAATGTATAATTAATCTGGCAGTCCTCTTTGAAGAAGTGGTAGCAGAAAACTTTGCAGGCTTAACTTGCGCAATGGGACAAAATTTCCTACTTATCTCGTTATGTCAAACTATAAGAAAGATTTGTCACGTTGCGCAAGCTTCACCCGTTGAACGTAGTACACCATGTGCGTTGGTTGCTATCAAACAGTTAAATTAAACAAAAACTGCTTGTAATAATGAGTAAAATAACTGTAATCGAGGTGCAACCTCGATTACAGTTATTAATTATATTATATATTACGGTGGTACATAGCTATTTTACGGTGTAAATAGTTCCGTGAATGTAATGGCTATTTGTTTGTGTAACTTATCAATAAATAACAAAAAATAAATATTGCCCATGATTCAAGAGTTTCAATTCAAGAAATCAAGTCTAGTGTTGTTCATCTTGTTATTTTGTTGCTGACTAAAATCTGGTCACTGAGATGTTACAGCATCTTTAAAAATGTTTGTATAAGTTTTAAGGCTCTTCCATTCCTATCGCCTCATTTCTATCCAACCTTGCCAGGGCAAATACGATTCGAGACAATGATAAGTGGATTTGGCCGGTTTCATATTGCACCCCTGTTTCAAATTTAAACAGTGTGACTCGAATCTAGAACAAACTAGTAGTTGTTTTATCTTTTGAATATTTTAATTTGTGTCAAAATATACTATACACTTGGTGAATAATTCGAAAATTACAAACTAAATTTATAAAATAACTTTAGGTTTATTTCGATTGAAAGAGAATTTGACTAGACTTTGGACCAATCATAACACATTTTGAACTAACGAAGTATGTGAGAAGACAGCTCTTCCTCCTAGTGATACTTTCGTTCCTAAAGTTATTCCAGGTCATAAAACAATAGATTGTTTGAAAAAAATCTTCTGCATTAACTCGTGTCAAAAAAAGTTCCATACTAAAAACCCTAAAGTAAAACCTGCCACCAAAATACTCATTATCCTAAAACATAAACATGTGAATACCTATGTGCAGGTTATTTATAACGATGTATAGCCACATTAGGCACGTATATACGTCACTTACCCGGCCCGAGTGGCCTCAGGTATCCTCTTCCCCGCAATTAAGCACGAGACGATGGCACTCCACACTCAATGGGTCTTGGAGGGTTCGATATTTTCATCTTCGTAGTTTGAATTCTAGTTACAGCTAAAGAGCCGTGTTCGTTGAGCGTTAGTGCCTCGAGTTTCAAAAGTCATGGGTTTGAGCCAGAAGTTCATTAATGGATCTTTCGATTCGAAAAATGTTTGAACGGTGAAGCAAAATATCGTGAAGAAACCAGTCAGCTGTCTTATAGAGTCTTCTTCTTCTTCTTCTTTATTTTGGCTTCGCCGGCTTTTGCCACGCATTTAGCCACTACCATGTGTATGTGTATATATTTTTGTTTCGTCAAGGTCGAGTCAAAGTCATAGTCAGCGTCAGTAAAGATGTGGGGTCTTTACTGCAGCTTTTTACAAGGACTTTTTGAGAGAACTCGAAATGCAATGATATACAGTTTTGTTTCATTTGCCTACACTTATGTACGTTCACGAACACTTAACAGTTAATAATCCACCATTATTACATATTAACATTCGCCAAAACACAAATTTCGGAAAATAAAACAAAATAGACAACACGCCATCTTGAATTCCCGTCAAAAAGCCGTCTTATAGAGTCGATGACATTAAAATGTATGACAAGTTAAGTTCTGTAAAATGATTGTTTCTGTTTTCAATTTGTCCAAAATCAACTGCAATAATGATATTTCGAACTTGCTTTATTGACCATATTGAATAAATTTTGATGGGATTAAGAGTTCGGTGACGTGGCTCGGCAAAGTCAATGTGACGCGCGTTCTAAAGAGCGTGTAATAGTAAGAGGCGGAACTGCCATATAAAAAAAAGATCTATGAAAAAAAGGAATTTGCTTTCAACGTTACAAAACCAAACTACGCCATACTGCCAAGATAGTAAAAACAAAGCATTATAACTAGAGATGTACCTTAGTGACTATCGATAATTTATCGATATCGGCTCTAGGTGGGATTTCTGGATTCCATAATTCGTATTCATGATTTTTTGTATTTCTTACAAATAAAAGAATGAAATTTATCTATTAATTTATTTGAACATAAGTTATTTCGGTGGCGATAAATCGATCTAGCTAGGATTCATTTTTAGAAAACGACGTTTTATCCGTGTTTTCAGGCAATGATTGTCATCCAGGTACTTTCATTATAGTGACGATGATCATCAAGCTTTTGTTTATGCTTCGCCATGCTGCTTCGATTTTTTTGTATAGGTTTATAGGTTATCTGCAACAAAATTTGTTGTATTAATATATTAAAAAGCATCAAAGATAAAGATAATATTTCAATGATAAAACACTTAGGCTCAACTCACACCAAAAGAGCGGCGAAGCGCAGCGAAGCGGAGCGTGGTTTCAGTGTCATATGAAATTTAACTTTATTTTCATTACTATAATAGGTAAGTACTTATTATCGCAGAGAAGGCGCGCGTATTCGAATTCGCTCGGTCTCGGACTCGGTCGAGTTTCTCATGCGATAATAAGTATATAGTAGGTAATGAAAATAAAGTTAAAATTCATATGACACTGAAACCGCGCTTCGCTTCGCCGCTCTTTTAGTGTGAGTTGAGCCTTATGCATCCGTCCTAATAGAACGCGATTACGCCATTATCGCGTAAGTAAGCGATGCGACCATCGTGTCGGTCACGTCATTCTAGTCTTCATCGTTCTAGCATCACGTGAATACTGGTTAGGACACCTATTCCTTATCAGAATGTTTGATAAAAAATTAACATGATATACCTAATGCAAAACCTACTAGGTACCTATAAAATAATGTCTAAGTTGCGTAAATTATGGTTTATGTGTCTAAACAAAAAAAAAAACTTTACAAAACATAGCAATCAAACAAATTAATTAGAACGAATCATTTCAGTTTCGTAAAACCAAATATCGATATCGATAAATCTAGGTTGATGTGTGTCAAGCACTATATATTGTTTACATGCGTTATGAGGATAATTTTCTTGCAAAAAACACTGAAACCTTTACGAATTGTATCATAAGTTTACTTAATTTTGATATTAAGTGGCATAAAATTGCTTACCAATCTATATCTAATGGAAATTTAGACATAAAATAAGTTTATTGTCATCCAGACGGCATGTTCTTTCTTACACCACACATTTCACATGTTATTTTAGTCATTTTACTTCCACGATCAAACACTATAACAGCCTACAAGATAAATTAAAGTTTTAGACAGTATTTAGTGAACTATAGCGATTTTATAACAAAAATGTATGTACGAAACAAACAAGACTTTGTGAAGTTTTTGAATTGACACAGATTAAAATGATTGATGACGGTGTACTTCTTCGTTCTTATGTTCGTTCATTCGTTCTTACTATATTCCGTCTATGTCGGAGTGTCCTACTTTAGTATACTGCCGTCCTCAAGCTAAAATGCCGTTAAGTGACAAAACCAAGTTTTGAGTTATGATCAAAAAACGCGGCGAAAATTTGAAATTAATGCCATTTGGTAACTATTCGTCGTATGACAGAATTTTAAACATTGGAAGGTAGCTTCATTATAACTCTATCGAACAGCTGTATAATTTTATTAAAGTTGCCGTTCAAAAGTTGCATAAAATAAAATTTGGCATTTTAATGCAGGAATTGTTTACTGTAATGGATGAAGAAGACTACGCTAAAAGACAGCTAAGTATACCTTAGCCGCGCTATAGTTATGTATTTTATCATAACTGCATGCAGTATTTACTTGATCCTGACATTTACATAGCTAAAACAGGGTTAATGCACTTTAACTATGTTATAGCTTAGGATTTATTAAAAAAAAATTTTTTTTGATAGATTTTATCATGAAATACATGACTAAATTGCAGCTAAATGCAAAACATTTATCATTAACCGCTTTTTTGTCTAGTATTCATTATGAAATATTGTAGGAATCTCTACCAAAATAACGTTATGTACTAAATTAAAATAAAGTTAACATTAAAGTGAATCATTTATTATTCAAACTTCAGTACAAAACCCATTGGTATTTAGAAAATTAGGTGTGGAATATTATTCTAATGAAAACTTTAAGTAACGTTGCACTTTTTAATATCAAATTGACTTTATAAAAGGGATAATGTACCTACTTACCTACCATGATTCGTGGATTTATAAGATATTTCGGCACAGTACCATGCTGTTTGACATCCTCAGTCTGTGACCGAGGGGGCCTTCGGCTGTGAGACAGAAGGCTGCAACTATGATTTCTGTCACTAGACATAATTATGTTTGTATGATTGGCCATAGAAATCAAAGTTGTCCAACAGCGCAATTTCTTGACGAATTCAACAAAGGCCTTTAATTTTGGATGCCTGAGGCACAGGACTGGAATAAATGGCGAAAACAAAGACAGACCTACACTTAGAATTGAAATGATGATGATCTGCATAGATATTTGTCTCACTGGCTTAAAATTCGACTTGGAATTCGGAAAAAAGTCACTCCTATAGTGAGAAAAGCGAGCCGAATTTTACCAAAACAATAATGCAACATGTGATACTTGTTTTACCTTCGAAACTCAAAGAAAAGGCTCACAATTCTTATGCTGCAGTAAAAAAAAAACAAGTTGATCTCAAAATACTCATAAAGAGATATGCGAGCATTACGAGCCAAACCAACTTCATACCAAGCAAACGAAGCGACCTTCTTGGTCTCTTGGACCGTATTTTTTTAAACCAATTACAAAACAGTCACTTGATTTAGCTCAATGAAATGAATGAATAGCTGCTTATCTGTTTTCACTCTGCGATTAAACATAAGTTACTTAATTATCTCGCAGAAGACCTACATTATAAACCAACTTAATTTTGATTACGGTACTCAAAGAAAAATGTTCCTTCTCTGATTATTCTACTGAAAGGAAAAGGTTTATTTTCTGCGATCAGACATACGAGTAGCATAAATATAAACGAGTTTTACGCTAATCGCATCGCTCTTCAAAAAGTTTTAATACAAAATTAAGCTGATTCCATCACTTTTTAAGGGTTGTTTTGAAAATCGTGAAGTAGGTACCTATCTATCGAATCGGAGTTTAAAGCAAACCGTTTTTCGCATTTAAAGTTACCTCACTTTTTAACCCTTTAGTTAGGGGTTCAAGTATGATAAACTCAGCCTTAGTGGGTGGTTTTACTTTTAATGGAAGCTACCTTTCAAATTTCAGCTTTCTAGCTTCAGCGGTTTCGGCATGGCAAACATTGTCGGTGACTAAATCGACTAAAATATAGTATTATATTATTTTTATGGTAATTTCTCGTGTGTTAATAACGTATTCAATTAAAAAAAATATGTGGATAAAACGTTAGATTTGAAGAAATAATTATTTTGTCTGTCAATTATAATGAACATGTTCAAAACGGCGGATGGAGACTCGCCAACTCACATTGGAGGAACAAAATCAAGAGGTCTGGTAAGACGGCCGGTACTAAAACGTCACGGACAGGTCGCAGCGCGAAAGCAGATAACTGTATTTTAGTTATGGAAAGCATGTTAGCCGTGTTATAGTGTAGCAATTCTATCAAAATAAATTTTATTTTACAAACGAACCTGCAGATAATGATTTTGAAGTGTACTATATTTATGATAAAATTAATGAAAATAAAAGACTAAACAGTAGTTAAGTGATTTTAACTGCGTTTTAGCATAGTATTTACCTGGTAACCCCTTTTAAGTCTAGTACGGCGATTAATGTAAAAGTAATAAACCAGGGCTTAAACATAGTTACGGGGTCTTAGCCACGTTTAAGACAAGTTAAATTGGATAACGTTTTTTTAGTCTTGTATCCATCGGGCTGGTTTCAATATGATAGAGCAGTTAAAGAATGATTGCCGTTTTATAAGTAAGTAATGCTATTTAACTGTGTTTTAGCATTGTAATTTCAAAAATAGGTGTTATTTAGCCACGTTTTTGCTTTTGCTATCTCGAAAACTAGAAGCGATAGGACTACAGTTCTTAGACAGGTCGATAGAGAATTTTGAGCTCTATAAGATGGCATTTAAAAGTGAAAAATGACCATATGTCACTTAACGGCATTTTAGCTTGAGGACGGCAGTATAGCTCTATAGAGTTTCCAGTGCTCTTCGTTATTTGAACGGGTTACGGAACGGCCATAAAAAAGAAAGCAAATTTCTTACAATCGTGTTTTCGTTCAAAGTTGGCACTAGTATAGTTGTCATAGCTATTTTGCAAGAAATTTGCTTGTCTCCCGTAGTCCCAAAAATTATGACTGAAAATTGTTTTTATTCTTCACACAGTGTTGTTTTTCTGTTACTAGACCATATAAGCTATGTTTCTAACAGAAGGAAACTTAAAATATTCTAGTGTTTAATACTAAATAAATGTAAAGAAAACATGTCTTCTATGATGTAAAAATATGCAAAATGCGATTCGGTTTAATTTCACTTTAGCTAAGTATTTTGAAAAAAGCTTCTGGCAGAGACCTAGATAAATGCTATCCTAATACGAATAATACCATACTATGCTGAAGATATGCGCAAATTTCAAATGGTTATGGTATTACGTTTGTATGGGTAACTCGTACAGCTCAGAAGCCTTAATGTTGATTGTTTAACATGCATTCTACTTTGTAAATCTTTAAGTGATCATATTGAAATTCATACAGTTTCTCAAATCACTTAACTTTTGATGCAGTGCAATTGAATAAAGCACCCCAACAAAATCGTTTCATTTCTATCAAAACACAACAATGTTGAGAACTGTAAAAGTTTTATTGACATCTGGCGTTACCCCAAGCTCATATCCATCTCATTTTACGTATCTTCGAAAGCATTAAGGATCTTATACACGAAATTGAGCAACGCTGTTTTGGTTACTCTTCTTCTAATCTTCACTCTATGATAATAAAGCATTTTATTGCAAAAAAGAGCATCTGTTACTTCAAAAGCCAATGCAGGAAGTATACATAGGTATTTTATGAAAACTGAACATTCTTATTATTATTTTCGTTTTTGACGGGATCCGAACCTGCAGTTAACTAAGCCACGGAATCCTATGACGTCGGCTTGAAAAATTTGATAGGATAAAAATACTGAACTACCATCTAAATTTAACTAATTTATCGTGATTTATGGAGTATTTTGTACAGTTTTTATGTGTTTTGTAATGTAAATTGAACTCTTAATTCGAATCTTAAAATATGTTAGTAAAAAATAATGTTTTATTAAAAATTTTATCAAGACATCGGCAGTCAAAGGTGAACTTTGCTATTAGAATTGCATGACTACGCAGCATTCCCCGTTACCTGACCTTAGTACACTCAACCATTATAGATGCTGCTCCTAAACTGACGTAAAAACTAAAAGTACTTACAGCTAGAAGGTTTTATGTAAAAAGTTTACATTGTTTTGTTTAAGCTGTATCAAAACTTTATGACTTTCAAGTTTTTAAATAAATTGGTGGAATGATAAAGGTTTGCGGGTTGGAGTGTACTTGTTAAGACTGCGCCAGTATAAGGAGCTTTGTTTTTACGAGGTTTTGTTTACCTCAGCTTGCAACGTTTTGGACCTTCCGTTTTATAAAAGCTTTGAATTTAGTATGCACGTGCAGTTTTGATGAGAGAAAGTAGTTACTTTTCGCTTACAAATTCTACTGCTTGCATATTAAATTACATTTAATATACAGCTTGCAGGATTTACACTTCACGCTTGAAAAATAAAATTAATTACAAGGTTTTTTTATCTTTCAATAAATCATCCACTACACTCGTTTAGTGCCATATATGCCACCTATAGGGTTCCAGGATTAAACAGTTTCACCTATCCATTTATAAAGTATGTATATAAGTAGCATATCATACAACCATTAAGTGACCTTAATACAACCATTAAGTTGCTTAGTTTGAGACTAGATAACGCTAAGGGTATTTATTTATTTATGTATGAACGATACAAGTAACGTAAGAACTAATCTATCCAACTAATAAAATTTGACCCCATGATGTCCTGTTAACTACGTTTTGTCATGGTTCAGCTCCAAAATAACAAGTTTCTTTAGAAAACTGATTCGATAAAAGCACGAAGTGGGGCGCGCCACGTCTCGGTCAATCAGCTCAATCCGCTCGATGGAAGGTCAAAGTGGCGTTTCGAACTTGCAATCTGAGTATAAACTATCGTCTATTTTAGACTACAACTGTCAGAGGTAACATACCCGCCTAGAGTCCAGATAATGTATTAGATATATCTTTACAAGTGTGGCTAAATTTAGATATGCATTTCGATTGAAGCGATAATCAGTTATAAATCTAAATCAAAAACCTGAAATCTTAACATGTGCAATGTAATAAGATTTGATAAGATATCAAGAAAAACTACTCAGTCTACTATAAAAAAACATGGGCAGGTACTTACTGTATCCACAATAATGATAAACATTCTCTCAAAATATTACTAAAATCTAAAATAATGTAAATGTGTATGTCAATTGTATAAAGTGTATTATCTTGAATTTTAAGTTTTAGTTAATTTAAACGTAAGTTTTTTGAAGTATTATGTCTGTTATTGAACATTTTAAAACCGAACCGACATCCGAATATTAATGCAATCTACTAAACCAACACAGCCTGAAGATATATGACCGGGAAAAACAAGAGCAGACGGCTTGCGTCGCATGTGTTGCCTGCAACTAACCACAGCGAATACAACAGGCTTTCATGAACGTTCTGTCTCGGTATCTCAATGAATGATAAATGTAGTTCGTCACTGTAGCCGTTTGTGGTGGTTGCCGGCAACCGCTTTAGCTACCCGTCTGATCCCTAGAAAAGTAATATTGGGCTTTTATGCTTAATTATTCATAATAACACTTATGTAATTCTATGCGCATGCGCTTCCCATGCCTAAAATAAAGTGGAATAGTGTATAAACAGCGTAATAATAATACCACTTTATAGTCTAACTAGCTGCGCCTCGCGGTGTTACCCGCGGTAGTTTCCGTTCCGGTGGGAATACCGGAATTAAAAGTAGCCTATGTGTTATTCCCGGTCATAAACTATGTATATTCTAAGTTTCAGCCAAATCTTACTTTCAATTAAATTTAATAAAAAAATGGCATCATCGGTCCACTATCGACAGAGAAAGCGGTGAACATACACAAAAAAAACTTAAAAGAAAATACATGCAGTGCAACTTAATTCGGTGAAAAATAAATATTTTTTGCAGTATCTTGCCTGTTTTAGAAACTTAAACTTAAATGATTGTATGTATGATGGGTTCGGCGCAATATAGGTACAAGAGAAGTCATGAACAAATGCTTGCGCTAAGGTCTTCAATAATTAAAGTGCCGTTTGTCGGCTCTTGTTACTAAAGACGTAATTGCTACGTTAATTACAAAGAGGTTTTTTCGTGTACGCGAAAGCTGCTAGTGAAGTAATTTGTTCTGAAAACATGTTTTTTGAATGTTTTAGGAATTTTGTTGCTGCGTGGTCTATCTATCTATCTTCTATCTATCTATTACACATCTCTGAAAGGGTCAAGTAAAAGTATCAAGAGACGACTAGAATTTGTATAATGAAAGATGTAGGAACAAAGTAATTAGATATTTTTGGTAAGGCTTCTCGGAAATATCATATAAAATACTTAATTTACTTACGGACTGATAATTCATGTAGATTTTATCTTAGCATCAAAGCATGATTCTAGGAAAGACATTAAAAGTAAAGAAAGGTTTCGAAATTTGGAGAATGAAGCTTTTAAATTTTTCTACGCCTCTCAGATAATACTTGCAAGCGTTAGGATAATTATTAAGCTTCTTGGTTTTTACGTGAATCAAATTAAGGTGACTGTATTCGTCAAATCAGGGCACCACCTATTTTATTTAATTATTACATTGAACAAAGGAATTTAAAAAAACTGAATGTCCGTTTTCTGCAACCTATCATAAGCTTTTTTAATATCTATGTAATAGTTTTATTTTGTTAGTATAGTATAGTATAGTAGAAGTAGCGAAGTTGCACTTGGTGGCCACCAAACACTGTTTTCGCTCCTCTCGTGTTATGATTTTATTCATAATTTAAATCATTTAAAATACATTTTATTTTGAATGTACCTACCTAGATCAAGCCAAAATACTTTTAAAAAGTAATAAATACGAGAGCTTTATTATATCCCGACGTAAATTGGAAACCTGTTTTTTATTACAAAATGAAACATAAAAAGCATCTAAATAAATCGTCTAATTTGTAATAACAACCGCAGAAGAACATTAATCTATCCATCTAACTCGCGAACATTTTGTGAACGAACGCTCGAGGGATTAAGAAAAATTTCAATTACACTCCTCCCTTCCCCCCATTCAAGTCGCAAAGGCAGGATTTTATTCCCACCTGAATTAAAACTCAAATGGAATCCCATTTTATAATTTCTCCGATTTGAAGATAGGCAGCCTTTTCAGCCATTTTATTGGTTGAATTCTGATGGTTAGCCGATTGAGGGTGAAGCCAGATGGAAAAACTCGAATATTAAGCGCTAAGAATTTTTCATAGAGATTTTCAAATGAAAGAAACTGTTTTGGTTGCGAAGAAAGCAAGGCAGATAATATTATACTCGAATTTAATACTTATCAACCCTCTATTCTCTGCATAAAATTTTGCATATACAATGTGCTAAGAACGTTATACATAAATTATATGAATGCGGCACCCTAATAAAAGTATGACAGTATCTGTGACGCAATTCAGGTGAAATGTGTTCAAGAGTAAATAAAATACCTTTGTTGTCACCGGAAAGGGGAAGAGAAACAGCAATATATTTTTTGGGGAAAAGATAATGATTCAGGAAAAACGGCACGCTTCTGTAAATAATATGTAAATTGACTTTTTTAATATTGTGATGTAGATTCAGTCTCATTTTGGCAGAAATAGGAAGGGTAATGACCGTATAGCCTTCCCGAATTGCCCAAGCAATGCTGGAGGTAATTCAGGTAAGCCGTGTACTTTTTGTCTTTTTTTCTTTGTGCAATGTTACGTGAGTGGGAAGTTGAATTCCAGTCATCTATTAATATACTTTTACATGGATAACGCCTATATATGCGCATAACAACGGAATTCGGTTAATACACGTTCGATGAACCATAAAAAGCTTGAGAACTTAAAGTATAGAGTTGCTTTGGAATTCGATGACAACTCTTTACGATCCTGTAGTTTTGTTTTGTTCATTTTATTGCATCATCTCAATACAATTATTTTATTTATTTTCTACTCAACTTATATTTTGAAACACTTAATGTGAAATATATTATTATTTTTTATATATTAGGTATAACTAGAAAATTTATTAAGAATGTAAGAAAATTAGTTAGGAATAAATGGTAGAATAGAAAAAAGTTAAAGCTGACTCAAGTATATTTTAAATACCAGATAAAATTCTAACCGTAAAACAAATTCATGTAATAAAAAGAACGAAACGTCCTTTTTTCTCTTTATTTTACCAAATACATAAGTTACGTCGCCACATTAACGCTAAAAATCATTCGACATTGTGTATGAGCTATAGCCAAAGTTGAACATCATTTATCAAAGTTAGAGAGGATTCAATTCCACGATTATTTAATGGCAAAACTTTTGTACGGTCAGAGACAAAGCTCTTTGAGTATGTATTTGGGAATCGAATTATAATGGGGGAGATTCGCTGCCGCTTAAAAGTCACTTTAAATGAAATTGAAATGATGGTAAAAGTACTTATACTTTATACATATAAAATTTTAAAATACTACACTACACTGCGGTTTCATACACGTTTCATATCATCTTGACATGTAAATGGTGACATGTTTATAGATCGTTCATAGGCCTCCGTCTTAACGACTATAGTTGGGGCTGACATGAAACGTGTTCTCCAAAATCAGAAAGCATTCAGTTGTTAGTGTCACTAGCAGCCTATACATGTATTTAGTACAAGTTCCCATCGGAGGAAAAATAGCCTCCTGACACTGCATAAATTATCAAAAAAATACAACGGCCTTTACGTTGTTTTTTTAACGAAAAATCCATTGATGCACAGCCGAGATTTGAACCCACGACCTTCTAAACGAAAGTAGAGGTCCATACCACACGGCCAACATGGCACTCCTGGTTGTAAACCAAGTTTATTTCAAGTTTCAGCCAATCCGATCTGTAGTTTATGCGTGAAAGTGTAACAAACATCTATACATCAATACAAACGTTTAATATTAGTAGGAAAAAGTTAGTTTAAAAAAGCTCAGATAGAGGAATTGGGAAGGAATTGCATACAGGGTTGTGCCGATTCTATATAACATTATAGAGTACTATGAACTCTCCTTGAAATAAGTTTATACATTGAGCATGCTAAAGATAAGTTATGATAATGATAACGAAACTATTCCCCAAAAATATAAAAAATTATGAAACAATCAAAATGATGATTGTTACCCAAATTTTGTAGTTCGATCTGACCCGACATGACCGCACTTAAATAGTATTTTATTTGCAATTGCAATTGTTGAACGTTTCGAATGACGAATGCCACAAAGCAATAAATAAATTGACCAGCGCGTCATCGAAATTGGAAAGTAAACAGATATATCACTCCCAATTGCATTTTAATGTAAAACAGGCTTTACTGAGCTGATATAAAGTGATAAATTGCTTGGATGATCAAAAAGTTTTTGGATAGTTTAATTACTAAACAAGAAATTATTAAATGTCTTTAATAAATAACAAAATCTAAGAAATTTAAGATTCTTCTAATAGGTCCTTTTCTATAAGAGCGCTCGGCGTAAGTAGAGAGGCGCTCTGCGCAGGCACCTCTCTTTTCCACTCACTCCTCAAACCATGAGGATCTAAAAATCATCTTCTGCGCATTCAAACTCAGCGCTATAAAACCTTGACGCGACATATACATTGTACTTCTATTCTGCATTGATACGTCATCAAATTTGAAAAGTATGAATAGACTCAATTTGGCTCGGTTGCAACATGACCGCAATGATTGTACCACACTTTTCATCATTCTGATATTGATGATCGATATTTTAAATATTCATTCATGAATTTTATTTGACGATGAAAATAAATCCACTGGAACCAGAATATTTTAGGGGCTACTTCATTATTTACAAACTACCCTGAAAAAATATGATTTCAACAAAATTTTACAAAGTAACCAATTTTTACCGGAAATTCTAGTGACAAAATTCATATTTTGTAAAATTTGGTGACGATAGGAAAATTTAGTTTGTTGCAGTTTTATCTAAAATGTGTAAAAAAATGGCGTTGAGATTTTTAAATTTTTGCTAAAAGCGTTTAGGCGTTTTTGTAATAAATTGAAAGGCTATGATTGATGGTGCACTGAGCGTGTACAAAATAGAGGCACTAAAATGATAAACGCGGTACCCACAGCATGTGATTGACGTTTACATATTTTTTCTAAAAGATTTTGCCGATCATGGTAATATTTTATTGTTAGAATGGAATAGAATAAACATTGATTTAGTACAAAACACAAACAATAAAATAACCAAGACCAGATTAAAGATAAACAAAAAACAAAAACAATAAAAAACATTCCAAAATATACCTTATAACCGAGAAAACTCGCAGACAAGATAGAAAGAAATGAATAAATAAAGATAAAATAAATATAACCCTATGAACCTAAAAATGTTTTAATAACATATGCCTAAAAAACCTTTCCTCAATTTACAAACGTTAAAAACATATTCGCGAAAAACCCGGCGACATAAAATCGCGTAATAAAAAAACGTCGTCCCGCGCGTCGTTAAGGAAATGAGTTATACACACATATACTCACAATCATTCAGTGTGGTCGCACATTGGTGAAAAACTAAATTTGATAACTGTATTCCTAAGGTGCGGTTGTAATATTATTTCAGTCTTTATTTATTTTTAGATCCTTTGAATATGTCTAAAGCGGTAGTCAGAGGTATTTTCAAATATATATTTGGTTCGTACCCACATTGGTGAACTCTAACTTAAATACGAAAAATTATGTGTATTATATTATCTGGTAACCACAGCACAAGCATTAAGTTGCTTAGCTTGGCAGGTTTTAGTTTGAGTGGGCTCATCAATTTCTTTAAAAAAAATTATGGGACCACCTCGAGGTTATAACTCATCAAAAAAAATGAGATATCAAAATCGGTTCACTATTGTCGGAATAATCGGTGAACAGACATAAAAAACTGAAAAAAAATAAAAAAGGTTTATTAGTGTAAAATAAGGTAGAAGTTTACACAGAGTTTACAAAGTAGTATAATTAAAATAAATGTAATTTACAGACAGTGAAAATCAAAACAACGAATATATCTATCAGTTTCCTCACTAGGCAAAGCCTGTATCGGGAAAACTTTGTTTTTTTTAACTCCAATGATCCTTATCAGATTTTTTTATAGGACTTCCTCGGGAGAGTTTTCAAACAAAAAAATATTTTTTACAGTGGAATATAGAACCTCCTTTTTTGAAGTCGGTTTAAAATAGGAGTTATGTATAGTCTGAAAATGTGCATAAGACAACCGTCTGTCGGGTTAGTCAAAATAAAAGTAATTACAATCCGAGTATAACCAAACAGTTAAATGTGCGACCTGCTTTACCAGAGACGTGTGGCGTCACATCGTGTGGATAGCCGCAGCATTCAATGCTTTCGTTTTTAATTATATGGACGAAGAACATAAAGAGATCGTTTTTCAAAAGACACGAATTTAAAGTTTTAATTTAACGTGGCCTTTAGCTCGCTTAGTTAATTATGGACATGTTCTTAATTTAACTTTTATTCAGACTCATATTAATTTTAAAATGATATTTGAGTTTTCAATGTTCAATATCATCATAACATACATTTTAAATAATTATGTTATATTCATTTGTAGATAGAACGTATAATTCATTCATAGAAAAAGATTTAAATAGCGACTCTTGGTCGAGTATTATTTTATCTGTGCTACGCAGCAAAATGCAATTCAGCTTGCACAATCCCTTCGCGCCTGCCGCTATAAATGCCTAAACTTTCAATTTTATTCTAATGAATAACTTTTTATAAATCTGTCACTGTCACGCGCGTAAGTAGTTCCGGGAGATGCGCATAAACGAACTCGACAGGCCGGTCATGTCAGGCCGGAAGTTTACTACCGAAATAGTGTGCTGCGGCCAGTAGTACAGGTTTGTAGGTAAAAAAGCAGCATTTTTTTTATCAGTACGAAAAACACTGAATTAACATTCTTCTCTGTCGTCAGTATTGTGGCTATTTTAAAAGATTATAAAAATTATACACATAATTGTGTACGAAATATTTTGTCTCATAATTAATATCCATTCAAGGGGAAATAAATTGGATCCTTCATAAAACAAACTATAATCACTTACATCAAAGTGTCTTAAAAAGTACTTTACATAAGTTTCAATATACTTACGGCATTTCAGGTTCCGAAAGTATGTTCGATAACAAGCTCTCATAAAATTATCATATTAATAAGATTTTTATCACTTATCTCTCTATTTTATCTAAGTTATTTATTATTAAACTTATCACCAAAAAAACATTCTATAAAAACCTCAACATACCGAGCGCGATCAGTAAATCATTATTTTGATAATTACAAAAAATATTATATTTAACACGACAATTTGCTTCTATATTGATATCGTCATATATAACGTATAACGCGTTCGATGTGGCATCATCGTTTGGATGGGATAACACAACTCGCATAACCAGTTGAATGCTACCATGCTGTGTTAAGGCGTCAAGGCGGTCTTAAAGCTCCACCACTAGAGTTAACCACTAGCTCATACGAACACAAGCTCAAAACAGTGAAGGAAAACATCGTGAGTAAAGCTTAATCAATGGTCAGTTAACAGCCAATCTCAATAACCTATCTATCTTTGGTTTTGCTTACTGTCAGTAGCTATTTGACGTTTTTTATATGAAAGAAATGTCAAATATCTACCCGCAGTAAGCAAAACCAAAGATTGATGGGTTATTGAGACTAGCCGTTAGTTGAGAGGATGGTTTTAGCTGATCAAGCCGATTCCATCTCAACAATGTCCCATGCACTAGTCTCAAGTTAACTCTAGGCAAATAGCCTCCTGACTTTGTTTAAAACGTCTAAATATACGAACATTAATACTGAATAACCCAAACCGCGTTTGGTGTGGCGTCACCATTTACACTATACCTGATAAGGGGGATTTGTATAGGCTCAATATTGGCTCCGACATCAGGGCGGCGGGCTCTGCAAAATAAACGCTTGCTGCATTTCACCACTTCTTTATCATCAACTATTTTACCGCTATTTTACACTGACATTGATTGCACTTTTTCACTAAAACTTTGTTTTTCTATCTTGAAATTTTATTCTATCTAATCAAAGTAATCCAGAATAATTTTCTAGATTCGTGTAAGAATGTAATAGGCATAATTCTTCATAACAGTACTTCATATTATCACATTTTTCCCCGTAACTACCAAGAGGTATCCCAGACATGAATTTTTTACACGTTGGCCTTTTTCATCTCGTTATCAAAACAAAAATGCCTTTCCCTTATCTCATGAGAGTCCGAGTCATCTCATATTCTGGTGCGATACGTGTTTCGGACCATTCGACTTTTTCCTTAAGTTCACTGATAAAACATTGAGGGTAAATATTATCCAACATTTTTTTGCTTATGCTACCGTGCCGTTTGTATACAGTGTCTTTTTTATTTATAGAATAAACAAGGTTTAAATTACTATATTAGAAGGTAATTGAACAAAGAGCAATTTAATCCATAGAATATTTAATATTTATATTATTACTTCACTGATTATTACCTCCTTCCTGAAATATGTTCCTTTACCCAAATGGTTGCCTGGAAGAAATTGCTTTTAGCAATAAGGCCGCCAGTTGGTTTACAATTTGTTTTTGAAATTGTTACCTTTGTAGTTTTAAGAAATAAAGAATTATATACCTATCTATCTATCTATCTACGAGTATTATATAAGTGTTATAAACTGTCAGTAATACCAGTAGATTACGTTTGGTTTTATAATGTAATTATGTTTTTATGTTGAATTTAAAACATCAACGGAATGTAAAACGTACATAAGTGTTTAAATCCAAAGTCTCCATTATGTTTTGTTTGCAGACTGGACCACTCAGTCACGTTCTGTCACGACTCAAACCAGGTCATTAAAATGTAAACTTTATAATGTGTTACCTCTATTTCACACGGCATTATCCTGCACGTTTTTTGCAGTGTACGTCTTAACGAATAAATAGTGGATCATACATTGTACACTGACGGTTTGAAAATGTTCGTCACCTCAGAATCGGTTTTCGCTTGCACTAGATTGCAAGAATCAATTTTTATTGTACCAACATATTACCGTGACGGTCCTTTTTCAAGTTTCAAAAGGGATTATGTGGTCGTTGAACGAATCAAGTTGAAAACTGACCAAGATTTCCAAACCGTCACTGTACATAGAACCATTCAAACGTTCGTAGATACTGAAAAAAATTATACACCGTTTATATGTTAAGGTGGGTACTGACCGGCGTTACGGGGCGTAATGTAACGTGTTACACCGCGAGCATTCGTGCAGTCAGTACGTCGTGTTACGGGGAAACTAGCGAGTAACTCGAGTAACACGATGCGTAACACGCTCGATGCGAATGTTACATTACACCTCGTAACGTTGGTCAGTACCCACCTTAAGATGTATACTGGAAAAAACGTGCAGGACAATGCCGTGTGAACCAAGGGTTTCTGCTACACATAAAAGTTATAATAGTTTGAGACAGAGTATGCTATTTCACGCGTCTGTTAAGCTCAGAGTTAATGAATGAATGAATGAAAATTCTTTATTGCACACCTTAATTTCTAAGACATAGATACAATCAGTAATAAAACTACAGAGTTAATATGTATTTACATAACATTGAGTTAACTCTGTTATTATTTAATTATAGTGTTATAATATTTCACCTCCATAAAGATTTATATTTACATAACATTGAGTTAACTCTGTTATTATTTAATTATAGTGTTATAATATTTCACCTCCATAAAGATTTATTTATTTTTATATGTCCTTAATTTAGTTTTTATTGAAATATCTTTAAATTGTCTTCTTTACAATATTTTCTTTTCTTTTTCCTAACAATTTTTAATCGATTTAAAACATAATCTACTCCTTTTATTGTTGCATTCGTCGCGCATTCACGAAACAAAATTAAATATCATAATCAGGAATAATTTTGTTATTATTCCTGATTTAAAATTCAGGAATAATAACAAAATGAAGCTTTATAACCTTTTGATAACAAAATTAAAACTAAACAAAACACCATTTTTTTCAACATCACTTTTATACGCAACATTATTTTAATCACCATTAATTACCAACCAATCAAAATCATTGAAAGTGTTTTCTTCCATAAAAATAATTTACTAATTCTTAGACATTTTCAACTATGACGTTTCCTCGTTTTTGCACATTATAGTCACAAAGATTTGTGACATCACTAATAAATATTTCCAAAAATTCGACACATTTTGTGAAAAGCGCCACGCTGACTCACCAGATTATTTTAGACTATTTTTGTATGGTATATAATATATATTTATAACCAGTTTAGACTATATTTTAAAACTCTAACTATAAAACTTAGTTACCAATAACACTTATTCTTATAAGCACTTACAATGTCCTGCCAAGACTAGAAATTATTGTTTTATAAATCTTGGACACATTTAAATAACTTTATCTTAATTGAAATCTTATGAGGGCGGTCTTGGGACGTTCTCTTTACTGGAAAACGTTTATTAAATTTTCTTTTCACTAGATTTTTGTAAGAAATACTGATAGTTGTGTTTGTAAGAACTGTTGTGGCAACACATTTTGTGAAACTTGTATTGACGCAACTCGAAAACTTTCCTAATAACGAAATGTAAAATTTGTTAATTACTAATAAAATTGAAACTTCTTAATTGTAATCGTCATCAAACATTTGTGATATCACTATTAAATTATAACATTTACTAATCTAGATCACTTGTAATATCTATAGATCGATTACAAAACTTATAAATGTTATTTATTGAGTCATGTATTATCTTTCTGTCCATAAATACTATTGTTTTATTGTATGTATGGTTTTATTGTGTCCAGCTATACTGTACCGAACTTGTAATGAACAGAACAGCAATAGAAGTTTCGGGTCAAGTATAGTTTGTACGTCTATAAATCTGAGGCAAACTTTGAAGTCGGTCGGCTGAGATAGGCGTCAGTGAATTTATTCGGTTTTGCATCCGAGAGCCGGTAAGCTTGTTTTATACGAGTTTGAGGTTACTTTAATGTTCAGTCACGTGGGCTTCACCTTTCCAGTTTGAAAGTTTAAAATTGCAAGGAAAAATTGTTTTTTTTTTTTAAATTTTCTATTGTTTTGTAATTGTTTGTTTATTTATTACTTTGTTTGTTTATTATGTTGGCGCACCATAACTGAAACTGAATATTCATTTCAAATTTTATCAGCAATCAGTCCACTGTTTACAAACGGCATTCGATATTCGTGACACGAGCTTATGAATCACGAGATAATGTCCCTGTCAAGCTATACGAAATCGAAAGTGAGTCACCATCGTGCACCAAACCCATGTCTGGCCTGAGGCTCACTTACCTCCACATATTAGAGACATCTTCAGAGGTAATTTTGTGTCAAAACGTTCCTAATTAAAACTTTGATATAATTCTCTTTATTATTATCCTAACTAGCGCTCTAACTTACGCTCAAAGCTACTAATACTATATATAGGCATGAAGGCAATGAATCAAACATTTGTACTGGCGATATATCGTAATGCTCTACTTATATCACTTTAGAATTATTTAAAAATGGCACTAAAAAGACACGTTAACAAACGCCGGCTGTCAACGAACGCACGTTTAAACACTTATAGTTGAGAAAATTATTACATCAAAATTGGAAATAAATACACCAAAATTGGTTTGTGTGTGAGTTTTATCATAAGCGTTGTGACATAGTGTTGTTTACGCGAGAATCGCGCAGTGCCGGCGGGCTGGCGGCTTGGCTTGGCCGAGGCTTGAGACTGCCAGCGAGTCGCAAGTGACGTCAGGGTATGAGCATATACTCCGCGCATGCGTGCCCATACCGTGTGACATGGCCCTTATCAAAACTTTCTGATACTAAGTTTAGGAGTTGGGTAACTGCTGGTGGCAGGTTTTTTGCCGAAATTCCTGATGGACGGGAAAGTTGCTGTTGCGGTTTTGCTTAAAACTTTATAATTATATTAGCAGACAAAAACAGATGGGAAATCAAAAACTAGTTTAAATGTAGCTTTTAAAATACTGACTTGATTATTTTCACTCTATTTTTAAGGTATTTATGGGTTATACCTACTATTCTACTTTTGGGCAAAGGCATATATAGTTAATGTCTGTTATTTTTATTCAATTATTTTTTATCTGAAAACTTAAATACATAAAAAAACGTAATAACAACATAAAAACGTAAACGTATTTTTTTTCTTTAACATTTACAGTTTGAGCAAGTAGATATTCCTTTCTTTTTTTTGAAAAAGTTGCCAGTAGAACAAGTGGCAAAATATTTGTTTTTATTAAACCGACTTTCATTTCGCAAGAAGAGATAAATTTCCTGCACTCGCTAGGTACATTTCTGTTTATAACTCTAAAGATCCTTATTAGTTCCCTCAATTTTTTTTATGGGACCATCTCAGGAATACACTCTTGCAAATATAATAAAAAAATACAATAATAATAATAAATAAATAATAATAATATATCCCTGGACATTCCACAAAGCGTCATCTAGTCCTAAGCTAAACATTTTAATGCTTGTGTTATGGTAACCAGCTGTCCTAGCCATGTTACATTTCGACAATCGCTTTTAATTAGAAATTAAAAAAAATGTATAGGAATTGACATTCGATGACGAAAACTCGAGCGATCAGAAATGTCAAATCAAAGGTGTAGCGATGGTAGAAAGAAAATAGATACGATACATTTGTCACTTGTCTACGCACTCAGATGACTGATATACTACATAGAAACATTTTTTTTTGCAAATACATACATAATATTTTACATAGAAAACAACTAGACACGAAACAAATATTTGCAGATCATACAAACATTTGTCCCGTAGCGGGGATCGAACCCGCAACCTCTGCGTCTCAGGCGGGCTTTCGCCCACTGTGCCACAGAGCTCGTCATAATACAAACAGTGAAACATAGAATCTCCTACTATTTTAAAGTCTGTTAAAAAACGGCTCCTTTATCAAAATAAAGAACAATTAGGCAAGACAACCATCACTTTACATTACAGGCTTATCCAAAGCTTTTAAGTCTAACTTTTATTCTCAATCCCAAACTCAGCCCTTTTGCCTGTAACCACGTGACCGTGACCCAGCAAAATGGAGTCTTTACCCTCAATACATCGCCACAAAGGGCATATTACACCCTAAACACACAGTGCAATAGAACTTACAAAGCATTATAGACGTTCTTGCTAGATACGTAAGACTATTATAGCGTGGGTTCATGGTGTTGGATTAGGATGAGATTTGTAGTGTATTTGTAGACTTGTTTTATGGAGGATGAATAATATTTATTCATTATAAATGAAAAATCTTACTAAAAGTTAACGGCTCCGACTGGATGTCTGGAATGAAAAATCTTCACTTGCATCTATGAAGGTTCGACCTTCATAGATGCAAGTGAAGATTTTTCATTTTCATTCACACTATAAAAATATTTATTTAACATCAATGACCCTAATAAACTAAGATTGTATTTACATATTTTTTATGTATTCATTTAATTTATTCGTTCTAAGCGGACTTTTATCTGCAAGATTCGGTAGCCAATCTCTCAAATTTGTATATACATAAAATATGTATATACAAATTTGTAGGTAGGCAGGGATTTTTTAGTATCAAGTTAAATATATATTTTAATATTATATATTATTTGAATGATACTTGTACCATGCATAGATTGTGACCAATTATTTAAAGCTCACCAATATTTGAGACTCTAAAATCAATATAAATAAAATACTATTCTTAAGTAGTTCATAAAAAAGAATTTTTCGTACACTGTTATTTTAAACTAAGCAACAATTTCAATATATAGTCACACAATACAATGAATATTCAGCATCTATGTATATTGTACACTATGAAACATATTATATATACGATGAAACATACATAATTATTTACATTTACTATGATATTTTCAAAAAAAAATATAAGTAATTATATTAATCTTAAGAAACATTCAGCCTTCGATTCAAAGGCAATATTTCAGAACGTTAAGCATCGAAAACAGAACATAAAAATATCTACGTCTGACTGTCACGTATACTGTCTAACTAAACGGTTAATAAAATGTCTACAGCTGCTACGGCGTAGCAGCGTAGCACGTTGCTACGATAGTTGAGCGAACCTTGAACGGTGAAATAGTAGTATTTAGACATCAAATCTTTTACAAATATTGTTTGTAATTGTATAAATAATAATATATTCCTAAGAAGTTTAAACAGAACAATAGCAGAATCTGAGAATCTAGTAAATCTTTAAAAAATATGATTATTTTGATGTTATTTTTTACAAAGAATTACGTTCTTATTACATATTAACATTAAGAGACTTCCAAACTAGTTAAACACTATTAAAAGGAGCTAATAGTGGCAATTCGGAGTGTCGGAAAAGCTAAACTAAACTAACTAAAATTAATGCCATCCTTTTTATTCCCATCGCTAAGTTTAGCTTTTGCGATACTCCGAATTGCCAATAATTATATCCGGGTAAATCACAACTTAATAACCTAAGAACTAATAAGAAACTTAAATCTTTTTTTTTATAACTTTTCATTGATTTTTTTACCTAGCCATAGAACAAAGGTTTATTACACAAATACTGATTCTTAATAATAAAAGTACAGCACCAAAAGCACAGCGTAAACGTACAGCAAAAACAATTTTTTTGTGGTTTATCTTCTTGCCAACAATTAAATTATTTTTTCAGGCATTCATGTCATTAAAAACTTAAAAAAATGTAGTAAGTAGGTAAGTATATGAATGATTCCATAAAATTACAAAACAATTTCTTACTTATCTCTAGTCTGGGAAATTAACCAACAGATCTCACGATCAATCTTGACACCAATCTAACACGTTCTCTTTCCTACTGTGTTTGAAGTTTATTGACCTAAAAGAAATTTCATAATAAAAACATATTCAATCGTTCGTTTGTATGAGCAAGTGGCCAACTCTGGTGACGGAGTTTTTAGGCCGTCTAAAGGCCTCCGTCATGGCTTAACGACTTTAAAAGCCGGGACCGACAATTTAACGTGCCATCCGAAGCACGGAAGCGCTCAGCTAATAATATAATGCCACTTGCGGTCACCCATCCAAGTTGTGACCGCTCAGAACGTTGCTTAACTTCGACGATCTATCAAGGACCTCTTTGCAAGCTTTGCCACGAGCGCTTCAGCATCTAAAAATTGCATTAAGATCTGAAAAAAATGTCTACCGCTCCCTGGGATACAGTCGTGATCATATTTCTATTTTCTATTTCTTTCCAGAATAACATTAGACTTCATCACACAATATTAGTTTATCGGTACCTACAAGCTTTGACGTGAAAGCATAGTATTACTACCATGTTTTTAATGTAGTAGTTTTTTTTTTTTTTTTTTTTTTTTTTTTTTTATTAACCTGTTATGTCCCACTGCTGAGCAAAGGTCTCCCCCAAAATCCTCCACTGACCCCTGTCTTTGGCGATCTCCCACCACTCCTTCTCAAACACGTCAAGATCGTCCCGCCAACGCCTTCTCGGCCGGCCTCGTCGTCGCCTACCGTTCTCGGGCACCCAAGAAGTAACAGTGTTTGTCCACTTCTCGGGTTGCATCCGGCTAACATGACCTGCCCAGTCCCACTTGAGCTTTGCTGTTATGCTCCCAACATCGGCAATGCCAGTCATCGAACGCAGCATTGTATTACGCACCCGATCTACTCGTTTAAAACCTAAAATGCTGCGTTCCATTGCCCTCTGGCAAATCTTAAGTCTAGACTTCTGAAACTCGGTCAGCGACCATGTCTGCGCACCGTAGGTTAGGACAGGCAGGATGCACATGTCGATGAGTTGGCGCTTTAGTGTCATTGGAAGGTCGCCCTTCATGTGCTCCTTCAAGGACCAGTAGCTCTTCCAGGCATTCTCGATACGACGATCGATTTCCTTGTCTTGCCTGTTTTCGAAGCTTGCTATCTGGCCCAAGTAGATATACTCATCGACATATTGCAGTTCTTGCCCGTCTACCTCGACCCTACGTTTCGTGCTGTTAGACATTATCTGCGTTTTGGACCGGTTCATCTGTAGTCCAGCCTCAAGACTTGCCGTGCTCAGTTCTTGGAGCATCTGTTGTAGTTCCTGTGATGTTGGAGCAAAAAGTACTATGTCGTCCGCAAAGCGCAAATTTGTTAGGCGTTTGCCTCCGACGACAATTCCCTTTGTACTCCAAGATCCTGCCAAAGTTTTAAAAATTTCTTCTAAAGCGCTTGTGAACAAAATGGGTGAGAGCGGGTCACCCTGCTTCACACCTTTCTGAATATTAAACGATGGTCCATTCTTATGTAATTTAATGTTTGCAGAACTATGGTTATAAATGTAGTAGTAATAAAAAAATATACCCCCACTACACTATCACTAGTGGCAATTCTGAGTGTCGCAAAAGATAAACTAAGCTAACTAAAATTGTTGCCGTCCCTTTCATAGCGATGGGAATAAAAAGGATGGCAATAGTTTTAGTTAGGTTAGTTTAGCTTTTGCGACACTCCGAATTGCCCCCACTATCTATCTACATAATATAAAAAAAATCAAAAAAAAAGAAAAAAGAGTTTCTTTCAGATCTTAATGCAATTTTTAGATCCTTTCGAAGATGTCTAAGGGGGTAGTCAGAGGTATGTATAAATACATGTTTGGTACATACCCACTTCTTACAGAAATTAACTTAACTAATAACTAATATAAACATTGAAATAAATCATGTTTTAATGACTGTGTTGGATAAATGGATTAGTATCTCGACTTTCTTATAGAATAAGGTCGTGAGTCTATGGATTTTTCGTTTAGAAAAATATATAATTATGCGCATAAACACAAGCTCTGAACGGTGTAGGAAGTAGCTTTCTAATAGCGTGGATGAGCTTGCAACTCACGTATGAAATGTTAACTTCTGCAAAATGTGTGTATGAACCAAATATGTATTTGGACATACCTCTGACTACCCTTAGACATTTTCAAAGGAACTAAAATAACTAAAAAGATATAAAAAAAATTGTCCTCCGCACCTTGGGACTAACCATTCTACACTAGGAAATGAACCGACACTTTTCACGATCATTCAATCTCTACACTAAAGCGGTTCAAAATCGCTCTCTTTCATTCTGGGGTTGGGAGGCAACCGGTAGAGGGGGAGGGAGGCGTTTGTTGTCCCTTTCTCGTGATCCGAAGTTCACAATTGTGTTACATTTTAAACCCAATCCCGCCCTTCATTTATCTCTTCAGTTACGTTGTTATTAAAATGTAAAGTATAAAAAATATACTTTTTGTACTCTTATTTTAATATAAAAAAATATTTACTTGATCCCTGATTACTCAAAGACGCCTAGTGATAAAAATAAATAATTGACAATAAATTTAAGTTAAATTGAAAGTCAGAATGATAAATAAGTTTTGTTAATTATGATTAGTTTCATCTTATTTTTTTGTAATCTCAGCTGTTATAACGACAGTCTAATTTTTTTTGCAATATTTCGTAATCGGTATATTATTTCACAAACATTAGATATGATACTGACGGCCAAAAAATATGTAGTACATTGCAAATACTTTATTTTTTTCCACTCATACATTAATTTGGATACCGTTCAACTTTGTCATTTATTATACAAAATTTATAACAAGATACAAAGACCATCGTCAATCAATCGCCCACGCTCGCCTACGCGGTAGAAAGCTTAATATAAGAGGCACGTCGTCGCGTCTTTACTTATAAATCTATGCATATATTATGAAACGTATTCAGCTGAAGAAGATAATGTAGGTACCATGTAAGAGTAACAGTTATTCCTAATATCTTCTCCAATACGCCTTTTTTTATTATTTCAATCAACAATATAACAGTATTTTCAAAACAATATTCGAGTACAGTACCATCAATGATACTAGTGATACTACTTTATATCGCCAGTACAATCGATGGTACAATCACATGGTACAATCGATGGTACTTTACATCGATAGTACATAAAAATACAGCCTTTTATGAAAATGTCACATCACTAATTTGTTCCTAACTAGGACACATTTTACACATAGCAGATACTTTTAGTAAATCAACTAAAACAATGTTCGGGCTATATGGTTTAAACACGTTAACTAAAAATCATGTAGCCAACTAAAAACTGAAACATTCAGAGTTTTCAAAACATCAATAAATACTGCTTAGTCAGAATATTTCAGCAGCGACAGAAACGGATACATGAAAAATTATTATGGCGCACATCGAGACACCCAAATCCTCCATCATTGTATCCTATTCCTAATCAAAACCGGACCCCGAACGTGATCGCACTGTAAAACGTAACTCCTACAACAACGCGTTGTGTTAAGCTTGTGCGCCACTGAAAGATTAAATAAATAAATAAAAATAAATATCCTAGCACATTCCACACAGCGTCATCTAGTCCCAAGCTAAGCAATTTAATGCTTAACCAGATGACTGATAAACTAAATAAACGATTTTTTTTTTAAATATATACATTAATTATACATAGAAAACACCCAGACTGGAAACAAATATTTGCAGATCATGCAAACATTTCTCCCGCGGTAGGAATCGAACCCGCAACCTCTGCGTCTCAGGCGAGCCTTCGCCCACTGAGCCACAGAGGTCGTCACTATCTCACGCCACAAAATATTTTTACTTCAAATATACGGAAATAACTAATTTCACTGCGTAGGGGTAGTCAGTCAAAGGCATGTCCAAATACATATTTGGTACATCTTGGGAAAAGTCGTGTTTCATTTGTTTACTACGTAGGGTTGAAAAACCTGTTTTGTTTGAATTTGTTGTGGTACGTGTTAGCTATCTCAAAAAAAAAAAGTTATCTCGTAATTATAAGCGCGAGAAACGATACTAATTGTTCTTTTTCTATCAATCCTAACCTTTGATTTGACTCTTCTACCGCGTATCTTTTCGTTATCAAATGCCAATTCCTATAAAATGATTTTGTGAGACTTAAATCCTAAAAACAAATTATATCAAAGTTGTTGTAGCTTCACATTATTATAGCCGTCTGTATACAACAAGCATAGAGCCAGGCGATGGAGGTAATTAAGTAAGGCGGGCCCGTTGATTGACGGACGGCTGATTGCCGACCGTCTGCATCTCCCATCATTCTATATCTGTGGTTTCTGTTTGGGAATGAAAATCGAATGGCTTTGTACCATCTAAAATAATATAACAAATTGGAATGGATTATTTGTTGAACGCGCTAATCTCTGAAACTACCGGTCGGATTTGAATAAAATATTCTGTAAGTACTTAATAGGACTTTTTTTTTGAGGTATAGGTTATTCAAGACTAAATTAAATTGTGGGTGAATCTACTGGGTATATCAAATCTATACTTTAGTGAAGATAATTAAGTTATAAATATTATAATCGAACATGAGTCGATCATTAAACAGCAATATTAAATCTTATTAGAAAACTAACTTTTGCTTAAAAGAACTATGCTGAAAAGTTATTCAAATATATTCCCTAAAAATCCAAAGGGAAAAAGACAGCATAAGTGAAGAAAAGAACAAATATGCGCCTCCGTTTAGAAAAACGTAGGCAATTGACCCATTTCATACCTGTGAATGCTACGATCGTGCTACGGGTGCTACGGTGCTACGCTGCTACCTCGTCCTCGTAGCAATCAGTTGGAGGTAGTATTAAAAAAAGTAAGCCCCTATAAGCAAGTAACCAACTCTGGTGACGGGGTTTTAGACCGCCTAAATTTTCATTCATTATTTATCTATTCTATATTTCAACTGGGATGGGCGGCATTTGGCAAACTAAAAATAGTTTTCAAATGCAAAAGACTTCCACAATCCCTAAAAAACTAAGGTTTTTAATCAGTGCGTTCTTCCAGCAATGACTTATGGCTGCGAAACGTGGTCGTTAAAGGTAAAAACCATCCAGAGGCTTGAAGTTACTCAAAGAGCTATGGAGCGGATTATGCTTGCAATATCTCTACGAGATAAAGTCCGCAACACCATTATCCGATAGCGCACCAAAGTGGTAAACGTAGGATACCGCTTTGCTAAACTGAAGTGGGCTTGGGCCGGACATGTCTGCAGACGCGGAGACGGAGCAAATCCGTGCTAGAGTGGAGACCGCGGCTCGGTAAGAGGAGCGCTGGCAGACCATCCACCCGATGGTCTGATGATATTAAAGCCCATGCTGGGACAGACTGGACCAGAAAGACTAGTGATAGAGCAGTGTGGAGAAAAATTAGAGAGGCATACGCCCTGCAGTGGGCAAATATATGCTGAAGAAGAAGAAGAAGATTTATCTATTACATCTGTAAATGCTTGTTGAGTTACTGCATAAAATAGCAATGTTTCAACTCCGCACTAACATTTTAAAAACATGTAGAACAGCTACATCATTTGACCTTTATTTTAATGCAAACTTTTTTGACATTTTCCATACATAAATATTTATGTGTAGCCTCGTTTATCGGTGTATGAGTGGGAGTTCTTATGTAAATCTAACGCCACACATACATGCATAATTTTATTGACAGTATTTTGTGCGTATTCAATTTTGAGCTGTACGCCATTGTGATAGAGACGTGGTGTGTTAATGTAAAATTTAGGTATTTTTAACGAATGAGTAGGCAGGTTCAAAGAATATTGTAGCGAAAAACAAACCTAAAAAATGACACCCCGTTTTCTGCTCGATTAAACGAAAACTGTTGCTCATACGAGCGTATTGGTTGGCTTTTGATAATCTGATACGATGTAGATGAGGACATTATTGATTATTTACAGCAAATAAAAAAATAATTAATTCACTGAATTATTATCATTTTCATTCATTTTTGATACTCTACAAAATATATACAATTTATGTCTTCTTCCTGGTTTGTCTATTTATTACAAATAGTACCAACTTTATTTTTAACATTCCAATTCTAATGAGTGTTGAAAGTAAAATAAAAAAAAACTTACAATATAAGCAAAATCTAATCATTGTTATTAAATAATTGATAAGAATCTATGCTATATCACAGCAAAAGATTAGCCTGGCACCATACAACTGGTACCAATCAATATTCATTTGCATGTAGATAGTTGTATGAGTAAAAATAGACCAAATACAAGTGGCAAAATTATTTTTTATTAGAACTACTTCATTTATGTAAAAAGACAATAATTTTGAGCACTTTTGGCTCATTTTTGTTCATAACTCCAAAGATTAGGATAATCAGATACTCAAAAATGTTTAATGGAGCCACCTCGGATGTATACTCTTTCAAACAAAAACAAATTTTCAAAATTTGTCTACTATTGACGGAATATTCGTTAAAAATAAATAACATACATAAAATAAAATACATAAAGTGGAATATAGAATCTTCTTCTTTTACTAAGTCGGTTAAAAAAACTCTGAGATGACGGCTGATAGAAGGAAATGGGAGGATAACTCATTGCCCCAATGGAACAAGGGCAGGAAAGTGATGATTATATTTATTTGAAATCACAAAACACCATTAAAATCCTACCGAGGCAGGACCGTCACGTCGTCACTGACATTACGTCACCACTTAACCCTTCCATTCCGTTGGTAATTATCGCGACCCAAGTGTCATTTCGTCCATTCCGGCACAAAAACCCTATATTTTATGTTGCGAATTCATTTGAAAGAAACAACCTTCCGTTCCCTTGATAATGTCTTTCGCTTTGTAAAGACTTTTTTAGAAACATTTTATACCTTTGTTGAAATTGTATAACAAAAGAAATAAACCTAAATTTTAACGCTCTCTGTTATATATTATTAAAATATCATTAAATATGTTATCCACGAGATATTTTTTTTATGAACACGTTATAAATTAACCTGCCATAGCCCAAAACATTTGAATGCTATCATATTATATTACACCGGACACGTTTTTTTTCATTGGATTGTTATGACACACCATTCCTCACTGATACCCCGGCAACAAAATAAAATAATCACTCGCCCCGACTGTCCCTTCACTCTATGGTGTTATTAAATTTTATGTCCTCTCTCCCCACTCATAATTCCACCCCTACTTATTGTAATTGCTTTTTTAAGGTTGTTATAATGATGGTCGGATTTTTGTGTTGGAAGGAATTTTGATTCGTTTTTTACGGTCGTTAAAGAGCGAACATCACTGAAATAAAATAACATAAATAAAATAGAGTTATTTTTTGACATTGACCAAGAATAATGAAACATTTAGTTCATAATCCAATCAATGCTTTGAATTTTATGTGATGTTATAGTGTATGGCATAGTGTAAAGTCGAATCAGCATAATTAAAAGTTTACAACAGTGCTTTGAAATAACGATACAGTAAATTAATAGAACATGGGTCACGCGCGAGTCTATTATTCTGAAAAATACATCAAAAGTATAGAATAACGATGTAAACTCATCGTATTATACTCCTTTTCCATAACATAAATAATTTTAAGACATCATTTTGTTCAGTCAGGGTTTTTTTTTCTATATTCGAATTGTCATAAGAACTCGTTGTCAAAATTCAAAACCATCAACTTTAAATCGAAGGAAGACCTACATCACAATCAAATTCACTTACACGAGCAAAAACCGTACAAGATGGCGCTCATAAAAAAACAAACAAAACACTAAATTACTCCCACTAGCTGCACCAAACAAGCCGCTGTAATCCCATTTAAAATAAAACATTTAGGCTTACGTATGTAACCGAGCGAAAATGCAACAAAACCGAAATAATTTTTCAATTTCAGCATGCAAGAACTACTCATAACATGTTTTGCAGCTTTTTGTGTGCACAATTTCACTTTAGACACAGTTTCTAAGAGAACGGTTCGGTTCTTGTAGAATAAGTCTAAAATTTAAGTCGTGTTCATGAGTTTTTAGTTGTTGTTTGTAACGAAAAAAAATAGTATTATAATACTCGTATTTTGCTGGGTATCAATATTTTAGATAGCACTTAATAAAGTTTCTTATTATCAGATACGAAAAATAAAAAACACGGAAAAAATAATGGGTTCGGAAAAATCAGTTCATAAATTCAGTTTCTAACCTTTTTTGTGAAAATTTTATCACCATCCCCGTTTTGAGACCGAGAGATGTTTTACTTCTATAGACCAAAATTTCAAACACCAAGCAATCTATGCAAGTTCTTTATAGTAAATAATATAATTGAACCAGTTTGTTTACCTCTAAGCTACTCAAGCTTTATTTGTACTGTCGCACGCAAACTGTTTTGACTGCGGGCGAAAAATTTGTCGCGGCGAGTTTTTATTAGTCGTTTACTCTTCGAATCGCGAATTCCATATTCGGTGTTATACGGTGTGGATTGCCCTTAATACTGTGTACTTTGCGAGTAATGATTTTCGAGCACGACATTACGTTATGATGAATGTGAGCAATTTTCTGTTTGCTTGTAACGTTTTCTTTGTTCATAAGTAACTCGTGATAAGTTAGACTTGTTTACAACTTATTTCAAGGTGCTTTTAGGTAAGTACAATACGTACTTTTAGGACTTCTCTTGTATTATTTAAATACGTTTTAAAGAAAATTTTATAGTCATTTTTGTGATCAAGTTTTATAACTTTTTTTTTATAAATTTATTTGATGACCTCTGTGGCGTGTTGAGACCCACCTGAGACGCAGAATGTTGTGGGTTCGATCCACGCTACTGGAGTTGTATGTTCTGCATATATTTGCTCTTGGTTTGGGTGTTTTTAAAATATTATGTAGATTGTACGTATAAAAAAATGTATTAAAGTTGTATATAAGTCATTCGGATTACTTATGTACTATTTTTATACATAACCATAACGGGACTTGATGACGCTGTGTGAAATGCTCAAGGATATTTTATATTAATTTAACCACTTTTACGCTCTACGCTATGCTACTATATACAGGAAAAACTACTCAAAATTTTACAAAAAAATAGAGAATCAGGCCTTGATTGTACAGCTAAGATTGATTTTCTAGGGTTACTCAATCGCAAAGACGTACCAAAGGGTCAGGGCAATCAAATGTCATGGGGGTGGGGACGCAATCAACTACAAGGCTTCACGGCTTACACCCGATCTCACATCTTCTATGTTGACGTTATTGCTATGAAGCTGATATTAAAGTAACAGCCACATAAGATATTTGATAAAGATATATAATTTGTAGGTTTTGATATGACATTGTTAAGAAATATATAAAAAATTTAGTTTTTTTGTTCATATTACTCGAAATCTTGAGCAATTTTTCTGCACAATTTTTTGTGATGACCCCAAAATGATTGTTATGATGTAATTTTTTTTCAAATTATAAAATTTGTAAGTTCTCTTAAAATATGCATTTTTAAACACAAATTAAAAAGGTAAGTACTTTCGTTCACACCTCGACACTTGCTCAAATGCAAATGAAACTTAGTGAGACTATAAATTTGCACTTAAATTTTGTCACGCATATACTACTCGCATGTAAAACCTTGTTACGCCATCCGTCACAAAAGTATCACGTTACGAAAGCACACGATACGCTTTGCAACTTTATAATTTTTTGCTGCAAAGTTGTTTTAATAAAGCAGCGTGTTTTTATGATAAAATGTAAATCTTTACAAAATATGCAATTGATATACCTATCGAACTGACTAATAATACGTAGATTTGAAATTCTGACTACTTTAACATTTTTAAATTGTGTAAAGTACTAAGCATATAAAATTTTTGAATCTATTTAAAAATCAATGCCATATCAGTCTCTCTAAAGACCCATTGATTCTCATTAAAAACCGACCTTTTATTGTTAAGAGTTTAAATAATGATATCAAAATTAATGCAATGTTAGTTATTAAACATAAATAGTTTTCATTTGTGAGTTAAATCAGTTGAAACTTCAAAAATATAATTTACTGGTATTTTCATCACTTTTAAGTTAAAATTGTATAAAAACTTTTCCACTCGAATTCATATTTTATTTCCCAAAGAAAAATGCAGTTTTTAATCTTTGCATGTCGTGACCGTTACTATTTAATTGTTGTTTTGATTTTGATGGACTGGTTTTATTCCTTAGTGGGAGTAGCCAAGCGTTTGCTGTTTCATTTCATTTAAATTGCATAAAAGTGGTCATAAACAATACCACATAAAATATAAAAGTCAAAGGTAATTCTAGGTTTTTTTGAGTATTTTATTACAGTTTTGTTACGCCTAAACTGAGTATTCATTGAAGGAGCGAAATAGGCTCGTAAGTAGAAATCTTTTATTAAAATCTTTTGTTATGCTTTCATTGAAGAGGTAATTTTGAGGTAGACTATTTTTTTTGTTAACAAACGAAAATAAATAATGTTATACCTATTTATGACAGAGTTAAATAAAGCAGAGTTCCTATTTATTATATATTATCCTATTTATTATTTCCTATTTGTTATAATGTTCCTATTTATTTATGTTATGTGTTGTAACTGTGTTTTTTCTTTGTTTTCATTTTTAAATAAAATCATTTTTTAGGGTGATTCAAATAGCTTTTAACGATATCACTAACTATTAGTTACTTAGAGACTAAAACTTACCCTTATGCATGCCAGTGTGTTTGTCCTTCAGCACAGTCAGCTCGTAAATCTTCCCAAACTCCTCAAACATGGGCCTCAGATCCTCCTCCTCTAGATGACGAGGGATCTGGCCAATGAACAGCTTCACAGCATCCTTGCCGGCGCCTGGCGGGGCGCCGGTGATCTCAGAGAGTGTCAGCGGAGAAGATGAAGATCTTTTCTCCTTCACCATGTGGTTGTGGTTGTGGTTGCTATGGACAGGCGTCGCCGGAGCCGACTCCATCATCGGTGTCGGCGGAGGCATGCTGACGTTACTGATTGGAGCTTGCATATTGTACCCAAACAGGATCGGGTTCATACCAAAATTCGTGCCCACCAACATGTCTATCACAGTTACTGAACACTAAAAATCACAATTTTTGTACTATTAGTTCCTATAAATAAGAGTAAATTCGGTTTTTTATGTTAAAGCTGTATTTGTGAGGGCGACGGTGGGGTGGGGGTACGAGTGTGCGTGCGGGGCGCGTCTGTGTGCGTTCCTCTCAGTCACCCCGTAATGCGTAATATTATCGATCCGTATAGTAACTGTTGTACACCGTCGACCCCCGTTTTTCTCGACGCGAGATTTATTTAATGTTTTTACACTTAATTTTTGTATTTTATGTTTTTTTTCTACACTTTGTTTCACTTGATATTTTTGCGGGAATTCAGGCGGCTATTTACAGTTATTTACAACACACATTTAGACAGTAAAATATTTGGCACGAATTTACGTTTCACAATAATACTTTTGAGCGGCGTTTCCTTCAGATTGTTCGCGAAAGCCGGGGCGCTGCTTAGGGCGTTATCAAAATAATAATCACACGAAAATGTGTATTATGTTGGTCAATGTTTACACTTGTTAAACGCACGCGGCACTGTTTACAAACAAACCACGGTAAACACAAGTGTTTATATTATTTTTTAACTCACCGTTTAATTGTTAGTACACACAATTTATCACTCACTATCCAGAAAATGTATTTTTGTGTCAAAAAGTTAGCGCACTTACCCAGCGTCGGAAAATTGGCGCGCAAATTTCCACACTCACTAAAATATATTTACACTTAACTAACTTACTCTAAAGCACGATACGACGACGAACTATGACGTGACGCACAACGAAAAGCACAAAACGACACGAACTAAATGAGACAACAAATTTGCCGTGTTCCCGTCTTTATGCCTACATGTCCACTAACCTAAAATTCCCTCCGAGTCCCCTCATAGCGACGCCATGGGGGAGTCTCGAGTCTTGATACGATCCTCCCTTTCGCTCACCCTCGGTAGATTTAGGTACGTATAAATTCGCCCTGTGTGAATAGGTTGATTATTTGGAATTTCTTGTTTAGCCGCGTCTCGTGTTGACGCGTCTGTCGCGTCTGTTTGTACCTAAGTTATGTGGAATATTCCTTTAATTTAAGACAGTGATTTTATTCGAATTGTAAGGCTCTATTTTAGCGAACAACACAGTTTCTGAGTGAAGTTGTGATGTATGCGCAGTTTTTCCGCGTCGATTCCACTTGATTTCTATCTTAATCATACTGGCGCGGTTTAAGAAGAATGTTTACAGTAATTTTTGTTCGGTTTATTAGGAGTAAATATTTTTTTAATACTTACTAAAAAAATAAAGTTACTGCTTCATTTTTAAAATTAATTTGTAAATATTTGAACATTTGCGGTATTCTCACAGGACATAAACCTTGTCCCAACTTTTGATAACTCCTACAATTCCGAAGTTTTTCACCTGGAGAAAGCGAATTCATTACATCGAATTATTAATACACAGCTTAAGTCCGTACCTTAAAAAACTTTCCGCTGAATAATTTAGAAAACCGACACGCTTAGGATCCTGCCGTAAAACGTAGCACAAAATTCGGTAAAAGCTCTTCAATGCTTGGTCGGACTATAATTCAAGCCCCGAAAATAGCGAAGGGGATGGCCCCTACCCCGCGCCCTGCCCCCGCAGCTGCCAACCTCAGTTGCGATGATTTTCGCACGCAGCTTCTAATGGTTGTTTTGAAAAAAATTAAAGGAAATTCCCCTCAAAATTTCCGGATGTTGGCCGTGAATTCAGAGTTTACAATTCACGAGTGTAGCGCCAAATTGTTATTGAAAATGACGAACCTTATTTTTGTTTGTAAATTTCAATTTATCGGTGCTATTGAACAGATGGATTTATTCAGTTCAAGTATTTTTTTCGTTATAATACTTTTTCGTTCTCGCAGTTTATAACTTATGTTTAAATTTTGATTGAAAATGATTGTTGTTTGTAAATATAAAAATATTTATATACGCTTTTTTAGAATAGAAAAGATTTAGGTCAGATATTTTTCTCTCTTGATATTTTTGTACACCTTTTCTAAAAGCTTTGGAACACTTTGTGAATAGAAACATGAAACGAATAGTTCCATTCCTTTTAAATTAAAACACGCCGTAGAATAATTTTAGGCTCATTTACATATTTTGGGACACGTTTGAGTATGATGTTAAACTAGTGTTGTGTTTATGAACATACGTGCCGTCTGTGGTTTGCATCTACATAGTTGACGTCGTAATAAGAAAAGGAATTCTAGCGACAAAATTTCTACATTTATCAAATCAAATCAAAAATTATTTATTCAGTAAAGGCAAGTTGAAAATACATGGGTTGGGAGCCCTTCTTTTAAGTTTGTTATAATCTGGTTAGGTACGAGTACATACCTTTATGAATTTATTGCCTTTTATATTAATTTTTTTTAGAAATTAAACAAGATAAAAATCTTTGTTATAATACTAAAAAACACTTTATATTTATAACAAATTTTAAGCTCGGTGTGACATCTTATTCAATTTATTAAATAAATGCTGATAGGAGCAACAATTTTACGAACATTTAATTACTTTTATGTAACTTACATAATTATGGCGAGATAAATCAGATATATTAAATATTTAAATAAGATAAAATTAAATATTTTTAAAATAAAATTATAAAGTTTAATGATTGTATTTATGATTTAATTTTAATTTTATAAGCTTTGGATTTGATCAGTCTTCTTACCGTTCTATCTTCATCTATCTTGATATGTTATTGTGATTTGTGTGTAAATTATTTCTATACTATTCATTTAAATAAAACATTATTTTCCGTCAATATAAGCAAACAATTCAACATTAATGTTTTTATTTTATACTTATTAAAGTATATTAAATAAGTATAAGTAAGTATTATAAAAAAATTGCATGTAATCAAATTAGATATTAGATACAGGTAAAATAATGCTACAAACATCTAATTTTCAAATAGAAATCCATATGAGTGCAGATCATTTTACTAAAAGGTTCTGCACGCGAATATGACTGAGATGCTAAATAAATAGTGTCGTATTTAGGAAATGTTGCTACATTTTGGGGCGTGTGGTTTGTATCTCGTTGGCTCGTTCGGGATTGTACTCGTGGAGAATGAAACACTTGCCTGGGTTCGGTACTGTATTTTTGGATAGTTTTTAGCATTTTTGGTCGGCTCAGTTTTTATACTTTTTTATAATGTTAGGGGAAAAAAGGCTTATAAATCTGCAAACTACATGTATATTTTGTCTTGAAAACTGTTAAAAAAAACAAATTAATAGGATGAAACGTCTATTGATAATTACTGGTACAGCTTAGTTTTAAAAATATTCAAAATTGTAACTGAATTAAATATTTAAGAGATATTTTATACAGAATAGTACAACCTCATTACAATTCTTTTTTAATAAGGTGTATCACTTTATGAAAAATAATTAAGATTTCCTTCCATCAGAATTTATTTTTAATGATATAATGTAGATAAACTTATGTTAGTAAAATTGCAGGTAACATTTGATACTGACTGTACATTACCAAACGCTACCTAATTGATACATAGTAGCAGCGACCTCAGTGGCTACGCCACTTCCGCGCTAATGCTACGGGCTACGAGCTACGGGCTACGAGGCTACAAGTTACACTCAATAATGCTACGCGGTTTTAGTGGAGAGTTCTCATACCATTATGAGTTTATGTTGATACTGTTTTGAATAACGAACGTTCGATTGTGGAGATATTTACCTAAATGTCAGTCTTAACTAGTCTTTGAGTCATGACTCGTCCCCAGGCGACTAGCTTAAGTTGGCCACTAGCTTATACAAACTTAATAATTATATCTTATTAATAAACAAGGTAAAAATTTAAATTTTATTTTAGCTATTTCATAAAAGGGCTTAAAGGACTGTTGTAGCGTTGGTAAATAATATCTATGATAACAGCAATGCTGCTGTATATTCTAAACTATAATGGGAATATTTTTTATAATAATTTACATATTTTTTTATTAACTTTCGACGAATCGAATAGTCTAATGGACAATTATTTTATATTTAACCATTATCATCTCCTTTCACTAGATACAAATTACTTTAAAACTTTACTGAATTAGTACCATTATTCATCACAATTTAAAACAAAGATAACCCACGTCTATCAAATTATATCACCAAGCAATAGAGGAAACCAGATGATGTTGAAAGTGGAATGAAAACGAAACTAAAACCCAACTATACGAGTTCCAATATCAGTTTTCCTCGCCGAATCAGTGCCAAATTCACCCCTATCAAATGCGATGGCGGCGCACCCCGTTATAATTTCGCAAGGGACTGCTCCCCAGCCACCATTCTGTATATCCAGAGAGCAGAAAAAAAATTGAGATAGCAGGACGACATGTACTTAGATCAAAAGGTAATTGAAATAAAAAAATATATACTGTGAAGTGAGCTTATATTATTTATGAAACTGTCGCATTACGCAGACAGATTATTTACTCGTTTATATACGATAATCGCTTATTAATCATCTCAGAAAATAAGAATTATATATTGTTAAAAATAGTAGTCAAAACAGTTTTGGGATATGAGAATGCAAAAAAGCATTAGGCACTATATTATGTTATTTATGAACTTCTTTAGTGTCTACCTTAAGCTTTGGACGTCGCGTTAGATTACTTAAACTTTAACCATGTTTCACAAAATAAAAGCATTAGCATCATTCAAATTTAAATTAATGAATATTTAAAACCTTTTGATATATATGAACAGGCATTAGAATCACCTAGCATGTAAAACGAAACTTAAGTGATCCTTGAGGTCCTACACTACAAGAATAAATGTTTTTTCTTTCTTTCTTTCTTTCTATTTTTTTATAAATTTGAAAAACGAAAGATACTAAACATTTTATTTACACTTCTACTCCATTTTTCTGTTCTATGGCACGATCAAAGCACTATTGTGTGCTCTGTGGCAACGCCTCCGGCCACTTTCTGTTTTGGGATCTGTTTATTACCAGGAAAAGTCCCTGTGTACATTCTGCCGAGCAGTAAACACAATCTAAAAAGCCAAACAATATCTTTGTTTGATAGTCATTAATTAAAATATTCATAAAATAGCGATGGGTAAGAGAGTAATTATTAAATAAGTACTTAAAAAAATTTTTACAAATCAACACAACATATAAAAATATTACAAAATAAGTAACAAATTGAAATAGGCTTTTAGAAACGATTTTTAACAAAAATCTAAAGCAAAGGTCAGTGTGTGATGGAAAGAACTAAACACGTTTGTTTAGAGAATAATAATATGTCATCATGACTTGCATCGTCTAAACAAAAGTTGCTTACCATTATTGAACGTCAATCAGGTACACGTATTTATTGCACTTAATGATTGCTCTGGTACGTACAAGAAAACGTCAATCAAGTGCACATAATTATTGCATTCAATGATTACTCTGGTACACGTACAAGAAAATGGCATCATGTAAATGATGAAATTCAACTTCGACGTCAAAAGCTAGGAGATTTTGTTTTACGAGACTTTCACAAAAAATATTTAACAAAACCAATCCTCGACAAAAGCATGAGCCTTTTTAAAACCCTTCTTTGCTCCTTTAGTTTAGGCCTGTGTCTTGGTAGATCTGTTTTATTGTAAGAGGAGCCATGTTTGTTCTGAGGCTGCACGCATGGGTCTGTGTGGTCGGCTTGTTCACCGTTCACTTGCTTGTTTTCTAAGAAAACCGACTCATCCCTCAATTTTGTTTAGTTTCTCTTGTAGTTTGAAGAGTAAAAGATGTCGATTATTTTGAGCGAACATAACATAAAATGAATCATTTAATAACATGAAATGAATAAACCAAATTCATGTTTAATTTTGTTATTATAATTCATTCAGTATAAATTGCTAAAGAAAGATGGCATGTAATGGGTACCTAAATATTTTTTATTTATAAAATAATATGAGTTGGAAAGGACAAACTATCATTCGTTTATGAGCAAGTGGCCAACTATAGGACAATAGAAAAGGGTAATTAATGGTTTTGTATCGTAACATCGAAATATGGATAATTAGGAACAACACTTTAAAAAACATCAATTTGAAGCAATTTAACGTTGTTAGATAAAATAATAGCAATATATCAAAATACTTTCATAGAACACCCGAAAAAGAAAAAGACTTTCCTATCTCGATTCAAAGATGCTGAGTGCTACAAAAGTAATATTCTTTATCCGAAAGTAAAACCATCAAAATTCAAGTCGCAAGGAATATTTCAGGCCCTCGAACAACTAACAACCTTCGTTGGAACAAACGATCCCTGCCATCGCAGTTTCCCATATTCTATACCTTCACAAATTCGACATAAGTAGGTCACCCACCCTTTGTTCGGTCTTTGCGTCCCCACAGAACATATTATAGAAACCACGCGGAAAATATTCAATGCAATATTTTTGGGACGATACTTTATTATTTTTGGGTCACTAAAATTTTAAACCGTAAAATTATAAGTAACTCTCTCCATACTAACCTAGCCTTCATAAAATCTAAGCAAATAACAAAACGTAATACTCGTCGCGCAAGTTTTATTGTTTTGCCCAAGGTCAGAACTAACTACGGAAAGAAGATGTTTACTTTTGAAGGAGCGCAACTTTATAATAAACTACCCGCAACTATAAAACATGTAAGCTCATTTTACGCATTTAAAAAAGCACTAGGTAACTATATTTGTAGCAATTATTAACTATTAGGTACTTACTATTATAATTAATTAGGATAATCACCTGTGTGTTGGGACAATGCGTAAGGTGAGTAGGTACACCTATTCCTTACTTAATTTGGAATAATATGATAAGTAAATAAATTATACTATATAAACTTCCTACCTATAAGAGTCGAGCGATCAACAAAAAATTGTACCGATAAATTAGTTATTTTTAAATGTTCTCATGTAAGTGACTGTGTCTTTTATGAGAATAAATGTCTTTAAACCTAAACCTAAAACTAGTTTGTAATAATTTGTAATTTAGTAGATCACCTCGCAAATTTAGACTATGACTTAACATTAATTATTCGCAACTTTGTACATTGAAGAAATAAGTGAACCAATTTTTAAGGGTAGAAATCTCATATTCATTAGCGAGTAAATTATCATTCTACGTACGAACGATAAGCTAAAAGTGTTAGTATTCTACCCATTAAAATGATATGAACTAGCGACAGGCATCTAAACTTTTTGGATCATAAACTCTCAACTGAATTTGATACTTATAGCTACACGTACAAGGTGTATTTTACATTGAGTGTGGTTCAAAGTGTCATAGTCCAACCCGGTCCTAGCGACCGCAAAGAAATTTACATTTATTTGTCGAGTTTTATGAAATAATGGGAGGGAAAGAGGAGTTTAGTTGCCAACTAGCTACATTGATGTGGTAATTGCTGGAACATTTTTGGAAGTAAAGTGAATGGGACATGAAAAATGCACAACATTTTGATAAAGGAACTCTTTTAAAGTGCCATAATTTAAAATGTTATTGTGCATTTATGAACATCCTTTTATTTGTGTATTATGCCTATTAGTTTTTTTCATTTCAAATAAAATATTAAATTGTTAATTCATATTTATAATATACAAACAGTTCGTTTGTAGAACAGTAACAAGAAAAATAAAAAAAGTACACCTTAATTCATTTCGATTGTAGCTGGACCCCCGGGGATCCATCCATTATAAAAGTCCTTCATTAAAAAATCAAACATGATCATTCTTTGATATGAATCGCACTTGTAAATTAAAAATAATAAAAATAATGTGTTAAAATGACCATCAAATTAAACATACCGGCAATAAAAGTATAAAATCACACCCCAAACGGAAACAATACCATAGCCGGAACAATTCAGTAGTAAAACATTACAACAACACGTGGACCCTCCATCTAAATAAAGCAGTAGACAGTTTTTAGTTCTACGGCGCATGCTATCGCCTTTGACTATACACAAAAGAATTACAAAATAAAATAGGGTAATCAGACAAAGCTAACTTGTATTCGAGAAATAAAGATTTAGACTAGGAAGGTATGATGTTGGTGCAACATTCAATATTAGTATTATCATACTGTTGCATTGATGGACAAAGACATTGAATATGTTAGTATTGATTAAAAGCCTAAATAATTATGTAGTTGTCCGGCTTATATATTTCTTTAATTTGGGCTAAATGACCGACGCGCTGTAAAATATTTACCAATACTTATTTTATTTATCCGAAAAATTGCAGAGTTCGATACAAACAGAGGTCCCTGAAATTTGAAAAAAAGTCTGTATACCCAAAATTCAAGAAACGAGATACAAAAACAAGAATTAATCTGAAAATAACCACGCAATTTTCGTATTTCTTAACATTCTTTAAAACTCACAATTTATTTTTTTAGTTTGTAATACATTATAATAGTTTTATTATATTATAAATAAGCTACTTGTCACATTTTAAAAACAGCCAGTCTATGCTTAGCTGGTCTCAGTACATTACGTGAGTAAAAACGATAAAAATCCCAGAAGCTTTAGTGGTTGTATAATTATATTATAGCAGCCGTGATAATTATCTCAAAATTATTATTGCAATTTCCCGAAATTGGAGCCACTATTTATTTAAAGTGAGTCACTTGAAAATTACAGCAAAATGATAATGCAATGTTTGAATTGATTGAAGAATTAGATTGCTAACGAGTGCAATACAATACCTGCCTCATACCTTCTGTTATCACAATAAGACACAATATTGATGACCTCTGGTGGCGGAGAGTGGTAAACATTTATTTTAAGACTTTTTGACTTTATGATAGGTACTAGGTTCATACAATGACACAACTTCAAACCTAAATGATATGTTATATATATATATCTTCAAGCTTTTATTAATATATGATATGCCTAAAAAATATTTTACTACCAATATAACCACCAACCGGTTTACAGCACGCGCATCTTGACGCGTGGACAAACCCCGGTCATTGAACCGTAGGGTGCAAACTTGGGGTGATCTCAGATCACGTGATCGATCCTTTTTTCTCCCAATAAATTGCGATTAGGGACGGTTTTTGGTTACGTAACAGGTGGCAGTGGTCTCATCTCATATTTTTATAACATATCACACATTGTGTAGACAAGTTCTTGATTATTGTTAGGTAATGATTTGAATGTACAATATTTTTTATACTGTATATAAAATCTAGGCAATACCGTGCCCATTTATGACGTAATATCATAGTACCTACCTATACATTACGAATGTCACTATAAAAATAACAAAAATAGTAGCTACTTACAGTTATTGCAATTATAGGGAAACATTTAAATATTTGAAGCATTTATAAATTATTTGTTAATCAATAATATCTAAACGTTGCTAAAACTAACATTCATTTAATAATTTACATTTTGGTTTTAGTTCAATTTACGACCGCGATCACCACAAATGAATTGAAGTTGGCTCGCAAATAGATTTGCAAATATTTCACAATGTTCAATATTAGAGAGTCATCATGAGTTGTATTCAATAATTAATTTCAAATTTATATTTATGGCTCGTGTAACTTGCTATGCACTACCCTAAGAATTATTAGGGTAATGTAAACAAAACCACATCAGATGGACAGCTTATTTTTGGTCACACTTCGTTTTTTAAAAAAGCGAGGATAGTGTGCACGGTCACAGCTTGCCGCCTGCATTTTGTTTGCCTTGCGTTTGCCTTGCGTTTGCGTCAATATATAATTATACATAAGTAGAGCGTAGTAAACGCGCAGTGACTGCGCGTTCGAGAAACGTGTTGTGCCCAGGCTCTTGACAGTTTAATTAGGAACATCACAGAAGGAAAAGTAGAAGAAGGAAGGCAAGAAGGGGAAGACCAAGAATTTACACGAGTCCGGTGCTCTCGATATGATTTTTTCACAGTTTTTGGCATGTATGTGTAAAAATGTTCCAGTTACCAGAATTAATTCCCAATATATCCAATAGAACTTGCTTATGGTACGACGATGATAGGCTTGTCGAAAAAGGGACCTTCTTGAAACTCAAAGTATATTGAATGACTTCACGGAGATCGATCGATCGCGCATTATAGATAAATACGAGTACATAATCAGTAAACGTGTTTCGTTTTTCTGGTGCTAAAATGAGACGGATACAAGCTACTACCTACTGAATAAGCGCGTTCCTTGACCTCCACTGATAGCCTGTTTAAGAAGCTCAATGTCGCAAACAGCCTACGAATGTTATCGAATCGTCTCCCTTGTATTTAAAGCGTCGTGTGGATACGGATGCGTGTGGCGCGGTTCTGAAATATATGGAGTAGTTACTTTATAATTTGAAAGGAATGTTTTGGTGACGACTTAGATTGTTTTATGTATTTTAGTTTATGCGATAGGTAATTTACAGTTTTTCTATAAATAAAGGGTAAGGTAACTTTGAAGTCTATCGCAATTAAATTTGTTAATATTTGAAAGTTTTTATTAAATATTTGCTTTATTATACTGAATTAAACAGTTCAATTGAACAATTGAACTGTTTATTATTTATTTCTCACCCAGTTAGTATTTACTAAGTATTATGTACTAATAAAAATCATGTTCATAAAACAAAATACCAATTTATCCTGGAACTAACGAGATATATTTGACTATTATAATAATATAATTAAACTGTTTTTTTTATTAATTTCTTACCTAGTCATTAATAATAGGTACCTATTAAAAATTATGTTTATAAAATAAAATACTTATTTAGCCTTGAAATAACGATATAAGTATATACAATAACTTGTAAAACATTTATTTTTATCAACAATCATAATTGTTTTTTATTATAGAATTTTTTACCTCATGCCGCTCCATCCCTTTCCTATTCCATCCCCAAAAGTGAGCGGGTAAGAGTAGGGCCGACGGGAGCTTTATTGATTTCCATTACCTACAGAGGGATCCTATACGAGCACTATCACTGTGACATCACATTAACAAAAAAATCTATCAAACCGTAGAAGATCACTTCTGGAGTTATTACGAATCAGAACATACCGGTTATTACCGTTATACCGGTTTTATAAACCTAATTTGAAACACATTTATGTATGATGTGGATGACACTTTAGTAATATTATTTTATCGTACTAAATGCTCCGAAATACTTAATACACCGACACAATAATAGAATTTTGGCTAATGGCTAATGCCCTAATCATGGCATTAGTTGTGGCTGTTTAATGCCAACTCTAATTGTTAAAAAACATTCTGATATGCTGGTTTTGAAAAATGCAATGAATATTTTCAAAGATTTTTCAACTATTGTAAGCTCCATAAAATACGGGTGCTGATAAAAGCCATATTGTTAAAAAACATTGTAGCGAACAAAAAACCATTATAGCGAAAACAAAGAGTTGAATTTCGTTTCATAAGGTGAATTCTATTTGGGAAGGTGACGGAGTGGAATGGAATACGAATTGAGGTATCGAAGCGATGCCATCGGAATTATAAAGAATTTTTCAAATGATGGAGAACAACAAATAATTTGAATGTTTTACACCGACACATGTTTTATACATATTATTTTATAAATGCAAACAGGCAAACGATTGTATAGGATAGGACAACAATATTAGGTATTAGGTGATAGGAGAGTTATTTTCACATTAGTGAAATTAGTAGTAATTTGAATATAAATTTTACTAAAATAGCCATTTTGTATTTTAGCTGAACATAGGCCTCCCTTCGTGTCTGTCATTTACTTCAGTCGTGCGATAGCTTTAGTCATGTGCAGTGCAACCTAAGATCGTGTGAAGGTCGTCTACCCATCTTACTGGTGGATATCACTGGGCAGAAGGCATTTAAATTAAAAAAAACAATACATCTATAAATTAGAAACAATCAGAAACTACTAAATTAATAATGGCAATTCTGGATGTCGCCTAAACTAATTTGACAGCACAAAAATTGATCCTTTTTATTTCGATCGTTATGAAAGGGACGGCAACTTTTCTAGTGCTTTCAAATTAGGTTAGTTAAGTTTTGGTGACATCCAGAATTGCCACTATTATTAGGTTAGAAATTATACCCAATACATTTTCGAAAATCGCTATTCATATCGAATGAAATAAACAAGGGTTCCTTTATTTGTGTAAAAGCGCATCAACAGCAGAAAGCAATTCAGCACCAAATGAAATTCACGAAATGAGTCGATCGCTCAAGACGATAATATCTTGGAGTAAATGGAATGAATTTTAGCCTCAGCTGGGCCTGCGCTGTAAATAATTGATTTTAAAACGTCGAGAATGGAAGCGGAATAAAAATAACCTATCTTTAACCTACTGTGTATTTTATTTTTAAATTATTAGGACAACTTACAGCTAGACAAAGAACATAGAAAAAAACTTAATATGCACCTATTTTTGTAGGTACAGGTTTGCTGAAGGCCAATTAAAAGTTTCCACTTATGTAGGTGGGTTAGATCAAATTGGCATTATGTTTGGTTTTACTTACCTATTACTGACTCAGATGTAGGAGAATCAGTTAATAAACATGGCTAGGTTAGGTAAACTAGCTGCTCCCCGCGGCTTCCCACGCGTGGAAACCAAATAACATTTAGCCTATGCCTTTTCCCAAAGTCTATTCTATATCTGTACCACATTTCCTCAAAATCAGTATGGTGGTTTAAGCGTGAAAGAGTAACAGAGAGACAGACAGAGTTATTTTCGCATTTAAATATTAGTAGGGATAAATGATTAGGTTGTGAAATATAATGTTTAAGTATATAATTTCCAAGTTTGGTGGTGGTATCTCTTACATTATAACTTAAAAACGAGGCTACAATGTAATTGATCGATAAAACAGAATTAGAAATAGGTGGTGTCTGAGGAATTCTCGCTAATAAGGCTGATAATAATAATTCTATGTTATTTAGTTTATGGTGAAGTGTACGAACATTGTAAATAATATTCTAGGACTACCTAAATTTTGTAAAAAAAAAATATCTTATTATTACACAGGCTTCGCTTGCGTATTACTTACTTAACTGGATAAAAGTAGACTATAAATAAATAAATAAAAAAATAAATTTCCTTCATTTTATCTGTGATTTTACTTAATTTTCAGATATTTTATCTGGATTCAAATCGTCGTTGACTGTATTTTTCTGAATAAACATGCTTTTAGAATACCGAGTTTTCTGTATTTTTCGATATAAAAATACAGCAAAATAAGACCCTCAATAAACAACGGACAGTGGCATAACCTGTGGGAGCCATACCGCGATATGAAGGGCCATATTACAACATTTTGTATCTTCTAAAGTTTACAAGATACAAAATGTACAAAATACAAATTAGAATCTAAACCAACGCTAAATGTGAAGGAACTGGATGGTATTTCACAGAAACATGTCAGCTTGGTTATAAATATATATATCAAAAACTACAAGAACTCTTACTAAAAGCACTCTGCATATAATCTAATAGCAGTGACTCGCGGTTTCACCTGCGTAGTTCCCGTCCCGTGGAAATACCGGGATAAAATATAGCCAATGTTACTTAGTAATAATGTAGCTTTCTAATGGTGATAATTTTTTTGAAATCAGTCCAGTAGTTTTTGAGTTTATTCGCTACATACAAAAATACAAATTTTCCTCTTTATAATATTAGTTTAGATTATATCAATATCAGTCTCATGTATACGAAGCTCATACTGCACCACTTTTAAAATATCAATAGAAGGGCCACTTCGAAATATAATATTTGGAAGTGGCCTTTCTCTTTATATTGGTACATAATTGCTTTGCATTTTGGTTCAACATGTTCGTACTAGCTCAAAAGTGAATGCCTATTGGAATGAAAACTTAATAGTGTGTTATGTAAGACTAAATAAAATCCATATTGCTTCAGATTCAGTTTAGGATGAATATGTCCCAAATTAAAATCGAATTCATTGCTTTTCATAAAAGAATAACTGTCGGCAATATCACACAATATCTCCAAATATTTGTTAGGCTTCTATACTCTAGCTTAAAGACTTATAACCTTGAGTGAATAAGGAAAAGGTCATAAAACGGCGGCGTAACTACAACTATATATAGGTGATATAAAGCGCAGACTGCCTCAAGGCGGTATCGCAACGGCCAAGACTACCAACTTAAGCAAAGTGCTTCTTGAAAGCATTTTTATAATGTAGAGATGATAATAGAGCATGGACGTCAGGAGATTTGATCGTAAACGTTTAAGATTGTAGGGAGATGTGGTTGCATTTCTGCTTGTTTGTATTGTACGCTTATGGGAAAGTATATATATATAATATATACAAATTCACACTGTTTTTATATTTACTACTTATTTTTAATTGTCTGCTGGTTCTTATCAAGATTCCTATACGTTTGAGAAAAATATGCAAGGCACCAATCTAATCACGTAAAAACCACACGTTACATAAATTTACGGATTGATTCAAAACCGATACAAGTATTCCTTACGAAAAAGGTTAAATTCAATGGTCAGTGGGTAGTGTGGGTGAAAGCAAAAATTTCCCTTTTTCCAATTTATAAAAGCCAACAGCGCGTATTCCCATTGAAGCACGCATCTTTACCCGCGAATTCCCACAAGTTATTGGCAACGTTTCACTAAACGGTCCGACGATCAAACGAGTTCATTCACAGGATATGGACTATAGCTGGTTCATTTTTTTTTGTTAAGATCATCATCTCAGTAAAATAATTTGGATTAACGATTTATGATAAAAAATATTAATAAAAATCTTGGGGCATCACACAGCTGACACAGCATCATCTAGCCCCAAGCTAAAAAACTTAATGCTTGTGCTATGGAAACCACATGGCTGTTATACTACATTTAAATACACACATATTATTATATATAGAAAACACCCAGACCCGCAACAAATATTTGCAGAACATACAAACATTTGTCCCTTGGTGTCTCAGGCGGATTTAAGTGATGTTTAACGAAACAGAACCTACATTACCTACATAATATAATTTCTTGTTCTTATTTCTAATTCGATATTGTGTAGACTAAGTCCTTAAGCTAACATAAAAGTCGAAAAACGTATAAATCATTTTAATCGTTCAAGAAATTGCAGTAGATTGTATCAGCGGTTCTATGTAGACTGTGTTTCTCTACATTCCGCTGGGTCACTGCGGCTCACATAAACACTTTTGTGAGAACCATCGGCCGGTAATAAAGATAGATTAATACCGTCCTTTCTTGAGTACGAGTGCTTAAATTAAGGTGACCTCCTGATATTCTTTAATATGAGATTAGAGAAAAAAGACAATGTTTTGGTGTGAAAATTATTGTTATTAAATAAGTTTACACTGTCAGCTAAGTATAATAAAAACTAGTTTAACGAGTTTTGAGGTTGACGTGATGAGGCAGGGAACTAGGGTAAGAGAATCGTCTTGAAGCCTCTAATAAGGCTTTATAGACCCTAGCCAAGACCAAGATAGTAAATTGATACAGACGTGACTTTGCGAAAGTCCATCAGATATTGCAAAGGTACTAAAACACTAAATCAGAGATCTGCAAAGAAATCTATAAACTGCATACACTTTTATCGGACTCCTTTCGACCCTGGCAACCAATCACTCTCAAACAAAGAAATAGAACTTTAACTTAAGCTTTTACTTATTTCCTACCGTTTTCCACCACCATAAATCCTCTCACTGAATTATTTATTCCGCAAAAGCTACCGTCCACTTTCAAATGCTCGCATAGGTTACATTTGGATAGAAAACTGGCTACCAACATTTTTTGTTCACAGAACTTATAAATTTTTTTTGCCATTTAGTTTCAAATATTGATACGTCATCTTACACTGCGAATATCACTAATATTATAAAGGTGAAAGTTTGTGTGTGTGTAAGTGTGTACCTAGTGTTTTTACTCCTTCACGTTCAAACGGCTGGACGGATTTGAAGTTTAGAATGAAATTTGGTAATAGGATCGCTTATATCCTGGATACACATAGGTTTTTTTGATCCCAGTATTCCCACGAGAACGGGAACAATTCACCGCAGGGCGCAACTAGTAATAAATATTTTTTCCATCCACAAACAAAAAATATCAACGGTTTTCTGCAAAACGTTGTCCTTAAGCTTAGGGATCGCATAGGGAAGGCATCGTCCGTTAATCTATCTTTATTACTATCGTTTGATAGCGATGAATTCGCACAAAACAAGTGGCCTCAGAAAAGGAGAATAAAATAGCCCTTTTTGTAAATGATGAGCTGGCACATGATCGTCGGTACATCAGATGGAATTGCTACTAACTAATGACTTAGATTCCTAGACTGAACTTCGTATTTGGTGTTTTTCTGTTGGTAGTTTCAAGTTTCTACCAAGGCTAGCTTCTAGCCAATGTGCTGCTGATTTGATGACAAAAAGACCCTTTTCCCTCGAAGTATTACTTGGTTTAAGAAACTAAGTTTACGCCAGCTGTAACAATACTTTAAAAACATTATTATTATTATGTGCCATGATGATCCCACTGCTGGGCAAAGGCATCCCCCCACTCTTTCCTCACGATCCTCGGCAACTACTCTCCAGTCCGGCAAAAACTGATCGAATTTCGAATTTAAAAACTTACTTACTTTAAACTGATTGACTTTAAAAACATAAATTATTTATGTAGGTAAACAAAACCTTGAAACAGATTAAAAAACAATGGGTTTGTTATCGACCTCTGTGGCGCAGTGGGTGAAAGCCCGCCTGAGACGCAGAGGTTGCGGGTTCGATCCCCGCTGCGGGACAAATGTTTGCATGATCTGCAAATATTTGTTTCGTGTCTGGGTGTTTTCTATGTATAATATGTACTTATTTACAAAAAAAAAAAATGTATCTATGTAGTTTATCAGTCATCTAGTTACCATAACACAAGCATTAAATTGCTTAGCTTGGGACTAGATGACGCCGTGTGAAATGTCCAAGGATATTTATTTATTTATTTATTTTATTTATTTATTTAAAATGTTTAATGTATTACGTCATTCAAAAACCTCCTTGTCATTAAATTCCTTAAAATAGGACACTAATTATTTATATCGGAATATAAGAAAAAAATTATACTATACCTAGGGTTTCCATCAAAATAAGCGAAAACTAAATAATTACCTTCCAGTTTCTACATAATAACTTGCGTTTTCCTTAAAGGATCATTTCAAGCTAACAGAGAAAAACTTTTTCGACGCGTACGTATAACTTGATTTATTCCGTAACGGCTAAGCATACTACACTTGACAGCTAAAAGATTTATTACCCTTATTTTTTCCTGTGCGATAGGTAGTTTTGCTTATCTGAAAAGGTTATCTCAAATGGTGTAAATAAAGAAAGTATGTTCTGATTAAGATATGCCTCAATAAACATCTCACTCTGGTTGAAAAATAACTGTTATTTTTTCGTTGCGTTCAAGTCTTGAACTGTTTCATCTAATGTATCATCTGTTGTGGGTTTTATAATGGGCTTTGTAATTCGTAAGCGGGTTGTGTGTAAGTTAGCTAAATAGTTATCATACTCATTTAAATTTAAATAAATGATTTAAGTACTGTATCTGTTTGTGCTAATTGCTTTTCTATAACTTTATTTTTTAAGAGATATTTTTTTATTCAAAAAATGTTATACGCTGTATGACACAATTACCTGGTTTTAATAGAATAGGTATATAATGATATTCATCTCCAAGATATTGAATATTATGGTTAGAAAAGTGCCCAAGGCATTTTCGTGTTGCCGAGGAAAATGATTATAGAAAGGTATCTTCAAAGGTTTTCTTTGATTGTAAAAAACAAAGGTAGAATAATGATATGGGTTTCAAAACCTGTATTTTTTACGTAAAAAGCTATATGAGAATATAATTACATTAAAATAATTGTTATTTGTAAAATCGATTAAGATTTTGAACATCATGGTCACTAATTGTTTTTTTTTTGTCGAATTTTGTAAATGAAATTTTACCTCCTTCCAGTTTACGCATATTACACCTTTAGTTCTGATGACTTATTCAGTACTAGCTGCGCCTCGCGGTACCCGCGGTGAATAATTATTGTGCTAATCCAGGATATAACCTATCCTGGTACCAAATTTCATTCAAATCCTTCCAGTCGCCGTTTGAGCGTGAAGGAGAAACAAATATTTACACTTACACAAACAAACAAACTTTCACCTTAATAACATTAGTGTGATAATTGTAAATCTAAGATGGCCGCCGCTACAAAAGAGCAAGCTGATACCATTTGAGACGTTCTAATCTGTGAGATTAATATAGACAAACGTCAAATAATGTCAATAACAAGCATCTCTTCCAATTAGGTAGCGTTTCAGTATTTAGGCGTTAGTACCTAATATAGATTTTTATTTTCTTTCTCATTTCACTTAATAGCTAACACAAAAACATGTGAAAACGGCTGATTGTTTGCAGACGGCGTCTCAAAGCCATCTATTTACCAAAACAAATTGTTGCAGCGCGCCGCGTGTGATACAAAACTCAATAGAACGGTGGGTGTGACCATTCCATTCCAAGTTCTTTGCCACAGTTAAGGACAAATTAAAAGCTAGTTCACTTTGTACATTAAAATAACTTACCAGTTAAGAACAGCGGATCTATAATGATATTTTTATATTTTATTTTTACTTGAGCAGTTGATAATTATGTTTTTGAGAATGAGGTCAAACGATCTATTTTCTCTTAGTATACAATATTTCCTTTACATCACTTTTTTTGAAAGTTTAAGTAGCTCGTAAAGTAACATAAAGAAAGAAAAGGTGGATTTCTTTAAAATATATGATTATACACTAATGTCAGCTCGTGGTTTCGCTCGCCTGGTACTGGTACCCCATCAACCTAACGATATTTTTGAAAACGTATCATAATGGTACAGCTGCTGTGCATGTTCACTGTACTCTAGTTCTGCGATTTCAGCCCGACACGGAAGGGGATGCTCCCAGATGTCGCTAGAACAAATTATTTACTACCCTCTTTTGTACAACTTTTGCACTCCATATTTGTGAATGAGGTTGCCGTAATAAGGTGAATAAGGTACGCAATATTTGGTTCCTACGTGGTTACATACGGTGTTTGGAGGCGTATTTGGTAAGGTAGATATTTGGGCGGTGATTTGTCTTGGAATGGAGAAGGCCTAATGTGCTTTTTCGGGACTAGCTTGATGGATTCGGGTAAATGGGAAATCAATTTTATCCCGAGGGAGATTTTTGTCTTTTCGTTTAGATAAAACTAGTTTTTCTTCTGAAAATTGTCCTCAACGAAGTGTATGGCCAAAATCTACAGAAAATAATTATATGAAAATATGAATATTATGTTGTGAAAACGTTTTTCTTGCATCTTTTTCTCTCAAATGTATACATTATCAACTAACAAGTCAAGCAATACTATTCGATTATCTGCGTTTGTTCTCTACAATCTTTATCATTTATCAATCTATACCACCGCAGATAATTCTCAATAAACTTAAATATTTTCAGGTAACTATAGCAGGTAAAAAGTGGACATGAATGTGTATTTGGACATACTTACTTCTGACTACCCCAATAGACATCTTCAAAGGATCTAAAATGTCTAAAAGATCTAAAAGAATATGTCTACCGTTTCTTGGGAATACATTCGTGATCATAATTTCGTTTTAAGCAGGTAAAACAAACATTATATTGACGCCCTAAAGTCTAAACCATTGCAATCTGATACTCAACCATTTCAGCAAACACAAATTAAACAATAATTATTTAAAAATCTACAACACATTTCAATTAAGCGCTATAACTCTCGTCGTGTGTAAAAATAAAAGTAACGACCACAGGGTGAAATAAAAACCGATGCCACAGAATATATAACAGTGACACGGAAGTACCACTAAACATAAATATATAACACCTTTTGATTCAATGATTCGCGAGTAGACGTGAAAATGAACCCCATCAATTAGTATGAGAACAAGAGTATTGTTATAAGTGCGAAAGTTTGGATGGATGGATGGATAGATGGATATATGGATGTTTGTTACTCTTTCACCCAAAACTACTGAACAGATTTGGCAGAAACTTGGAATATACATAGTTTATGACCTGGAAGAATATATAGGCTACTTTTTATACCACGGGAGCGAAGCCATACATATCTATTAATTTGTTAACTTAGCAAGGTTTATAGAGGGTCTCCTTTTAAACTATCTAAAATACAACGAATGCAGAGGTATTAAAAAAATGCTTATAATGTTTCACAGACAGAACATTCAGTTTTTTTAAATTATTTTATATAAAATAAAATAGCCGGCGGCGCTAGTTTCACGCATGAAAAGTTGATGATAATTTTGAGCATCAGTTTGAAGTGACATAAGCCAGTCCATGCAATGAAATTAAAAAGTCCGGATGAATCTGACCAATAACAGCCCGGGGACCGCCGTTCTGAACAAACGGACATAATAAAAAACTCACACACATGTGTTGCAGAATTGAGTGCAATGGCCAGTGCTGGACTTATTTTAATAAGGCTCTTTCTATAGAAAATATTAAAGAAACCGTTGGATATCTTGTAGATTCATTTCGAGTAACTGTCAAGTAGTAAAAAGTCGCAACATTAGAGAGTGGACAGGAGTTAAGAAAGTAGAAGATCTGTTTAGGCTAGCATCATATCGTTTTATTACGTAATCTTTCAGTATGATAATGGCATATAAAATTGTGCACGATAAACCACTTTGCAGGATAACGAATGACCAGTGCATAAATAAATAAATATCCTTTAAAATTCCACACAGCGCCATCTAGTCCCAAGCTAAGCAATTTAATACTTGTGTTATGGTAACCAGATTACTGATGTACTACTTATACATTTTTTTTATAAATATATACTTACATATTATTTTACATAGAAAATACCCAGACTTGAGACAAACATTTGCAGATCATACAAACGTTTGTCCCGCAGCGGGGATTGAACCCGCAACCTCTGCGGCGGGCTTTCACCCACTGCGCTACAGAGATCTTCAATTTGTTTTCCATTAATCCAATAAGTAAGTTTGCAGATAATGTAAACATAACCGCTTCAGGACTTTGGTTTATTTCGTATACTGTTGTCGGTTCGCAGAAGTGAGGATGAGAACAAGTTTCGTGACTATGGAAAAACAAATATAATTTACTATATTCATCTGTTTTGACATGTAAATTATTTGCAAAAACTTAAAACACACTTCTGGAAACATCCAAAAGTATTTTTTTTTATGACAGGATAAAATAGACAAAAAAATATTTGTCAACATTATGACAAATTTTTATGTTTCGTGAGAACTGTCAGTTGAACGAACATCATGATACGTAGTATCTCTACCTAATCTGTGCATCATCAGTCTGTGTATTTTACGCGTAGTTATTTAAAAAAACATTTATTCGTTAAAAATAATATTATATACTTATTCTAAACACAATATATTATGACAGTCTACTAATGAGAACACAATTATCAGTTACAAAAGTGGGCATTGCACCGCGGTCGCCATTCCACGTAAATTGTCGCAACTGTTAGCGAGCGAGTGCGTTTTATTGCCTTGCGATTGTAAGGGTCTGCATAGACTGTGGTAATATCTGACAAATAAATGAATGATTATTTAATTTAGTGCCATTGTAGTGTAGGTACACTGTGGTATAAGAAATCATTAATTAAAAAAAATGATCGACATTTAGGTATATTGATTTCCATGCGATTTGCAATTTAAAATTAAATCAAATCTACAATAAAAAGAAAGAAATGAGTACATTAATGATTATTATGTTTTATTTTACGTTATAGAAATGCGTTCCATAAACATTGTTGTTATGCATGTTTTAATCATTTTTATTAGAAGTGCGCCCATAGCCTAGCTTTCGCAATAGGCTGTTATTATGATAATGTTGATACAGATTATTATTATAATTAACAGCTTTAGAACATTGTATTCATTAACTGCCACTAAAGCTTAGTAATAAATTAAAATTTTTACAGCTTTCCTTATTAGCAGTTATTACGTCACAGGCCATAAACGAAATCCATTCCTTCATTAAGTCAAGATTAGCTTCTTTAATAAAGTATACATTATAAACATGCCCCTACCTCGTTTTACTGTTTGTTACTTTATACGAAGTAAAAAAAAGTAATTTAGCTATGATGCCTTTATTACGGTCCCTTCAGACGTATAGAGTTATGACCCCTCTCATTCCCTTAGATAGCCCTTTGTTTAGAGGCATATACTTTTATGTAGGCCTTTCCTTTTTTACGCGTAAACTTTTTCTATGTGTCGTAACTTGAACATGTTGTAAGGAGGCTGTTGAGACTTTATTTTGTGGAAATTTTAAGGTCAGAGGTCGTAAAACGCGAATGAACGAGAAAAGATATAAAGACTTCCTGGAAAAATATTTTGACTAGGGAAAAAACAGGAAAATATTAATCTACTCGACATTCGTCTGGAAAAATGTCTTGCCTTACGAAATATAGGTTACAAACACAGTGAAACTGTCATATTCATTTCAAGCAATATTATAAAACAACAGTCCCCTTATGAAAAGTGACAAGACAAGACATTTGAAATTGACATTCTGGACCGGAAAACAATAAAATTACGTGTAGTGCACAAACGCCCATACTGTAGTCTCTGTGGATTTTAAAGTACATTCACCAAGTCACGCTTAGTAAGTTCGGACTTCAGTTAAGTTGATAATGATGATGAAAATAAAATGAAAAATGCGCTTTTCAGAGTGCCATTCCATTTACATCAATATATTCCCCCAAGTTATCAGCTCGTTCTCAATTGGTAATACATTTCATAACAAACCAAACTTCCTGTTTTCAAAACAGGCTCCAGTATTGAAAAGCGTAACACGCAAACAACAAAATCGAATATTTCTACTACCTGTTCCAATATCGATGTTAGGCCTCTATTCTTAGGGGAGAGAGTTGAAATTTCAGTGTTAGATTGTGATTGGGAACTTTAGTAACATTGACAATGGGGGCCCGCGTACCGCCAAAATGTTTTGAACAAATATTCATTGGATGCAAATCCACCCGACCAGTTGGGATTAGAAAATTGCGCGCAGCATCTATAGTCCGTGTGTGCAGTTCGTTTTGCAAACGTTTGCCGTGTTTTTGTGAAAAATACAATCCACGTAGGATTACGCGGAAATTGGTTCGATGCTCACTTGCCATTACTAACTCTGAATAAATAAATAGAAATAGTTTACTTTCAGTTCATTCCATCGCTTTATTTTCTCACGTTTATTCTGTATCATTTATTTTCATTGTAATCTGCTTTTTATTGATAGAACTGAGAATCTAACGCATAGCAATCATCTGTAAGGTTACCTCGTTATTCACATGCCTAAATTACCTAGATATATGGTCTTAACTTGTCTTGGACGACTGTTGAATCTGTATCCACCTCTTTTCATCGTCAGGAAAGTGAAAGGATAAAATATTTTCTTAAACCTAGGTACGAAATTATAAAAAAAAATAAAAAAAAAATTCTAAATATACCAATGCCCAATAAAGGGTGTCTGTATGCGTCAAACTAGCGCTAGTTTGACGCATAAAACCACCTTAAAAAAGAAATCGAAACAAAAATTTCAAATGAAAAATAACATTATAATTTTAAAATGTTTATCAAAAAGGCCAAAAGGCTCGCTGAAAGGGTTCGCCTCTTATAGGCTTACCTTCCTCCTTGCATGGCATAATACAAGGGTCAATGTCAAAATAGTTTAGCTCCCCCAAAATATTTCGAAGGCATAAATCATACACCTTAATATAGAGTGTCGGTTGGAATTCACACCCGCACCCCCTTAATAGGGGTAAAGGCTTAAGGGTTGTTGTAATTAACATTTTTATACGGCCGATTTGCATATTGCCGTGATAACTTTATGAATTTAAATTTATTAAAGGTTGCGCAGTGTTGCCCTCGCTGGGAGGTAAGGGGTTGATTTTCATAATAAAATAATGTACTTCTTTGCAAAAATTACAACAAAGTACATTTGCTATTTCCCTAAAAAAAATCTTTGAAATACTCGATTACATTTATGTAGTAAAAATATAAAACATACATAAAATAAATAAATAAATAAATATCCTTGGACATTCCACACGGCGTCATCTAGTCCCAAGCTAAGCAACTTAATGCTTGTGTTATGGTAACCAAATGACTGATATACTACTTAGATACATTCATATAAACTTTTGCATTTATAATATAAGTATAGTTTATTTATCAGAATCTCATTTATATACCTACCTACGTTCTCAACCAGTTAATAAGTTATCTAAGAAATGTTCATGTAACTTTTAAATTTCAACGTAATATTTTTCCTTTTTACTCGTCACGTCATCACTTTTCACCCTTCAATGTTATTGGTATAAGATAACATAAAAAACATAAGTAACCCATTTAGCTATTATCACCGTCATCATCCACAGCCCATTGTTATCTCACTGTATGGTGTAGGCCTCCCTTTGTGAACGCCACATAATCCAGTCCTACGCTGTGCTAAGCCAGGAATTGAGCTATAGAAAGAGGACTGGCTCAGCTTGGCACCAGACAGCTTGGTCTCGATCGTTCCTTAATCTTTTATTCCAACTACACACTTATTCAAAAGGAACCCTTGTTATTCCCAAATCCATGTTCCAAAAGTACTTCAGGCATAAAAATATGCGAGAGACGTTGCACTAAAGTTTCAATCGAGTTTCGAGCGACAAGTAGAAAGTTAGGACTCCAAAGGTGTACGGAGCAAGTTTTATTGTGCGCACATACTGGGTTCACTTTTGGCAGCGGTTTGCCTGAAATATTTTCATGTTAAGGTGTAGCATATTCTAGGAACATTTTGTATGATTTGTCTGTAAGAGATACGATGCATGCAGAAATTCAATTTGTGTTATTAGTAGAACCTAGTTACCCAGTTTACTATTTCACTTATGGACAGTTAACGTCTGCAAAATGTGGGCATTACCAAGTATTATTTTGGATGTAGTAAATATTTGCAGAAACTTTATTTTCCAACAGAATAAACACTATTATTCTCGTTTTTACATAAACAAGCTAGAGAACTCAGAATGTAGACTCGCAAACTAAAAAAGTAAAAGTTGCTTATGAAAGTTAAGAAACTTCTCCTCATTTACATTTTTCTCGGGCTTCATCTTAAAACCCGCAATGCAGGTGAAGTAACTCTATCAGAGACGCTGTAACTACAATTAACATGCTAATATACCGCGGGAAGGCTGCCATACAAACCATGATAATATAAAGTTCTAGAGGGATAAATAGCAAGCGAAATAAGAGTAACTTAAAAAAGATATAAAATGCTTAACAGAATAAAATGTATTTTGTTTAGTTGATTATGTCCATCACTGAAAAGTTGTAGAGCCTTTAGTGTTCCAAAGACTTGCTGGGTACGTTTTGCAATGTTTGTATTTCTACCATTTCTGACTATACGTAAATCAACATTATTATTTCTGACTATAATTGCACAAAATTTGTGACAAGATCGAGACCCTATCTCATATTTTTTATGGATTTTAATGGTGTTGGTCACTGTGAGTGCTTCAGTGACGAACTTTTGAAAGAGACGGGCCACTATTACTCTTTTAACAAAGTGAGGATTATAAAGATAAATAAAAAAATATTAAAATATCTATAGTAACAATGTGTATCAAATATTAATTTTAGACATGGATGAGGCGAGCGGTGGACCGTAGAAATGGCACACGTAAAGAAATCGAGCAGTAGCTGAAGTCGGGCTGCCGATGATGATGATGCAGAGAATATTGGACTACTTTGAGAAGCGTCTTTTTTTGCGAATCCCCTCGTATTTTTGTCGGTTAAAACACAAATCCATATGAAATTTGCTGCATCATACATACTAGGTTCCTACTCTTTATTGCAGCACGATAGAAATGTTACTTCCTCCACTGCACGCTATAAGAGGCTAGATTTATAACCAGCAATAAAATTTAATTATTGAGGATCGCCTTGATAAGAAACTAGAGTGCCGTGCGTGTATGAGTTTCCTATGCGATTTGTAATAGTTAAATAATGGTGCGTAAAGATTTGGTTTCATAGGTCAAAGACTCCGTCAAATCGAACTTTTGACACAGTGGGTAAGGGCGCGCCTGAGATGCGAAGTTTGCAGGTTCAATCCCCCCCCAGCCACGGGACAAATGTTTGCATGATCTGCAAATATTTGTTTCGTGTCTGGGTGTTTTCTATGTATAATATGTATGTATTTACAAAAAAGAAATATCAAAGTAGTAAATCAGTCATCTGGTTACCATAATACAAGCAATAAGTTGATTAGCTTGGGATTAGATGACGCCGTGTAAAATATATCTTTGTAATGTTTGGATAATTATATATTTATTTATTTTTAATATAATATAATCCGAGTATAATTTATTGTATAAGATAAAAATTCAGAAACAAAAGCAGTTAAAAAAATATATTAACACGGAATTAAAATGAAAGAATTATAATTCCAAACCACTCAATCAAAGACCAGTATTCCTGGGGTTCAGTATCAAATAAACTGCATGCAATTACAGCACCCCAATTACTTAAACTTCGCGTAAAAAGCATAACTGAATGCGTGAGGTTTACGAGACATTTGGATCAGTCATTTATCTGTCCGGTTGTTCGGCCGTTCCGGACGCTCGGCCGAAATCCGTTCCGCCCTGACATGACTGACAAGAACCAGGTATAACGCATACAGTAAGACAATTTCGAACTTACCGTTTTTCAACCGACTTTAAAATAGAGAGAGGTTCTTTATGTTTCAGTGGTTTACTCTAAATAATAATAATGTTTTGGCTTCAGCCCCATGCATGCTTACTGAAGTGTATGACAAAGGTTCATAGTTCCGTGATGATAAAAAAAAGTTTATTTCGCGTCACAAAAAATGGTACGTAATTAACACAAGCCTCTGCCTGCCTCTGCCTGTAACAAAAATACAAAAAATATTGTCCCATAAAAACTTGGTGAGGACTGATAAAGATTTTTGGAGTGAAGAAAAATCTATCTCGTTGAACGCAACCTGTCACGTTTTGAATGTAAATTTCTGCAAAATGTGGGATTAATTAATGAATGGCACTGTAAAAGATGAAGCACTCGTGGCGAAGCTTGCTTAGACGGTCTTGATAGATCTTTGAGGTTTAGCGACTTTATATAGATCACATTTTGGATAGGTGGATCGCAATTGGTATCACACTGCTGAACGCTTTCATGTTTTGGAGGGCACATTCAACTGTCGGTCCCGGCTCTTGAAAAGTTGTTAAGCCATGATGGGCGACTAAACATTCCTTCGCTAGAGTTGGCCACTAGCTCATATGAACTTAAATAATGTAAAAGTTGATGTATTAGTTAGGCTACTGCCCAGTTGCCTTGCTATTTCCACAGCCACCGCCTGCCCCTAGACGACACGTGCGAATGGACAGCGATTTTGGCAACACGGTGCGTTGTTAGCTTTGATTGTGCTCTCTCATTGATTTTTTTTCTTTTTTTAACCTTGATGAATTGGGTCGAGACTTTGGCAATAGCTAAGCGTTTTGGCGACCGGTGATGCGGTGGTCTGTGCCAAAAGCTAGATTAGAATTTTTACCTGGAGCTTTGAGAGGTTTATGCGATTTAATAGACTTATGCGCGGGGAAAAACAAAGTTTTATCATGAAGTTTTTAACACAAGAAAGTCGTACTTACTGCGAACTTTTACGACAAATATAATCTTTTGTCAAGCTGGATACAAATCTTCAAAAATAATATTCATTTTTAAGGTGAGTTATTGTAGATCCTGGCTTTTAAAACAAACTTTAAGCCAAGATGGAGGCCTAAAGTAAAGCAAAAACTGAGGAGTAAATTAATTGAGCTCAGTCAGTTCATAATTATAATGTACTCGTAAACATTAATCGCGGTGCTTAAGGTCACCTGGGGCATTTTGTAATTGGTGGATGCTTTTGGTTATTCGGATGAGTCATCAAACTGGCTTATTCTAATAGTTTTGTATTAATGAATGAAGTAACTACACTATTAAAATTCAGCAATTCAATCAAACCGGTGGGTGGTAGGTTGAGGTGGGAGGTGTTTTGCGTAGCAAAACAAAGTAATGTAGTTCGATTTATCTGCCAGTGATCATCTACATACTCTAACCTCAGTTTACCGTGATCATGTCGCACGTAACTGTGCCGAAATATTGAGACACTCAAAAATCCACGAATCATGGTAAATATCCTATTTTAGTGTTTACAAGATTTATTTTCGCTCATTTAGTAAAAGCAAAAACTGAGCAGAATACAAATGCTGGTTCTAATCCAATCTACGCACCAACAACTGGACCATAATTCAAAAATACACTCCGTCAGTGTCATCAAACTAGCCGAACTGCAAAGTGGTGACATTTTCATCTAATTCCAACTCTACATAGATTAAGGAAAAAAGATTTGTAATCTAAAATATAATAGAGACGCATCGTTTACTAGTACCTGAGACACACACACACAGTACAAGTTAATTATTTCCTAATCTGAGTAAAGAACCAAAATATGAAAATCTTTTAAAGTAGATTAACATTCATTAACTGATGCCACAGACTAAATAATAGGACAATTAAAGAATTCCTACTACCCGAAACGTTCATTTAAATAGCAGTTCTTACAACGACGCAGTAAAAGTGCAATTCAGCTCGCACAATCACCTCGTGCCGATCATTGAAAGTGCCATTTCATTTATACAGAGTTATCAAAATTATAAGTCTGTCACTGTCATTGCGTAGTTCCAGGTGACGCGCGATTAACAACCTTAAACCAACTAAACAAGCGACCTGACTGTGTGCTGGAGGCCTGGATATTTCTACTTACACAGCGGAGTGGGCTGATACTCAAAGCAAATAACTAGACAGCAATAGCCAGATATAGAGTCAAACAAATAAAACATAAGGTTTTATTAACTATGCAATAGGTGACTCTTTCACTTTTTCAAAACGGAAGTTAATTTTAGTCACCGCAGTTATCACAATCACATTATAAACATTAAACTAATAAATGTTTGTTATATATTTTAATCCTAACTATATCAAAATAGAACAACAACAATCCTCCCTTGACCCCAAATCTTGTATTGGTCAATGCATTTTTTTAGTACATTTTTCGTCTCTATCCGAGAGATAATTAGGTTTTCCTTACTCCATTCCACCATCCATCATGTGACAGCGGCCCAAGTAATTCAGTAGCCGCTATAAATCTCGAGAACAACCCAACATGGCGGAATTAACCGCGTTGATCATCGGGTTATTGTTAATTATTGATATGAATTTGATTTGTGGATGTAATTTGATGATACCATGATGAATTGGAGCAATAATATCAGCAATATGTATCTATGGTCTATGAATAACGTGGATGGTATTATTCGTTATTTATAATTTTCTCGGGTTAATTACAGTCAGTGATAACTAGTAGTAGCTTATTTACTCACATACTTTTCTATACAAAAATGTATTTAATGTGTATTTGTCAAGAGCGTTAGGTTAAAATTATATTACATAGTAGTATTGGAATGTAAGTAGACTTATACATTTTAAATTTTACCTACTGCTGTTAGGGTGTCTTAATAAGATGCACTGTTGCATTTCAAAAAAATAACATGTAAGTATTTTTGGAGTGAATTATGTTATAGTCAGACAAAAAGTACTTGAAATATATATTTCCGAATTTTTGGAAATAATATTTAGCACGCACTATTTATCTTTATCCCCAGCTGACAGATCCGGTCACAGACGGATACACCCGACAATAACCCGCTAAGTGCGCCTACCGGACGGACGCTTTTACGACGCAGTATAAATGCCATGTCGTTATTTACTTTTTGAGGGTGTCGCGCGTTTCTCAGCCGCCGGAGGTTATGGGTTGTGGCGTACTGTAATTTACGATGTGTGATGGAATTTGTGTTGAATTAAAAAAAATATAGCCAATCCGGCCTTTGTATCTCCTCAAAAATAGCTCACAACGCCATCTACCGGGTATTTTTATCATCCAGGGACCAACTCAAATATACATACAAATTTTCATCCTAACCATTCCAGCCGTTTAGGTGGAGTTAAGTGATAAACACTCATACAGCAGAATCATTTATATAAAAGTATTTATAAAAACCTATTATTGAGATGAAAACAGAGCTTAATTTTAACAGTGATGGTTCTGATGAACACTAACCAGCTAAATTATCACTAAATTGAAAACACGTATCTACGTACCTACCTACCTGTAATGTAAACTACATAACACGCTTGCTCTATCTTTCAAAACTATCTTAAAAGATAGTTTCAATTGCATCATAATTTAGCGCAGCGTTTTTATCAGTAAAATATCAACAAACGAATGATAAAATAAAACAGAAATTTAAAATGAAAACTCCAATTATACTTTTAAAGCTTTATCTACTGGCAGAACAAACGTGAAATCCCGTAGCCATCATTTCGGCTGCAACAAAAAAAACTGCACAGTTAAGAGTGAAGAGATTACGTCCTGCGGCGGGGCGCGTAAATTTTGACTGGGTCGAGGATTGCGTTGCACTTTTTAGGTGGTTTTTGGTTAAAAATAGTTTTATTAAAACTCTAGTTGGTGTCTTGCTTTGCATGTGCTTTTTAATTACATGATAATATAAAATTAACATAAGTCTAAGCCCGCAGCCTTCAACACATTTCGAAATGACAAAAATAGTTCCAATACAAGAAACAAAAGAAACCAAAAAACAGAAAGCATTATGCAAAAATATCTCTTATCTCTCCGCTCAGGCAAATACTTTTCTGTGATAATGCGTTTCTCACTCAGCAACTCTTAAGAACAAGCAATTGTCAGCAAAATGCATCTTGTTAATAACAGCCGGTAAGTTCTTTTTCACTTGAAATTTACTAGTCTCAGTCAAAATGTAGTAACACTATCCGTTTTAATTAGTTAGAAAATGAAAATCTTTGCGAAACAATATAATGTAGGTAGTTTAGTACAAATTTTGAAGTACACTACTATGTTTTGTACCTACTTAGTAGAGTAAAACTACCGGTCTGCATTACCCTGTTCGTTTTGAATATGAGTAGTCAACCATTAAATCATCGAAATTCTATTGAAACCTAATTTGCGCTCGCTTTGCTATCCATTTGGGTGTAAAATCAAATTATGTCGGTAATTTCGGTAGTATCCAAAGTTGAATCTGGGTAATGTTCAGTAATTTCAGGGCACAGTGAAAATTTCCATACGATAGTATCGTATGTTTGATTATAAGTCGATTGAACACCGAAGGCAGGAAGCCTCATCATTGGCAACGATAGTATCCGTGACATACAGGGGGTCAGTTTTACAAGCTAATATTGTATTCGGCAGATAATTAAAACGTAATCCACGCGGTCAAGTAAAGGATTTTATAGAAAGTACCTACCAATTCTAATACGATGCGATCGAAAGTTATCTTCTAAAATATGTTGGTCAAATATTTATCCACAATCTAATAATATTCTAAAGCTATTAGATACTATCAAACGAGATTTTACGATAAAGAGATTGTGTTATGCTGTGATGCAAATAACAATGCAAGTCACAATGAAATTGTATTCACTAACGTCTATTATCAATATTCTATCTGCAGTTTGCTTACTGTGCAGGTATCGTAAGATTTTTGCTTTAACTTTGATACAAACAATGCCAAATATTCTAACAAATAGCACAATTACAAAATATTAAAACTACAAAATAATAGAACTAGGTGTAAGTTCCTTCATCACGTCACACAACGTAGCTTGCCATAACTTCGCATGAGCTAGTGTTTGAGTTAACTTTATACGTAAGGAAGTTGGCTTGGGCAGTGTTGTGAGTTTACTTTATAGCTTGCCATGTCGCGAACCATCAAGCTCAGGATATCTTATCCCAAGCTTGCATAATATTTAACCCATGAGTCGTGTTCCAAGCCATAGACGCCCCTATTAGTCGTGCATGCAACGGGCGCATGCAACCCGACTGTTACAGTTATCAGAGATCAAGAAGCTTCATAGTCGCGAATACAGCTTACTGGATAGTATGCTGGCTAAATTACAGTTTGATTACTGAAATGCTGATAAGCTTGTCCCTGACTTACTGCAGTGATATTGATTACAAAACTACTTGAATTTTCCTGTAACTGGACGCTTTCTTTGCAGTGGCATGTGTACATTTCTTCCAATAAACACGGTTCGTTCGTTCGTTCGTATGAGCAAGTGGCCAACTCTGGTTAAAAGCATGCAGTCTTTACTTACAGCCAGTTTTAATATTCTGTCGATATTTTTCTTGTTTATATCAAATATCTTATCACAGACCTGATATAATAATAAAATCTTGGAAGGTAATCAAAACTCACACTACGATTAAGTACTTGTTGCACTGATCATTGTACTTGTTAAACTCAGTACAAGCCAGACATCCATTACACGAAATCTTCGCAAATACCGTCAAATGACAGGAGGTGGAGTCCGTCACGGCTTACGGGCATTGAGGCCGTAAATCTGTGGAACTATCCACAATACACTAGATGTCTGGAGAGCACTTAGTAGTGTCCTAGAGTTAGGCGGTGGTTCAAGTTTACCAACTGTCTGGATTGAGATAATCCTGCAACTATTATGGTCTGACGTATTTTGGAGTTAATTGATAGTTCTGAGGGCCTAGCCAACCGGCATTCGCTATGAAGCGATTCGATTTCTATCATCGCTACACCTTTGATTTGACATTTCTGATCGCTCGAGTTTTCGTCATCGAATGTCAATTCCTATACATTTTTTTTAGTTTCTAATCGAAAGCGATTGTCGAAATGTAACATGGCTATGGGCCTCTGTTGTTACATGTTGACGACCTCTGTGGCGCAGTGGATGAAAGTCCGCCTGAGACGCAGAGGTTGCGGATTCTATCCCCACTGCGGTACAAATGTTTGTATGTTCTGCAAATATTTGTTTTAATCTGGTTATCTGGTTACCATAACTCAAGCATTAAATTACTTAGCTTGGGACTAGATGACGTTGTGTGGAATGTCTAGCGAGGCTTATATCCAGCAGTGGACGTACTATAGCTGATATGATGATGATGATAAATTAACAGTACAAATACATTTTAAAAAGTATTCGCCGCTTTCAGTTCATTCCTTAGGTTTCCTCTACACAATCGGCCATACCGGTTTATGCGCTTTTTAGCGCCTCGGAAAGAGAAAACGACATCTTAGAGGGCAGCAGCTGCGCGAGACCCTCGTGGACGTTTAGTTGCCTGTGAATTATTTTTCTTGCGTTACACAGATACAGTTTTCAGGGAGAATTTTTAAGAATATTACAATTTTAAGAATATCTTGTCGCTTGAAAATCTTTTTAAAGGATTTTGTATTATTTCTAGTCTTAATGGTACTGCTGATACTTGTAGTTCTTGTTTTGTGCTTGGTTATTAGCATTATGTTAAGTAAAATATCTAATATTAAAGTTTACTTGAAGTACCTAGCTAGTATGTATAAGGGCGCTAGACACCATGGTGGTGTCACCAACACATTGTATTCAGTTGTATAATAGGTACATCTTCTCGTATCAGCTTGGTTGCGTAACTTATTTTTTGCCAGAAACCGAATCACCCTGCTGGTAGCGCAACCATTAATTAGTACCTAGGAGCCTTTTGCCGTCTCACACACTCAGTCAGTTGCGCTAACAGGGCTACGTATAACTGAATAAAACTATTAACTATTATTTAAACTGAAAATCGGTCAGTTGGTGGTGTTTCTCGCTTGGCAGCTCAAGACTCTACAGTGTCACGACCGGTGGAGTCACCATGGTATCCTTATATATATTATATTAATAGGGCCCTAAGTCAATAAAGCTAGCTATATTATTGTATATCATAATTTCTCATCAACAACAAAACAGTTAAGCATAAATAGGTACTCTATGCATAAACATGTCATCGCAATGCACTACCACATTTTCCACTGAAATAACAGTTGAAAATAGCTCATCTCATTCACGCACGGATCGGCAAATCAGTCAGCATCGCGAATATTTGGCGTTTGGAGTGTCAGTCGTGAATATTCAATCGATAGTGTCAACTACGCCTAACATGTTATGGTCGGTGAATTAACAGTTATGTTTTATACTAGTTATTGCATATCTGCTATAATCACAGTCTCAAACAGAAAAATTACTCAAACAAACTACTTCACTAATGAAAAGATTTTAAAATTTACCTCATAATAATTCATAATTCATAATTCATTTATTGCGAAAATGGGTACAACAAAAAGTAGACATGTTAAATTAATAAAAGAATACAGATCAACCATAGTCAGCTTTTCAGCATGCAATAGTAGGTAACACATAAATCCATACAAAATTAACTTCTAAGAATGACACAAAAAATAAATAAAAAATAGAATAGAGAGTGAATGTCAAAAGAATTACTTAATTGATTAATATAAACATTTTTATGTCAGATAGCATCAAATTTGTCACATAAATTAATAATTATCAACACAATAATATGCTTTTTGTAAAAGCAGACTTTTAACTTTAAATTTAAAAGCTTGTTGGGACGTTGTTTCTATAATATGCCTGGGTAACTTGTTATATATCTTTGGCGCCATGCAAAATATGCTTTTATTAAGATAAGCAGTTTTATTTGGAGGGCAACACAATTTGATATTATGGCGCCTGCTGTTAAAATGATCAAAAAGATGGATGTTGCTCCTAACAAACTGAACAACTTCCAATATATACAGAGAAGGTAAAGTCAGAATGCCGAGACTAACAAAATGAGGTCTACAACTATCAGTAGTCTTTAGCTTACAGATTGCCCTTACGCATCTCTTTTGCGCCTTAAATACCAATTCTCTATCTGTAGAGTTACCCCAAAAAATTACACCGTACCTAAGAAGAGATGCCACATACCCATGATAAGCAGTAACTGTAGTCGAGGTGCTTACAGTCTTTGAGAGCATAAATAGAGCATACGAAAATTTATTTATCCTAGAGCAGAGATTTTCAATGTGGTTTTTCCAATTTAGGGAAGAGTCAATGTTTAAGCCTAAGAATTTTGTTATGTCAGTTTCTACAATTGTATGTCCTGAGTAGTTAATATTTAAATTGGTAAATTTAGTTGTTTTATTTTTAAAAATCATTATATTCGTTTTAGGTAAATTAATTTTTAAATTATTTAATGTCAGCCATGTTATTATTTTTGTCAAAGTATTATTTATGTCAAGTTGAAGAGAAAATTGATTATTGCCTGTAAAAAGTAATGTACTATCGTCTGCAAATAAAGTCATTTGGTGATTCGTTACTTTAGGAAGATCGTTAATATATATAATAAATAATAGCGGACCGAGTACGCTACCTTGAGGTACACCAAATTCTACAGTTCTAAATTTTGAAACATATTTTACTTCTCTTTTGAGTTTAGGGCATATTCTTGTTATTTCTGTTGCTTGTTTTCTGGTGCTGAGGTAAGATTTAATCAGATTCAAAGCATTACCACGAATTCCACATGCATCCAGTTTGTTAAGTAGTATGCTGTGATCTACATAATCAAACGCCTTTGTAAGATCCATGAACAAAGCACAAGCAGAGACGCCTTTATCTATACTCCCCATGATGGTTCTAAGAAAACTGTAAACTGCCATGTTAATGGTTTTATTTTTTCTAAACCCCAACTGTTCCTCTGAAAAAATATTAAATGATTCGAAAAATGAGTTTAGATTATTATAAATAACTTTTTCAAAAATTTTGGAAATTATCGGTACGAGTGCTATTGGGCGATAGCAAGACATATCAGATTTATTATTTTTTTTAAAAAGAGGCTTGATAATCGTCAATTTTAGTTTTTCTGGAAATACACCATTAACTATGCATAAGTTCATGATATGACTGATCGGTTCAGATATAATAATAGATACTCGTTTCAAAACCTTAGTCGATATTTCGTCGTACCCCGTGCTATTAGTATTTTTGAGATTTTGTATTATATTATAAATGTCTCTAGGAATAGTGGGGGTCATAAAGATAGAAGAGTTTTCTTTAGGAATAGGATCAGGTTTAGCCATAGGACTCAACTTTGTAACCTGATCAATGAAAAAATTATTGAATGAGTCTACTATCATTAAAGGATCACAGATTACATTACCACTTATATTTATTTGCTGAATAAATATAAGTGGTACCTCGATAATACCTTTGGATCTAGCTAGTAGTATCTAAGATCTCTGCGAATAAATCACTGTTTAAACTCCATTATGCACTTTTTACCCGTATCCATTATTCCATATTAAAATAACGCAATAAAATCGCAAGACGTTGCCTGTTTAAAATAACAGATGACAGTCCCATGTTTTATTCATTGCCGGCTCGGAGGGAAAGTTCGCCGGCCGATAACTTTGAAAGGCACCGGTGTAAGACGAAGTCCGCGGTAACGCCAATTTACATTTTAATTGGTTCTAGCGTAGTATTATGAGGCACAGATTTTTCCTATCAATGATTTATCATTAGGTTATTGGAAAGTACAAGAAATAATTTCAGCGAACACTTTACGCGATTTAAACAAATTTTTAATTAGTCAATCGAACAAAGACAGAGACTTGACGAATATTACAGTTACCGTGGACATGAGTGAACTGGTCTCCGCTAGTAGCTATCTTCGACTGACAAAGTTTTAAACTACCCTCGATCAGTCCCAAAACACTTTTAGGGTTGAGACAGACTTTAACAATAACCAACGTCATACTAGACAACTTTTCGAGACACGAAAATTGTTACATATTTAAAAATAAAATATTTTTATAGATAAGGTACATCCCGAGAGTTTATTAAACGAGGAGTAAGTAAAAGTAAGTTTGTATGAAAGCTATGCCTTTAGGCGGCCTAAAAACTCCGTCATAAAAAGGCGAGCCGACAATTAAATGTGCCCTCCAAAGCACGGAAGCGATCACTAAATGCCACTAGCGGTCACCCATCCAAATTGTTACCGCTCAGAACGTAGCTTAATTTCAACGATCGATTTAAAACGTCTAAGCTAGCTTCGCCACGAGCTACGGTAATATAGTATCACATAGTAAAGTACAAACTAGTACTTTTAGTACTTTACAACTTCATACTTTCATCGGAGCTCGCAGTTTCAACACAGTTTTAATTACCGACTGAAGTAGCGCAGTGAAAAGTAGAATTAATTGATTGGCGGTTGCATGAAGTGTTTGAGTGAATTGAAATGGATAATAAAAAAACTTAAAAATTATGGAATGAAATGATACTCGGAAAACTGCAGAAAAATTTACTTCGTATCCTATTAAGATGCTTTTAACTTGGGACTAGATGACACTGTGTGACTGTCCAAGGATGTTTCTAAACGTGAAGTTAAAGCCGCCTTAGATGTCAACGACCGAAAACTGTTACCAAAGCATTCTCTACCTCGCAACTCCTCACGGCATGCAGACCGCGTGCTGTGCAAATCTGATAACTGCGATCGCAGACTCGATTCGACACGATTACTGACAAACCGGAGCAGAATCTTCGAGTAGCTGTCGACACGTCCGAAATAATATTAGGTGAGTACTACCTATTGATAATAAGCTCGTATTCTGAATTTTATTTTCACGATGTTTGCTTAATATACACCGTTTAGAGCTTGTGTAATATTTTTTTTTCAATCTTATATTAAGAGAAAGAGTTGCGACATTTAAGGCAAAGAAGACATCAAGCCATTGACACGATAAACAAATGAAATGAAAAAATGAAATATGATCACGACTGTAGGTATACCAGGGAGCGGTAGACATTTCTTACAGATCTTTGTTTTTTTTTAGGAAATTTTTAGATCTTTTTGAAGATGTCTAAGGGGGTAAGTCAGAGGTATGTCCAAATACATATTTGGTACATGCCCACATCTTGCAGAAGTTAACTTTCCATAAGTGACAGGTTGCAAGCCCATCGACGCTATTAGAGAGCTAACTGGTTTCCTCACGATGTTTTCCTTCACCGTTAAAAGCTCGTGTTAAAGCGCATATAAATTTTTCGATGCGAAAAGTCCATTGATGCACGGCCGGATTTGAACCCACGACCTTTGGATCGAATGTCGAAGTACTTAATCCACTTGACCAACACGACACGATGAACATTATAGCAATTTTCCAAATATTCGTTATTATTACGAAGAAAGTACCAGGAGATCATCATAACTAAGAGGTTCTAATTATGTAGATGGAAAAAAAATGTTATTATCTATCTTAATTGATTACGAAAAATTGAATAATTTTTCACTGACTATGAAATCTTAGTTGCGTACGTGGACGTGGAAAGATTTTGTATTAAAAGGGGTTCCTTATAACGTGCCTTAAGAATCTGAGAAATAATAATGAAATGGAAATGTTTTAATGGAATACGTGCATAATTTTGTATCAAACCCCACATAAACAAAACCTTTCTTTAACCAAAGCAATAACAATAACAGCAAAAACCAGGATCCTAACAGGCACTAAAATAAACAAATAGATAAAAAGCGAAAAGAGGTTTTGCGGCAAGTGTCCTCGAAATCACGATTCGGCTCTTTGCGATTATTCGCTATCGAGTTTAGGGTCGTCCCTGAAATTCAATAATACGAACAACGGTAAAAACGAAACGGCCCAAAAAGTATTATTGGGGTCGGCGGACTTTCGGACGTTGAATGTTTAATACCTGCCTGAAACAAAGTCTCTATTCTAAGAATTTTCTTTTATTTCTAAAATTCAAATAACAATTGAAATTAGAATTCAGAGGAATCACTTATCCATTCTACGAATATTGAAAGAATTACAAGTACATAAAATTAACCCTGCTTTTTATCAAGGAGTTTCCCATTCTGTCCTAAAGACCTTGACACAAATTTTATTTCATTTAAAAACACAAATTACTCTCTCTGGTCACGAAAGTTTCTTATCTGTGGCCTTTGACTTCATAATCCTTCTAGGAATGAGTTGTAGTGACATGGTAGCGATAAAGTGTCCTTGCCCAACACTTTAACTATTTCTTTATTACGAGCCATGTTGGCAGAGTAGGATGTACCTTGATTTTCGATCCGAAGGTTGTGGGTTCGAATCCCATCTTGGTTCTAATTTTATTTTGTAAAATGTCACGAAACTTCGTTTTCATTTAATCTAAGTAGGGGCGCAGGTATCAGCTGAACCGGATAAATCAATTATGCTATCGGTACCAGTCGAAATCACAGGTAGCATATATAAATACCATCACTGGACAGAAGCCCATGTTGCCACAGACTATATAACGTTATAGGTAACACAAACAAGCTATAGCACTTGGATTATGGTTACAAATGGCCAAGCGGTACAATTCGGTGTTTTCTGTGCATAATTTGTATGTCCTGCCATGTTAGCTACGATTGGTAGTTTACCAAACCGTATTATTCTATTTATAAATAGGTACATGGACACTGGGTTTTATCGCGTTATTTACCTTATTTCTTTACGTTCCGACTTTTCGGCTATGTTACTATGTTCTAGTAGAACATTAGCCATGAGTCTAATTTTTGTGCTCGTGAGGTCTACTGTTCACAGAAAAAACACCGTACACCGTATGTATGTATGTATATGTACGTACATGAACCATAATGATCGGGTCTCTTTTACATTTTACTATCTCATTATAAACCTGACTGACAAAATTATGAATATTTATCAAACGTTTTGACCGACTATTCGGGTGACTATTTTATCAGCAGTACAAATAGAATCATCGGATAGCCGGTTGCCGAAATATGTCCATAATTAACCACCTCGCTAACATTGACGGCAAATAGATGAGCACGGTTGCCTAATTCCGTGTTGTGTAATCAAGGAATTTGATTATTCGTTTATAGTGTTTGCATCATCAACCATGGCACATAATTGGTAATTTCTAATTTTCATTCATCATTGCTATTCGATATTTTTTTTTCTTAGAACCGAATATGAATCGAACTTATTATCCAGTTTCAATGTAAAGGTCAAGTGCATCGAGGATTACTTCACAGGCGTTCTTAATAAATACATTCTTAGTATAAAAACATTGTCCATGACTTGGCAAAGACTTCAAGCGGTTTATGGAAAAAATGTGAGGAAAGTAGTTTATGTTCAAAATCTGTCACGTAAAATAAAACTAACAATACTTACTTGAAAAATTGGGTAATGTCAAATATATTCATATTATTTAGAAACCACGCAGATACCGTTCTATAAATTATTTTTTAAGAATCTTGACTGTCAGAAGATGTTTTCCTTCATCGTTTAGGGTTCTTATGCAATTCCATACTTATAAATTTGATTCTAGGATTTAGGACAAACAACCACCATAGATTCCATAAATAGCTTTACTACTCATTTGACGAGCTAATGAAATGCAATCAATCTCCAAACAGGAAGCGTGCGGCATTAGGCCGGGCGACAGTCGGCGCCGATTTGTAATAGACATTAGAGATATGTCGCCAGCGAGCCTACCGCAGATGCTGGTTAGCTAACTGGTATGTACGGATAACTAGAGCGTACAACATTGTACTCACAGATACGGATTAGGGATGACTAGAAATGGAGCAGCTACCGAACGACAATCGAAGTATTCATTCAATTAGACACTGAATAATATTTATAATATAGCAATTAACGCACAGTGACAGTAAATTGATTCATCGTCAACTAAAGTTAGCGTTTTTACCGACACAATTATAATTGTATGTTTGTATAAGCTGGTTAAACACTAGGTACTGAAAAAATTATGATAATCACGATAGTGATAATCATGCTGTGTGTCACTAGTTAGCAACTTTGTTTTGAGCACGGTTAAAGTCAGGAGTCTAGGGTGGTTATTTGCTATGACCCACGAATCATCAAAGCGAATTAATGCCCAGCTTTATTTCAATCTAGCATAAATCTTTGCTCTACTAACAAAAAAGTCAACACTTATATATCATAATCAAAAGAGTATATATATTTTTTCATAATTAACACAATAAATGCACACTATCCAATAAAATACACTGACGAAAAATCACGCCTCATCCCCATAGGGGTAACTAGAGACCACGGATCTCCAGTTGCTAAAACACACATCGTTAAAAATAACAAGAGAAAACATAAAAAACAAGTAAACGAATAAGTCTACATCGCGTCACCAATACCTATGCCCAACACAATCTCAGAAACTAACAGGAAATAATTTACTAAATCCAAAGAGTCAACACGCTGCGCAAACTTTCCTTCCCTATGTCCCACGGCAATCTAGAAAGAAGAGAGGGGGGAGCAATTAGGACCACAATTAGAGGACAGTATGTTCCAGATTACAGACGCATTCCGTTTGTCGGAATAACAATGCTTGCCAACTGACTATTAAGACATTCACCATTTTCAGTTTATGACTTCACTCTACTGACTTGAAATATTGCCATTTGAAGTTGCTATGACCTTTTTATTTGATTTTAGTTTAATTTAATGATTCTGAGGTGGAGATAATTATGTTTTATTTAACATTATATAAATATAAAAATTAATAATTATATTTTTTTTAGGTTAAACACGTTGTTTTTCTGGGACCGAGTCGGACTCGGGCCGTAGAAATGTAATAAGTTGAAATTTATACCAAAAATAAGCTTCTAGCTCAAAGTATTCATTAGGAAATGCCAGTTTCTTCAAAAATCTTAGAAAATAAATAAAAATATTGTGCTATTAAATTTAACCAGACCTTAAATTTTGTCCATAATTTGGTCTAGATTCTACACCAAATTCTCGTCGTGGCTTTTTCAACCGTTTGCTTGGCTGAGTGGTTTTAATATAGCAAAGTAGATACGTCCGCCCGTCTGTGGTTCAGCAAACTGGCGCAATATTTTTGAATTTGTTACGGAGAAGCGACTTAGCATATGAATATGCGAAGGATTGTATTGTCAGATGGGAATATGCAAAATGGTGGCTAAAAGCCTGGAGAATATTTTATGCAGTTTGAAATGAGAAAGTTGAAAATTGGCAAGTGCGTCCCTGAAGTATCTTTAAAGAGCTTGGTCTGATATTTTTATAATAGTAACTTCTAAGTAACTACTAAAACTATAACTTCTGTCTCTATAGAATTTACAGAATTGACGAATGGTCAAAGAGTATGAATAATAATCTTCCGTCCGCAGCTTCCACGCTACCAGTGCTTACAATTTTCTAATAGTTTCAAAACGTTTCAAAGCAAAAATATAACTGCAATAACATAAGTTAACATTTCTTACAAATGCTTTCTTCTAAATTCTTTTCGCGTAATATAGGTGGGATCCAGTTGTTTTGTAAATAGCATTTATCTCCGTCGGGGGAAAGCCTTTTCGTAAATTATTGGCCTCTGGGCATCAACCCAACACAGTTAGCATATTGAAGGGATAACATACCCTTTATCTTGTTAATAAGGTACCGGAGCCTCGAGGAACATAATTTTCCTCGTGCTTTTGAAGTAATTGAATTGATAGTAGTCAGACGTTACGCGAAAGAGTACTGTATTTTGTTCGTAAAATAGAAAAACACTAGCTGCGTCCCGCGGTGTTACCCGCGGTAGTTTCCGTTCCCGTGAGAATACCTAAATCAAAAGTAGCCTATGTGTTATTCCCGGTCATAAACTATGTATATTCCAAGTTTCAGCCAAATCCGTTCAGTAGTTTTAGAGTGAAAGAGTAACAAACACACTTACACACACACACACACCCTTTCACCTTTATAATATTAGTGTGATAATTTAAAATAAACATGGCGTAGTTTGTCAAAAACAGAACGATTCAACAGTTATCAATTCACACGCCGACGTTGCGAGCCAGCCTGTGTTTTTGTACGAAATTGCAGCCCCAAAGCTTACAAAGCCTCTATCCAAACATTTATATCCACAAACCAAAATAGTTGCGCACAAAAACATTCCTGGAAACCGCAAAGAAACCAATTATTCCCAACTTAACGCCACAGCAATCAGGCCACCAAAGCGAGAATCCGTGGAATGCCACAGAAAAAAGATTTGCGAGAGAACAAAGATTATTAAAAAAGCAGACGGCCAGTACACGTTCAATAAAATCCGCCTGAATCCACGCCACAGTCTTGTAAACAGCTGGGACACCTTGTTTTGAGTTGACGCTTGCAAAGCGTGCTTACATTTATCTCTTCCTATACACATACTTGCAAAATTTGATTCAAGAAACATAAATTAGACTGATTATGCCTTGTTCTTTCATGATTTATCACAAAATAACTAGTAAGAAAAGAATAATCCATAATGCTACTGTATTAAGTTTATGTTGCAAAAAACGAACCAGCGTTATTTCTAAGACTGTGGTATGAGTCGGCCACCGGCTCCCATTCAAAACACCAAACAACGTAGGAAATTAAAATGTCTAGTGGAAAAATAGCTGTGTGTTTTCTTTGAATATCGCAGCAATAATGTTTTTAGTAGAAATGAAACGAAATAACCAGATGAGTATTATACTGTTTTAAACCACAGTGAATTTTCAAGCAATAATTTTGTATAAAAATGTATCATCATCGTTTTCATAGAGTAAATATACCTCAAATTGTTTCAGTAAACGCTTTCGCTGACCGTGATGTCAGATAACAAATTAAACGTGACACTGTGCATGACATCAAACCGAAATGTATTTACAAATAATATTGTAAACACTGAACAAAATGCGTGTTTAATTTAGTTCAGTGGTTTCGCGACACGAACGGATCACTACGCTGTAACGTAAAGCCAGCTACACATTATACGGAATCCGATAGCCGAGTTTCGTGTAAATAACATGTGTATACGGCCTATACTAAATTCTACGCTGAGAGGGAAAATATGCAAGATGTAAATGTGAGGCATGATATGAGAGGCCTTCTTTCTTTGCCATGCTCTCAAATGCTTCTTTTTGTTAACCTGCCAGAGCGGTTTCCATGGGTGAGTTCATATCTAGTGCAAGTGTTCATGTGGAGCACAGCAGTAGCTCTATATTTTATTTACTCTCAGATTCTACCCCATCACGGGAGCTTTAGAGCAGTATTTTTGTATAAAACGTGCATAGATACTGTTAAGTTAATATGGATTTATTTAACCAAAAACACGTTAGATATTGCAAGTCTGGTTCGAAAATAGTAGTCGCACTATTTATAACAATGATTTATATGTGCAAAATGCTTTCTAAAAAGTGTTTTTAAAGGCAGATAGATAGGTATAGAAAAGCTATGTAGAATACTGTATATGGCATGAAAATATTGTATAATATTTTTCTGAAATAATTTGACAGATTTGCTTCCGACATTTTATACTTCATCTTTGTCCAATAGACGTCACAAAAGAAGGTATATGCAATGAATTTTTTGAACTAGAAACCAAATTCTACAATGCTACCGATATTTCGAACAAACTATTGACACTCGCAAACTACGACCGGCGCGTTCGGCCAAAAATTTATGGCTTTTGTTTTCTCAGGATAGTTTCATGTTACTTATTGCTCTATTGATTTATGCCATAGATTTGTAGCAATGAAAAATTTCTATTGGCCGATGATTTAAAAGCAAGTTTGCGCTACAATTTATGTGCAATTAGAAAAGGTCTTATTGTGCTGTTTTTCAGTGGTTCCAATTTCAAAATAAACAGTAATTGTGGAACAATTTCATGATTTTTTGTTACGATAAAAGTATGAAAACGGACTAAAGCTAGCAGATTGTTACTCGATCAACACAGTTGAAATTGAGTTTTAATTTGAAAGCTGCCTAAGTACAGATTCAATAATGAAAACAGATTGGAGTTCAAATTAAACTTAAATTGACAGTTGTGATTGATGACATACAAAAATGTACTTTAAAAAACTGACATTCTGTAGCAGTGTTCTGTAGCCTACAGAATTTATTACAGGATGATAATAAGCCTTAGAGATAATAATATGTACGTACACGTGTCAAATCAATCGTAGAGTTGTGCTTCAATAGCTCAACACGATTTGACTCATTTGAAAATATGATCACGACTGTATCCCGGGAGCGGTAGACATTTCTTTATATTATTTTTTATTTTCATAAAGAGGCACTTCTGAATATTACGTTTGGCCCGTTACGTTGAAGCTGTAATTGATTGACGTATTAAAGCAATAGTAGGTATGACAGGAATATTCGCACAGCAAAAATCCACCGGAAAACCACGGTTTTTAGAAAACATCAAAAATGTTTGGACAAAATATGCATTAAAAAATACGTAGTACGTTGTTTTTGTAGTTCGTACTCTCTAGTTAAATAAAGTACTAAAGAAAAACCTCTACTTTTCGTACTTTAATACCGATCTAACTTGCGGAAATCGAATCGCAGCACAAAAAGGTGGGAACGTGCGCGGCCACTGAATTTCCTGTGTGTAGCACTGATTAAATTTTCACGTGGACGTTTGCACGTGAGTGTACCGGCAGGGTGCATGGTGAATGCGACTGTACGCGGATTTTTCACGAATGTGTGACTGTAGTTGTAGATGAAGGGGTATCTGAGATGTGGATAAACTTATTTTTATTATGTTATTTTGATTCTGGACACCTAATTAACTTTATAGGAATTCAATTTTTACTACTCTCAGTTAGTTATAAGACATTTATCATTATTAGAGCGTAAGAGTATGCAAATATAAAAAACAGGAAATCTAATGCTTAACCATTTTCATAGTAACAAAAATCTTATTATTTTTTTATATGGAGAAAGGTCTAATGGTAAAAGCAATACGTACAGTAAATATATTTTAAATTATCTTTTATAATAAAATGACGAAAAAATCTGCAAATAATAGATAACAAAGTGTGACATGACTAATATTTTGTATGCCTTCGCTCGGTCGCTTCACACAGAGCAATCAATATAAGCTCAGTGGATGGCAAGCAATCGATTAAGAGCACTGTGAGACGGTCCTTAATCTGGCGAGTAGCCATCAACGGATTGAGACATAGTCCGGTGAAAACACACAACACACACTCATACCGGACAACTTTTTGTTGAGGTGTTATCTTGTTAACTTTACAATTACTTTTACTTTCTTTGACATGCCTTACTTTGTTCGACTGGCTTCCCACTAAAGCTTGACTATTTAGATTATTTTAGATTGTTAAGGGATCGCTTTTAAAAAAAAGCTAGGCCCATACCACCAGGTTCTTGCCTGATTATTTCCCTGGTGGAGGGAGTCGCGTTGGAACAGGCATTAGAATCACCTAGCTTGTAAAACGAAACTTAAGTGATCCTTGAGGTCCTACAAGAATAAATGATTTTTTCTTTCTTTTTTCTTTCTTTCCGGCATGCCAGAATGCTATCGAAGTTTGATCGAATTTCAAGAGTAGGTACATTATTTGACTGAGTTTTGTCGTGAACGACAAATGTATAATTCTTTTGAATGTTTTTCATGGAAAATGTTTTATGGGCTAGTTATAATATGTTCCCATGCACATTTTAGTTATTGTTATTTTAGTGCTGCTTTGATGAGGCTTCGTGGAATAGACTCAATTGCTAGAATATGGCATAAAGTCCCCTAATTCGTATAATTATTCCACCCTGTATATTTTGGATACAAACAACATACCTCTTGTCTATAGAAAGGAAATCGGTGCTTTAGCTGAAATCATCTTACTGAAATTTTCAATTCTAGCATTAGGGGTTCCGTGGCCGTGTGGTAAAGGCAGTCCGGCTTAAGGACGATCGCTATTATCATCTCGGGTTCGAATCACACCTGAATCGATAATTTTCGTAGATTTTTCATTTTGAAATGAAATTGAATCAGCTCCTTGCTAGTTTAGCTGTGTATTGGACGATGTCTGTAAACACAGGTATTGTGTTTGCTCTCTTGCCGTGGAAGGTCTTCAGGGTAAGATGTTCTGAAGGATTCCCTTCAAGACCTGAGTTACAAAACTAATCTTCGCCTTTTGACATAACATTCTTATTTTACCTATGTAAGAATGTAAATGGACGTTAAGAAATAAATATATACAATGAGGTTAGTTGCTTATATGTAAATCTATTATCACGTACCTACCTATATTCAAATTAGTGTAAGACAAGAATAGAAAATGTGTGGGTTTGTTTGTTTCATTTTATTATTGCAAAACTTATGATTTGATTTAGTAAGTTACTTTGTGAAAAGTTTTCCTGGTGGAAAATAGAGTCGATTAAGATACATTTTTAGTTTTTTGGCTAACTGTACTTTTACTTAATAATCTAAAAATGCTAATATTTTTTTTATTTTAATCAAACGACCATTGCATAACATAAAAATAACTAAGTACGGACTCAACATTTTGCCTCAACCTGTATCGAAATATTTTCAACGACTAGGTAGTGTATGTAACCTAGAAGAAACAACTGTGAAAAGTGAAATGAATTTGAATTCGTGCAAAATTGTTTTGTACTACTTACTGGGCTCTTAAAAACTATTTTTGGCGTCGAATTTTCTTGTAATTTCTCTGCTTTCGTTTTTTCATTGCACTCCCAGTTTTTATACGCCGTAAAACTCAGTTTCAGTCTACCGATTACGACCGCTGCCGACATGTCGTAAACCCTCAAAACTGCACCAAATGCATAATACATGCTTATACGATGCTTATACAGAAAACATTGAATTTGATGCACACCGGTCGCCGCCTATAAAATTAACAATTCTTATCACTGTCGACATCGTAAAAGCTCGTATAAGCAGACGAAAGCACAGTTATTATGGCACGAAATGTTGGAAAATATATTGGTCACAGAATGTTGAAGAATTATTTGAAATGGTTAGTTCTAGTTTTTCTTAAACTTTCGCGATCACAAGTCATATTTATAAATACATGTACACGGGGTTTTATCGCGTTATTTACCTTATTTCTTATTTGGTAGGTTGTCTGCTTACATCAGGTTATTTACTTCTTCTCGTACATATTGGCTGTCTCTTTCTTAAACCTACATAACCATTGCGTTTAAGTACCTCCTGAACATACACCAATTCTTCCTCTAAATGTTCAGGGTCACAAAGATCATAGGCTCTGCTAGTTAAAGAAGAAACAACCGATTGTAAATGACGAGGATGATGATGAGATGCAGCATGTAGATACCGATCTGTATGTGTTGGTTTTCTATAGACTGAGTGTGCCAAGGAACCGTCAGTCTTCACCATTACCTTAACATCAAGAAAAGCCAAAGTTCTTCCTTCCTCCCTTTCGTGAGTAAACTGAATTTTAGGATGGACTGAGTTTAAATAAGAAATAAGGTAAATAACGCGATAAAACCCCGTGTACATGTATTTATCAATATGCTTAGTTTTGTCGCAAAATGTGGAAAATATGTTAGGACGTGCCTCTACGGCCCATATGGTATTTTACGAAAGGATTTTAAATGCCCTTAGATCTAAGGATATTACTTATCTATAATTATCTTAACAATACGATATTTTTTGATATCTACGAAAATGATAGGTTCATGTAAGTTTATTTTAATATTATCGTGTTTGCATGTAGTTTATTATTATCTTTATTATTACCTACTTGCTTTAAAGTTTTATTATTATATTTTTCGTTTCCTTATAATTTTCTTGATAATAAGCACCAATCTTCCATTTCTTAAGATTTCTTTCCATCCAAAGGTTGCCTGGAAGAGATCGCTTCTTAGAGATAAGGCCGCCCATTGTACATTGTTAGGTACTTATTTTTTTCATAAATTGTTAAATGTATCTTATTTGAGTGTACAATAAAGAATTTCGTTCATTATTTAATATTAAACTGCATCGTCGGAGCATGTTCACTTTCTGTCATTATAACATAACTAGTTTGCGTGGTGCGCGTGCTGCAAGCAGCACGCGGTTTTCTTTTTCCATGTTTCTGACAGGTAGAGAGACCCTTATAAAATTTTGAGAATCCATAGGAGATTTAAAATATTTAATAAACCGCTATGGGAACCCCTAAATCAGTATGAAAACCCTTTAGGAGCCCTTAGCCATTAAGAAAAAAAAAAAAAGAAAAATATTTACCAAGTCGTCGGCCCTGAGTTACGCTCACCCACTCGACCTTCGTTACGCTACGGGGGTCGGCGGCTCGCTTCGCTCGCCTCCTCCCCCCTCCGCTCCACTCAGGTCTCGTAGGTTCGCTCCACTCAGGACCTCCGACGCCTACCCACTATAATATTTGTTCAAACACCTAATGGATATCTCCAACCGTTGTGAAGTTACAGCTCTTTCAATTTTAGGGGAGGTTGGGGAGGGGGGGGGGTGAGTTTTGAAAAAATATTTTGACTATCTAGATGCCCCTTGTTAAGAATCTGAAAAAAAAAATGATCCAAGTCTCTTAACTTCCGAGATCCGCAAAAGGGGGGGAGAGGGGGGGCAAAGGGGGCAACACTGAAAAAAAATTTTTACTTCCCCGAGCCTCCTCTATCCGAATCCGTAAAAAAAATTGTTCCAAGTCTCTTAGTTTCCGAGATCCTCAATAAGGGGGGGGGGGGAAGGGGGGCAAAAAGGGGGGGTTTGCGATTTTTCCCGAAGTTTCCAGACGTACCTCTATACGAATCCGTAAAAATATACCTACCTCCCCATCCACCAACAGGGAGAACAATTCTGTCAGTCAGTGAGTCAGTCAGTGGTAGTCTAAGTTTATATATTATAATATTTATTTACGATTCTATTATTCATATCGCGTCACATCTATAAACTAAACCTTTCCACTTTTAGCATGATCCTGAAGATAGTTGCATGGCGTTCGCTGGAATATTTACGATGTCGTAAAGTGATAAGCATATTGCGGTCTTTTGAGGCTTGGTATCTTCAGAGTTCAAACCACACGTTATTATCGACTGCAGCAAGAAAAGCAACGTATTTATAAAGTCTTGTGTATACTTTGTGGAAGGGCAAAGTCCTGATAGTTAAGTAAAAAGTATTTCTTAAACTTTCGCGATCAAAACTCATATTAGTATAAAAAAAAACATGGATGCAAAGCAAAGCGATCAGGATCAACGCTGTCATTTATAATATTTAATTAATTGTAAAACTACGTAAGATTGCATAACAAAGGGCTATTGAAATTAAAAATACCTGGACTAACACAGGTTACTTTTTATCTAGACAATAACCACGCGTGCGAAGCCGCGGGCATACATAACATAAACGTTAAATAATGACCTACAATAAATCAAAAACCATGAAATACAAATACACAGCTCTAGTTAAAGATCAAAGTTCTAATTCGGCACCTGTAAACACGGCACGTATCATACTTACGTATGAATAACTTAAGATTGCGTTATGCCCTCGATTTGGGGGAAAGAAAGTATAAGTTTCCCATATGGCAGTCACAACTAGCCAATTGCCTAACCAATGAATTATTTGGTGTTATGGTTGAAAAGTTTCTATCTATACTATCTATACCTACTTAATATTATAAAAAGGTTTTGGTTTGTTTGTATGTTTGGGGTAATCTCCGAAACTACTCATCCGATTGAAAATTTACTATCTGTACTATCTATCTATCTATATCTATCTATATATCTATATATAATATAATAATCTATACTTATAATATTATAAAGCGATAATGTTGGTTTGTTTGTTTGTTTGTTAGTATGTTTGGGGTAATCTCCGAAACTACGCATCCGATTTCAAAAATTCTTTCACCGATGTGTAGCATGGACTTTCCGAATTAACATAAGCATATTTTACTAAGGTAGGTACAATGCGAGAGACGCCGCGGGCAATTAAGCTAGTCTCCTTATAAAAACAAACGTGTTTAACACTTTGCACTTTGTGGTTTTCATGCGTTTCCACGCTTGCCAAGGCTTGGCAAGCGTGGAAACGCACCATCACAATACGTAGCCGTTTCTTTCTAGGATCGTCAGTCGGCTCGCAATTTGCTTGCTCTAATAACTTTGATACATTAATTACATAGACAATTAACAACATGGTTAAACGAAAGTCACCGACTACCTGGCAAAGCTACAAAAAGGAACCTTCGCTCACTCGACTAATGAGTTGGTCGACTTTTTAAGGGATTTAAAAAGAACTTGAGAATATTTCGTAAGTACCTACCTGCGGCGAGCGGCTTGCTGTTTTGTTTTCGTAACCGCGAGAACTTTTAATGCTTATTTAGAACAAAAAGTTTTAATCGTATTTTTTAACCTGTTTCAATGATAAAGCTCTCAGATTGCTTGGGATGCCTTTCGATTTTTCTCGCTTTTTAACTTTTATGATACAAAATGAGTTTTATAAAGTTTGGAGTGGAATACTTCTGCCATTTATCATTGTTATCGAAAAAGTGCCTTCTAAATCAACTTAAAATATACCTAACTCAAAGTACGTCTCTTGAGATTTCTTCTAGAACCATTTTTTACTTACTTATTTACATTTTACGTGAATTATTTTTCTACAAACTAAGCTTTAACTCGTAAATGTACACAATACAGAGCTTTTTAAGCAAGTCACAAAAGTTTTTCAAAGCCTTGCTGTCCCAGTAATTGGGTTTGCCTGTCCAATTCCGCTCGGCTTTCTACTGCGATGAATAGCCTCCTTACAAAAGCGGCAATGGTCACTGCCGTTTGGGAGAACGTTTTAAAGAGTCTGAAAAATAAGGCAGGGAACAAATTTGTCCTTTTACTTCTGCAAATATTGAAGAAAATGTGGTCGCTTATTTTAAATTGCAGTGTTTAGCTTAAAATGTGGAATAGAGGGATACCATACCATTTTACTATTATACTCTGTCTTCTATCTGTCAATATTTAAAAAAAGATAAAGTTCCTTTTTTTTTTAATTTATTTAAAAAAAAAATTACATTTTCAATAATTTGGTTAAAAAGTGTAGTAGTTTTTCGTTACTGTGTGTTTTTATTTGTAAAGTTAAATAAATTATACTAGGAGTTTATTTTTCTCTTTCTCTCGTTTTGTTAAACAAATTATACTATTAAGTGAACTAGTATTTGTGTTCTCCCAATGGTATTTGATTTAAGTAGAGACAGCTCTATTCCGCATTATGTAGAGAAGTAGAGCACAAAGGGGCATGTTGCCCGTCAGCGGGTTTCCGAGCTATAACATGTGTGAGCTATAGATGGGAAGAACGAAGAACAATATTATTGTATCACAAGTCATTTTTAAACATTCGCGATGAACATGATAAAACATATATTTACGGGTATTTATCGCTATTTACCTTTATTTAATTGTTATTGATAGATTGCGGTGTAAACATATTTTTTCTTAAGTAATACCACATTTTTTCTATTCTATTCTAATACCTATTTGTGTAAATTCAAGGCTATGAGAATGGATCTCAACTTAAAGCCAGAAGTTCAAATTCCACTCGTTATAAATTAGAGTACATATTGTATTTGTCTGAATTAATAAATATCCTTGGACATTCCACAAATCGTCATCTAGTTCCAAGCTAAGCAACCTAATGCTTGTGTTATGGTAACCAGATGACTGATATACTACATAAATTATTCATAAAAGTAAGTAAGTTCGTATGAGCAAGTGGCCAACTCTGGTGACGGAGTTTTTAGGCCGCCTTAAGGCCTCCGTCATGGCTTAACGACTTTAAAAGCCGGGACCGACAATTTAACGTACCCTCCGAAGCACGGAAGCGCTCAGATATCAATGCCACTTGCGGTCACCCATCCAAGTAGTGACCGCTCAGAACGTTGCTTAACTTCGACAATCTATCAAGAACGTTTTAGCAAGCTTCGCCACGAGAATACCCAATCATAATTTACATAGAAAACACCCAAACTCGAGACAAATATTTGCAGAACATGCAAACATTTTGTGAGGTCGTCAAAGCTCGTCAAAGCTCGTCAAAGCTAGAGTGTTTCTTGTTCCGTGTGTAGTCTAAGTCTCGTGCCGCCCCCGGCGCTACTAAGCCTGCTTTAATAATGTGGACATTCGACTCATAAGTCGATGTTACGGCAGAGTCCTGTCTCGTATTGACATAAATGGGTAACGTGCCTCTGTTCGACGCTGGTTACTTTTTGTTTTTCTCTGCATTGCAACACTGAGAGGATAGAATGACCTATCGACATTTATAGCGATTTCTTTTAAACCAATGTAAGTAGTCGTACAATTTCGTCTGATTAGTACCACTACACTACATTTGTAAAAATAGATATAAGTCAAGAGCTATTTTTGTTTATCTTTGCTGACTCCATTCATTTTCTAATGAATAATTTTCTTTAGGAGTCTATAAGTATAATTATAATCACACTAATATTGTAAACGTGAAAGTTTGTGTGTGTGAATGTTTGTCACTCCTTCACGCTCAAACGGCTGGACGGATTTGAATGAAATTTGATACCAGGACAGGATTGCTTATACCCTGAATTAAAAAATAGGCTACTTTTGATTCCGGTATTCCCAATCTAACCAGTATTATAACAATACACGGGAAATTACTCATGTAAAAATATCGTCGATTTAGATACCGACAATGGGTACCTAAACAAAAAAGTCGCGGCACAGATTGCGCCAAAGTAACCACAGTTCCACACTCGCAGAGATTTGACAGTAGTATAGTTCGTGTTCCTTGATTGTGGCATAAAATAACCAAACTGGACCTAGGCGCGGATCGCGCGCGCAGCCGCAAAAAATATTCAAAGGATTCACACTCCTGTGTCGCGGATTGTTCGCGTGCACGATCCGTGTGCGAGTGTGGCTTGGTTATGCCAAAATCACAGACAAATTCACCTTGCGTGTACAAATAGTACCAATAAAAAGCAATTAAAGTCGGCTCTGCGCCGGAGGCTTGTCTACCGCTGGAAGCCAATCAGGTTTGCATTTGTGAGCTTCCCGTTTAGCTACCTGTTTGGGTGCTTCCTTTGATTGAATTTTATGAACCAACACTGGAACCTGAAGATGAAATATGCAAACGGGTTCACGAATATAATTTTGCTTTACGTACAGTTGATATTGTCGTATACTCTATTATTGGGACACAGAAATTAGGAAAAAATCTATTGTTACAATTTTGTGCTTATATTTTTGACATTCATGCAAACTTCCTATAATTTCTAAAGTAAACAACAACGTAAACTTAGAGTGAATTCCAAACCATACTGTTTTTTGATTTTGAGGTCTAAGTATGATAGTAGCATGAGGTTTAAGTAGTAAAAACGATACACCAGATTTTTTTTCAAAGTAAGTACCTCTTTTAAATTAATAATTAAACATTTTTCTCCATAGTTTTTCTTAAACTTTCGCGATCACAATTCATATTTATAAATACATGTACACGGGGTTTTATCGCGTTATTTACCTTATTTCTTTACTTCCCGACGTTTCGGCTATGTTGCAATAGCCATGGTCGCGGGTGGACTGGAGTATGCTTCAATTTGAGTTTCGTTGTGTAGCGGGTGGGTAGTTTTGTATCACTGGTAAAACTACCCTCACAGATCTTCAGAATTCGGATCGGCTGCATTTACACCGCAACATACCACACTAACAGTATCTTCACACCGAGAAGTCATATTACGACGTGCATTGCATCTACTAATCACAGGGTTCCAAGATGATGGGAGCCTAAAACCATCCTCACGATTGAAATTCGGATACTTCTTGATTTCAATTGCCTCACGAATCATTCGCTTATAATATTGGCGTTCGTTGGCAAGAATCTTGGGATCGTGAAGTTCAATCCAGTGATTGGGCCCGGAATCCACTAAGTGCTCCGCTATCGCTGATTTGAAATAAGGTAAATAACGCGATAAAACCCCGTGTACATGTATTTATAAATATGAATTTTTCTCCATGACAGAAATGTTTCAATTTAGTTAGTGTAGCTGTCAAAAATTGCTCAATTTCAAATGCTTCAGTAAAGTCCCACATTTTTACTGACTCTGACTCTGACTTTGACTTGACTTTACTGACTTGAATTATTGACTATTGACATGGTAGTGGCTAAATGCGTGGCACAAGCCGTGTGAAGTCAAAATAAATAAGAAGAAGAAGACATATTCATTGGATTTTTCTGCATTACTATAATATGTAAGTATAAGAAAATTGAAACCATTTGGATTTGTAAAAATATATAACTAAAGTAATTCCCTGTTGGGATTCCGACAAGAATTCTATAGAGTCTGATTTGTTCAAATAAATACTTGTAACGTTAGTAATTCTCGTGTCATACTGATTTTCAAAGCACGTCTGAAACTACGAGTTAGGGTTCCTTAGAACCGAATCTCGTGACGCAAGAGGAACTAAATAAACATTAGGTACATACTCGCGGTCCGAGCTGCGATGTAATTGCATTGCTTGTCTGTTAGGTGCATGTAGGTACTGTTAGGGAATGAGTTTAATATCACACTAACATTATAAAGGTAAAAGTTTGTGTGTGTGTAAGTTTGTAAGTGTGTTTGTTACTCTTTCGCGCTCAAACTGCTGGGTGGATTCGAATTAAATTTGTTACTAGGATTGCTTATACCCTGGATTAAAAATATGGCTACTTTTGATCCCGGTATTCCCACGAACGAGCACTATTCACCGCGGGTAACACCGCGGGGCGCAGATAGTAAGCTATAATAGTGACTAGTTTTAGCAAAACGTCAACCTTGGTAATGTACTTCACGCTCTAATAAACCTATTAATTATTGTATTTTGTATGTGACTGTCGACAAAACAGTGTCTTTACTTAAAAAAAGTTGCGGTGTCGGTGTTGTTTTATTTTACAAGCTACTTAGCTACTTGTCAAAAGCATGTGACAAACCTGCGCTTCAACTTGTCTCTGACTTTCCTCCTACGCATTTTCAAAATCTTTAACATTTTTATTATGGAACTATGTCAACCAAAGGATACAATCGTGAGTCTGTTTATAAAAAAAAATAAAGATTTCAATTTATTAAAATAGCATCTTTACCGCAACAGTACTGATGTCCCTTTCCTCCTTAATTTGTCCAGGAGAAACTGTTTGCACGTCTTAGCAACCTAACAAACAACAGAAGATTAACTTGTGTATTGGAACTTTCTGATTACATTGTCGTTTCGAAACCTACCTCAGCTGCTCTGCCTTCGGCACCGAAGAGGGTTTGATTTTCAATGTCAGTTGTTAAATCTCAAAATCCAAAAACGATACATTTAGCACTTAACATCTTATTTTCTAACAAAAAAATGTGCATACATAACATCTCGTTTATTATTTATTATTACATACCATTATATCTAGACAAAGAGGAAAAGTTGGTTTGTTTGTTTGTTTGTATGTTTGTTATAATCTCCGAAACTACTCATCCAATTTCAAAAAATTGTTTCACCGATGTGTAGCATGTACTTTCCGAATGAACATAGGTATATAATAATCCATAACACATAGCACATACTCATTGTCTGTGGTAATACGAGTACTCGCTTCAAGCACCTAATTTTGAAATGCCGAAGGCACAACTTGTACATACAGGCCAGTGTGCTCGCTCAGAAGCGCTCGTGGCGAAGCTTACTAAGACGTTCTTGATAGATCGTCGAAGTTTAGCAACGTTCTGAGCGGTCACTACTTGGATGGGTGACCGCAAGTGGCATTATCAGCTGAGCGCTTCCGTGCTTCGGAGGGCACGTTAAATTGTCGGTCCCGGCTTTTAAAGTCGTTAAGCCATGACGGAGGCCTTTAGGCGGCCTGAAAACTCCGTCACCAGAGTTGGCCACTTACTCATACGACCGAACGAACGAACAAGTGTGCTCGCGCTCAAGAAAAAGTAAAAACAAACAGATTTTATAATATCTGTTGACGTAGATGCACAACATGAAATAACAATGTCTAAATATTACGCAGTCTATACTTTCATGTTCAGAGACGGGACACACAGTCACGTAGACAACACAGCGGGCGATGTTAACTCGCTCGTGCGTGCAAGCTCCATTCGAACGGTCTATAGCTAGTTGATAGGATATCGCAGATTGTTCGGTGGATCTGATTGTTGTAAGGCAGAGGTATTGAGAAGACGCAGACCGAATTTCAATTTAGTTACTGAATAAGTGTTTTTTTTTTTTTTTTTGGGTGGTCGGAGTTTGAAAAAATAATGATCACGCAATTACACGGTACAATTTTGCAATCGAAATATGAAAAAGGTTTATAGCTAATTGCTTTATTGTTTATTTTCATAAGGTATCATCTAAAATGCCAAAAAAATGCGCTAGCTATCTGTAAAAATAACTGTGTCAAATGTTCAGACCAAAATAATTTCTATGTGCACATATACATACAGTTATTTAAAAATGGCTAAGTAGTGGTGCTACTTTGGCCTTTTAGAACCGCATTCCAAAACCTGCAATATATCACATCAAAAAGAAATTCACCCCAGTCGATAAACAGCGTCGGGACACGTAACATTTTGCACGGAAACTTTTGCTCAACTTTGTTTTTGGCAAGCGCAGCAAAAACTTGCCAAGTTGCCCTTCCCACATGTCCGTGTATTGCTGCATCTGGCAAGACTCGAACCGGATCCTTCTCGCTTTTTTAATTAATACCACTTCGAACACTCGCTAGAAAGAATGCTCCAACTCATTAAAAGTTTTAATAGCATTTGACTTCGCTGCAATGGGAGCGAAAACTTTTAGTGTGCGTCAAAAGTTTTCGGCTACAAAATGGTTTCGAATCACTAAGAAATAGTGCAAGTTTCTTGGCTTGGATTATGGGAGTTGGTTGAATTTTTATTTTAAAGGAATTTACAGGAGTCTGCGACGGACGCAGATTTTCTTCGACAGGACCTCCTTTACCTTCTCAAATGAAAACAGTATATAATTCCTACATATTTGCGTCACAGAGGTTTGACGACCTCTGTGGCGCAAGTGGGTGAAAGCTCGCAGAGGTTGCGGGTTCGATCCCCGCTGCGGGACAAAATGTTTGTATGGTCTGCAAATATTTGTCTCGTGTCTCTTCGATACAATGCCGAAGGCATTTTAGGCGGCCTAAAAACTCCGTCACGAGAGTTGTCCACTTGCACATACTGACTACTCGTTACCTCCCTGATACTGCCCGGAATAGTATGAAAAGTCTTAGTCCATTTGTATAAGTCAATGCCAGACTGATTTATTAAGATTAGAGTAAAGGCCACTCACCACCGTTATGTGGCTTTTAATCTACTTTTAAAGTGTGGATTGTGATTTAATGCGGGCATTTCTCACATTTTCAATTTTATGATTCATGAAAATACGAGAACCTTAGACTTTATGAAATTCTCGTCTTGAGCTGAGATGATTATGACATAATTGAAACTCGTTCGGATAAGTAAGGCAATGGTAGCTTTAAAGTGTTAAAATGGATAGGAACTTAGCACTTAGAATTAGAAACGAGTAGTTCATTTTAATTGCTAAAACTAAAAACTTATTCTGCTCTGTTACTAGTTAATAAAGATATCAATTAGACAGATAAGTAGATTGATTATACTCAGCAGTGGATGAAGTCGAGCTGAGCACGATGATGATAATGATAACAATTTTTAGAATTTTCCTTGAAAAAGCTATTCAATTCATTCGTCAACATAAATTCACTATATCCGTAAATCCATGTTCCCTCCAAAAAAAGCTCTGCTTTTTAAACAAACTTTCCATTACAAGCCTTACGAGGTAACACACCATAATACCCATTTGCAAGCGAAATGCAAGTCCGCGCGCCACCTCATTTATGCAGCTACCTTTAAATCGAAAACCAATTACGGAAAAACTCCACACAAGTACGCATACGATGTGTCGCACGCACACACGTAAGGTATTGCGAATGCTATGGATGTAGAGTTACTAGAAGTGATATTTATAACAATATTTATAGACAGACACCCTTATTGCGTCATCGACATAGTAGCCAGAGCGTTCCGAGTAGGTAGCGCCCGTAGGCTGCGCCGCGCACGCCTTATGTCATGTCCTTCGAGGAGCGCGCGTGATTGCTTTCAGATAGATATTAGCAGCAGAAGCGGCAAAGATTGTACAAAGAGCCAAGGCCCTAGGCTCACTACGTTTTCGAACAGTTGAACGACAGCTGTCGATACAAACGCAAATGAAACGCGCAGTGACTGCACGTTTGTATTGAAACAAACGCGGGGGGGACAAAATACTGTTAGTTATATAAACTTAAAAAGGTGTTTTTGTTAAATACTTATTACGCTACTACTGGCCTATAGACAGATTTATGTTTTTCTTGTTTGACTGAGCTGTCAACGTCACTTGCGTGTAGGATTGTATTCGTAAAGGTTTGGTTTATTTTAGTTTGTTGAATAGGTATACAAATTTTACCAAGAATTCTTATTTAATTTTACGTTGAAATATAACAAACATCTAATAGGTTATGGGCCCAGATACGCTATGATATATATTTTCAATGTAAATCTTGAATAAAGAGCAAGATTAGTACCGATACGAAATATTCTACACCGGTCGAGATGGAGGTTACCAATTCGATGAGAATAGAAAAATTTGATGGCAGAAACTTTAAGCAATGGAAGTTTCAAGTGAAATGTGCTTTAAGAGCCAAAGGATTAAACATTGATTCGGTAAGACCTAAAGAAATCAGTTTGCAAGTGCAATGGAATAAAGATGATGGGATGGCCATGTTTATTTTGACGTCGTCAATGGATTTGAACCAGATATCCCTTATAGAAAACTGCGAGACTGCGAAAGAAGTAATGACAAAGTTAGAAGCCATTTATGAGCAAAAATCAGAATATAACAAGATGTTAGTTCACGAGAAGTTTTATCAATATTCCTACTGTGCGTGTGATACAATGGCACAACATGTCTCCAAAGTAGAAGGCCTAGCTAAGGAACTACGTGAAACAGGTGAGAAGATCAGTGACACAGCAATAATGACAAAGATTCTAAGCACATTACCACCAACATACCGTTCGCTTAGACAAGCTTGGTTGTCACTTGATGAAAAGAGTCAATCAATTCAAAATCTCACATCACGCTTAGTAGATGAAGAAGCGAGCCTAGCCAATGACACGGCTTGCAGTGAGACTGCATTAGTAACCGCAAAAGGAATATCTAAAACAAGATCTAGTTATGAGAATTCAAATGAGCAGAGAAGTCATAGATTTGTGTGCTACAACTGTGACAAGAGAGGTCACTTTGCAAGAGACTGCAAAATGCCAAAGAGAAGATTTAATAAAAATCAGAAGCCCGTTGATATGGTAGCATACAGTGCTGAAAGATCTTCTGTACCTGAAGATGGCGAAGAAGCATGGATATTGGATAGTGGAGCATCAATGCATATGACATTCAGACGAGACTATTTCTGTGAATTAAAAGAGTTTCAAAGCTATGACATTAACAAAACAGTTCAATTAGGAAATAAGCAAAGTATTCAAGTATGTGGCGAAGGTACAATTTTGTTAAATAAATCAGTAAAAGGAAAATGGGAACAATGCAAACTCGAGAATGTCCTTTATGTACCAGAACTACGGAGAAATCTTTTTTCTGAAGGAGCTGCCACTAGAAAAGGTTATGTCATAGTGAAGAATAATAAAAAAGGAATGATATTGAAGAATAACATAATTGTCATGTGTGCACAATTAACAGAAAACAATCTATATGAATTGGAAGCCAGAACAGTAACTGTCAAACAAGAAAGTTGCAATATTGTACAAACAGATATTAAAGTTTGGCATGAGAGATCTAAGGAATAGATCAGCTTCGCTAAGGAATAGATCAGCTTCGCTATCAGAGTCAAAAAACTAACAAGCAACGCTAGCCGGAAAACAAAACAAAATAAAAACAAAAAAACAAAAAAAACAACAATAAGCACCCCAAACCGGCCGGTCACCGTGGGGGAAGAAGACCACAACCTTCCAACTTCAACACCAAAGAAAATCTGCCATCACTCTGTAGCACCAGACAACCAAGACAAACTATCGTACTATATTGCGACATACAATACACTTACCCTACGAACAGATGAAAGCCTACTAGAACTTGTCACTGCGCTAGAACATGTTAAGTGGACCATTATCGGTCTCAGCGAGGTAAGAAGATGTGGAGAAAAGATAGAAGAGTCAGATAAATACATTTTCTACTACAAAGGTGAAACGCCTGGAAAATATGGAGTGGGATTCCTTATAAGAAAAGAAATTAGAGACCAAATACATGAAATAATCGGCGTCTCGGAACGCATAGCCATACTAAACCTGAAAATCGGCGAGGAGTACTGGTCTATAGTTCAGATTTACTCTCCCACAGAACAGGCAAATAACACAGACATTGAATCATTCTACTTCAAACTGAACACTTCTTTAATAGAACATGCACATAAAAATATGATAGTAATGGGAGACTTTAACGCCAGAATAGGTGAGAGAAACGGAGGAGAAGATTCGATCTTAGGACGCTATTGCTATGGGAAAAGAACACGGAATGGCAGGAAACTAATGGAACTAGCTTTCGAACACAACCTTAAAATACTTAACACCGAATACAAAAACAGTAGTAGATGGACATGGGAATCTCCTGACGGAATACATAAAAATGAAATAGACTACATCCTTACTAACAAGAGCAAACTATTCGAAGACTGCAGAAACATCAAACATATTAATTTTAACACCAACCACAGAATGGTCCGTGCAAAACTAACATCGAAACAAATCAATAAACGAAGACCATTTCATATTCATATTAATACTCAAGCACATAATAACGAAGAAAACATAAACATAGATGAAATTTACTCTCAACTAGAAGCCTTCTTAGAAACAACGAAACATTTTAATCTTCAGGATAAATACGACAAACTTAACGAAATCCTCAACAAAATAGCAAAACAAAATATGAATAGCACAAAAAGAAACAGCAATTCAATTTCAGACAGAGTTAAACAACTACTAGAAAAAAGACTAGAGCTGATAAATATAAGGGAAAAAACTAAAGGAACAAGAAAAGAGATAACCAATCTTAGCAAACAGATCAAAGAAATTATGAGGAAAGAACGACAAGCACACAGATTGAGAACATTTGAAATGCACATAAATAAAACTGGCGGTATAAAGAAAGCGTTAAAGACCCTAACAGACAAACGAGACTGGATTCCACAGATTATGAACAAACGAGGCAAATGCATAACCAAACGACCAGATATACTCGCCACAGCAACTGAGTTCTACCGAGATCTTTATACTAGTCAAAATAGTATACCAGAAACACATCTGCCAGGTGAAAATGAGGTGCCGGATATACTACCGAGAGAAGTAGAAAGAGCTATCGAAACTCAAAAAAAAGATAAAGCACCCGGACCGGACCTCTTTACTAATGAGTTCTTAATTGCTGCCAAAGATGCCATTGCCAATGTTCTCACAATAATGTTTAATGAAATCTTAAGAAGCGAAATTATCCCGAAACAATGGTTGTCATCTACTATTATATTAATACATAAGAAAGGGGATAAAAATGATATAGGCAACTATCGGCCAATCAGCCTAATGTCAAACATTTATAAAATATTTTCAAAAATAATTCTTAGCCGTATCACAAAAACACTAGATATAAATCAACCTAGAGAACAAGCTGGCTTTAGAAGTGGCTATTCAACACTCGACCACATCCATGTTATCAAGCAACTCATGGAAAAAAGCAAAGAATTTAATATGCCCTTATACTGCTGCTTCGTAGACTACTGCAAAGCCTTCGACTCCCTCGAGCATGAAAAAATATGGAAAGCTCTCAGCAATCAAGGAATCGAAGATAAATACACTAGGATAATTAGAAACATCTACAGAAACACTACTGCAAGCGTCAAACTAGAAAGAGAAGGTAAAGCTATAAAAATAGAAAGAGGAGTGCGCCAAGGGGACCCTCTATCTCCAAAACTATTTTCAGCAGTTCTCGAAGAAATATTTAGACAGCTAGATTGGAGAACCTACGGCCTAAACATAAATGGAGAAAAACTTACTCATCTAAGATTTGCTGACGACCTGATAATTATGTCCAACACGCCTGGCGAACTCACTGTTATGATACAAGACCTAGACAAGGAAAGCAGGAAAGTGGGGCTATCGATGAACTCTCTTAAAACTAAAGTTATGACTAACAGAAAGGAAGAACCAATAACACTAAATGGAAACCCAATAGAGTATGTTCAAAAATACACATACCTCGGACAAGTTATTTCACCAATCGACCTAACTACAAAAGAAATGGAAACAAGAATAGGGAATGCTTGGAAGAGATACTGGACTTTCAAAGAAATTATGAAAAATAAAGAGGTTAGTATTAAAGTCAAAAAGAAACTATACAATACATGTATTCTCCCAGTATTGACTTACGGTTGCCAAACATGGGCCCTTACTAAAGCGCACAATAACAAGCTAGAAGTGTGCCAGAAGTCAATGGAAAGAAGTATGCTCAGCATAAAGAAATCGGACAGAGTGAGGAACACAACAATCAGAGAAACAACTAAAATAGAAAATGTAACACTGGTAGTAAGGAAGAACAAATGGAGGTGGGCAGGTCATATTTTAAGAGGAACCGAGAGGTGGAGCAAAACTTTAACAAACTGGCAACCTAGAAACGGAAAGAGGAAAAGTGGAAGACCATTTAAGAGATGGGAAGATGACTTCCGAGATGTGGCTGGGAAACTATGGTCGAGAACTGCCCGGGATCGAAGCAAATGGAAGGAATTGGAAGAGGCCTATGCCAAATTAGGGCAAACAGAGGAATTAACTAAGTAGTATTAAAGTAACTTAACTAAGTATATATAAATTGTAAACCTCTGAATAAAGGCTTATATTATTATTATTATTATTATTATTATGAGAGATCTGGACATTTGGACGAATGTAGAAAACCAGAAGAAAGACAGAATTTTACAATATTGAGTTTTGATCAAGAAGGAGAAGAACAAGCAGTATTGCCACCCTCACTGAATGAAGATCAGAATAATGAGTCACAAGAAATCTCATCCGATGAAGATAGTATGAAGAGTATAGAAGAAATAGATGACAGTTATCATCCTCCGAGAGCTATTCATGTTGAACAAGAAGATCAAAGAAATATCACGTTGCGTCCTTGGAAAGATAAAAGGATGGAAGTGAATTTGATTAAGTTAGAGATACCTAACACAGATGAAGAGGCTATTAATGGTGCCAATTGTTGTCAATGGAAGAAAGCCATAGCTGAAGAACTTCAGTCACATGAAAGAAACAAGACTTGGATATTAACTGAAAGAACTGAGAAGAAACCCATCACTTCTAAATGGATGTTTAGTATTAAAGAAAATAGAGATGGAGAAATAGATAAAACTCGACGTTTTACCCAAGTGAAAGGTTTGGACTATAATGAGATTTTTTCCCCTACTAGCAGGTACAGCATCGCCGCGAGACAAGACCTTCAAATAGTAGAGTTTGATGCTAAAACTACTTTCTTGTATGGTGAGTTATCTGAGGCAATATACATGAAAGTGCCAGAGGGAGTGAAAGCCCAACCTTCAAAAGTATGTAAGTTGATCAAATCTCTATATGGACTTAAACAATCTGCTAGATGTTGGAACAAGAAATTTTGTTCATTTTTAGCTACTTGTGGATTTAAGCCATGTCCATTTGGTAATTGTGTATTTGTCGGATATTTTAATACCTAATATCAATGTTTTGATTCTTTACGTTGATTAATGTGAGGCAAAGATAAATCTGTTTTATCTACTGTATTAAATGCTCTAAAACGGAATTATTAGATTTAGATTTTAAAGTTTAATTCATTTATTGGAATGGAAATAGATAAAACAGAAGGATGTATATGTATAAGTCAGAAACAATATATTAAGAAAGTGATTGATAAATTTAATTTATCAGATGTTAAGAGTAGCAGTACTCCTGCTGATGTAAATGTACATTTGTGTAAGAATACAAGTACTATGCCGATTAATTTCCCGTATAGAGAGGCAGTGGGAGCATTGTTGTTCTTAACATGTGTATCTAGACCAGATATAGCATATGCTGTGAATGTTGCAAAGAAGATAGTTGATATTCAATATGTAGAAAGTGCATGTCAACTGGCAGATTTTCTGACTAAAGCTTTGCCTGTAAGTAAATTTAATTATAATAGAGACGAGGTTATGAATAAAAACTAAGATTTAGTTTAAATGTGTCAAAGTGGTTAAGTATTAGTTCAATTTAAAAATGAAGTTAAGTTGTTGTTATTTAGAATTATTGGTTTACACCTTGTTAGTTTATGTGGGAGTGTTAGTTATATAAACTTAAAAAGGTGTTTTTGTTAAATACTTATTACGCTACTACTGGCCTATAGACAGATTTATGTTTTTCTTGTTTGACTGAGCTGTCAACGTCACTTGCGTGTAGGATTGTATTCGTAAAGGTTTGGTTTATTTTAGTTTGTTGAATAGGTATACAAATTTTACCAAGAATTCTTATTTAATTTTACGTTGAAATATAACAAACATCTAATAAATACACACGGCAAAATGTGACCATGCACACTATCCTCGCGTTTGTAAAACGTTTTGCGAACGAGCAGGTGACGCGTCTAAAATCGCGCATTTCGTCGCTCGTTTTTAAAACGTGGCATGCATATATTCTTAGGTTACATAAAAATCAGTTACAGTCTTCATAAATGAAAGGATAATCAAATCACTATGAATATTCATTGCGAATATTCAAGAAACAAGACAGTTGCTTTCAAATTCAAATGTCTTTGTGAAGTTAGCATTGATTTAAATTGTTCTGTGCAGTAAAGTTCAATAACATGAATATTTCACTATAAATTCTGGAGTAATTGTTTAAACTACAAGCGATTTTATGGAAAGATATAGATACTCTCGTTTTTGCTCTTGTTATAATATGTGTATACTGCAAATGAATATAAAAATCGTAGCTGTAAAATCATTCGGTGGTGATTAATATTATTTAACCAATAATAATTTCAAAATGTGGTCAAGTCACGAAAGTTTCATAATGTAAGTTCCTATGAGCTAGTGAAGACGGAGTTTTTATGCCGCCTAAAGGCCTCCGTCATAGCTTAAAAAGCCCGACTTTAAAAGCCGGGGCCGACAGTCTAAGGTGCTATCAGTAGCACGGAAGCACTCAGCTGCTAATGACACTTGCAACTAACAGGGATTATATTAACACACGAGAATTAGTCACGTAAAAATATCGTCGATTTAGATACCCACAATGTTTTAATTCTTCCTGAGAATCTTCATCCGGGTATGAGTGACAATACGTATACTCAGATTAAGATTATCCGGATTAGCACAACTTAGGATAGTTATGAAAGACAAATTAGAGGCGTAGCAGGTTTACCGCAGGTCTATGGTATTGGATATTTTAGTGCACATCCAGGGATCTATACATTCGGAATGGGAACGTTTAATTAACACGAGTGACAGCGGCGCGAGCCGGCTGGCGTTCTGCAATAACAATACACGTGTACACCCGCTGTAAATAGGGCTTGATTTAAAGGAATTGCACGTTTACCTTTACATAAATCACATAGCAGACTCAGAGCTTTTACATCCATATTTAACTCCCGAGAAGCGCTCGTGGCATAGCTAGCTAAAATTGTCTTTATAGATCGTTGAAGTTAAGCAGCGTTTTGAGTGGTCACAATTTGGATGGGTGACCGCAAGTAACATTAACAGCTAAACGTTGAGCGCTGAGTGCAGCTGTGAAGAGAAAACGTTAAATTGTCGGACGGACTCAGCGTCTCCTATGCTTCTGTTTGCAGGGCAATTTAAGATCTGTAAGATGAAGTTAGCTTTCACTGATATCTTCTCTGTCCTAATAACAGTATTACAATAACATAACCAGTTTAAATGTCATAAAACAGTCTAACACTTAACTAGAACATAACTCTGGCATAAACACCACTTTGCCTATTCATTTCTAGGTGGGCAATCCGCCAGTCTATCTTAAAAGAGTTCTGTAAAAACTTTATTTGAATTAAAAGCAGTTCTCGGAACATTTGCATGAGTCTGCGGACTGAGCACTGTGACATATTTTGAAGAGGCGCCAAGAAACTTGAGCCTTGGTTTGCTGAAAAACGTTTAATGCCAATGGCTTGCAAAAGTGTGAGTAATAATTCAGTAACACGGTGTACTTACCAATCACCATAGTATTTGACAATCAATCTATACGTGGAGCCTAGGCACACTACGTTTTTAACCGATTTCAAGAAAAGCCTTGTATTAAATTATAAGTCAAATTGTAAATTGTCCGATTATTTGTTTTGTTTTAGACACGTTATTTGTCAGTGTTTCCTAATTTTTGAAAATAAAATAATAAGAACTCTTTTCGTTTCATGACGGAACCATTTTTTTAAGAAACTAGTCTCTAACAGTAAATTCAGTCGGGTCGTAGCTAGTTACGGATTTGGATTCTATCGTCTTTTTATTCGAGGATTTTATAGAACCATGTGTTACTCGAATGTGAAATTAAACTGAATATGAATTATTAGCGAAGATACGACAGTCAATTTTTATAGCTGGGCCCTTACTCTGGAACAACGAAAAACGAAGTTTCGTGACAATTTTCGGGGTCAGCTTATGTTGGTGGATAGTAAATTCGTAATAGTTCACCAACATAATTAGAACCCTAAAATTGTCACGAAACTTCGTTTTTCGTTTTGCAGATTAGACGCCCTGAGTAGGCGACGAACATTGAACACAGAGGCTGTAGCCAAGTGAATAACGTTTCGTTTCTTTTCTCTTTTTGCAAGTATCATCGCAATTTATTTAGTTTGATACTACTAAACGCGCGACTTTTTAGTATCTGATGTCGAATCCTATACCTTTTTTTCAGTTTCTATTTTAAAGGGATTGTAGAAATGTAAGGGTGATGATCTATTGCAATTGACATTTACCTAACCAGGCTACTTGTCGCGTAAACGTAAAAAAATGATTAAAAAATTAGATTAAAAAAGAATGTGAACTTATATTTTAACCAATTTATTTTGTGTCATACGTGTATCTAGAATACCATAGTCTATTTGAGTATTTTTTCAGTTGTAGGAATTCTTTAATTTGTTGTACCTTTAAGTAAAACTTCACTAACAAAGTACTCTAATTACAGTAATCATAAAAAAAATCTTAGGTGCGTAACATTACAATTCTTTAAATTAGATCATTATTTCCAAAGAACACTGTCACTGCACCGAAACTCAGGCTTTCCTCAATGAGTGCAATAATTAGTGAAATTGGCGCCGCTCATGCTGGGGATAATTGGTTCAAAGTAGTCAAGAGCCGAGCCTAGGTGAGACGCCACTCAGCGTGCTGGTTTTTGTGCCTCTGTTTTTTGGCGTACTGTACAGAACTTTAGGTTAAAACTCAGCAGAACAAGGGACGGCATGAGATTGTATTAGCAGATATACACATTGTTAAACGTAAAGATGGAAGATGAAATAAGGGCTGTAGGCAATAGCGGAATGGTGGCCCATAGATGCTCAGCAATCAAGAATTAGACCACTTGTCTAAATGGTCAGATGACATTGTATTGTCAAAATTGAGACAGGCCAGTTTCAGGACAAGACAGATGCAATATAGAGAGAAGTTTTGTAATATATGAATTCCATATATAAATAGATTGATAATCTCTCGTAATTGTTGATTTAAAAATAAATCCTATTAACACTTGCATAGAAATACTTTCTAGTAAACTGCGTTTCGAAAAATAAAACTGGAATAAAATAACAGGTACCCTATCTGTTATTTTGATCTGAATGTCGAAATTCGATCAAAAACGGGCACAGCGGATGTGGGTACAAGGATTGGAATGGGATTGGGAAGGTCGTATGGCTTGAATGCATCCAAAACGTTGGACGAAGCACGCCACTCAGTGACAGCCTGGAGATCTTTACCCAGTACTGGGACGCAAAAAAACCTGTACTTTCTACATGCACTGATTAAACTATTTTAGTAAAAGAAGATAGAAAAGTGTAATTTAGTCACATCTTAGTCACCTGTAGGTATAAACACAGTCACTAAATAAGTGCACGATTTTTTGTAAAATAAACCTTCACAGGTCTAAAAGACAATTAGTAGACGGTTCGCCTAAAATAGAGGACAGTTGAGAAGTGCCAACCAAAGCAAAATGTTACGTCAACCTATTACAACTGCCATTAGAACATTAAGCTACGGAACCGCCGGTTCTCGTCAAACTCCCACTTACCCCATTTCTCACCCCTTACAGCCATTACAATGTAAAATTCTAATTCTCTCGTTAAATCCTCCGGCCTTCTCTGGCCACTTTTACTGAATATAAAGTAGGGTAAATGGATTTAGTTTCATACGTGTGTGTCGGGAATTATGCTAATGCATTTGTTTGTGTGCTATGGCGGAGGTGTTTTTATTTTCTAGATTCAAATTCAATTTTTATGACAGAAAAAGCAACAGGACAATCAAGTGATTAAGAGGGGCCTTAGAGTAACATTACAAATGTATTTATGGGTTGAGGGAATATAATTAAATTTATGATGATCGTCTCGTGTTTTCGCAATAGTCCAAGCAGAAATTAGTAATAAATTAATGATTATTGTCATTCTTACCTATAAGTCCTACCAATAAGTTTTTTCAAATCTTATAAAAACCCACGGGACTTAGGTAAGTATGACCTAGTTATAACTAGTTTGGATAAAACCTAAACCACAGTACCTACAGTCCTGTTTTTCCAGTCCATATCCCTTATACTGGTCGAGAGTTTCATAAACACATTAGTCTGAAATCGCGCAATAACTTTCGCATCTCAATATTTCACACACATACAAACACGCACACTTACACACGCCCGCGTGAAAATTCCGAACGTTTTAATCCAAATTAATACCCGAATCGGATACAAGGTCGTAATAGAGTTCTGACGATGAGTTATATACCACGCTCGATGGGCGCAGATTACGCTCAATAAATTATTATGAAGCAATCAGTATATGGTAAAAGTTCTATCAGATTTAGTAGCGCCGATACGACTGGAATACGACAGTAGTTGTGACAAACTGCGTAACAGTTTAAAAAATAATGTCAGAATTACTCAATTATCGATAGAGGTTTAAGATGATCTTACTTTTAAAACGTTGCTCAAATAAAAGATAAAAAACACTTGTCACAGTTTTATAAACTAAAGTCGAATAATATTGACACTTTAGACAAATTTATTGCAAAAAAATATATTATTAAGAAACTTTGTTGGTTTGGATTTTTCAAACTAAAATTATTGAAAGAAAGATTTGAAACAAAAAAAATTGCTTGAAACTGGATTCAAAGTTTGAACAAAGATCACGCGATAAGAGTTTAAACTAAGCTGTATCTGTCTTTGATACGAATCTAAGAGAAAGCGCTGTGTTGACAATAGTGTTGGTAACTTGCTAGTGATGATAAGAATATCGCATCCCTAACCTACGGACTACGAACCCTAACGGAATGCCGGTCATTAGATAGGTCGGAGTTTGCGACTGCAGTGATATAACCATTAGTTTATGTTGAAAATACAACAATTTCAAGCTGTTGATAAACGTAGTATTACTTTCTCTTTGCTGTTGACGTAATTGTTCATATCTATTGACATGACGAGTGAATAACATTTACAAGTATTTGTTAAAAAAAAGTTTTTATCTCATTTTTGCACATTATTGCAACGTATCGGAAACGTCAGGAAGTGTTCTATAAAAAAGGTTAATAACGCAATAAAATATTGTGGCAACATATTTTTATAACATACACTATTTATGTCGCCACATTAGCAAAAGGCTCAAAGGAAATTTTAAAAATATCGAACATAGTAAAAGGCGTGTTCACACAGCGTGAGCTTCCGTAGATTTATTGGTAATATAATTTTGATTGATCGCCCGCCGCCGACTCAAGTTGAGGTTTAAACGACGTACTTAGGCCACAGTCCATCTAAACAATAACCAACGTTTAAAAAATCATAAAAGGCAATCGGTTGGTGCCGGGTTTCAATATTTAACTTACGAACGACTGTGGATCTATCGTCTAAGTAGCCGTAAGTAAGCTGTCTTCTACGGAGAGATCTACGGTCATTCGTAAGTTGAATATTGGCATTGAATTGCATTGGCAAGAATTGGGCATAAAACATCAGCTTCATTATGTATGACGACTTGACATTCGTAATTTATTTTTAATTTGTTTAAACACTACACGGTTACTCAACTAAGTAGATGAAACTGTATTGGCCCATCACACACATTTTTTTTGTTTTAACAATTGTTAAATAATACATTCATAGTCTATTTAGCAACACAAAATCAATATACCCGATCCCGCACAACCACAATATCATGATTTAAACCGATGGCTACGTTTACCACTGATTACCATAACAGGTGAACACTAGTCTAAGAGCACAAACGCAATCAATCATACATGTTTTCCACAAACTAATCGATTTCACTTTAAATTGACAAGCAGCTTGATTTAGTGCAGTTAAGTTATGGAAAAAGTTACTTATTATGCTAAATATTTACCTAATAAGTTGACACTTGACAGCTGAAAAAAAGAAAATAATAATAATTGCGCCAAAAATCCACATTGTTTTTTACCGCATCTATACAGCCCTTTGATTTAAGGTCAGTCTAGCTAAAGCCCTTTGACGCTCGTGTCTACGACTTAATTACTGCGTTTGATTATTTACCATACTCTTAGTTTCCCAAGTGAGGTCCAACAGACTTACGACTTTTGTCCTGCTTAAAATTTTCTAAAACGAAAAGGCGCCTTAATTATTTTTTAAATAAAGTTATTTATTAATTAAAGTTATTTATTTAATTAAATTTTAATTAAATTTTAATTTTAATTTTATATTAAATAATTAAATAATTATTAACTTAATTTATTTATTTATTTATTAATAAAGCTAAAAAAAGCGTTAAAAAACAGCTAAAAACATTAAATAATGTTTTTGCGTTCAGTGTGGTTATTCGCTATGACCCAATAAAACGTAACGCGACGAGACTCGGCTTTAACGGGCAAAATACAATACGATACAGCGGTAACGAGTCTCGTTTTGTCGTGTTACGTTTTGTTAGGTCAGCGAATAACCATCAAGTGCCCATGGCACACATGTGTTACGGAGTCAGGTGCTCCTCTTGAGAGCACCGCTGGCTGAGACGGAGCAAGGAATGTGTTAAATTGTAAGTTTTATTAGACAGTTTCGAATCGATTGCCTCGAAGCTAAACTGAGAAATTACTTGCAAACTCAACTGTACATTAAACTACCCCCCAAACGAACATCAGTATCACGTTCAATTTTAAAAGACACTAAATCAATTGCTACAAATGTGTTGACCAGACATTGTCAGTCAGGCGCCGTGCCAGTTTTTAATTAAAACGGTGTAGTTGCCATTTCATTCAATTACTCGCATGCTAGCTACTGGGCCGAGCGTAACGCATCGTGTATGCAAACCTTTATGACGTTGCATGAAATAGCTGTGAAAAGGAATATTTTAGTTTTTCGGACATGTTCGCTGGTTGGAACAGGATATTTATTTCACTGTAAATAAAAAATCCTGGCAGGGATATTTTTTGCTGTTTTTTTAGTCACAAAATAATGTAATAGGTACTTAAACAAAATTTAATAAGTCCCGTGTAGTAAAATTGAGGTAAAAGGTAATAGGTACCTACACAAAGTGTCAAAGCATAAATTACAATTGCTGCCATTTATTTGTAAGGGTTTTTTGTATTTCTATCACTTACATGTAACTGTCTCATCTATTGCGGACGTAAAGCTGCCACCCTTGGTATTTCACTGTATAGAACACAATCATTACGTATCATTTTGTAAAAGCTAATGACATTTTAGCAATTCATATTTGGTCCAATAATTAACCCAATTCTATAAAAACTATGAACGTGTGATATGGAATTATGTTTCATAGCATTACTCACAAAATCAAGGTACTTAGCCATTTTGCATGAAACATCTAAAAAAGTTCTGAAAGAATTTGTCTCCCGCACTTTGGGAATACAGTCGTGATCAATTATTTCATATTATGAAATACCAGAAGTGGCCACATTGGACCCGCTGAAGTACCTAACTATGTGCTTCCTAAAACAAAAATATTAATGACACACCTGACTCCACTTCGGCTTATTAAACGTTAATAAATGAACGCAAATCCCCACAGAAACATTCACTTGAAGCAGGCGATGAAGCGCTTCTCGGAATTGGGAACCTCGTGGGAAATTTTAATTATGTCCGAAAATGCAAGTTATTCTGACGCAGACAACTTGCCCCGCAGAGGAATACGAATACCGACTTGCGGCGGACTGTGAATGCACGCAATTTGCGAAATGAGACATGAGGTAATGAAGTAGGTTTATGACGGCAATAATTTGAAGAAAAATTAATTACGGATGTTATAACAGTTTTGAAATCTTGGATAGAAAAACGTGGGTATTTTTGAGTTCAAATATGTTTTCTTTTTTATTTTAATAGTAATGTTTAATCGTAAAGTTTTATATGCGCATTAACACCAGCTCTAATCGGTGAAGGAAAACATCGGCGGCTGACACACACATAAATAAATCATGTCTTTGCTGTGGATATGGCCGGTTATGCTACGAGGATAGTTCAGTTACTAGACTGCGCATGCCCACTCCATCTCAACAATGATCAGGCACTAGCGTCCCAGTGGCCGTTGTGTAGGCAAAGATTGCTTCCTGACTCTGATTATTTATTTTTTAACTTAAAAATAGAAACATAAACTTGATATTGTGTCTAAAAAACCTAAATAGGTTTGAGTTGACACTCACATTCGTCCTATAATATAAGCAAGCACGTATACAAAATATAAATAAATGCAACAATAAACTAGTTTAAAACAATCTAATACTTAACATTTCAAAGAAGGTAAGAAGGTGATTATGATAAGGATAACTATTCATCCACACTCACATCTAAATGACACCAATGATAATGAATGTGGACATTTTAGTCCCCAGGCAACATTCTATTTTGCTTAGGTCTGTATAAAAAGGCCTATGCAAGAGTTTAGACGTTTGGACACAAACACGTCCTAAACCAGCACTCATTATTATCATAGATAATATATACAACGTCTGGAGGCCTACACTCCGATATAGATCCACTTAGATAAAGATTACGTATTCAACCTCTAGACTGCGACAAACACTCTTGCATATTCATAGAAATGTTGATTTTTTTCCTACCAGCCCGCGTTTGGCTAACTACAAGTATCCTTTATCAAGGACTAATGTAAATCATAATGGTGTTTGTATAGCTCTGAAAATAATAGAATAAAAGAATTGACATCATCGACACATTTATATAACTTCTTAGATATTTACAGAAAACAACTTGAAAGGAAGCTTCTGAAAATGTTTATTGCCTTCGTCATATTGATCACCAAAGTGGGATTAACGTAAGTATTACGATAATTCAAAGTAATCTGAGTGGTCTCATCATGCTTAATGACTATTATTTTGATATTACAGTCATTAAGCTTACCTACTACAGCTTCTATGACTTCTCTAGTGTAATGCCCGTTATTCCCTCTTACCTACATCACTCAAATCAATTTCACTAATATTATAAACGCGAAAGTTGTGTAGGAATGGATGTTTGTTGATTTTTCACGCAAAAACTACTTAATGTATTTGGCTGAAACTTGGAATGTACATAGTTTATGACCTGAAACAACACAAGCTACTTTTTATCCGGGTTTATATTACGCGAGTAAAGCCGCGGGCATAAGCTGGTTGTTTATAAACTTTAGCAAGATCAATAACGTCAATATCAACACGGACTACTTTAACTCTTACAAAAACCAACTAAAAACTAAACCTTGTTACATCAGAATGTAAACCAAGCTTACAAATCTGCAAAGACAGATCATAAAAACTCCCCCTCTCCCCCCTGCTCTTGACTATTCATCTCATCTCTCCTTTTGATTGGGTATCGGGCTCTAGAATATGGATCGTGGATTTAATTAAGCCTCTTTCTGTAAGTCGGTTCGGGTGCGATCGTTAGCATATTCCCATTGATTACAAAGAGTCTGCTTTAGAGATGGGATTTCTTTCGGAGTAAGAATTACTACAGAACATACAAAAATCCTAGTTGTAATGAAAAGTTAGTTAGTATGAGCGTATAGTGGCGAACAATGGTGATGGAGTTTATGGGCCAAGTTTAAGGCCTCCGTCATGGCTTTACGACTTAAAACGCTGGGACCGATAATTTAACATGTTCTCCTGAGCACGGAAGCGTTCAGCTGTTAATGCCACTAGCGGTCAACCATCTTACTTTTATTATAAATCTACTTAACATTATTTATTTAATTGTAAACAAAAGAAAACACAGAAACTAAAACTACCTTCACTTCTTAATTAATAAAAAGGATCTGTTTTCTATCCAAAATATTGACTAAATATAGCAGCAGACAGCAGGTCACCGACCGATATTATATTTTATTTATTATTTATTTAAATCGGACTGCATGCTTTATCTCACATCCCTAGTTGTGGACTCCCATCTTTTTCTGTGTGCTTTGCTGAATGCCCGGATTTTGACAATGGCCCTTGTTAGAGCTTTTATTCAACTTTTTATATGGAGATTAATTTTGTTCTTTTAGTTCATTTGGTTATTGAGACACGATATTATCCAAAATCGATAGGATTTTTTATTTTGCTTTTTATGCAGAGTTAATATATTTATTGGGTAATATCATCATCGACATCATCCACGGTCTACGTTTTTTGTTTATGTGTATTTAGACTATGCAGCATTTTAAACTATACACAGGCCATATCATAAAGTATTAAGTAGGTACCTACTTAACAGAAAAAAACATTTTTTTTTAAACAGACTCCAATGTTGTAAGTTGATCAATTTGTTGCATTGACGGCAAAATCGATGAATATACAAAAAACACAAGCAGTTAACAAAGAGGTTCCTCCTTTTTTTTTGCCGGCAAAAATTAATAGAAACTATTAACAATATCGATATGCACATTCATCATCAGTCGTCCTACTATAATTTATGGCAAAATCACAATCGATTGGAACCGTCAGAAACACGTGCTAAGGCCCGCTAAAGTTCTCAGTCGCCACAGCCGGCCGCTGCTGTGTTGCTATCGAAAATAATTTAATACTGTTAAATTCGGACCGTGCTGTTCTGAAACCACAGGCTCCACTAGGGATTATCGACGAAAACTCGAGTGAAACTCGATAGGAAACATAGCTGTGGCAAAGAAGACAGTCGTTTAGGTTATAATGTTCTGTGGGTCAATGTTCTTCTTTTTAGAAGAACAAAACGAATATGTTTTAAGTTAACACCTCATTGAATTGAAGGACTGCTTAAGGTGCTCCCTCACCGGGGGCATTCATCTAAGAACTTAATAATATTCAACAATGAATTCTTACCCTTTATGGAACAGTTAACTTTCCAAGGAATCTATCGTTAGCAAAAAAAGCTACAGTAGACTATACGATATTAAAATATTTTCTAAAATCAAATAAAAACATTTCGACACCTCCAATTAATACTACGCTAACTCGAAAATCGTAGGTTTACAGGAGAAGCATTTAAAGGAAAAAAGCCGATAATTCCTGTGTTATTGAAGCTATTTCAATGAAATTTGCAGAGCGTGTAGTTCAATTAATCGTGGTTAAAGCTGCATATTCATATATTTTTTTATTTTGTTAGTTTTCATTTTAAGCTGAGTTAGCGGAGTATACTACGGAATAAGCTTATTTTTTGTCGAAATATACTCCGCTAAGTAAAGTTAGCTGTGTATATTCTGGAATATGACAGTAGGAAAATATAGTCATTAAATCGCTAACCAAAGCACAATAATAAATAATTTCGCCATATATCGGAAACAAGACATTCGTTTTATGTTTTTAGATAAAATTATTTGATAATTTCTATCAAATTTAACGTATTTAAAAAGTTAGCGCTCTGTAATTGGAATAACAATCAAAGCAACTATCGTGTTGCACGCCGCTAACAAATACATAGCGGTTTATTTCTTTACAAGTGCAGTTACTTAGCGTTTTGTTTCACTGAAAATTATTAATAAAATGTTAATTAATGTTACAAAATTAAAAATTTGGATTCCCTGATTAGTGGCAATACCTATTTAATCAAAACTATCATACAATTCAATTTGTAAAAATCTTATTGAAATTCTTATTATGGGCGGAATTTAAAACAAAAAGGAGTTATGTAGGTAATGTATGTTTAAAATAAATAGGTACTATCATTATAAATTGTATCGTTTATATTATATTATGTATGTAGGTAGGTACCTACTTGGAAAACAATAACTATATAATGAAACTATCAGGACTGGAATGGTAGTGCCTTTGAGGTATTAAGATAGGTAGTAATAAGTAGGTATAAGATAGAAAACAAATCAATACTAATCAATCACAGTCATATTCAGCACATAGGTAGGACCTTTACACTAATTAGAGATCAATGATGCATGTAGATACTTACTAAAGATTATAAAAAGTGGAAAAATTATAAACAACTACTAAGATTAACTACTGTTAATTAAACATTTTCTTAAAATGCACTATCATCAACCTGGTATAAAACAGTAGGAAGGTACCGTAATGGTAGGTATTTATGTCCCTAATGTAAGTACCTTAATGTTTTTACAAAATATTTAGTTAGTACTTGAATTTACAAGTTAAATTTTTAAGTAGGTACCTACAATATTATGAGATCAATGGGTTAATCTTCGTCGATTTCATGTTGGTTGTCAATGACTGCGGTCATTGGCAAACTTTTATAAAAAACTAAGATATTTGGAGTAAATATACTAAAAATATATATTATACTAATGTCACAAAAATAAACTAGGTATGTCGTAGGTACTTGGCTTTGTTTTGATTTTCAATAAATGTTTAATAATTATGCTTTATCTGGTAATTGTCGCGCGAGATTATCGTTTACTTACCTGATTTTCTAACACGTTGTAAGTACCTATATTTTGACTGTCCACATACCTAAGCTGTATTTATTAAGTACCTACATGACATTCCTTCATGTTTTGGAGATGCTACTATTTTCTTGATTTAATTCACAATGTATTTTTAGATTCAGACAACTATCAGACCAAAGATATACTTCACTGAATTTACTTTAATGACTCCCTTTACTACCGATTTCATACAAAAAGTCATACAGGCAACTAGCTATTTCTGTAATATATTTGTATAAGCGAAATATTAACAAATCTTTGGAGCTCTGCCCCCGCACGCTACCCTATCTTCTCCTATTGGCGGAGTGTGCTCCTCTGTTTATCAGGTGCGGTGCCGGCATAGAACCGGCTAACTCATAATGGCGGAATATATACCGCACGATTTTTGAAAGTACATTATCTTAGCGTTTTGTAAATCTAAAAACTTTTTTGTTTTTCAATATTTTTTTATAAAATTTTGGGAACATAAAGATACGTCATTAGTGAGTGTTTTTCTGTAAAAAAAGAAAAAACGCTAAAATGAAGTTGGCGTAGTGTTCCTAGGAGGTATCGATTTTATGTTAACATCCCAATTGAGCAGTAAGTTTAATTTATTTATATTTGCAATATTTTCATTTATAGTAGTGGTAACTAACATCAAGTCAAAGTTAGAGAACCAGCCAAGTGCCAAAGTTACAGTTGTAAGATGCACAGTCGGACTCACTGCCGACCGACGTGATGCTTATTGCATTGTTTTTGGTAGCGCTTCATATGCGAGCTGTCTGGTCTTCGCTGGTTAGATTGTGTTGCTTACGAATCAATATATTTAGCTCAATGTTGATTGAAAAAGTTCTAGCGCTTGGCACGTGGCTTGGTGAAGAATCTAGGTTTGGAAGTGTTTTCTACTCTGGCAAAAGATGCACCTGGGTGGTGATAAACAAATTATTATCTTGTCTGTCTATTCAGTATTTCTTTCACTAATTAAAAATACTTACCGCGTTATTCTTAATAGACTAGAAAAAATGATTTTTAATATTCTTGTTATAAAATGCTAGGTATCCTATCCATTAAAAATATTTAAATCAACACACTGCTACTGCGGCTTATTAACCCAGCAGAGTTTCCAATGATGATAATGATGATTGTATTGTCAATATTGGTAAGATTTTCTGGTGTGTCGGGTGTGTTTTGTAAAAGGAAATTATTCACAGTAAACTACGTTGATACAAGAAAGAAATCATATTTAACTAATTTTCGACAAAATGTCCCTTACGTTAAATGATATTTCCGGTGACGATATGCTGTGTAATTTTGAAAATTGAGAATTTTAATACCTAATACGTGAATAACACAACCCTAAACCTAACATCAATGCGCATAAACACTGCAAAACACTCCTAAATGATAACGGAATACATTAGTAGGACAAATACAGTAATTAGTGAACTGTTCGAAACGGAATCGTAAATTAGCGTCCAAGTGTTCGCTTCGATTCTGTGTGTATTGGCAATGTATAGTTACAAAGCTGAGACTTCACACAGTGTGTATAATTCATTTTGCATAATTATGTTTGTTCAAAATACTTTTGTGCACCCCAACCATTCCTACCATCGTATATTGTCTGGTAGAGATCGCTTCTTAGCGATAAGGCCGTCCAACCGCCCCGGCTGGCCGTTCTACAATTGAATCGCTCCATGTTAGGTAGCTTAAGCTGCTTTTATGTAATCTAATCAAAACAATAATGATTTTTATGACTTATTTCATCCAACTCTTAGAGCTAATAAAACTTCAAATAAAATCCATTAGAGAAAGTAAACAGTCATTTCCTAAATGAATATTTTTCCCAAGTTTACTAGAAGTGTCCACTCAGAATCGTTCTTGAAATTGCTCTCTCAGTCGTACGTTTGATTTCGTGACGAGGGTTGAAGGAAACAAAGCGGACGGCTGTCTGTCACGGAATTGTATGAAAGCATTGTCTCTACCACTCGGATTGGTAGAATTGAAAGTGAGAAGAATACGGCCGAGATCTATTTATTGATGAGTAACTATTATTTCTTTCTTTCTTTTTTATTATTATTTATCACTATAGATTCAATTGATAAGGAGTGTGGTTTAACTTTAATACATAAATATATATATCTCCTCAATTATTTCAATGGAAACTCGAACACATCAGTGTCAAACCATAATAAACTCGGATTTTGTAAAATAGAGCAACTGTTCTAACTTCCCACTTTGAATTAACAATTTGACCAGACAAATGTTGCAAATACAAAATAAACCAATAACATAATTATATTAACTGGCGGGACGAACTTGACGACTACTCCATCAGCTGGCTGACATCGGAGCGAATGGGAAAAGGAAGGGATGCCCAGCAGTGGGATCCAGAGGCTATTTATATTAGATTAGATATTCGCATGATAAACTGCAAAGTCAAAGACTGGTATACGAGCTTATAGTCGCGCCGACCAACAATCGTATGAGATGTAGATTGTAGGCATACCTACAATTACTGTCAAAGTGGTCTTTAAACGATCGTACTAAATAAATAATAAAAAAATACACGTACAATAATGAGCTTAAACGATTTACTTACTTGCTGTAATCAGAAATCCATACAGCTCTTATAACTAAACTTGTAAGTAGTAACTATCAAAACAATGTCACACAAAACTTGTATCAATACAGTGTGAAGACAATCTTCGGATCCCAACCACAGCACCCACACAAGACGAGTATAATTTAGAAAATGCGGTTAGTTAAATCTGGATCAAATTCCATTTGTAGTAAGTTGTGTTGGGGCCGTTGGCGGATTAAGCCGCGTTCGGCGATAGGACTCCTTTGGGACCACGACGCCGACGGTTACTCTTCTGTTTTGGTCTAAGGTATGAACGACTTATAAAAGTTAAATAACAATTGTGTACACATACAGAACATACATACATCACGTAAATACACAAACACGTGCTGCTTTTAAACTCATGGTTAGATAGTTCAATAAGAAATATATCTTTTTCAAATAGCTGACGAAAAGAATCTAACTCAACATTGACTTTATACAATTTCATTTACATAGATTGTAAATACATTAAAATCTATTTGGATTATTTTGAAGCATTTTTCTACAACAAAACATATATTATGCCAACAGAATAGCACGTATGCTATTCTGTTGGCAATACAATATCCCGAATAGGGTCACGTTAATGACGTTTTTCTAAATATATTTTCATAAGAGAAAAAAAACAGGCAGACTGTCAACCGCCAAAAAAAGGCATGATTTTACTCCTAAATAAATCGCTCATGCTTATACCTTGACACTCCAACACAGATAAAATTGGACTCGAAATGATTGAATGCAGTTGTAAAAGCGAGTACTAGTTTAAAATAAGGAATAGTCTTGTCTGTGATGTTGTCAGTTGTTAGAATTCATGTTACATAAAATAGTTTTAAGTACTATTAAACTAGAAATTCAGAGGACGGAAGACCTTTATAATATAAGTGTGATGTGATTAATGGGACGTTTTATGAATTCTAATGTTATAAACTTTATAATAACTTCCATGACCTTTTACCATTTGGAAATATACAACAAAAATAACAATACATATCGACCGTTTCCGCTACAAAGGTCGTATAAACCAAATACGTACTTTTGGCAATGAGCAAAAAACGAAAATGAAAAAAAACTTTAGTCCATAACTTTTTTGTTTTTATAGTTATAAAGTTGTGATCAATAAAGAAAATGCTTGTGTTTGGACCGTGCATTACCTCACTTAATTACAACAGTGTCGGGGCTTTATTTAAAAAGTTAGCATGGACTTACACCACTGAAAAATAAAAAAAATGGTTTATACGCCCCAAAAAAAACTCATCTAAACACGAGCGTTAGTCGTAATTGCCATTTGTGTATAGACAAGTATAGTTTTTGTAACGTATAGACCATTATATTATTTTTACTAAAAATGGTTTTACACCCTATGTAATCCCACTAATATTATAAAGGTGAAAGTTTGTGTGTGTGTAAGTGTGTAAGTGTGTAAGTGTGTAAGTGTGTTTGTTACTCTTTCACGCTCAAACGGCTAAACGGATTTGAATGAAATTTTGTATCAGGATTGCCTATACCCTAGAATAACAAATAGGCTACTTGAAATTCCTGAAAAGTGCAGTGTTCCCGTGGGATTATAAAACAAAATGTTCATTAGAATAGTTTCGGTAGTTTGGCCGTGCAAAAGGCAGCTGTCAGACAAAATAACTTCATAGATGGCAGCACAGGCAAAAATATAACTCCTTCACGCTCGAACGGCTGGACGGACTTGAATGAGGTATCAGGATTGCTTATACCCTGGATTAAAATATACGCTACCTACTTAAAATTCCTGAAAAGTGCATTGATTCCGTGGGATTATTAAACAAATACAAAATAGTTTGGCCGTGAAAAACTAACAAAATAATTTCAATAGATGGCAGCACAAGTAAAGTTATTATTCCTTCACGTTTAAACGGCTGGATGAATTTGAATTAAATTTGGTAGCAGGATTGTTTATTCCCTGGATTAAAATATACGCTACTTAAAATTCCTGAAAAGTGCATTGATTCCGTAGGATTATTAAACAAATACAAAATAGTTTGGCCGTGGAAAAACTAACAAAATAATTTCAATAGATGGCAGCACAGGCAAAGTTATTATTCCTTCACGCTCAAACGGCTGGATGAATTTGAATTAAATTTGGTAGCAGGATAGTTTATTCCCTGGATTAAAATATACGCTACTTAAAATTCCTGAAAAGTACATTGATTCCGTGTGATTATTAATCAAATACAAAATAGTTTGGCCGTGAAAAACTAACTGAAATAGTAACAAAATAATTTCAATAGATGGCAGCACAGGTAAAGTTATTATTCCTTCATTTTTAAACGGCTGGATGAATTTGAATTAAATTTGGTAGCAGTACCTACCCTGGATTAACAAATAGGCTATCTTAAATTGCTGAAAAAAGGAATGGTTCCGTTCCGTGGGATTATAAACCAAATCATTCATCAAAATAGTTTGGCCGTGAAACGTAACTGTTAGTCAAAATAATGTTAATAGATGGCAGCACAGGCAATGTTATAACTCCTTCACGCTCAAACGGCTGGACGGATTTGAATGAAATTTGGTACCAGGTCGATTGATATCCTGGATAACAACATGTCTTAAGCTACTTTAAATCCCTTAAAAGCGTATTGTGCCGGTGAGATTATCAAAATACCTAAATTATGCTTCTTCAAACTCTTAACGAATTTCAAATTTGTTTTTTTTGTCCCGATAATCTCACGGAATTGGGACTTATGTACGCAGATAAATCCCCGATAAAAAGATTTCTGACTCAACATAAACCATTAGGACATAAGTAGTTTATATTTGTGTCTTCAATTAAAATTCGGTACAGCACCTCATCATCGCTATTTTATTACATTTCTCACAGTTTCGGCTCGCTTCGAGTCTAAAAGCCTCGCTGCGCTTGCAAACATAAGTGTCAGTCATGATGAATTTATCTTAAAAATTTCGAGTCTGAGAAACTCGATGCGCTTGCTTAGTTCGAAGCTCGCTACGTTCGCACGGTAGCTTCTTGAATATTTTGCTAGCAAATTGAACTATGTCAGGCCATAGACTAAGAACAGACCAGCAGTCAGCCTTTTCTATGAGCACTATAAGCAAAATCAACGACGCATTTTTCTTAAAAATTTTGGCTCGAGTTTAAAAGGCTCGCAACGCTCGCTTAGTTTGAAGCTTGCTACGCTCGCTTTGTTCAAAGCTCGCTTCGCTCGCACGGTAGTTTCTTGAATATTTTGCTCGCAAATTGATCTATGTCAGACCATAGAATAGGGACTGACCAACAGTCAACCTTTTCTATGAGCACTATAAGCAAAATCAAGTGTCACATGACGTATTTTTCTTAAAAATTTTGGCTCGCTTCGCTCGCATGATAGCTTCTTGAATATTTTGCAAGCAAAATAAACTATGTCAGATCATAGAATAGGAACCGACCAACAGTCAGCCTTTTTTATGAGCTCCATAAGCAAAATCAAGTTTCACGTACGTCAGGAGTATTTGTTTTTAAAAATGTCGGCTCGCTTTGCGAGTTTAAGACGTTCACTGAGCTCGCTTCGCTCGCACGGTAGTTTCTTGAATATTTTGCTCGCAAATTGATCTATGTCAGACCATAGAATAGGGACTGACCAACAGTTAACCTTTTCTATGAGCACTATAAGCAAAATCAAGTGTCACATGACGTATTTTTCTTAAAAATTTTGGCTCGCTTCGCTCGCATGATAGCTTCTTGAATATTTTGCAAGCAAAATAAACTATGTCAGATCATAGAATAGGAACCGACCAACAGTCAGCCTTTTTTATGAGCTCCATAAGCAAAATCAAGTTTCACGTACGTCAGGAGTATTTGTTTTTAAAAATGTCGGCTCGCTTTGCGAGTTTAAGACGTTCACTGAGCTCGCTTCGCTCGCACGGTAGCTTCTTGAATATTTGCTGGCAAATTTATCTATGTCAGACAATAGAATAGGGACCGACCAACAGTCAGCCTTTTCTGTAAGCACTATAAGCTACATCAAGTGTCAGATAACGAATTTGTCTTAAAAATTTCGGCTCGCTGCGCTCGCTTGGGTCGAAGCTCGCTTCGCTCGCATGGTAGCTTCTTGAATATTTTGCGAGCAAAATAAACTGTGTTAGACCATAGAATAGTAACCGACCAGCAGTTATCCTGTTCTATAAGCACCAAAATCAAGTGACACAATGACGCATTGGTCTTCACCAAGGAGCAAAATCAAAAATTTTATGAAAAAAAATTCAGTTAGGTAGGTACCAACGTAAGGAAATATTAATTTTCTGCACTCTCAAGGTGCATTTTTATTCATATCTCTGACGATTCTCATCAGATCAAAAAAATAATCATCAAAATCGGTTCACCCAGTCGACGTAATTAGAACCTCCTCCTTTTTAAAAGTCGTTAAAAAATCTATTAACTTATTCACCGCGGGTAACACCGCGGGGCACAGCTAGTGTACCATAAATGTAATGTATTGATCCTAAATAAATGATTTCTATAATAATGAGTTGGTAGAAACGCTGAAAATGAAGAAAGAAAGATTTTTTTCATAATAGCTAAACGTTTAATTAGTGTTTGTTAGTTAGTGACAAGTAATCAGGTGCGTGTATCTAGTATAATCATCATAATAAGGCTTATACTACATCATCTACCTTATCTCCGTTCAATAAACTATTTAGCAAGTAGTAGCACAACAAAATAGAGCCAGCATTTTAAATGGGAAGCACTCAAAGTATGTTCCTTTTAGCGTCAGTCGACTAAAGCGCAAGTGTTAAGGGAGTTGAAAAGCTCTCTGATTCGGTCACTAAGCCTGTTTCCAGTGTGGCTGAAGACCCAAGATCCAATATTATCCGACACTATACTTAAGATAATTATCTCGGAAACCAGCCTGTACCAGATAAGGTTGGCTGAAGCAGCTTCAAGGACCACATGGCTCTTGGTGAGGACAGAATTCGAAAGCTCTCAATTTAGTTTTGCTCGAAGGTAACCGTGGTGGTACTGTTCTTATAAGAAGAGTGATGACACATTAAATTACCTATTAACTAGGAATATATCCATCTCACATCAGAGTCATGCTTATAAACTGTTTTCCAGTTCTAGGAGATTAATAATATGACAAACTATTTAATTAGGTAAGTCCATCTTCAAGAAAGAGGTAAATCGTGTAATTCAACTTGGATGGAATCGTTTGAGAAACTTCGTAACGTCTTTTCGTCCTGCATACCTCAGTGCCTGAAGACGAAGGTATTCAACCGGTGTGTGTTAAGAACCAGTAGGTAATTACTTACAGATCCGAAACCTTAAAGGCCTTATGAATTGGCTTAAAGTCGCTCAACGAGATAATAATGAAGATGGCTTGGATTTTTTCTACGGAATCAAATCAGAAATCAGCTATAGCTTGAATAGCCTTCTTCTGGATCACGAAGGCACGCTCGGCGTCGCTTTTGTGTGCCCACAGCTCCACACCGTTGGTGAGTGTGCTGTGGACAGTTGCAAAATAGCACGAACGCACTACCTCGCGGGTGGCTGTACTCACCAGTCTTCGCAACGCAAACGAAGCCCGGCCGAGTTTTGAGCAGATGCTCTTTATGTGTGCGTCCCATGTTAGGGAACTATCGATTTGGAAACCTAGCAGCTTTGTTGATAGCACCAGTTCCAACTCTGCTGATCCCGCGAGCACCCTAAGTGCTCGGGGTTTTTCACCGTTTAGCTTGAAGGTTAGGCGCTACTTCACAATAATGGATGTATGCGGCATGCATCCACCGTGAACTAGTGGCTAGAAAGTTAGGAGAGGCATGCAGGATGCCTCTTCTAACCGTAACAACTGAAGATCTATGATCTACCGTCATATCTGAGATGATGATGATGATTGATTATGACTATGACCCATGATATACGACGTAAAGAGAACAATTTAAAAAATGTATACATAGACGTAATTACCAACTTACCACTTTTAATGTGAGTTACGCCCTTTGTTGCGTAAGCAAATTGAAATAGAATTATATTTTTTTGGGTGTAAGTCACATAATATTTTGTGATTGTGTTTTACGCCCCTATTACTTCGAAAAATTTGTAGTTACGTCAAGTCTTATTTCGTAATCCTAACCAAATGTGTTATACGCCTTGTTTTTGCAGGCAAGTGTTGTTCAGTTGCATGCAAATGTTGGGGAGTAAAAGCCATTTTTTTGGACTTAGCGCAATTTTAAATATATCAATCGATAGAGCGTAAAAAATGCTATAGGACTGCATTTTTAAGTCAATTTGGCCAAAATGGTTTATACGACCTTTGTAGCGGAAACAGTCGATATATTTTTTTTATGAACAACATGACTGCTTTTATCATACAACGTGAAAAACATTTAGATTCAAAATATAATTTCAATGTCACATAAAAATAAAGTCCGCATTCACCAAGTCAGGGATTTTCCTTTTAATTAAGTACTTGTTGTCGCTAACATTTTGTATGCTTTTATCTAAAGGACTGCGTACCCTCTGTACAAACATTATGTCAGGATCGTACCTTTGTACAATGAAATAAAAACTTTACAGTAAAAACATATACAGAGTTGTTTGACCAAAAACAACGGGTCTGAAGTCTATGTTTGCAAAAGGTTTCTGAATAAAAATACAAGAATGCCGGTGGCCATTGATTTTTGTGTTTTTAAAATTAACTATGTCTTTGTGCCTTTGTGGTGGTTATTCTCGGTTCTTTATTAAAAGCTAGCTTCTTTGAGTTTAAAGCTGAAATAAATTAACCGCATAAGTAGCTTTAAGATGGTTTTGAGTTTTGTTTTAATTTTGCAGCACTTTTTAATTAATAAAGGCGTGATTTGCTGCTGTGATTTTAGAAAGTAATTATCTAAAGTATTACTAGGTCTTGCGTGTTGGTTAAATGACAGTCAAAAAACAAGAATTGGTAAGAAGAAAAAAATCAAAGGATTAGCGTTATACGAAGCGTTTGTATAAGGCTTTGGGCATATCGAACCTAAATCAAGATTCTCACTATGCATTTTTAACATCAGATTTTGACCTAATTTCAGTTTAATAACAAACAAGTTCCTGAATCCAATAGGACTGTCAAAGACCTTCAAAATGAGTCATTTAAATTCCGCTGGCGGGCCAAGGTGTCAACCTCCATACCTCCAATTTGAGAGCTCTTCTAAATTACAAAGGTCTTCACATAAATTGTTCCAATATTCTGTACGGGGACGGCATGTTAAGCTTAAATAGGCCACGGTCACACCGACGAGAGCCGAATTAATATTTAAAGGCATTTCATTTGAATACTGAAGCTGTTTGAAACTTACAAGGAGTGAGGAGTTGTGATTATAATTATGTCCTCATAGATCTTTTTGCGGTTCCAATCTATAATAAGAGACCGAAAAAAGCTTGTTTTACTACTACTTTGTTTGCATTACTATTATTTATATATTATTATATTTACTTTACGTAGTGTACGTATTGCATAATGATTTCGTTTACACAATAAATTTAGTGATTATGGTGCAACAGTGTAAACGCAATCCCTCCAGTCACGAACTTCAGAGATGCGTCAACGGGGATCGATTTCGGATGCCACGGCGTGCGTACTTTCATTAGCGCCTTTCCATTGAAAGAATTCGCGCTATGGCATTTATGGTAAATATATCTATAGAACTTTTATTATTATTATGTGCCTATAGCGTAAAACTGCAAGGCAACTGCCTGCCTTTCTTCATTTCACTCTTCTCTCTGTAATGTTTCAAGCGGCGATGATCAAGTTTTATATTTTTGTACTTATTATTATAGCTGTTATTGTACACTGCAACTTACCTTTTTTCTATCTCTTTCTTTCTGGGTTGCTTAGAAGAAATTGCTTTAAGCGATAAGGCCTTATACAGTATTTATCTTTAACTTGTATTTGTATTTTTTTCTTCTGTGTACAATAAAGTGTTCATTCATTCATCAAGTCGTAGCCAATGCAATTTGACTAATAACAAAATTGTTTGAAATCTTTAAGCACATAAACACAAAAGCGTACCAAATGATATTGATACAAAATGTATCATGCCAGCATTCTGATAGGGCGTCAATAATTGGAATTAAAACGCCAATCACGAGGCTCTTTAGCCGACATGGCGATAATTGCTTTCTGATCTACATGCGAGCATCTAAGTCAATTTTGAACATGTTAACGTTGAGGTAGCTGCAAATTGAGTGGTTTACACATAACACTATATAATAGTCTCATACTCACAACTCAAGATCAATGAAGATGTTTGATGAAGTACTCAGAGCCACGTCCACTCGTTCAATGTAATATTTGGCAAATATACTTAATTTAGTTAAACTAAATTAAGTAAATTTGCCAATTGTTATTTATTTCTATGTTCGTAAGCCTAGATTTTCCATAAAAATCGTTCTCCATACTTAGTCGTTTAAAAACAGTAGATACTATGGTATATTCAGCCTTCAATTAGTTAGGTATATGAATAACATACAAAACCAGATCACGACTATATTTCCAAGAAGCTCTCAACTAAACATTATTTCAAATCTTAAGGTCTTCAAGATTGTTTGAAAATGTTAAGGTGTAATCAAAGATTATGTCAAAAAAGAAATAGAATATATCAGTGACGCTTGATTTATCAATATGCCTTATCTATTCCTTTCCAATCAGCAAATTCTAGATTAATATTCCTCCGATATTTCCATGACAGGCCGATACTAAAAGCATTGTTTTTTTGCCCCACCTGTGTTGTTTAGAGTTCCAATTTAGCTGAGTGCATTCAGTTCAATGAGTTCGATGTCAACACCGTGTTTTTACGTGTGAATAACACCTGCGGGTGATTGTAATTTGATAACACGGGATGAAAAATGCTTCGTTGATTATGAAGTTAATGGAACGGTACACTTTACTTACACTTTGAGCATGCAAAACAACAAGGACTATATTTCCTTACAACGCTTAAAATGAAAACATAGATAAAGTACTCCGAACTTTGTATTATAACTCTCACATGGCCGTAGCCAAAATACTGAGCTTATTTATACATAGAATATTAGAAGACTATAAATTATTGTTACTGTAGTAATTGGTTATCAGTTAAATTAATATTTTTATTTATTTTAACAATTTTAAGAAAGCTATGTTAACTATTAACACAAGATAGACAGTATAAATGGGTACAAACATCATGCTATTATAAATTAAATGTTCAAAAAAATGTATGAGTGTTATAATAGGCTACTTGAATCATATCAAATAAGGCGCAATAAATGAGTATTTCTTACAGTAGTTGACTTTACGAAACCAATAGGTCTTCCAATGTACTAAAAGTTCTATCACCAAAGTTGGAAATTAGCTTATCCGAACTAACTCTAAATTTTATGGCAAATAAAATCTCACACACTTACCCTTCTGGGAAGCAAATGTAATTTTGCATGTATGTTAAATTACCACACTTACTAAATTTGAAATTCCGACACCGGTAAAATTTTGGCGGATAGTCAAAAACGTTCCAGAGACATAAATTACCAAGTAGCGTTATCTCTTTCTAGCTATTTAAATAGAGTTTGGAACTCGGTAGCAAATGAGCCGCGAAGAAGGAGCAAGACAGACGATAAACTTTCAAAAGTTTCCCTTTCGAGAAGTTGCTTGTATCGGCAAAGGAATGCAATAAAGTATTTGTATGGAAAATCTCCAGTGAATTTCCCGAGTTGATTCCGCAAATTTGGTGGTGGTAAAGTTTGTCAATCCCTTCTTTATTTAGTGGAAAGTTGATTATTAATTCAGGCACAGCTATTGGTTTGCAAATACATAGTTTTTATCTCTTATTGTTTTTTATGTATTTATTTGTACATTTTAAGAGTAAATAAACTGACCGGTAATTCCAGATATTAGCGCGTTGAAACAAACACTTTTAGCTTTTTTATAGTATATAAATAATTCTTAGCGAAGAGCAATACATAATTATTTAAAATCTCCTTCTGATATTTTAAATCAAAGTCAAACTTATATAAACTTTAGCGTACTTGGCTCGATTTTTCCGTCTAATTAAATAAAATCACGTTCAAGCGGTTCAAGTGCATCTCGAAGCATTCGCGTCCAATTACGCGTTTTTGCGCTTATTCAAATAGTAACAAGTGCAGGCTGTATTGCCTCGAGCGCTAATAGAGCCGGCAGATAGGGCACGGCAAAATTGAATACGTCCCAAGCCAATCTCAGCGATAGATGCATTGCTGTTGCTTCGGTACACGCTGAAGCGAATGGTAGAATCCTAGTGTTTTTGTTCACTTATTTATAACTGTACGACATGAGTTCTTAGAGAGAAGCAAAAAGAAAACAGGTTGTGTAGTGCTGACCTCAGGTTAAGAGATAATGAATTATAAAAATCCTGAGGACTGTAACTTCTTGATACTTATATAAGTTTGCGTAAAACTACTAATACTACTACTAATACTACTAATATTATAAACGCGAAAGTTTGTATGGCAAGGATGTTTGATGCTCTTTTACGCTAAAAACTATTGAATGGATTTGACTGAATCTTAGAATATACACATTTTTGACCTGGAATAACACATAAGGCATTTTTATCAAGGTAGGTATCACGCGGGTGAAGCTAGTAATTTCCTAATTCCACGAGCACGAGCATTCATAGAACTCAAATATCAAACTTCTCATAAGATTTTTATTTTTATTTTTCTTATCGTTATTTAATTGCGAGCACATCAAAAGAAATAGGAAATACATGTAAAAAAAATAAGAAACCAAATTGTTAAACGAAATACAGTATGTTGTCCGAACAAAGGGAAAAGCTTATGACTTGTACCTACTCTGGTAGGTAAACTGTAATAGTGTAGAGCGGATTGGCCCGATAATACGTATTCCAGAAAGCTAAAATCTCTTTACTTTTTCTATTCCAACTTGAAGTAGTACATTTTGTGTGTGTACAGTACAAACTCAAATCTATCTATAGATTACTTAAAGTTTGCTTAGGTTTAAAATCTTTACAAATATGAATTCTAAAATAGTATTTTCTAGAGGCAGACAGAACCCTGTCAAATATTTATTCATTACTAGCTGTGCCCCGCGGTGTTACCCGCGGTGAATAAGTTAATAGATTTTTTAACGACTTTTAAAAAGGAGGAGGTTCTAATTACGTCGACTGGGTGAACCGATTTTGATGATTATTTTTTTGATCTGATGAGAATCGTCAGAGATATGAATAAAAATGCACCTTGAGAGTGCAGAAAATTAATATTTCCTTACGTTGGTACCTACCTAACTGAATTTTTTTTCATAAAATTTTTGATTTTGCTCCTTGGTGAAGACCAATGCGTCATTGTGTCACTTGATTTTGGTGCTTATAGAACAGGATAACTGCTGGTCGGTTACTATTCTATGGTCTAACACAGTTTATTTTGCTCGCAAAATATTCAAGAAGCTACCATGCGAGCGAAGCGAGCTTCGACCCAAGCGAGCGCAGCGAGCCGAAATTTTTAAGACAAATTCGTTATCTGACACTTGATGTAGCTTATAGTGCTTACAGAAAAGGCTGACTGTTGGTCGGTCCCTATTCTATTGTCTGACATAGATAAATTTGCCAGCAAATATTCAAGAAGCTACCGTGCGAGCGAAGCGAGCTCAGTGAACGTCTTAAACTCGCAAAGCGAGCCGACATTTTTAAAAACAAATACTCCTGACGTACGTGAAACTTGATTTTGCTTATGGAGCTCATAAAAAAGGCTGACTGTTGGTCGGTTCCTATTCTATGATCTGACATAGTTTATTTTGCTTGCAAAATATTCAAGAAGCTATCATGCGAGCGAAGCGAGCCAAAATTTTTAAGAAAAATACGTCATGTGACACTTGATTTTGCTTATAGTGCTCATAGAAAAGGTTAACTGTTGGTCAGTCCCTATTCTATGGTCTGACATAGATCAATTTGCGAGCAAAATATTCAAGAAACTACCGTGCGAGCGAAGCGAGCTCAGTGAACGTCTTAAACTCGCAAAGCGAGCCGACATTTTTAAAAACAAATACTCCTGACGTACGTGAAACTTGATTTTGCTTATGGAGCTCATAAAAAAGGCTGACTGTTGGTCGGTTCCTATTCTATGATCTGACATAGTTTATTTTGCTTGCAAAATATTCAAGAAGCTATCATGCGAGCGAAGCGAGCCAAAATTTTTAAGAAAAATACGTCATGTGACACTTGATTTTGCTTATAGTGCTCATAGAAAAGGTTGACTGTTGGTCAGTCCCTATTCTATGGTCTGACATAGATCAATTTGCGAGCAAAATATTCAAGAAACTACCGTGCGAGCGAAGCGAGCTTTGAACAAAGCGAGCGTAGCAAGCTTCAAACTAAGCGAGCGTTGCGAGCCTTTTAAACTCGAGCCAAAATTTTTAAGAAAAATGCGTCGTTGATTTTGCTTATAGTGCTCATAGAAAAGGCTGACTGCTGGTCTGTTCTTAGTCTATGGCCTGACATAGTTCAATTTGCTAGCAAAATATTCAAGAAGCTACCGTGCGAACGTAGCGAGCTTCGAACTAAGCAAGCGCATCGAGTTTCTCAGACTCGAAATTTTTAAGATAAATTCATCATGACTGACACTTATGTTTGCAAGCGCAGCGAGGCTTTTAGACTCGAAGCGAGCCGAAACTGTGAGAAATGTAATAAAATAGCGATGATGAGGTGCTGTACCGAATTTTAATTGAAGACACAAATATAAACTACTTATGTCCTAATGGTTTATGTTGAGTCAGAAATCTTTTTATCGGGGATTTATCTGCGTACATAAGTCCCAATTCCGTGAGATTATCGGGACAAAAAAAACAAATTTGAAATTCGTTAAGAGTTTGAAGAAGCATAATTTAGGTATTTTGATAATCTCACCGGCACAATACGCTTTTAAGGGATTTAAAGTAGCTTAAGACATGTTGTTATCCAGGATATCAATCGACCTGGTACCAAATTTCATTCAAATCCGTCCAGCCGTTTGAGCGTGAAGGAGTTATAACATTGCCTGTGCTGCCATCTATTAACATTATTTTGACTAACAGTTACGTTTCACGGCCAAACTATTTTGATGAATGATTTGGTTTATAATCCCACGGAACGGAACCATTCCTTTTTTCAGCAATTTAAGATAGCCTATTTGTTAATCCAGGGTAGGTACTGCTACCAAATTTAATTCAAATTCATCCAGCCGTTTAAAAATGAAGGAATAATAACTTTACCTGTGCTGCCATCTATTGAAATTATTTTGTTACTATTTCAGTTAGTTTTTCACGGCCAAACTATTTTGTATTTGATTAATAATCACACGGAATCAATGTACTTTTCAGGAATTTTAAGTAGCGTATATTTTAATCCAGGGAATAAACTATCCTGCTACCAAATTTAATTCAAATTCATCCAGCCGTTTGAGCGTGAAGGAATAATAACTTTGCCTGTGCTGCCATCTATTGAAATTATTTTGTTAGTTTTTCCACGGCCAAACTATTTTGTATTTGTTTAATAATCCTACGGAATCAATGCACTTTTCAGGAATTTTAAGTAGCGTATATTTTAATCCAGGGAATAAACAATCCTGCTACCAAATTTAATTCAAATTCATCCAGCCGTTTAAACGTGAAGGAATAATAACTTTACTTGTGCTGCCATCTATTGAAATTATTTTGTTAGTTTTTCACGGCCAAACTATTTTGTATTTGTTTAATAATCCCACGGAATCAATGCACTTTTCAGGAATTTTAAGTAGGTAGCGTATATTTTAATCCAGGGTATAAGCAATCCTGATACCTCATTCAAGTCCGTCCAGCCGTTCGAGCGTGAAGGAGTTATATTTTTGCCTGTGCTGCCATCTATGAAGTTATTTTGTCTGACAGCTGCCTTTTGCACGGCCAAACTACCGAAACTATTCTAATGAACATTTTGTTTTATAATCCCACGGGAACACTGCACTTTTCAGGAATTTCAAGTAGCCTATTTGTTATTCTAGGGTATAGGCAATCCTGATACAAAATTTCATTCAAATCCGTTTAGCCGTTTGAGCGTGAAAGAGTAACAAACACACTTACACACTTACACACTTACACACTTACACACACACAAACTTTCACCTTTATAATATTAGTGGGATAATTTGTCAGTTTATAGTTTTTTTTCTCGACACTATCTTGTCAATAAAAAGAGACAGATATAGATTCACTCGCTAAAGCCATCTGAGTTTTAGGAAGCCTCTTTTAATAATAAAAAACAGGATAAGTTGTAATTTGATTTAATTTTTCATTCCGGCAAATCGATAATAGTTGACACTCTTATATAACCAAAAAGTTGCATCACAAAGTTCTGTAACTTAATTTATTCTACATTCGTTTTATGCATTTCGTACTAAATACCTCATTGCGTCCTATACGCACTCAGTACCACAGTTACCTCCTTCAAACCCTCGATGTCACTCTACTGAAGCGTCGTCGAGCCGAGAGCCGTCGCGGCGTAAACATTTTTACATCACCAGCGTAACATGACTCCCTCCACCCCCCACGCGTGGAACAATAGAGGTGTGATACGGGTGATTGGCAGTGATGCGAAGGCTCAAGGTTAAATGGTCAGTTGCAGGCGCCAGGGTTCTTTATAGTGACTATGCGTGCGGCGCCTGTGAGGCGAGTGATGACGTAGTTAAGAGGTTAATTGTTTAGGTTTTGTGACGTAAGGCTGTTTTGATTGAGTCTTTGAATAGTCTTGGCTTGTAAATCGGGTGAAATTACTTAGGATATTAAGGCTGGCCTATAAAAACGTAATGGAAGTGAAGACCTTTGGGTGGTATTACTCAATCAAAAGAGGTGGGACAATAATTTAAACGAACGATGATAATTAGTTTTATACTTACTTACAAAAAAAGCTTCGAGACCAAAATTAGTCTCACAGATTTAATATCAAAGATAAAATGAGCACAATTATATACATTATGGCAATTGAATTATTTGACACACTTTGTGGCGCAGTGGGTGAAGGTCCGGCTGAAACTTAGGAGGTTGCGAGTTCAAGCCCCGCTGCGGGTACATTTTTTGCATATTCTGCATATATATTTGTACCGGGTCTGGAATCTATACATCATAATGTATGTATTTACAACACAACAATTTAAGTAGTAAATCAGTCATCTTGTTACCATAATATCATGTTCAAATAGTATTTATTATCAATCCAATAATTTACAATTACTAATACCGACAAAATACCATGAAATCCACGAATAATTTTAGCATAACTTAACCCCTACTTCAAATGTTACTAGGAATTTCAATACCTACCAAGAATGTTATATCAACAAGTGGCGAATCATGATATAACATATCAGTCATGAATAATGAGAACAAATGAGTTGTGAGTATTGTGATGCTTTGAATACGAATAAGGTAAGTAAACAAAATAAAAAAGATTTTCCTTATTCTAATAACTGGGTTCGAGACAAGCGAGTCATAACAAGTCAATGGAATTAAATAATCTTACCATTTCTTCTGACGTAGTTTTTAGGTTGCCTAAAGGAGTCATGGCTAACAACATTATAGCCGGGACCGAAGCGCTCGTGGCGAAGCTTGCTAAGACGTTATTAAATAGATTGTTGAAGTTAAAGATCATTCTGAGCTGTCAGAATTTTGATGGGATCGCCGAAGTGGTATTTCCAGCTGAGTGCTTCCGTACTTCGGAAGGCACATTAAACGGAAAAATTATCGGTCTAGGATTTAAAAATAGTGAAGCCATGACAGAGGCCTTTAAGCTACCTACAAATTCCGCCACCAGAGCTGCCCTCTGTAGGAGAAAAAGCACAAGTGCTGTAAACTAAGTTTCGAGTAAAATTGAAAAAACTTTGTGCTTTAGTCCAATTGCTTTAGAGATGAGTTACGAAGCTGAATCTTTTTTTATCGTATGTATAATTAGTATATAATTTTTTCTATGAAATAATTTAATAGATATTATTGAAATTAAATTAATTATTTAGAAAAAACCATTTCTACCTCCTATTTAATATCCCTTTTGTGTTAAGGGAGGAAGAAAAAAAGCACAACTACACACATGTGTTTTTTTATTGTTCTATGTAGTAATTTTAGGAAGAAAAAAAAACACAAATACGTAATTGTGCTTTATTTTTTAGTAACTTTTAAGTATCATAGGGAAATAGTAAACAAAAAGAACATAAGAAAACTTTAAAAGTATTTATTAAAATGAAATCACATAAAGAGTAGCTATTTATTTGCATTACTATATCTTATAGTTTTATGTAAAACAATTTGGCAACAATTTAAAAAAGGTTTATTTAACTTTGCATGCAATTTTACTTAATATTAGGGTTTATTATGTTTTTTACGTAGGTGCACTCAAGTGTCATAATCATTTATAAGATCAGCAACCTCGTCATTAACAGGAACATTTTCCCAAAATTTTACCCTATTTGACGGCATCAGTCAGTGGTCAACTCTGGTAGTCCCTCTGTGGTTTTTATAGTAAATCTAGTCAGATTTACTATAAAAATCACAGAGGGACAGGCAGCATAAAATGAAGGTGTACATCAAGGGTCAGTACCCAGTCCATATCTCTTCTGTTTGGTGATGGATGCGCTCACTGAAAAAGCACAAACTCAAGCACAGTGGACTTTTATTTACGCAGACGATATAGCCATCTGCACAAGATCACGTCAAGACCTATAAAATGAACTCGGGGAATAGAAGCAACAGTTATTTACCTGCATCTCAGTAAAGGCAAGACATAGTATATTATGGTGTGTATACCTACACGTGATCCATCGATAGTAAGTAAGTAAGTTCGTATGAGCAAGTGGCCAACTCTGGTGACGGAGTTTTTAGGCCGCCTAAAGGCCTCCGTCATGGCTTAACGACTTTAAAAGCCGGGACCGACAATTTAACGTGCCCTCCGAAGCACGGAAGCGCTCAGCTGATAATGCCACTTGCGGTCACCCATCCAAGTAGTGACCGCTCAGAACGTTGCTTAACTTCAACGATCTATCAAGAACGTTTTAGCAAGCTTCGCCACGAGCGCTTCCATCGATAGTGAAATCCACTCACTATCGATGGACAAGGAGGTGTGACGAATATAAATTATTTATAAGAGTGTAATTCGACCGATACTTGCATATAGTATAAGCGAAACCTGGACAAACACACATTGTATCTAGGTGGTGGAGATGAAAATACTTCGGTGGATGAACGGAATCACGAGAAGCGACATGGTCCGCAACAAATTTGAGTGCGGGAGTCTCGGCGTGCGCGACATCGAAGATAAGTGTATTCAGTGGTAAGGAAAAGGATCGAAGCTGGTTTGGGCACATTCAAAGGAGACCATCCACGCAGAAAATGATGTCGCTCAAGATTTCTGGGTACAGGCGGAGATTCCTTTCCGCCTGGACCCAGAAATAACCAAAAAAATAGATGGACGTGATCAAAAAATATTTATTGGACTGCAGTGTTTACCAGGAAGACTCGTTAGATAGAGCCAAGTGGAAGAAGAAGACGAGGAAAGCAAACCCTACCATCAGATAGGGATGATAATACTTTAAATGAAGAAATATAGCAGACTGAATGTTTTTTTATAGCAGATCAGTCTGATGAAACTTAATCTTCTTCTTCCTGCCCTTATTCCACTAAGTGGGGTTGGCACAATATGGTCTTCTTCTTTCATTTTCCTCTACCGATATCATCTCAGCACTCACTCCTTTCTTACTCACTTCTTTTATTGAAACTAATCATGAAGACGAAAAAAATATAGCAGACTGATTATTGCAACCAGTTACGAAGAGAAAAATAGCAGACTGATTGTTAAAACTAATTATAAAGAGAAAATATAACAGATTGATTGTTATTGATAAGTGGTACCTTTATCGGACTTTTTTGTGTCATTACATTCTTAAAATTACAATAAAAGCATTAAATAAAAGATACAGTATTTTATTTGAATAACATCTATAACTCAGACTGTACTTAAACCATTTTATTTTTATAAACTCATTTCATTAAAATCTCTTACAGCAAAATGTTATGATTCGTATGGTTCATATTTGAGATACAGCAGATCCGTAGCATGAAAACTTGTATCTATTTCAAGTGGTCATACATTTCACCTTAGAGATACAGCATTTCCGCTGCTCGATTATGAAACATCAATTGCTGTATCTCCTAAGAAATTAATGTAGTAGTAACTTTACGATAATCTCATGAACTGTATTAAATAACGTTTGGATTGATATAAATATATACCAGATTTCAACTTTCTATCTTCATTCGTTTAAGAGTTATGATTTTTTGAAATAGTTTTTTGGCTCTGGTGTAAAGTTGGATATTTTTTGATACGACATATTACTTGTACGAATCAGAAAACCCATAACTATGTTCATATGCTTATTTAGTTTCTGAAAGGTATTGTCATTTGTTTTAAGCACTATAAAGAAAAAGCATTTGTTCACATCTGTGTTTATTTTACTTAGTATTCAATGTTATGCGTTTTCAGAATAGAAGTCGATCATTTCGTTCAAATCGTATACCAATATAAAAAATCATACGTGGTTACTTAAGTAGTTTTCTGTGTCTGATGTCAGGGTTATGTTTTTTCTTTATCAAACAGGAAGTACTTTTGAGAAAATGTAATGCACTTATGCTAGTCTAACTTGGCTCCTATGGGAAATATCGCTTATATTCCTAGACAGAAAAATCACATTTTTTTCGCTGAGCCCGGGAATGTATGTAACTCAATTTCACAAAATTTGTCACTTGTGCTTTTTCTCCTACAGAGGGCAGAGAGTTGCGCATACCAAAGACGATTAATATCTAGAAGACAGACAAAGGCCATACACAAAATCGTAACCCTGATCCCGCAGTACTAGATAGCCTGGAAACTTTAAAACATCAATTTTAACCAATAAATTTCAATACTTAGTAGTAGGTAGCAACAATATTCAATATAAAAAAAATTTGGGTAATTTTAACTAGAAAGTAATTGAAATTTCTTGGATAAAATTGATGTTTTAAAGTTTCCAGGCTATCTGGTAGGGTTACGATTTTGTGTATGGCCTTTGTCTGTCTTCTAGATATTAATCGTCTTTGCTCATACGAACGAACGAACTAACTAACACAGACAAAAGACTTTTTATCGATTGAGTTACAAACTAAAATTTTTATCAACTTCGGAATTTTTCGAAGGTTAAGTTCCAAAATGCATGCACCGTTTGTACTTGAGACTTTAGTTTCTAACTTAATAATCTAACAAAAACCGACCAAAGTGTCACGTGAGTTTCGAATTCCTTTGACACGACCACCTCAGCCAAGTCTCCAAGTTTTGTACACTATAACACAATTTGGAAGAAGCATGTGCTGTGCGACTTCAATATATCCACTAATTTCGGCTGATGATTGGAGTGAATGTGTTTAATAGTTCTATTATTGTATCGAAGGACGCAACTTAAAGTTATTGATCCTATGACAATACGATTCCGTAACTAGCTAAGCTAGTTCTCATGATTTTCTTCCGTACAAACCAACTAATAATTTTCTCTAAGTAAAATATTGAAATACACCTTATTAACATTCAATGTAACTCATAAGTCTTATATATTGTCGCGGTGGCCTTATCTTAGTTCGTACGATTAATCATTTTCATGTCTGAATCACTCATGTAATTTAATTAAGAAAATGTGAACAACACAATCACCAACGCGAAAGTAACGTAACCCTGTAGTATTAAGACATCGCCTAAAAATAATAACATTAGTGGTTTGTCGCTGTGACTTCATTCTGTGCCGACTTGTCTCAAGTTCGGAAACTTGAATGTTCGCAATTGTAGTCTATTCGGCAAGACGATAGGAATTCTAAACTTGTCGTGTACATTATTTGAGGTGTTACCTGTCTTACGAAACTGTTTTAATGAGTTGAGACATTGGAGAAATTAATAGTTTTACTTTTTACATTTATTTAGCCATGTTTAATCGTTAATCATATCACATTCTTCATTACAATATAATTTGGTTTAATTATTAGATCGTTTGTATTATAACAAGGATAAAGACCACAAAGTTTCTTCTAAGAAGTTAAAAATAAGAGAAGTTAATTTTAAATAAAATGCAGTAAGCACTTTTTAAACAAAGCTGTAGTCTACAATTATACGTTTTTTAGTTTTGGTATCTGTTTATTCTATTATTTAATTATGAATCAGTTATAACTCAGGACAAGTAAATTTCATTAAATTGCATAAGTTAAATTATTTCTCTCGTAATATTTGGCATCGTAGCCGACTGCTACACATCTGCTACGCGCGTAGCACATCTGCTACGGAGCTACGCCTTGCATGTGCTTTGTCATTCAAGCTTTTGTAATAACACTCGGTAATATATTTTGCTCTACATTTGTGAAAACAATATAATTTAATAAGGTGACTTCCCACGACGGGCGTGACGCTGGTAGGACAGATCGTGGGTGTACTTCGCTTTATACATATGGCTTAAAGTACCGGTATTGGAAACTCAGTGTAGAAGCATAATACCGAGCATGACACGCTTCATGGTCCTCTATGCCAAACTTATTTTTTACACAGCCTCCTGCATGAGAGTCCATATCACGGCACCGTAAGTATGGTGAGCAGAACACTGATAAAATAGTCACACCTTCAGACACTGTGGGACGTACTAGATTTTGTAATATCATCGAATTTTCCGAATACAGTCCCACCCAATCTGTACTAGTATTTGTCTTTCGAATTCCTTTCTTTGATGCTAGTATATTTTTTATCATATTCAATGTCACATTTCTCAATCTCAATTTTAAATTATATTACCATTGCTATTAGCGAGTACCATAGTGTTTAGACAAACCTAATAGATTAGCTTAAACTACTACTAACAATGTTAATTAACCTCTGAAATCAATAAATATCTATCTATTTCAATAAATGTCAGCAAAAACGGCGTCATACTCATAGTTATATTTCTACAAAACCAATCTTACATTTTCGACATGTGGTTCATACGTCAATTCAATTAAAAGTTAAGATTCTATGTCAGTTACTATTCAAAATTTAATTTTAATTTTCAATCAGTGAACATAATATGAGATAAAGCAATAACAAAGCCTTGCTTGTCCTACAAAACGACTACATCTTAAACGTGGGAGTAATTGATGTCTTGCCAACACGATGCAGAAATTTCCCAACTTTCCGAACGATATATTAAAAATCCGGCTGAACCGGTGCCAAACCGAGGCTTTAAACACTTTTATATCGCTTCACACAATACAGCCTAATGTTCAGGTTCCAGTTGCCAGCAAGTTTGTATATAAATCGCGGCGAGTGCGACTCGCAGATAGCGCTGGGCCGAGTCGCTGGCACGGAAAGTCCCCGATTTAACGGTAAGAGGTTTGAGAATAGTAATGTGAGTTTAGTTTCTGAATCCTTACTTGGCACACAGTATTGTACCTATATATGTTTCACAAGTTTTTTTGAACTTCGTTCGTTCATATGAGGGTTGCCGTCAAGGCTTAGACAAAAGTTTGACGACTTAAAAACAGGTACTGACAATTTGACTTGCGCATTGAAGCGCTCAGTTGTTAATATCACCCATTGTGACCGCTCAGAAATTCGCTAGGAATGTTTTTGATAATTTATGGTCATTCATTCACATTATTCAGAAAATCTCTGATAGACCACCCATTCAAAATCCGTCAGCAAAGATGATACAGAGCCAACATAGTGTTTAGGCTGGGTTCTTGGCACCAGTCGCATATAACCGTGACCGGACCGATGCTACCGATGGGCGAGCGATAAGCGATACTGAAATATTAGGAGCGATAAGAGGTTTATTGGCTGGGTGAGATGGATTGTGATTTGATGGCGTTTTCTTCGGTATCTTGAGTATTTGAGCGTTTTCTTATATAAACATTTCCTAAATAAAAGTGTAGAAGTAAAATATATATTTTTCAGTTTCCTGGTGTTATTAGGCTGATATAATTAATACTACCCTAAAGTGTAATTTAGCAGCTGCTTACCAATTATTGAACGTCAATTAGGTGCGCGTAATTATTGCTCTCGAGACCATTTTCGGGTTCCAATTATGTTGATAACTATTACGAATTCAGTATCCACCAACATAAGCTGACCCCGAAAATTGTCACGAAACTTCGTTTTCGTTGATCCGGAGTAAGGCCCCTGGTACGTACGTATAAGAACATGGCATAATTTTACATGTTTCTCCAACAAACGATTATATACTTTTATAATCTTATATATTATAGAGGAAGTAAGTTTCTTAAATAGCAATATTCTAATATTTTTTCTGTTATAAAAACGGTGAAATAGGATATTTTTTGATTTATTTCGCTAAGCACTTATCGTGTGATCGGTCGTAAAGATGCAAATAGCTTTTGGAGCGATCGAGAGGTAGGTTTATAGCTTTTTTATCAGGTAATGAAAAATTTAGGGGATTACTGGATCAATTGCTTCACGTAGAACTGAGGTAAGTACAATAAAAACTGTCGCCTTTTTTATAACACTTAAGTTGCCACACTGCCGCTACGGTATACTATTCTTAATTTAAAACGCGTTCGCTGTATGTGTAACAGAGTTCTCTGGAAGAGAGGACTGCATTTCTGAAGCATATGATGTGCATCAACGGAACTAAAAGTGTTGGAGTTAATAATAAATGAAAAATCTTACTATAAGTTTTACGGCTTCGACGGGATTTGAACCCGCGAGATACAAGCGATCACCCATAAGCCGGGCTGCCTTACCACTCGGCCACGAAGCCTTATAATGAAATACCTAAGTGTGGTTTAACACTATATTAAAATATATAAACTATTGAGTTAATAATAATCATGCAAGTTATTTTACGGTAATGACTTGACATTGCATTAAATTAAAGCGCTCAAATCTCTGAATTTAATCTGCGCATACTCTTCTCAGATCATATGTGAGATTAAATTATCTAAGTTTGAAGACGTGTCGGTAATTAATTAAAACTGAGGCATCTTGGGCACAGCTTAGACGACAGACTTACCTACAGGCTATAAATAATCGTACGTCACAGCACACATAGGTAAACACAGGCTCACGATGTATCTCCAAAACCAATTGATTTTCATCACCATCTTAAAGATTCAAGATTGAATAAGTCTAACCTTACTGAAAGGGCATTTTATATTATATTCAATAATATTTTTCAATTAGGTACGCATATTAAAAAGTTAATTCACGATTTTAAACCTACAATATCCTTATAGTGGGTAGAAGGTGCTAAGAATCACTGGAAATCGTATCCTCAACAGCGTCGTGGGCAGTGGTGGATCAGGTAAGCCGGTAAGAATAGAACAAGGGGAGGCATATTAAAGCAGTATGATAAATCTGGCTACGGCTAATGATAATGGTATCAACCAGCACCTTAGTCTACACCGCTCTAAACGGCTGATTAAACAAAATATAATCCACAGTCATCTAGGTGTTTGAATTAAGCTGTGCGTTGGCTGAGTCTTGAGATTGTTCCGGGTATAACTATCGGCTTACTCGACTTCCTTCCGAATGGAATGTACAAGATATTAACCTCTGCGTGGTCTAAGTTCTAAGCCGTTAAAAGATTTCTTCGTTGGTTTTTCTTGAACACAAGTTTTGTTATTTTATTTGAAACTCCGTAGTAAACTTATGCCTTTACATCTTTATTAGATGATTTATACAGAGTCAGGAGGCAAGCTTTTTCCTACACTTAACGGGACACTGTAGTGCCTGGCACATTGTTGAGATGGAATAGGCTTGCCCAGCACCTAAACCATCCTCTCAGCTTAGCCAGCTGTATTTAGTAAAATATTTAATAAACTCCGTAGTCCTACATAATGTAATATTGGCAATTATTTAGTTATTATAAATAACGTACCTTTACAAACAATAATTAAAATACTACTGGGTACTACCGGTGCATGCAAATAGGCGACAAGGCAGGATAAGCCCGGCAAGTAGCATAAAAGCCTTGGTATCTAGAAAGGCACATGAAAGACAGCAAAATAATGTGAAAGATAAAAGAAACCGGGACGATTTATGCCCAGCAATTGAAAAATATGGGTTAGAGAAAAACACTTTTAGAAAACAACACAAACTTCCTAGAGTTTCAAACTCCTTGGTAAATAGTAGCTTTCGCTTATACCATGCCCCCTGCCTTCATAATTTCATAACTAACGCAACATCATCCGCCTACTCCATTAATGTTCGATAAACAGCCGAATGAATTTCAAAATTGTTAATTAAATTTGTTCATTGGTCCTTACTTGCATTTCATTGAAGTATTAATTGCGTTGTTAATCTTAAAATTGCCTCATGTTATAATCAAATAACAGACATGAAAATCAGGTCAGGTACTTTAAGCATATAAATGACCAAAGAGTATGTTCATTGATATGTGTAACAAAGTGGAATCAGCAGCTTACACACTTTGTTATAACAGCATTATAAATAATGTGCATTGCATGAACTAATTGATCTATTAATCGAAGCGCTCGTGGCATAGCTTGTCAAGGCGATCTTGATAAATTTTGAACGTTCACAATTTGGATGGTTGACCGCAAGAGAACGTTAATTTGGCGGTCCCAGCTTTCCAAGTCACGACAGAAGCGTTTAACGGCAGCCTTAAAACTCAGTCACGACAAGCTCATAGGAACTTACTACCTTTTTACTAATTCTTCACTGAATTGTGGCATTTTTAAGTAATTCCCTATCGGTACCACCCCTGGCTTACACACTACTAATAATTAATATTGTAAAAAAGTGACATTACTTATACAAAGTTCGCATGCTTGGATTTAATGTCTGATACAAACTAAAAATATATTACAATATTTAAATAAAACAGGTGTCAGACTTTTGTAAAATGACAAAATACTGCTTTAAAAGTAACAAACTATTGCTCAGTCTTTGACTCCGATTAAAAATGTATGGAAAATTGAAATTCGTTCGATCGAGAACGAGGCTCCAAAGTCGGATACACAGAGCATGGAAAAGTTATAAACGGTAGAAACGATCAAAGAGACGTTCTAAATAATTACAAAAATTGACATAGATTCACGACTACCTACTCCACAAGCAGGGTAACGATAATTAATATTTATAAAAAAATCTATAGCTCTTTTAGAGATTTATATTAAGAGTTTTAGGGTAAGTCTATTAATTTTTGGTAGCTCGTAAAAGGTACAGGCACGATCTTGTTCGCTTTTATAGTTTCGATTACTACGGAAGGTTAATGGTTGACCTGTGATCCATCTGCTTAAATCTAAATAGTCAAGATCTGTGTGTCTAACTAAATAGTCAAGTGGGGAACTAGTCAAACAAATAGAGTCTCGTCAAAGTATAATATAATATTACATCATTATTTTATATTTTAGGCAAAATAAAAAGATTTTGGTCCTTACTCTATGGTGCAGTACCTACTCAGCGGCGAACGCGGCTCATTGTCCATTCCCGATTGAAATGCAGCTGATTCTATCGGGTTTTTATTCAACAGTTAAGTTCCATTTTATTCATTGTATATTGAAATTTCATAATTTATTGGTCTAACGTTTGAATAGAACTTTGCTTTGATAATCGTCCGATATTTATTGTTGAAACTTTGGCTTATAGCAATAGTAGCGTAAAGTCATGGAGTTGTAAAAATGTTTTAAAGTTTTTGCAACATTATATTTATATACTAAAAATAATACAAAAATAAACTGAAAATAAACTGTCCATTAGAAATTACATATCCAAAACGAGTACTATCTACAGATTGTCATTCTGCTACATCATCTGATAATCACAAATCCACAATTATAATAGTTCTAAAAGCATATGTAACAATTCTGTCTCTGCGCTAGATTTCGTTGCCTGCTCGTGAAATATTGATTTCATTGCCTCTACAGATATAAATCTGTGATTTTTTCGATACACAAATATAAATTTTCCCACTTACTATAGGTGTAAAATCATCTCTATAGTTATAAGCTCGGTCTCTGCGCTAGATTTCGATGCCTACTCGAGAGATATCGATTCCGTCTCGGATGACAAATGCTCATTGGGTTGAACACGTGTTCGGATGAATTGATATCGACTGGCCTTGAAGTGCTATAAAGTTAAAATTGGCAGAAGTTTTGGTGTTCTCTTGTTCTGGATTTTATATTTTGGGCCTGTAGCCAAGTAGCCAAGTGACAAACGCTTCGTATCTATTCTATTTCTTTTATTCCTTAGTTTGTCATTTCTGATTGCTCGAGTTTTCGTCATTGAATGTCAATTCCTATATTTTTGTTCGCTATTCTAAAGCGATTGTAGATGTAACTTGGCCAAGGATTTTGACAATGATACGAAAACGTAAAATAAACGTAACATAACAGTGTTTCCAAGGCGAGGTAAGCATTCTTTCAGATCTATTAGGCATTTAAGATGTTCAACCTTTAAAGATGTTCAAGGTGGTAGTTCAGAGACATGTCTCACATAATTGCTACATACATAATGCAAGCCCATGCCCACAAATGCTGCAAGTTCATCGCCGCTATTAAAAACTCTGATTTTCCACACTGTGTCTTATTGTCTTCATGTCGTACCTACTGTTTCCTTATCCGCTTAGAGTTGGTGTTGCGTGGTCGGGTTCCTAACTCACAACTCTTAAATCAAAAGTCAAGGTTCTATCCCACTTAGCCGAAATGGCACTAAAGCTTTACTAAGGCCTTCCTTAGCGTGCGCCATCCGCCACGATCCTGCGCTAGGCTCCGATCCATTAGTTGCCTGCGACTTTATCAATGTTCTGCCATTAATCTAATCTTGCTGTAACAAAATATACAAGAAATTAATTTGAATAAGAATATAACAAGCTCAAAAGAACAAAAAACGAGATTTCTCGACGTGGAATCCGCGACACGTAACACTATCCCGGCAATATAACAGGCTAATGCGGCGACATCTCCTGAGCCAAGCCGCGCGTTTTTGGCACTGATTCATGATTTGTTTTGGCTATGAAACCCACGGCCCGTCTGAGTAAAGGTGGTGGTACAACCTCTAGACATTTTCGAGATAACTCTTTTGTACGATGAATCCAAATATTGGCAACCTGTTACAATGACATTTGGCAACCATACGGCTTATAAGTCGTTAAGCCCTAACGGAGGCCTTGAATCTTCTACATCACCAAGAATCGGCCACTAGCTCCTTCAAAGTTACTTCTTTAACCATACCTCTGACTACAATATTAGACATCTTTAAAGCATGTCAAATGCCTAAGGATCGAAAATTAATACTCCATTGCCTGGACCTGTTTCTTTTTTGTTTACATTTGACAATGGTATGGGCTTTTTCCATCATATTTAAGTAAAGTCTTGGTTTTGGCTTTTAAATAGTTCTTGTGGTAAAAAATTAGGGAACAAATAAAATGCAACTAAAATGAGATATACAACATAACCAGATTAATGCAATAGTAAGTACATGGTGCTACTCATCAATGTATGTGCTTGATACTAAGTATGTTCCTTGTGAATAAACTGTGTACACCTAGCCTATTAGCTTTCTTTTGACGATCCTTCTTAAATCTAATAAAAAAGCTTCAGTGTTATGTCCAGATACTGTACTAAGACCATTATCTTTGAGCTCACAATTTATGTGTTCACACCCTTACCAGCTACTAACATTTAAGACTTTCTGACTCACTAATGGACTAGTAAGTCTATGTTTTCGCATTAAAAATTTCGTGCCAGGAATCGTAAAATTGGAAACGTGAATTTAAACTTGAGTTTTAATATTTTTGAATTTTTACGTCGGGTTTGATCTCGTTTGTTTTTTGATAAAACACTTACAGAAAGAGTAATGGGGTAAGTTTTCCCTATTTGGATCATATTTACATGTAACTCCTAACTTTGTTCTGGTGAGTTTAGAAAATAACTAAGAAAATAAGCAAAGATTTATTTGAGTGAAATATTTGAATGAGGGTTAAAGTGAAATTGACTGTACGAAAACCTTCATCAAATAACAAATAACTCATTTAATTCAGCCCCGGTTTTAATACCTCATTTTGAAAGGGGCTTAAGACGCAGACATAATTAAAATCAAACCGGGAAGAATTCATTACGCCTGACGTTGAGATCCACCTTAAGCCAGAAATGGTAATTTCAGAAGGAATAGATATCTGACAACGTCCATATAAAGCAATCAAATCAAGGTTTCAAATAATATTTTAGGTAATAAAAAAACATAAAACTTACCTACATTTATTTTTATATTTTAAGTAAGTTTACGATTAGTTTTTATAACGCCAATACGTTATTACGTTACAACTTTTTTTTCTAAAACCATCCTGATTCTTTGTTTCAATAACTTTTCAAACTATTAATAAATTAGTGACGTCTCGTTTTGTGCAAATGACATCATACATGCCATAACAGCTACCAAGTACTAAAATCAAAATAAATTTAACATAATTTACCTACTCATAGAACAATGTAAATCAATAATAATTATGTAGCTCCAATAACTCTCCACTAACGCTCCAGTAACTGGTAACAAAACAGTGAATTTTTTACACACTCATAACCAGTTATGAATTCTTAGTTACGAACGTGGACGAAGCGATAGTTTGTTATTTTACACAACAAAATCATTCACATTAAAGATTGCATAATCCGATTTCAAAATGGCACAATCCTTCTACGCCTTATATCGTTATGCCGGGAAGCAATGTAAGCGGAAAAGCTGCAGCCATGCCTCAAAAATAAAATTTAGATTTTAATAAAATGCAAATGGTGTGTCTCGTCTCCTCTGATGGAACGAGCCGACATTTTATATGTACGTACAGTCAAATACAAAAACAGGCATTTTTATCACTTTTATTTCAAGTTACTTTATTAATTTAAACTATGTAAGTAGTCTAGTTTGTGAAAAATATAAGTGCATTAACAAGCTTAAGGTAGTAATGAGAAAAATTAACCTTCCGATTGAGAGACATTCCCATTCTATCAACACGTCTTCCTGGATTGGAGAACAGGGTAGGTAGGTAATTTTAATAAGAAAAATGATGATCATTCAGCTTGTACAGCTGATCGAATGTCCGAGGTTCACATTACACTGTCTGTGTATGATAATTATACTTGATCATCAGAACTCCATCTTACGCAAGTCTGAAGGACACCTGACGAACCTAACAATTATTTTAATAGATACGCAAACGTGATCAATAGAATAAACCGGTAAGTGTGTCTTGTATATTCAAATAAACTTTTGCACTCAACTATACGTAGAGAGCTGGTGCTGAAATTCAGTACTTATTTTGTAAAGGTTTTGAGAATTTTAGTAACTGTTTCCTTTGGGAGAACGATACTGGATTTCAGTAGTTGGCTTTGCTGCCAGCCGAGAATTGTTGTTGACGTACCTTTCACAACTAGCTTGTATTATGTTGGAAAATGAGAAGGAAACGTTGCTTGGATACTAATATTTCTAAGTTTGATATTAAAGAAAAGAAAGAAAGAAAGAAAAATCATTTATTCTTGTAGGACCTCAAGGATCACTTAAGTATCGTTTTACATTCGTTTGAAATAACTAATAAAACTTTGTAATGTAATAATGTAATAGTTTTTTCTACAAATTCAAATATTATATCAGCAGTAAGTAAAAAAAGACTGAAGACCTATTACGGATAGCTCAAAGGAAGAATTCAAGAGGATGTCCGCCGACTTTCAATAACTGGACTGAAAAAGAGGAAGAATGATACTTTTCATTGAGTAATTTTTTTTATTATGAACTTTTTTTTAACCTAACCTGTAAGTTTGTTAGGAAGCCTTTACCTTCCCAAAATTCGAACAATAATCAGCATATTTTACGGCATCATATTTATACAGCCGCTGGCTGATGCATTGCAAACAACATTTGCATGCCGCCCGGCGCCGTCTTTATGTTGTTTTAGTTAATTACGTACTGTTGTCTTTCGTTTATCATAGTTGCTGTTTCAGTGATTTTTATATATTCGCTGTAAACCAAAGCGTAGAAGATAAGTGATTTTTTTTTAAACCGGAGTGACAGGTTGATTATTTTTTTTAGCCAACTGAATAAAATACAAAGAATTATACCTCTTTGTATTTTATTGTCGGCTAAAAATAAGTCGATAAGGTTATGTTAATTATTGGTACTGATATTTAAAAAAACTAGATTAAAAACACCTACTATAATAGTAAGGTTATAATTTTAAAGTTAAGAGTTATTTTAACATTAACGCGCGGCTCTGTTATTCTTATCTTAGCGACGAGTTTAATCATTAATACACAATTAAGCAATGATTCATGTAGACTAATATTATTAATGTCTGTCTAAGATCGGGCCAGACTACTAGATCTTTGATGGACATGAAGCCAGCATACAGAAATCCAAGAGAGCGAATAGCATAAAGAAGTCCATTTGACATTCTCATTGATTTTTTGGTTGCCGTTTATAGGCGTCCACTCTGCAGTATTCGTAGCTTTAGTATTAGGACAAGCAGAATACAATAGTTCGTAGAAGTGAACAGAATCGTCTAATTTATGTTCAAGAACATCGCGTGTCGTTGAAAGACAATTCCAGTGCCTTTTTCGGCGGTTTTCAACAAAACCGATGTCATCTGTTGCCAATAATAATAATGAACATTTGTAACGGATGGTGGATACGGAATTCGGGTTACCATGTCACTTTGGCACGCAGTTTGTACGGCGATAGTCTTTGTGCACGGAAAGTGCTACTTGGAAGAAATTTCATCATTCTGGTTTTCTACGGAGGTATGCTCCTCTAACTCGTTAGTTTTGCTAAGTTTGAAAAGTAAAATTTTTTTTCTTGTCTAAAATTAGGCTGAAAAAATTATTAGGCTTAGTCCTATTTAGCAACTCAGGCAAACAGATAGTGAGGCCGAAAGAGATCTGTAAATGACGTTTAGGCATAACGCGAGCTAGTTGTAAAGTACTGCGTAAGTAAGTAAGTTCGTATGAGCAAGTGGCCAACTCTGGCGTAATAGGTAAATAAAATAAAACTTAACGTAAATAAAACTTCAAGTCCTTAAAACTAGGGGATTCTACTGTTCCGAACGCGACACACCACCCAAAGAAATGAACTTTACACATAAGTGGACACTGACAACTGATAAAACATAAAATATATCACGTAAAATAAACCTTAGAGGATAGTTTATAAAAAAATAGTGATTGAAGAGTTTATTTAGTAATATTGTAACATAATTAATGTTCCAGCGGAACAGATGATATATTTTTCGTTCGAATTTCTTTCATTATTTTCTTATGTAGGTAGCGTATTAAAGACATACACAATTTTGAGGGTAGATCAAAACCGTTCACAATATTTCTATTGGCTGTTTTGGTGTGACGCCTCTATTGTCTTTCGAAACGGCGAAAGGAAGCCATTTTGAGAGTTGCTTGTTCGACGCCTTCCGATACAGCCGCGCGCGCATCCTTCGTGTTTTCGCACAGTGCCGCTCGCGCTTCAATATCATATAAGACCTTTAGTGATCGTTCCATAAGAGACACAAACTACAGTCCCAGCATCATTCCTCACCTATGGACCTAGAAAGTGCGGTGAATTCTCAGTGCAAGCCGGACACGACCCTGGACCTGCTAGATTGACGAGACCAGGTTAGTTGCGCCATACAGCCTACTGAAACTCCCGTACATAGTTTTGGTCCTTCGAGCCGGATAGTACCTATCCAGTTTTGATTCCTCCAGATTGTGTCGTCTTTATTGCTACACTACGTGTACCATATTTTAGTAATTTTCCATTGCAATCGTAAGTCATCTTTGTTACACAAAATGGCGGACGATTCGGCTATTGAACAAGACATTTTCGAACGAGATATTATCTTAGAGGATCTTAAAAGAACGTTGCTTTTTTCCACAACTGATATTTTACAATTTAAATCTAGATCTACTGATCTCACTTCTCAACAAAGAAAGTTTGGCAAACTTCAAGCTAAAATAGAAAAAGCTTTGATGAAATCTAAAACCTTTAACAAAGAAGAACAGTTAAAAATTCGTAATGATTTTAATGATTGTTATTACGCGATATTAGTACATGTTAATAAATTTAAACAAGCCGATCAAGAAGGTAGACGCATGAGCCGTATTACTACGCAATCGTTGCCTTACACACAAAATCATTGCCTTAACAAATTGCCTACGTTGCCATTGCCAACTTTCAGTGGAGAATCTACAGATTGGCCCTCATACTACGATTTATATCGTGCCGTTATCCACAACAATGATGCCTACACATCAGCGGAAAAGTTTAGATACCTGTTGTTAACTCTAAAAAATGAGCCACATAACTTAATTAAATCCATTCCAATCACAGATGAAAATTATACTGTCGCTTTAGAAATTCTTATAAATCGGTATGAGAATCGTAGAATCATTGCTTCTAAACATTTAGATCGCATTCTTGACATAGAAAAGTGTGCTAACGAGTCTAATGTAAGTTTACGTAAACTAGTTAACGTTTATATGGAAAATATTAAAGCACTCGAAATGATGAGATTTCCAGTGCACGAATGGAGTTTCATTTTGTTAAATATCTTACTGCGTAAGATACCGCATTCAGTTCGTAAGCGTTTCGAGTTATCGCTCAATAAAGCTTCTGATATACCTACCGTAGATATACTCATAAGTTTCTTAGAACAGGAAATTTCAACGTTTGAAATTATGTCGAACAGTGATTCAAAAATTGTTGAGGGTAGGTCTCGCGTACCCAGCGTGAACTCGTCCCGAGCCAGCGGCTCCGGTGGCGCCGCTAACGGTCATTTTGGTGTTTCAAAGCCAAACGGTTTTACTCCGCGACAAACATTCGCCGTTACGGAATCAACCGATGTTCAAATTGGCAAACGATGCATTTTGTGTGACGATCAACACATCTTATCAAAATGCTCGAGATTCTTGAATATGTCTCCACAAGATAGGTACAATTTTGTTAAAAATAAAAATATTTGTTACAATTGCTTGAATGTAGGTCACGATTTAAGAACTTGTAGGTCGAATTATGCATGTCAAACGTGTAATAGACGACATCACACATTATTACATTTTGAAATCAAACATAACTCAAACCAAGCATGCCCCGTCTCTTTCCCTCCTACGGAGGAAGCTACGGTCGATCCCGGCCTCACTACCATGTCACTGCAACCGACTAACGTGAATCATGCGATGCGCGAGAGTGGCGAGTCGTCCATTGCGCCGTTGGTTAGGAAGTGTACAGTCATGCTATCTACTGCGCTCGTCAATGTATGCGTTGGTTCAACGAATCACTCAATTCGTTGTTTAATTGACACCGGTAGCCAAGCGAGCTTTATGACGGAAGCGTGTTCTAAGCGTTTAGGTTTGAATCCTAGGTATGTTGGTATTCCAGTGTTTGGGATCGGGGAAGAAAAACCGATACAACCAAAAGGAATAGTTTCGTGTGTTGTCACTCCTCGTGGTTTAAATGTTCCAGCTATAGCGGTCGAAGCTTTAATCTTACCTAAATTGTTTTCGCAATTTCCAAGAATTCCATTACCTATCGAAGCGTGGCCCCATATTCAAAACTTAAACTTAGCCGACCCCTATTTCAACGCGAGTAACGCTCAACCAGTTGAAATGCTTTTAGGTGCTGATGTTCTTTCTCACATTTTGCTGGGAAATATTGTTAAGGGCCGTCCTGATGCGCCAATAGCAATTAATAGTGTTTTCGGCTACTTATTGATGGGAAAAGTATTTTTCGATGTTTGTCCTACTCCGTCTCCACTCCAGGTGTGTCATAGCTCCTTTTTCGAGGACAGCGACCTCCAACGTTTTTGGGAGCTGGAGGCAGTTCCTGAAGATAAATCTTTTAACCCCGATGAGAGTCAGTGTGAATCGATTTTTCAAAATACACATTCTCGCGACGAAAACGGTCGATACGTCGTAGCACTTCCATTTAAAACTGCACCTATACTAGGTCAATCACGTGACATTGCTCTCGCTCGTTTTCGTAAATTAGAATATCGCTTAGAACGTAATTCGTCCCTTAAAAAGGACTATCACGCTTGTCTACAAGAGTACATTGATTTAAATCAAATGGAACTCTGTAATCCTCCGTCTTACGACGATAATTCTCACTATTATATTCCGCACCACTGCGTGGTCAAAGAATCAAGTGAAACCACCAAGTTGAGGGTGGTATTCGATGCTGCTTGTAAAACCAGTAACGGAAAATCGTTAAATGATCTTTTGCTCACGGGTCCGAAGTTGCACTCTGACATAGTAGATATTTTACTTAATTTCCGGGTTCACAAGTTTGTTTTCACAGCTGATATTAAACATATGTATCGCAATATTTCTGTTCGAAAATCTGATTGGGAATACCAGCGGATTGTTTGGCGGCCATCTCCTGACCTACCTATTCAAGATTATAGGTTGCGCGTCGTCGTTTTCGGCATCAGTTCATCTCCGCACACAGCGTTACGTGTTATACAACAACTCGCACGGGATGAAGCTGAGAAGTTCCCACTAGCGTCCTCAGTTTTGATGAGGGATGTTTTTGTTGACGATGTCGTTTCCGGGGAAGACAGTGAGATGAACGCACTCAATCTACAAAAACAGCTGATCGGTATTTGTGCAAGCGCAGGCTTTGAGTTGCGCAAGTGGCACAGTAACTCGCCGGCGATACTCGCCGCAGTGCCCTCGGACTTTCATGGTGAGCGGCCTGAAGCCTTATCTTTCGCTGATGTAGAAAAAGATCCCTCGATAAAGGTTCTCGGGCTTCAATGGAACCCCACTTCAGATAGTTTTTCTTTTAAAGTCAAAACTTCTAATTTAAATTGTACAAAACGGGCAATACTGTCAGAAATTGCAAGAATTTACGATCCGATAGGATTTTTATCACCGGTAATATTACACGCTAAATATCTAATGCAACTACTTTGGATAGCAGGTACAGGTTGGGATGAGTCACCTCCTATTGATATCGTAAATGCTTGGCTAAGCTTTGTCAAGCAACTTCCACTCTTATCGCAGTGTGTTTTTCCGCGTCACATATTTTCTAATTCAATTTCTATTGAACTTCACGGTTTTGCTGACGCCTCCGAACGAGCTTATGCCGGGTGTGTGTATATCCGGTGTAAATGTAGTGATGGTCAAACTCGGGTCTCCCTTGTTTTGGCAAAAACAAGGGTTGCACCTCTAAAAAGATTGTCGATCCCCCGATTAGAACTTATGGCAGCGCTATTACTAGCCAAGTTAATTAGTAAAGTTATGCTCGCCTACGGCGACCGAATTCATTTCGATCATGTCTACGCATGGTCCGATTCCACGATTGTGTTAGCATGGCTACGCTCATCGCCACATGAATGGAAGACGTTTGTGTCCAATCGCACAAGTGACATACTGTCACGGGTGCCTGCCAGTTGTTGGCGACATGTACCGTCGTTCGATAACCCAGCTGACTCGGCTTCCCGGGGAATGCTGCCCGCGGTGTTCATCGAACACTCCTTATGGTTTCATGGTCCTAGTTGGTTACAAACTGAGCCAAATACTTGGCCGGTTCTTAATCAAAATATAAATACTATGGAAGAAAAACGTAATCTTCCCATTATTGCACATCCTTCTTCTGTAGGTAAAGAAGAAGAACCTGAGTTTCTTTCAAAATTTTCTTCTTTAGGAAAACTTGTTCGTGTCGTTTCTTACATTTTTCGATTTTATTACAAGTGTAAAAAATCACAGATTGCCTTTCCTCGGCACATAACGGTGCTCGAGTATAATTCTAACTTAAAAAAGATTATAGGTATAGTTCAGCAGTCTACTTTCGTAGAAGATATTAAAAATATTTCAAATGGTAAATCGCCTACAAATCAATTAAAACGCTTATCACCATTTCTAGATAAAGATAATTTGTTGCGTGTGGGTGGACGTTTGCATAAATCCTTGCTTTCATTCGAATCAAAACATCAATTGATACTTCCGAAGAAACATTACTTAACTACGTTAATAATCGATGATGCTCACATTACACACTTACACGCAGGTCCTCAGTCCACACAGTACTTATTGTTACAAAAATATTGGATTTTATCTGGGCGGGATATAGTTAGACAGCGTATACATAAGTGTGTTCCGTGTTTTCGCGCGAGACCCACACACACACAGCCACAGATGGCTCCGTTGCCGAGCGTACGCGCACAGTCAGCGCGTCCTTTCATTAAAACAGCTGTTGATTATGCCGGCCCGTTCTATGTTCGTGCAAATAAAGTTAGAAATGCTAAAATAATAAAATCATATGTTGCGGTATTTGTTTGTATGAGCGTAAAGGCAATACATTTAGAATTGGTTTCTGATCTTACGACAGAATCTTTCCTCGCGGCCTTACGACGATTCACGTCTCGCAGAGGTTTATGTACAGATATTTATTCCGATAACGGAAAGAACTTTGTAGGATGTAGCAACCATCTTCGTGAGTTGTATACATTTTTAAATTCAGACGCCGTTCAAAGGACATTACATGAACAGGTACTTAAACAAAACTTGACATTTCACTTTCAACCTGTTACTGGGTCACATTTCTGTGGTTTAGTAGAAGCAGGCGTTAAAAGTTTCAAACATCATTTACATCGTGTAATAGGAACTCGTACTCAAACTTACGACGAAATGCACACTTTACTCTGTCAAATCGAGGCAGTCTTAAATTCACGTCCCTTATGCGTCTTGAGTTCAGATGCGTCAGATCCACAACCGCTGACTCCAGCGCATTTTTTGGTTGGTGGACCTCTTACGGCCCTACCTGACATTTCATTGACAGAATTCAATACTGATAGGCTTAATCGTTGGCAGTGGGTGCAACAATGCATTCAACATTTCTGGAAGAGGTGGAGTCGTGAATATTTACACGAAATCCAACAAACACATAAATGGTTTCATAATCGCGGCCCTCCTATTAGTGAAGGTATGATTGTTGTGGTGCGCGATGATAATTTGCCGGTTTTACAGTGGAGATTGGCACGGGTGCATGCTCTGCATCCAGGTACGGATAATATAACACGTACCGTAACCCTTCGAATGGGCAACTCTTATACTAAGAGACCTGTGGTAAAAATCTGCCCCATTCCTTTGCAATAGTTTTTCGTTTCTTTTTCATTAATCAGCAGTACGTACATACTCATTATTAGTTTATAGTTTTCTTTAGTGTAGTATAATTAGTAAACAATTTTCATGTTAAAAGCAACCACGTTCTTTTAAGGTGAGCGGCATGTTCCAGCGGAACAGATGATATATTTTTCGTTCGAATTTCTTTCATTATTTTCTTATGTAGGTAGCGTATTAAAGACATACACAATTTTGAGGGTAGATCAAAACCGTTCACAATATTTCTATTGGCTGTTTTGGTGTGACGCCTCTATTGTCTTTCGAAACGGCGAAAGGAAGCCATTTTGAGAGTTGCTTGTTCGACGCCTTCCGATACAGCCGCGCGCGCATCCTTCGTGTTTTCGCACAGTGCCGCTCGCGCTTCAATATCATATAAGACCTTTAGTGATCGTTCCATAAGAGACACAAACTACAGTCCCAGCATCATTCCTCACCTATGGACCTAGAAGGTGCGGTGAATTCTCAGTGCAAGCCGGACACGACCCTGGACCTGCTAGATTGACGAGACCAGGTTAGTTGCGCCATACAGCCTACTGAAACTCCCGTACAATTAATCATTTTTGTGGAGATCTTATTTAGAAAATTTCGCAAACTCGCAATCTTGTTCTATCTCCAGGCATTAAAGGTTAATTTTAGATGTCCATTTGTAGGTAATATTTATAAAACGAATTCAAGTAAACAGAATAGGTACAAATTTATCTCCATAAAGCCACGGCGTCCCATCGTGACTTACAATGTAAGACTACCTACACCATCAGTCAAGTATCCTCCTGAAATCACGCTTAATGTTTCGACCCGGATCCGAGACGGAACGAGTAAATATTATGAAATTAAAAAACAAAATAGCACCTATTTTATGTTTTAAGAGAAAAACAGGTACGTTTAATAAACAATATTTTAATTTTGCATTACTTTGCAGAGGTGGTAGTGGTTTTAGAACCACTACCACCTCTGTTACCCGTAGCGAGGACCGAATCCACAACCTTAGCGTCTCTCTTCACCAGATTTCACCAGATTCAATGCGCCAGAGGTCGTCAAAGTAACAAACTGACAGCTGGTTTCAAACTCATCATCTCTAAAATTAACTAATGAATGGTCAAATCACGTGACAAGTGTCAAATTGGTTGCAAATTTTCACTTGCCGCGTGATCTATTAGTTAATTTTGGAGACGATCTCCGTTCGAGAAACCCAGTTCTTCTAAATCAATACATCCCACTAATATTTTAGTCCCAGTTCCGTCTCGGTGACGTATTAACGAACCTTCCCTCCCCCTCAGCTCAATGTGAACGTCGGCAGATTAAAGTGAACAATAAAAAATGTTATGGTGTCTTTGGCAATTCATCAATGGATTTGTCGTCGCATATTATTTTGTGTAGAGCTTTTTTTGGAAGGTTTTTGAAGAAGATTATAGAGTGTTAGTCATTGTAACTTTGTAAATGAAAGACAACAATAAAAATAAGTAAATCTACTTACTACAAAACAAATAGGTATTACTACAAAACATTTGTGTAGTAAACATAGTATGTTTGGTAATTGTTATATTGGTGCCTATTCAGATGTCGCAAAAACTAAACTTAACTGATTTGACAGGACTAAAACTTTTTTGACAGACTGAAAGGGACTGCAACATTTTTAGTGCTGTCATAATTAGTTTAGTTTAGTTTTGGCGACATCTGTACAATAAAATTTGTACAATAGACACAATTGTCATGTTAAAAAATTAACTTCAACTATTTTTTAAAAGGGTAGATCATCAAAAAAATATTTTTGCTTCAAAGACAAGAAAATATATTCCCATATAGCGAAGGCAGTCGAACATTCTAATCCTGTAAGCCTCTCGCACGGTGCAATTAAGGCGTATTTACACCGACATGTTTGCACAGCTGGCCCGCTGATGCATTGTAAACAAAAGGCTCTTCAGTGTGTCGATGGCTTTATATACTTGTATACCTCCTACTTACTATCCAATCTATATACGAGTATCACAATTAATAATAATAATTAATATTATTTTTTTCATTGCTTGAAAACACAGATAAAACGACATTATTTAAAAAAGAATCCTAGCTAGATCGATTTATCGCCCCCGAAACCCCCTTGCACACTGAATTTCATGAAAATCGTTGGAGCCGTTTCCGAGATTCAGATTCCTAATTCATGTACCAAAAAATGCTCGTTTGAAGGTATAAGACAATTACAACCTTTTGTTTCTGTTCTTCTATCTGATTTATAAAATTAATTATAAAGCATTTCAGCCTTATTTAAGAGCGTGACTCAAAGAACTTTTGACCTAAAGTTAAAGTCTACTAGTGCCGGTTAATGTCAAGGTCAAGGTTGTTATTACTTTTGGTAATACAAAGGTTGTTTCATGAGGGGTTGAGGTCAAACGCGCCAATTTCAGAAAACTGTTACGAAACAATATAGTTTCAACAGGTTACAAAATGATGTAACTTTATAACACAATCGGACGCGGTAAACTGAGGTATTGTGTATCAAAGTATAGTGTATAAGTATATTGTGTATCAAAGCTCTCGGCGTAAAGGTTCCGTAGCCTAGTGGTCAGGCAGCTCGGCTTAAGAGCGATCACTTGTATCTACGCAGGTTCGAATCCTGCCGGAGCTGTTTATTTTTTGTAAATTTTTTCATTTATATGATACTTATACCTAAGTTTGGTTTAGCACTGTAAAATACATTAACTAAAGTATAGGAATAGTAAATAGGTAATGGGAGTTCTTAGGACAGTTTCCTGCACTCTCGTTAGTTCATTTCTGTTTATAACAGCGATCGTCATTTAGATCATTATGGAACAACCTCCGTATTAAACTTTTTCAAATAAAAAAAATAATTATAATCGGTCCACTATTGACGGAATAATCGGTGATTTTTTTTTAACTTATAGTGTGTCCCACTGCTGGGCAAATGTCTCCTCATATCCTTCCACTTTTCACTTCTCTTCTCACATAAGTACATAAAAAAATTAAACTAAATAAATACATGCAATAGTTAAAAAAATAGTAAAGCACAGAACTTCCTTCTTTTTTAAAATCGGTTAAAAATGAGATACAGTGATTACACACGATACTGGATGCATAATGATGTTATTCTAGTTCATTACATAGAATAGAATAGAAAATACTTTATTGCAGACCATATACACGAAAATTAACAATGCAATATACTTCGATAACTTAATTATGATATACAATCGGCGGTCTTATCGCTTAAAAGCGATCTCTACCAGACAAAATATGGATGGATGATGAACAACACAATGTATTCGATATTACATTTTCTGGTTACAGTTCATCGTTAAAAACTTTGTCTAGTTCGTTCGTTCGTATAAGCTGACTAACTCTAGGTATTGACGGAGTTTTTAAGCTGCTTAATGGCCCCCTGTCATGGATCTGGGATCGACAATTAAAGTTATCTCGGACGGAAGCGATCAGACGTTAATGCCACTTGCGGTCACCCATCCAAATTGTGACCGCTCGGAACGTTGCTTAACTTCAAGAATCTTTTGAGAACGTCTTAATGATGTTCCCAGAACGTCTGGTGACTTTCAATTAAGCTTTTAATGGACATACACACCAACTAAACAAGTTATCAACCTTTTTATCTTTACTTAATTTTCTTGTAATTTTTTAAGTGACAGAAGAAGAGCCCTTAGATTATAAAGATATTACTTTTTATAATATCATGTTAATACCTTGTTTTTCAACGTAAAAATATCATTAAAAAAACCATGATAATACACTTCTTCCGTAAACATTATGACAAGAAGAGACGACGTGCCAAAACAAGGAGTTGCCAAAAAACACTTAATTCACTAAACAGCACTTGGAGGCGATATTGTCGCAGTCAATTATAATTTTGTCTTCTCACGGAGACTGTGAGGTAGGTGGGTACACATTAAGCGCTTCAAACGCGCGTTTTTTGTGTTTTACATCAGCAAAAAATACACATAAATTACAAAATTTTAAAGGTTTTATTAATATTTAAGGAAAAACAAATGTGAACTCAATTCTTGTATATAGGTATGTGAAGTGTATTAAATAAATAAATATCCTACTAGGACATTCCACCACAGTGTCATTTAGTCCCAAGCTAAGCAATTTAATGCTTGTGTTATGATATCCACCACAGTTGTGTTATGATATGATAACCAGATGACTGATATACTACTTATATACATTTATTTTTTAAATACATAATATAATTTATACATAGAAAACACTCAGACCAGAGACAAATATTTACAGATCATACATTTCTCCCGCAGCGGGGATCGAACCCGCAACCTCTGCATCTCAGGTGGGCTTTCACCCACTGCGCCACAGAGATCGTCATTATAATGAATCTTTTAAAATTTTGTAAATTACCTAGCTTTTCCAACGCGCAATGTATACCAGTCCTAGTGGGCAACGAGGAAAGTGCCTAGTCACGCGTCTTCAATAAATTACAATAAAAATTACCCGAGAAATGGGGAAGTGGATAGTGATGGGAGGTTCTCTACCAATTAAACTTAGTCTTAGTCTAGAAGTTTCTTTGGTTCTAATGTAAACTTGTCACAGGTTGATGCACGAAGTTGTCACCAGCTACTTATCCTCTGGGTAAGGTGTAGGCAGAAAATGATTCCTAACACTGATATTGTATAAACCATCTAGTAATTAAGGCTTAAGTTTTTTTATCCCCTGGGTATTGCAATGAACAATGTTTTGGTGATTTATAAATAAGAAGTCTGTAAACTACTGCAATAATGGTTTAGTCAGCTTAGTGAAAAGAAAATAATTCATTAACACATTAAAAATTAAGAATACTTAATTATTATATTCTTCCTTATTGATATTTATTCCATCATAGCGATTCATTCTAGTAACTTGTATGTAAATAATAAATATGTCTAAGAAGCTACATTAAGCAAATAAAGACTACTAATATGTAGTCTTTATTTACCACATCACTAAAACGTCAAGGAAAAAAAATTAACAGGTGAACGAAGGTAATGAGGAAACTCGAAGATGCCAAAGGATCACCAATTTAGATATTCAAATGGTGTTCCGTATATTTTGCAGATATTTGTGCTCCCTCGCAGGTAAATAGCGAACAATAGAGAAAAAAGAGAGGACAAATACACCTGCTTTGCATTTTGTTTGTCGGTTTTATCTGATTTGATTTTGGAAAGTTTCGCTTTTGGAGTTTATATTTGGATCGAGTTTTTATTACTTTCGAACACTGGCTTTTCGGAAAGGAGTTTCACGTTTCTAACTTCTTCAAATACAAAATGTATTACACCCTGTTTAACCGACTTCAAAAAAAGGAGGCTTCACAATTCGACTGTAATAAATATTTTTTTTATGTGTGTTCGCGGATAAATTCTATGTTTTAGATAAATTCCGTTTTTTTAGTAAAACCTATAATTGGCTCTCTGTTGTTTATCCTTGTTGTTATTTTGTAACTTTAGCTGTTGCTTTTGTTGGTTTTCCAGATATAACAAATAAATACAAAAATTACAACCGTTTAGCAGTTGAGTGAAAGAGTAAAAAAGAAACCATTCATTCATCCATAAATCTATCCTTACAAATTATCGCGTTTATAATGTTATTGAGAAGTAATCATAAAATGTAATTTTGTACTCCGAAGACAATCTTACGCCCGAAATTAATAATGTATCTTCAATCCGAGATTAAATTCAATCTTGGATTGCTGGGTATCTCCCGATCGATCTCCTATCCGCGTGCCAATAACCTATCTGCTATCCCAATCTTTTTTTTTGGTGGCAGATTGCCGGCAATCCTTTCCCTCTTTAACGTTCCGTTTTATGTAAAATGTTTAATGGAACCACAATATTAATTTGGAACCACAATATTAATTTGAGTAATATAAAAACAAATAATAAATAAAATTAATTAACAAGTTGTAGATAGTAATATTTATAGTTCAAACAAATTGTTATTTGCCTAAAAACTTGCAGATTTAACAATCTCAATACTTATACACAAAATGCTTTAACTGAAATGGAACGTTCAAGTTGACGAATGGTATTTGACAAAGAGAATATAACCAAATATAACCACTACTGTACAGTTATTTGTTGCGAAAATGAGGTAAATAAAACAGATGTGTGTTGTGTGATCATTTCATCAGCATTACTTCTAATGATGGATTCAGAAATCATAAGTTACCTACCTACCTACCTACTGGTTTTTATGGAAGTTGTAGAGATGACGCCTACGGCCTAACTTAGCAAAAGCACACCAGGTTCTTGCCTGCTCAGAGAAATTCTGAGCTTGCCTGTTTCTTTCCCTGGTGTAGGAAGCTAAAGCTACGAATAGCCCTCGCACATGATCCATTTTAAAGGCAGCAGATGCGTTTAAAATGGGAAAATTTAAAGAAAAATGCACGTATGTTCATTCCCTATTAATCTCATATTTTCTGTTTTTCAGTAAAAAAGAAATTGAAACCTGATGAAGGGAAAACAGCCAGAAATAATGCAAAAGCAGAACATTTTGCTACTAAAAAACGATGTCTGGACGCTAATATAAATAATACAATCTAGAAAATAATACCTAATTTCGAATTAAAAAAACACAGCTTACTTTGAATAACTTAGAATTAGGATTACAGAAGTGGAAGGAGAGTTTGTAAGGTGTTTTGTTAAGTTTTTAAACCTTTTTGATTTATGTATTTAATTGTTTTAATTAAATATTATATCAACAAACATTTCATTTCATTTCAATTGTCCTACAAAACTGTATTTTGATGGTAACATGATTGTTCTGAGATATGAATAATCTTTTGACTTATTATTCCTAGTAGGTAGGTATTATTGTTTCTATAAGATAATGTAGGTACTAAGTTACATTCCTATCTCACATTACCTACCACCTACTACAATTGCTTACCAAGGGTATTGATTAAAAAAAAAACTATTTTGTCATTTATTATAGTAGTTTTTATTATTAGCACTGTTTAAATCGTCTTGCTAGGTAAAAGCCTGTGTATATAAGTAACTAAAATAATAATTTATGAGAGCTGCCCATTCTGTAACATCTTGTTCTTCCGTAGGTATTATTCTCTAGATTCTAGAATAATATCTGCTGCTGGTAGCTATACTTCAGCCTAACCGAAATCTGAAGGTGAATAATTCTACATCCTCGAGGGTCTGCATAAAGTTCACCCTTCTGATTCTTCGTGAACTTCTAACTTCGGCGTTGGCGTCGATATCATCACTTTCCCAATCCGATAACTGAGCCAGAACCTCCAAATCACTATTATTATCACTATCATTACTATCACTTGAAAATTCCGACAGATTTATTAGGTACTTTTATAATAAATATAATAAATTTATCAAGATTACAAAATCGATCCTTTGGCAATCTCAATCTGTCAAGAAGAAATCCAACAAATTTCTCGGATTGCAATCTGCGATTGTTTTCACCTATCAAAGCAAACGTCAAATAGAAAGATTGGTTATTGGCAAGCTCAAACTGTCATTTTCGAACAGAGGCCAATCTTTAATCCGTGATCCGACCTCCCAAAGATAGCCTGGTTTTTTGGATTGCAAACTCAATCCAAGGATTGGTTATTGGCAAGCTTTTTCTAGAAAAAAGATTGAAATGTCAATCTCAATCTTCAAATTAAGGATTAGGATTGAATATTAATTTCGGCCGTTAGAGAACAACTTTAATTTGATTCCGTCAAGTTTATCCACAGCTTAGAGCGCTGTTATGTCACTGAACAAATACCAGTAAACGCTGACTTAGGCCACTCTGAATTGTGTATGAACATCATTGTATCAAAATATTCTTACATAATATTTTAAAGAGTTGTCTCGGTATGGGCATCGAAATATAGATAACTAGCTGCACCCCGCGGTGTTACCCGCAGTGAATAGTTCCTGTTCCCGAGAGAATACCGCAATCAAAAATTTCATTCAAATCCGTCCAGCTGTTTGAACGTGAAAGAGTGGCGTCATTGCCCTTAAATTAAATGATCCTTTAACTTTCTCGAGCCTGATTGTGGGAATGAAAATACGCGATATATTAAATCTTATTACCAACACATCAAAGTTAGTTTTCCTCAGAAAGCAAAACCAAAGTGAGTCGGTTCAGTGTGTGCTGGAAACTACCAAATTGCTCTAACTTAAACATTTCCCCGAAACTCAGTTAGCTTGTCACAAAAACTTGGTGACTCGAGTTAGTAACTACTCGGAGTGCCCGTGAGATGGCGGGAGACGTGAATAAATTACTGAGCCAATTATACACCTAGCAACCTAGTGAAGCACTCATAGTCTTATGGTAATTTCTCCATTTACTCATTTCTCACCAAATCAAATAGTTAATTGATTCAGGCGTGACTTTGCGGAAGTCCATCTTCAGATATTGAAAATTTCATGAAAATTTCAATTGCCTAGCCTGGCATAGTAAGGCTTAGCTATTGGCAAGGGGGTGGTTCGGTGGCCTTTGTGAAAACATCGTGAGGAAACCTTTTTGGTTTAGATTAAATTAGCGGTACTTACTAGATATTCTGGAATTTTCAATAACCAAATCAAATGTATAAAAAACTTATAAAAAACATGCTTACTTTGGCTTACTTTGGTGCCTTCAGGTTGCTTTAAAACTCAGTCACTTTGTTGGCGACTAACTCATACGAATGCTGTAAACGTACCTACGGTAAGTATTTTTGTATAAAATAGTGCCTATTTCGACATTAAGTACTTTGAAAGTATTATTGTTGGCGTATACGAGTACTAGACACATTATAGGCGTATTAATATTATAATTAGGTTCGAATTATTCGCCGCCACGCGTTGCCAGGTATGATTTACAAAAATCGCGTGACTGCAAACCGAAGCCAAACAAAGCAGTTTAGTTATAAGCCGCTTTAAATATTTATTTAATGCTTAGGTACATACCAGTAGAGTAACTGTGAGGTTCACAGTCATCGAATTACAATTAGACGAAGCATTATCAGCTTCTTGCATGATTTTGCAAATTGTGGGTATGTACCAAAAATATTTAGAAATTTCAACTGACTACCCCATTTGAAATTTCAAAAGATCTAAATGCCTTATGATTTGAAATATATCGCACAATTTTTCGCGAAGTGGGTCTTCCGTTCATACTTGCAGTTCATATTGTGTAAAGAGATTTATTTGTTTTGTAAATAAACTCAAATACAAATGAATAATAAAAACCCTCAGTGTTCTTTGTAACTAAATGCACACTTAAAACTCGGCCGAAAAAAAGTAAGTTTGGAGTTAACGGTTTCATGTTTCACAAGAAAGTTATTTTCCTGGAAGTTGTGCTTACTAATAAAGTGGTGCGATATGAAATCTTAGGACTTGTTGCTTCCTTTTATTCTTGACAACATTTACATTTCAGTTTGCCGGAACATCGACCAATAAAATATAAGCTGAATGTTTCGACTGTTCAACAGTACCTACCTAGTACCTAATTAGATTTATTCTAGCAGACCAAACTGACATACCTGACCTACCGTGCGTGGGGTCTAAACTACCAGAGAACTCTTAAAACCCTCAAGTAATTATTCCTTACAAAATAGGACCATAACATTTTCTTGAATAAACACCAGTTCAAGAAAATGTTATGGTCCTAATTAGACTAAACTAAACTACCGACTGTGACTACGATAAAATTTCAGTAAGATAGTTCTGAAACTATCTTACTGAAATTTCATCGTAGTCACATCTAGTTTCACTGTAATAACTTTCAGTCATTAACTGTTTCGCACTCAATGAACGTTTAAAAACCACAGATCATAGTTAAACACAAAGTGGCAAGATGAGTGCACCATAAACAAGAGCATGTATCGTGCGTAAATTTTCATTTAAGCCGAGGACGGGCCCGCGATATTTCATAATTCCGCCATTGAACTCTAAAATATTTCCGAAGGCAGCGTGAATAACTGGGCAGGATGGTGAAGCTAGTTCATTACATAAATGTAAAAGTCCAACCAGACTGCAGGCTTTTCTTAGTCCGATAGTTTGATCTGGTTTTGCTACTACTCAATACATAAATGGATAACGATTAGTTGTTGTTGTAGCGTACAGTCTACAAGCCCTTTCACACAATCTTCATACTGATTATGGGCCCGACTTATCTTGTGGGCCAATTACTTTGTACTATTTTGAATATGTCATCATCACTTCATTGTTTTTACGGTTTTCCCGTCTTTGAGGCTTCTGTAGTGTACTATCTGTTTTCTCCGTAAACTAGGACATCTAGTGCCATAGATCACTATGTAACGGTTATTTATTGAAAAAGTTCGTGGTGTGTGCGCGAACAACAGGAAGGCGTATTTATGATGGGTCAGTTTAAATCTAACTGCAACTAACTTTTTACAATAAAATAGGTAGAGATTTTTTAAATATTTTGCTTTGTTTATGTTACAAAATTTATAAGACAATTAATTCACCATTATCCTTGCGTACGTTTCTATCCAGATTCTACATGAACGAAGCCATAGGCAGCAGCTAGCAATACATAATGTCGTATACACAACACATTGACATTGCAACGACAATAAATATAGCCTCGAAACACTTCTATAGTTCCGTGCAGATTCGACGTAGCTATAAAGGGAAGCTTTCTCGTCATAAACATTAGCATACATTGTATGTGGTCTAAAAGCGCTTTTATTGCGGCCTGCCGTAAAAATCTTGATCTTGGGAACAGTTTGGGAAACAGATCGTGACGACTTTGTTTAAAGCTGTTAATATAATAAATGCGTGTTATGAGTTATTGTTCATCTTAGGCTCTTATAAGTAAATTCGTATGAGCAAGTAGCCAACTCTGATGACAGAGTTTTTAGGCCGCCTTAAGGCCTCCGTCATGGCTTAACGACTTTAAAAGCCGGACCGACAATTTAACGTGCCCTCCGAAGCATGGAAGCGCTCAGATATTAATGCCACTTGCGGTCACCCATCCAAGTAGTGACCGCTCAGAACGTTGCTTAACTTCGACGATCTATGAAGAACGTCTTAGCAAGCTTCACCACGAGCGCTTCGAGGCTCGTATTCCGAGTCCATAATCAAACGTGAATCGTGTCTCAAGCGCAGATTTATCACTCAGTTGATTTATTAAAATTAGATGTGTGATTTATTAATTTAATTGGTTAGTCATATTTTATTGTTATGGAAAATAAAGGCTTTTTTTTCATTTTATGAATCAGAGGTCAAATCAATAATGGCAATAACTTTTTATGATATATTTTTATAATTATTAAAAACGTTATAAGAAAATGTAGCCTAGTTATAGTAGCGAAAAGTTATCTATATGATAAAATGAAACATTTTGGATTAGTAAGGTCCTTTTTACTGCCAATAAGAGAGATAATAACTTAGTAAGCATCTTCCCTTATTCGTCAATACTTTTATGATATACTCATTCTTAATTCCATTCCAGATAGTTTATTTACACACACATAGAATATAACATTACAGTTAGGTACTAAGTCGTTATATCTATTTAACAAAAAAAAAACCAATTACTCATAAATGGAAAAAATAATTTAAATAGAGTCAGAAGATTAAGACAAGTCTGCTTAGGTTATAGGCCTCATTTATAAGCTAAGCTTTGTCCCGGATATAACCTCACAACTGTACACCTAGGCGCGGTAGACATTGATCACTCGGGGATATTTAGAGCATCTAAGATCCTGTGAAGATGGTTCGGTTTTGAAGTTAGCAGAATTTTGAAGGTATAGCAGGTCACTTAAGTACTTAGCCACATGTTGCAGAAGTAAGCAATGTATATACATAATATAATATATATAAGACTGTTACATACAAAATTAACCAATTTTACACTTCAGTTTATTTTTTTATAAGTTAGGTAATAGTTATTATAAATTTGTGAATATGGCTGCCATATTTTATGATCATCGAACGATTTGGGACACGCACATGTTTTGATGACTAAATACATTTTGTTTATCGTAAAATTCTTTACGTGGCGCTTTTTATGTTTCTCACTTTTTTTACTAACATGGCCTCACATACATCACGCAACCGACACACTGACTTGCAAATGAACTTCCATCCAACAAAAAAGTTTCCATCGCTCTGGAATAAACAGAATGACATAAAAATGGAAGCAAACACACGACTGAGTCAAACACGGTAAAATATTCAATCTAATCAGCCCACATTTACTAACACATAGGCCTCTTCACTTTCACGCCACTTTTCCCGATTCTATGCCAGTTGAAGAAATGCTTACGTAGAGTATTAAACATTTTATCAGACCATCTGGCTGGGAGTCCGCTCACGAGGCCAACTCACACTTTTCTAGTGATTAAAAATTAGTCATACTGACTAGCAATTAGATAATTTTTAAGGATACTTGTGCCTAATTATCCAGCCAGACACATATCTGACGACCTCTGTGGCGCAGTGGGCGAAAGCCTGCCTGAGACGCGGAGGTTGCGGGTTCGATTCCCACTGCGGGACAAATGTTTGTATGATCTGCAAATATTTGTCTCGAGTCTGGGTGTTTTCTATGTATAATAATATGTATGTATTTACAAAAAAAAAATGTATCTATGTAGTATATCAGTCATCTGGTTACCATAACACAAGTATTAAATTGCTTAGCTTGGGACTAGATGACGCTGTGTGGAATGTCCAAATATATTTATTATTTATTATTATTTATATCCATAGCAGCTATTCTATACCTACTTGAGTAAAACTAGTTGCTGTTCATTTTGAAATATCACGAAGACGGGTAGTTACCACGAAATCACATTTATTTTATAAGCGACGTTTCGACTTGTAATGTAATGTGTTCTGATCGCGAACGTTTAATAAAGCTAGTTGCCAAATAATAAATAATAATAATGCTAAGTAACACGTAAGAAAGTTCTGGCAATAATTTTATCAACTAACTTTTACTTCCCGAATAACGTTTTTAGAGGAAACGACTATTTTAAATTACCTACGAGTTTACCTTAGAATTTACCGTTCAGTCACTTAGTAACCGAAACGATAGCATTCCGGGTTTGATCACCGGCCAAAAGTAATCCCAGGGAGGTGCACGGGTTTCTTGGCACGAATTCTTAAACTGTCCGCGATGTTAAACTGTGGTGTAGCGTGTAGGTGACTGCGGTTACCACTACTATGTGACCATTGCAATAGTCGTATTTTGAATAGAACAATTACAAATATATATATATACAATAGAATAAATAAAACTTTATTGTATGATGATTTTCGTTTATGCTTATTTTATTATAAAATAACCGGCCCCTCTACGAACTCCGGGTCCTCGGTTGTACAGAGGATCCTATCAGTCTTAGTATCGAAGGCCAAGATCCACTTTGGTCGTTTCGCCACGGCACTAAATATCTATAGTTAAATCCTATTCACGTGACGACGCAAGTCAAATCGAGAACACAATAGTAGAAAATACGTCTACACAAATACTATGCCTAAAAAAACTTCACATGTTTAGACACAGACAGGTAGGCGCAGAATTACTTAACTACAGTTCTCGCTGTGAATAATTAGACGCGAACTAACTGGCGAGGAGACCGTACGAAGGTATGTACGACTGCTTTATTATAACTAGTTACAGCCTGCGGTTTCACTTAGGTAAAGGAGGTTAAAAATATAATAAATTGATTATTCAATGAAATTTGAGATTTTGACGTTCTCTGTAACGCTTTCGAGTAGTTATTCACTCGTCTTGATCACTCACTTTTCTGTGATGACAATATAGCGATATTATATGAAATTAAACAAATACGACAATATCTTTTCCCAACATTTACTTATATGTTATAGTATCTATTGACCCAGGGTCACTGAAAACTAGAACGGTTTTCCTCCTATTATAATGTACTCATAGTTCGTTTTTTCAAAACTTATAAAAAAATCATTTATTTCAATATTATCCAACCAAGTTGTTATCAACCAAGGTTGATAACATTAATGTAAATTATCATACCTTAGCATTATCCCACCATTTTGACATTTCATCGGATTTTTACCAACGGCCGGCACAGGCTTAAATATTATTTATTTACTTTCATAATTAAGTTATAATAATAACGCTCGCATTTTCATTCTTCGCAGGAAGATATCTCTTAAAATCCCATAAAAATGCGGAGGCGGTCGGCGGGGGTTATAAATATTTTTAACGACCATATTTAATTAAAAGCAGCAAGATTGCTCCGTGATGCTAATAGTAAATGAGTATAAATTCATGTGAAAAACAACTCCTTGGGATGTGCAGTTTTTTACCCGACAGGGAGGTACTTTTTGTGTTGCTGCTTTAGTTAATTAGGCGAGTTTTCTTTGAGAGAATTTTCTTCGTCAGCATTTTTCGTGAGACGCGGTTGGAGTTTTTTTGTTAGAACATTTTAATTAAAATACAAACAAAAACTACTAACGACTATTTCCTAGTGTAGATGAAAGTGCACAGATCTTTTTTTTTATATTCTGATTATTAATATTTTACTCAACTTTGAGGATGTCCAAATTGGTGACTTTAATAAAAAGTATTTTAGTAATTATAACAAGCCTTTATTTTCCTAACTGTAAAGAAGAATTAATCAATAATTTTCAAGTAATTATATTCAGTTTCTCCAATGGTCTCTATGCTTTCCTGTCTTACATTATCCAGTTAGTTTCAGCGATTTTTTAAACATCGTTGATCGAAATTGCTCTATGGGGTCATCGCACTTTACCTATATAAATGCAATAGACTAAACTTCAAATAGAAAAAAATACCCATTTCCTACATCCATTTAAAATCCGTAGCATTTCAAGTGAAATAAATAAAATTCAACACAAAAACCGGCAGCCAATCCACTTATCCGAAACATTTCCATCAAACTTTTTCAATTTAGTCAACAATCAATCTAACACACAAAAAACTAACAACACTTGAACGGCTGTAACGAGCGGAAAAACCGGTAAAACCGGTGAAAACCAGTAAAAACCGGTGCAAAAAGGAAACATGTTTGGACGAGTGCCATGTTCAGACTTCGCGCAATAGTTGTGATCTGGAAACTGGATGTGGACTGAGTGCAGGATTAACATTATAATGGATGCTTGCAACTGCATTTGTGAATTTACATGAAACTTGGTACGTGATAAAACCATTTTTACGATAGCTTGAGCGTATATCTGCAGCCAACTTTACTTATTTTTTGTCGTTTTAATAGTTCCCTTTTTCCAAGCTTTGACAACCATGATACTATAACAACTAACTCAGACAACCAAGTGATAAAACGAAAGCCTTGGGTTGTCAGTCTCTTGGAACTGTAAAACTCAAACTTTAACCTATGTTAGGTTATAGAAACTATAACATTCGAGAAAGTATCAAAACCAGGATATTAATATTGACTTATGAAATTTTCAAGCAACAAGATTTCAAAGCATTTTCAAAAAACGACTGACCAATTAAAATACACTAAAAATATTGAGATGATTTGTTATCAGACAAAAGCCTTTTAATCATGTTACCATTATTTATTAATAACTTTCGCAATCAAAAAACTACTCTTAAATGTGTTCAAATCATGACAAAACGTTTAAGTCATCCGCTGATATGCACTTAAATAGAACCAGCTTTTATAATTTACATCAAACGGCAAATCCGAGTCCAACATTCAAAGTATGCAAACACACATTACACATACCCCAGTAGAGTCATTCACACCGGGTCGTGACAAACGTCGCGGGTTCGATTCCCGCTCGCTGCCATTAATTGCATGCTGGCTGTAAAATGGTTTGAAGGCTTGCGATGGATTTGGATGAATGAATTCGGTTGGAGATAGATCGGTTTAGAAACGGTGGGGCTACCGTGAAACTGTTCATCTTTATAGCAAAAAGCAACGATGTAAAAATATGAAGCTTTGTACTTATATAGCGCGGCAATGAAATATAATAAAGGTCATTTGATGTAGTTTTCAAAATATGTTTAGGTATTATTGTAAATTTTTATATAACTGACTGTTTCAGACTGATTATCACTAGAAGATTGCTTTGTGATATTATAAAGAAAATATTTTGTAACATTTTTCAATACATAAATGAATGTTTTTTTATGTTTATGTTTACCTAACGAATTCTCAAAAACATGTACAGTCCATTCTTATCATTTCAAAGCAATCTCTTCCAGACAAATTCAAAACGAATTAAAATGCTTTACATTAAATTGTGATAATATTAAAATTGGTTCACTTCAATAGTAGCCCCTCATAGTAAGTTGTTCGCGGTTTTGTAATAAATGGTGATGAGGAAACCGGTTCTTTGACCGGCGATTTTCACAAGCGATTGCGTTCAGTATTTAGCTACGCCGTAGCAAAGAGCTACGACCGTAGCTCCGTAGCTCCGTAACACTTATTTTATAAATTAGCGCTTGTTATTGACTACATTATGTATGCCTTTATGTGCCTATAAGTAATAGTGACACAAGTGACTCATGAATACTTAGTGAAAAATACCTGACAAGGCTCACCTACTACGAGTATAAAAACCTACTCTATTAAAGCATTGTCTTCGATACAACAGGAATCCGTTGTCTGTAGACATAGGTTATACATACCCAGAACTGATGTAAAGGTATGTTTAGTCATTGCGTACATCAACATGTTCAGAACTATTAAGTATCAAGTATCATGTTTTCTTAAAAAAATATAGTAAAGTGATCGCTCAGAACGTTGCTTAAATTCAACAATCTATCAAGAACGTAGCTTTACCACGAGCGCTTCCCCATGATAATGATGAACGAAATCTATTGTTTAAATCTTGGAATTAATGCATACATGCCAATTTAGTTAATCAGTACGTCTCGCCGTTTGTCACCGATTCCCGAACAGTCCATAAAACAAAGCCGCAGCTACCTGCCAAGTAATACGTTTAAAGCACGGATATTGACATTTTCTTGGCAAGCGCCTTTTTAATTAACAGCCACTTTTTTGGAGTCACTAGCCAAACTTGAAAATATACGGTTTTGAAAAACGTTTTTGATAGTTGAAGGATTACATTTTAGTACATTATGATTAAAGTCTTCATTTACCTCTTTCGGAGAATTTAATTATTGTTAGTAATATCTATACTAATCTATACTAATATTATAAAGAGGTAAAGTTGGTTTGTTTTGTTTGTGTGTTTTGGATAATCTCCGAAACTACAGATCCGATTTCAAAAATTATTTCACCGATGTGTTGCATGGACTTTCCGAATGAACATAGGCTATTATTTTAACAAGGTAAGTACCAGGTAAGTGAAGCCGCGGGCGAGTAAGCTAGTTTGGTATATACTTGTTGTTTAAACATATTTTTATTGCTATTAAAACATTACCGTAAGGCAATATAGCATTTCTATAAGATTGCTGGTAGAATCATAAAGACTACGTTTTTGATTCTCCTACTGCACTTAAAAAACAATATGGATAAATTAGATTATCAAGGTTTTATTCCTTTGGCTTCCATTATAAAATTTAAAATACATATTTCCATTGAGTATAAAAAATATGATCCCGTATATTTCCACCCTAACATTCTGGCAACCATATCACTGATGGTTTTTATGTATTCAACCGGGCAGTGTAGAGCAACTGTTGCTATTGCAATCTGTGTTTATTGCCATAGTTCTATTCAATGGCAGCTTTTTATATTAATAAGTTGCAAGCAATAAGTTGCTTAGGGACTAGATGACGCCGTCTGAAATGTCCACTCGCATTGAGTTTTGTATCATTGTCACTTGTATCATAATCAAGAGACTTTCATGTAATTTTGAAACTGTTAAAATACTTTTAAACCTAGAGGGCAACACCATGCCTGCATCTAGTACGCATGTAAATACCCGTGGTAGTATCACGACCTCTCAACTAATTTCCAAAAGTTTCCAAATCACAATTTCAACAATTTTTCGAACTGTTCATACGTGTTCAAAACACATTTTACTTTACGACCCTTCATGGCAACTTTCATGTCAATACCCGTGGTGGTGTCGCGACCTCTATCTTAGTAGGTACCGTTCAGTTTATCGCGCAGTTTTGTCCAAGTTACGCCTCTGATACCAGTTTTATGACGTGCTTCGGTTCAAAGCAAAGCACTGGATAAATACATTGTTTTGAAGAATGAAAAAAACATAAAATTTTGTAGCAAGAGAGAATTACGTTTTTGTTTTTACATTATGCCATATTGCTTTTCAGAATCAGTAAAAGTATTTCATAAAATGTGTTTAAACTAAAAGTCTTTGATAAGGTCTGAAAGTCTGTTATTTCCTAGACGAATAATTTATAGCTTACACGTTTTTTCAAGATCACTGTTATACATTATAATACTTTGATCAAAAACTATCCATCATTATATAAATACTCTTCGTCTGAGTTTCATGTTCTTAGAACAATTTGTGGCTTCTTAGACGGACATTAATTAGCGTTTGACTTCCGGAGAAACTTTGAGCTCTTGCAACTTACAAAGTAGGTGGTGGTGTTTAAGACTAACAATTTGTACGAAAATACTATGCAGCTTTAATATAAATAATATTCAAAAATAAATAAAGTAAAAGTAATTCAAAACTCTTATTAAAGTAATTGAATGATTAAAATCAAAAGGACTGGTCTCATAATAGAGGTTTCCTATTATCTATTCATTTTCACATAACCGAAGCCTACCTATATAAAAAAACAACGATGTATGATTTTTATTGCATTCAAAAATGTGTAAATATTTTAGTTTTAAGTAGATCATTTTACTTACGAATAATGTATTTTTAATTCTCCAAACAAAAGAGTAGTATGTATCAACCCACCTTTATTGCTCAACTCATACTCGTAACTCGGTTATAAGAATGCCGTACGTAGCGAGCATTAACGCAACATAAAAACACAATGTATGGAACGTAGGTAAGTCTTTATGATATTCAGGTTATAGGGAATACTAACTTGCATGGAACGGAAAGCTTATGGAATAGTAAACTATTCTATGTTTTAATTATATGTAATAATTTTATGTAATAATTTTATGTTTCATTAGCAGCAGGATTGTGTTTTTCGAATGTGAGTGTGTTTAGCATACATGTTTGCCTTGAAGCCTTTTTTGACATATGAGGTGTCGTTAAAATCGACAATATTCTACTATTTATTTCAAGACTTTGAGAGCAAACAAGTTTTATTTTAACCAGATTAGTCCTTTCAGCGAACTACACTATATACACTATATATATATCTCCACAAAATCATGCAATATACAAGCTAAAACTAGCATGGATGTGAGCAATGACTTTCCGAATGAACATATTAGGCTTTATTTTATCAAGGCAAGTACCACGCGAGCAAAGCTGCGGGCAAGTAAGCTAGTACTATATATAAGTTATGCAATCCCTAGTGTCAGTTAAATTCAATCTCTCGATCCTCGAATCAGAAACTGTCAAAATGCAAATCATTATCCCGCGGCACTCTTCTCAAAGCTGCTCCAGCCAGCGTCGCCGAGCGCGAGCGTCCTTAACATATTTAGGAACGTTTGCGACGCACGGACTTTTGAATTTTTCCCCTTCGTAGACGCTAGGCGGCGCGTTTCTGAAGTGCATTTACAGACCTGCAAATAGGTAAGTTCTCCTTTAAAGTATAAAGACTGAGCGGGATGGTTTTTTTTTATGAAAGAGAGAGATAGTGCAACAGACACGTTAGGTCTTTATAACTAAGTCCGAAAAAGTGTTATGTACCTGATATAATTGCAAAAATAGCGTGTGAAACTAAATAATAGGTACTACCTACCTACAAGAAAAATTCGAGCGTGTTTCAAAACGAATATTATATCAAAAGTACAAGTTCGAAGCTTTATAGTTCTATTATCACTCAGAAACTTAACGATTAATATACCTATGATACCTTCTTGATGATACCTTCTTCCTTGAGAAAGGACATTCTACTCATATCTTCAAATATTCAAAAGCTTATAAAGATGTCTATTAAAACATATGACACGTGTAGGCGTGTCTGGATTTAATCCTTCTAATAATTATTATAAACTGGAGAGTTTGTGTTTGCTTTTCTTAATTGGATGTTTGTGTTTCACGCCTCTGAAGCAGAACAGATTTTAATTAAACATTTTATCCTAGAACTGACATTAAATAATTTTAGGTATTTCAATTAACTCACCAATATGGTTCGGTGACCAATCCGGTCACAGCTTTAATGCTAAAAACATTTTTTTCTTTTTTTTTTAAATCTGATCATAAAGTTTAGACGCATTGGATTATTTTTATTGACTAGAATTTTTTTGGTAATATTTTAGGCTTAGGACCTTTTTCGTGTCCATCTCTTGGATAGAGTTTTGTTAAAACGCCTCACCGCTAGGTTTAGTGTTGGTACTTTATGTATCTCAGACACTGAATTTACACGTAAATTGAAATATTACACAAAGTATGAGATGCTGTAAGGACTTTCGTATTATTAAGTCTGGTTTTAGCTTTTGCGACACCACTTCTTAGATAAATATTAATGGAATGTACGTTTCGATTCAACTTGAATCTTGAACTAACACGATCACGCTTTTTCTTAAAAGTGTGCAAGATAATCTTGTATCTTGAATAATCTTTGTATTTTTACTTCGCGCACTTTATAAACCCTCTCTCATGGCTATTAAGAGACATAATTCTGCGTGATGACAAAATATATGGCAGACGTTAAATATTATGTCAGTTCCGGCGACCATCCATGACGACATAATTTAATAAACAAATATTTCATAATAATAGACATTCAATGTCATCCATTTAGTTCTAAGCTAAACAATTTAATGCTTGTGTTATGGTAACCTTATTATATTAAATTTTTAATACTTGTAAAACATTTTTATACATAATAAATATTGTTTTGGCCAGAAACTCGAGCGTCATCAGAAGACTATCAAAGTTTCATCACAATTTGATCGATAGATTAGAAATGCAGAGGGCAGACATAGTCATTTTTATTATATTACTAAGAAAAGATAAGCGAGACACTGTATGTTTTTATTTGCCCAGAATATGTTTACATTCGAACCCAGGGCTTTGGTTATAAAACACTCACAAACAACAAACTGATTCTACATGACATTGTAAACCAGGAAACAAATAAAGCCGATATCTTTATTTGTCCAAACCTAAAATTTGAGTCTAGGCAGGGTATTGTCTATCGAATTGTAGCAAAATGTACCAGTATACGTCGTTCCCACGGGGCTACTGCGAACTACATGCTAGCCTTTGTGATATCGCATCGGCCGGATTAAATATTTTTGCCTTTTTTATCCGGATTTCTAAAAATGCAGCTAAAAGTAGCTCCGTGTAACTAAAACTCGGCTGAGAACTTACACTAAAATAAAATTCAAGCGTCAGTCATGTCATGGGCATTTTTGAATTGACCATATTGGTTTGCTTCTTAAGTCCCATTGTACAATAATAGTTTACTTTAGGGGAGTGTTCGGTTTAAAGACATTTATTCTCATAAAAGACACAGTCACTTACATGAGAACATTAAAAAATAACTAATTAATCGGTACAATTTTTTTGTTGAATCGCTCGACTCTAATAGGTAGATTTATATATCATATTATTCCAGAGTGTTCCTGTCTTAACATGCCTAAACTACTAAATTGGGTCATAGTGACGTGTGTAGGCACTTAGGTAAGTCCATTTACGAATTTGCATAGAATTGGGTAGGTATGCATACTGAATAATTACTACCTTCCTTATACCTTCTAAGTACGCACCGTAACAAAACTGAAGCCCAAGTAACGTCATTTTTGAAGTGACTGAAAGTTAACATAATAATGATAGTTGATTTTAATTGATACCGAACGTTTGGAATTTAGAAAGGAAATAGGAGAATGAAGAGAGAGGTTTGATTTGTTAAACAATAGAGTCAGAATTTTTGTAGCCTTGGTTAGTCATTAAATCGACATAGTGGAAACGCTTTTCATTTATTTATTATTTGCTGTATTCATTTTTTTTATAAAACAATCTAAAAAGTCGAGCGAGAAGATAAACAATTAAATCATCATAAGATCAAAAAAACAATTTGTAATTTTTTTTTATTTTGCTGGCACATCCTAAAAGGTAAAAATAGACTTTCCAATTCATTTTAGATTTCCTATGGATTCTCAAAATTTTAAATTAATTTTTTGGTAAACCTACCCGTCAAAAACATTGAAAAAGACGCAAACTAGTCCTAAATATAAAATCCGTAAGCAAAAGCTAGGTGAATATAAGTACTGGTATTATAGATACAGGCACAGCAAAGGCAGCGGAACGGAACTGTGCTGCCTCCCAGGAGCCTCCAACAAAGACTTTACATCCGTTCCATTGTAAAAACGTAAAAAAACAAAGTTATTTCAGAGTAGTTTGCCGGAGTAAGCAAATATCCAGGGACATTATCGGACGAGTCCACCGTTCGATGTTTGATCTTTATATTGCAATACAACGGTTTTATTGCAATATTTTATGTCATCTCTATCTTTACTGTGATCTCACTGCAATGGAAACTATGTATCGGACTTTTATTGCTCAGGTTCTACATTGAGTTGAATGTCTTTTTAAATTATTCTAGAGCTCGTTAAAGTCGCTCAATAGTAAGTAAGACCTTATTGCCTAATTTCCTAGGCGCTCGATCGTGTTTGATCTGATGGCTATTTGTGTTTAGTGGATCCTACGAGTTTCCTCATAGATAAAAACACAGTTCAAGATGACGCGGTTGACAAATCTTAAATAAAAAAAAGTGTAAGAATACACTTAAAATAACGTATGTAAGACTATTGCTTCATTTAATAAAATGCTTTCTTAACCTTTCAGATGAGAAAAATAAGTTAAAAAGTGTAAACGAAGTTTAATAAACCATAATTCAAAGGCAAGAGATAAACAAATCCTTAGAATAATTTGAACGAAGAGACAAGTGCAAGATAGGGTGCACTGGGTGTCGCAAACCAAATTATTAGGAGAATTTACCATATTCTGTTAGTATAATCATTTTCAAAACTAACCTTATCGCTTTCGTATTTCGGTCTAAGGTTGTGCGGCAGCGATAAACGCAATACGAGATCTTTTCTACAAGAGGCTATAACTCTTTGTTTCGTATAAAACGAGAGACAGACGACGGCTCACGTGCTCCTGTTGGAGATTTCTCACAATACGTCAACATGCTGCTGGAAAAAATATGGCCCTGTATTAGACTTTAACGTTACAGCCGCTGGTTGACAAGATTTATAATAAAAAAGCTTATCGCGCTTACACATAGCTGTTTAGTTGCTATAAGAATTTATGCAAGTTGAAAAGGTGCTTCTCATTTATGACATAGGTCGTAACAAGATAATGTACCACAAAATGATGATAGCAACCTTGTTGCTATTATAAAATACGAAATAAAACAGATCACGACATTGTCTCGGTCTTTAGGTTTTGAAACATGTTTAAGGGGTTAATGCCAAATCTGTAAACTGCCTCTCCCTACCTCTATCTATCGTGCATAGATACCTGCAAGTCAAGACATTTACAGTGCCTGCACTATCCTACAAGATAGTAAAATAGACACAACATAGTATTAGATAATAAAGACGCCAATATAAGGTGTCCAAATGGTCTAAAAGCCTGAGGTTAGTAGTCTGTCCTGTGCCAAATCGTAGGATGTTTGTGGTCTCCGAAGCGAGTTGCGTGATTAAATCTGCGCTGCCAAGAATCTGTCGATAGAGTACTGTCGGAGCTAATTGTTGAAGTCGCGTTGGTGTTGGTGAAATGAGGCAACGTTTGTTTGGTCATCTTTATGTGAATGCTAGTGGCAGGTAAGTTCGAGTTCAACATACGAATAAATTTATGAAGCGAAAAAAAGGTAAAGGTAGGTTTACCTAATAAGTAGTTTAAAGTTTGTCGACTTCATTATCTATTCGCTACATGATTACGATAGTACTGTGAAATGTAATAAACAAGACACATCTTCTCTGCACCAACAATTTCAAAATAAACACGCGAGCTCGCATATTCTGTAGTGTCGCCTCGGCTCAAGTTCTCTCTAATTAAAATAAACTTGTTAGGCTTATAAATTATGCGATGTTATATTTTGTCTCTAAAGAGACTGAAACAGTTTTTTGGATTCCTTAATTAACTCGAAAGTTGGCAGAGCTTTGTTACTTGCGAAGCCAGAATTAAAGTTCGGTGAAGTTGGACGAATTTCAAAACTTATTGCTTAATCACTTGCTAGAAAGTAAAATTTTACTTTACCCACCTACTTCCAACCAGTTTCGATGTAAAGAGAACATTTTGCGAATCGTCGGCGTTTCAATAGCAAAGTAAGTTTAATTTTAGTTAATAAGTTTGCAAAAATGTTGAATTTACTTAGTTTGTGGAAATTAACAATTTAACTTAAGAAAGTGTACCTAATAAGTAGGTACACTTTCTTTGCCCATAAATGACACCATGATTATTGTAGGTAGAACCTACCTATCAGAAACTAATGTGGGTAGATAAACATTATTTAGAAGAATATTAGAGGCTCCTGGCTTTGGCACTTGAACAAATTGACAAATAATAATTCAAATGCCTTTAGGGTTCCGTGAGACAAGACAGCAAACCGAGCATAGCGCGCGCTGAGTAGACAAAGTATGGCTCATCCATCATGCTGGGATGACATTAGTATGCGGTGACCATGATCGCGGCAATTTGCAGGACTTAGTCTTGAAGGATTGTGACACTGAATCAGCGGTCAAACTATGTGTTTAGTTTCTGCAAGATACGTTGTGTAAAATCCATAATTGCAGAAGCAAGTAGGGATTTTTGATTGAAGATGAAATTGTTGTTTCACATAAAAAACAAAGAAACTGATTTTAATTAAAAGAGATTGTTGAGCGTTTGTAGAACAGATGTTGATACTTACATTAGGTATGACTTATTCGGTTACGTAATTGTGGACATTTGTGAGAGTAATTAAGAGAGAAAGATAAAGTAAATTTCTCAATTTTCAATCCAATTTTTGAAACCAAAACTGCGTGTATATAGGTAGATAGAATGGCTATGTAGACCAGTACTCGTAGCTATCCTTACTTTGGCCTATTCCATAATGTAATTTAGATGTAACATCTATCTATACGTTCTATTTATAAGTTACATTCAACTAATTCATAAGAATAAAATTATCTTCACTATAAGTACCGAAGACATGGTGTCAGCATAAAGCATCGTTTCGCGATCATCGATTGTCTCCCAACTCTTTTGTCCGCGTTTCGCGTTCGCTAATGGACTCCAGAGTCTGCAACGGCTTGATTAATATACGGAACCCAACGACGCTTAATTACCAAGCTGTTGTAGCTAATTGTTGGGGTATGCTCGCGTGACATCATAAAATGTCGGAGTCATGTCACAATCTACAGCGTCATCAACTTATCTTTTAAGACAAATGCCATAATTATGGTACAAAAATCTGTAATTTTAAGAAAGCAAAATATCCACTAATAAAATTGGAATAAATTACATCTAGTACGCAGAGGTAGGTAGGTAGGTAGGTACTATTATTACCTCTTAAATCAGATTGTTTACCTACAAGTTTGTTAAAATTAATTATTTAGGGCGATTACACCAAACTTGCACTAATTTACCCCTGGAACAACTTATTTAGTTATAACAGTTACGCACACGTGGTAATAATTATATTACTTACATAAATTTAATGTACCTACCTAATTAGGTAAATTATTTCGAGTTTACCTATTATTAGATATTTTGCTTATTCTTATTTTATTCTAGCATAATGGTAATACCATGATTAGAGATTTGCGCCACGGTATATTTAAAACCTTTGGGTGAGTAGTACTCGTCCTTGGTAGTACGTTTAGCCCCTGGAAATATTGTTGTGCATTTTTTTTATGATTACCGTAGTATTTAGCGTGTCGTAAATAAATACCGTGATACAAGTGTATTGCACAAAAATAACAAAAAGTACTAACTACAAAAAGGAGTTTGCCCTTTGATCCGACTTATACGGAACCTTCGATACACAAATCAGATTTACACTTGCGTAGGTACCTACTATTTTTCCTAGAAAAAGGCACTTTCTGTCCAATAAAAGAAACGAGCGTGCGACAATAGTCTATAGTAGGTACCTTGTTTGTCGCCTACTTGTTTTATTTCTGTGCCCTGTTCAGAACCTAATAGATCAAAAGGCGCAGTCCATTTCAACTAGAACCTTATTATGATTCGCCCCAGTCGTAATTCTCCAACATAAAAAAAACAGGCTAACTTTCCACCTTTTTACGTCTTTGTTCGATATTTGCACGTGATATAATATTTCGGTACATAAATACTCGGCCTGAAGATTGGGGCGCGATAAGTGCGTCGTAAAACCTTCATAAACTACACCTGAGTTTTACGAACAAAATCTACATACCCTGCCGTTGTCCTTGAGTTGTGTAGAGTATTGTCTATGGCATTCTGAATCACTTTGCAGTTCCAATGGTTCAATACTTTAAAGAAATTTTATCACACTGTTTCTACCATGTCAATAGTTTGGAGAGATTTTAAGGCTCAATAGGGTAAACACACACAATTGCACTAAACTAAAGCACTGATTTAATAGGTAGGTACAATAAACTTGCAGTTGACATAAATTAGATACCTAAGTACATAATTTATTTCTTAAAATTTATTTATTTATTTATTTATTCACTATCATCAATTTTACCGATATTATCGGGCAATGATTTGGGTTTTATATTAGTGTCAGCTGAAATCTGAACATAAAGCTGAACTCGACGACCTCTGTGGCACAGAGTAGGTATCACCAATTATGAACACAAAATAAACAAATCATTTTTAAGTCCCATTACACTGTTTTTTTCATCTTGCTTTTGATTATCCTGTTTTATTATTGGGTAAAAACCTCACCTGAAAAAACATCTTAATCTTCTCTCTTAAAAAATAAAGCTTAAGCTTATAATTCTGGTATCTTAATTAAGTGTTTTTATAGAAGAAAAATAATTTACGGTATAAATATTATATTTTCGTTTCTATTCATTATTAAGAGATAACATTTTTAACAAAACACAAATTATTTACGGAATGTTACCAACTTTATGATGTCGGTTTATGACCTCCTATTTGAAACTGATATTTTTTTATATATTTTCAAATGAGAAAACAAATCAAAGACATTTAATTAAACACACCCTTGGCCCGGTATCACTACATAACATACAAATCTGGTTGTTTGTCCAATGACGTCTCAGTAACGTTGAAAACATGATTTTCTCTAAGTCATACAAAAACTAGATGAAGTCAGCCGGCGTAGTATTGACGTAAGATCACTACGTAACGTACAAAATTATTGTTTGTCAAGTGATGTCATTCAAAGAGCCGTGTTGGCCAAGTGGATAAATACTTCGACTTTAAATCCGAAGGTCGTGAGTTCGATACCGGCCGTGCATCAATGGACTTTTCGTGTCGAAAAATTCGTCGTGAGTAAACCCGCGGCTAGTCAGCCCCACACGTGGCCGACTAAGCTGAGAGGATGGTTTAGGTGTTTTTTTTTTAAATACATACTTACTATACACTTAAAACATTCGATCTTTCTTTGTGAAAATCTTTTTGACATTGATAATTTTTTTTTAAATGAGTCATTTTGAAAGATTTCAAAATAGTTCCTAGGACAGTTTTCCTCTATAATAAAAACTCAGGCATTTTACATCTTTACTAGATGATTTATACAGGGTTAGGAGGCAAGCTTTGCCTACACTTAACGAGACACTGTAGTGCCTGGGACATTGTTGAGATGGAATAGGCTTGCTCAGCACCTAAACCATTCTCTCAGCTAAGTCGGCCATATCCACAATACCTGTATAATACAGTTTCGGATTTCATACTATCCCAGTTAAAGAAAATAACCTTTGATTGTTTTTCTAGTGACGTCACAATATCGCCGCGAGCATAGTCCGTTCCGCGCTAGTGAAATGTAATACTGCCGCTATAGCGTTTAGCATGTGACGTCGGCCGACGTAGTCCGTCGACATAAGGTACGATATCACTACGTTTTTCAGGTATTCTAGATTGGCACCTTCGCGTGATTGGGTTCTTCGTAGTCTGAGAAAAAAAAAATGTTTATAAAAATTGTACACAACAATTTACACAAACTATAGGTACCACGTTGCATTTAAATCCGTCCAGCCGTTTGAGCGTGAAGGAGTAACAAACATTAAATAAATAAATATTCTTGGACATTCCACACAGCGTCATCTAGTCCCAAGCTAAGCAACTTAATGCTTGTGTTATGGTAACCAGATGACTGATATACTATTTAGATACATTTTTTTTTTGTAAATACATACATTATCATACATAGAAAAACATCCAGTCCCGCACAAATATCTGTAGAACATACAAACATTTGTCCCGCGGCGGGGATCGAACCCGCAACCTCCGTATCTCAGTCGGGCCGTCACCCAACTGCGCCACAGAGGTCGTCACACTTACATACTTACACACACACAAACTTTCAACCTTATAATATTAGTGTGATTTATTTAGTGCATAATTGCATTCCAAATAGACACGCTGCAAGTCGTCTATGAGAATGCTAAACTCATAATTTAAGTACATTCAATTTAATAATTAACTTATTTACCTGTCAATTTCTTCTTTCAACGTTCTGACCACTTCCTTGTATCTTTCCTTTTCTATAGTTGCATCTCGTTGACAGTCTCTGCAATAGAAAGCGAGAAAAAAAACATAAATTTAATAATTTTACCACTAAGCAATATTTACAATCAGGGAACTATTCACGTATCACTGTATAGATGAAAAAAGTAATTAACGTGTTATTATGTCTAACTCAATGCTCGAAAGTAAGTGGAAAAACAAGTAAGTATTAGTATTATTTTATCTGTGGTTTTAGCAAACAAGCTACCAACTTTTGTGAAATAGTTTTCAGGCTACACAAAAGCAAACGAAAGTAATCATGGCCTATTTTTTTTAAGCCCGGACCGAAAATTAATTAAGCCATTAGAAATCATCATCCAAAAAGTGTACCTAAATACTAAAATAACCTGTATTGTCCCTCCAAGACGTGTTTTTCTTTCCGAAGTTGTGTGATATCGAGGTCTTTCCTGGCCAACTCGTGCGCATAGTGTAACATATGCGGCGGTGCCGACGCATCCTGAAACATTTGAATGGATTTTCCAATTCATTTTTCATTCATTCATTATGGATTCTCAAAATTTTTAAAGGGTAGCTACCACCTGTCATAAAAATGGAAGAAGAAAACCGCACCACGCAAACTAGTTTGAATATATGACCGAGTCCGAGACCAAGACCGAAGCGCTCGTGGCGAACTTGCTAAGACGTTCTTGATAGATCGTTGAAGTTAAGCAACGTTCTGAGCGGTCACTACTTGGGTGACCGCAAGTGGCATTATCTGCTGAGCGCTTCCCTGCTTCGGAGGGCACGTTACATTGTCGGTCCCGGCTTTTAAAGTCGTTAAGCCATGATAGAGGCCTTTAGGCGGCCTAAAAACTCCGTCACCAGAGTTGGTCACTTGCTCATACGAACTAAAAGTAAGTTAACTAAAAGTAACTCTATTGACGAAGTTTTCAGGCCGCCTAAAGGCCTCCGTCATGGCTTAAAATGACTTTAAAAGCCGGGACCGACAATTTAACGTGCCCTCCAAGGCACGAAAGCGCTCAGCTGTTAATGCCACTTGCGGTCACCTATCCAAATAAGTTGCTTAACTTCAACTATCTATCAAGAACCTGAATTATAAAATACGACTTACATTCAAAAGTCCATGCGACTCTTTCCATACGGTTTCCTCCGCGCTAACCCGTCTTGCTCTATCGTTCCTCGAACGGATGTAGTTATCTGTTTCTTCTAAAAGGGCCGCGTATCTATCGCGCTGGGTGGATACTTGCTTCTCCAAGCTTTGGATGCGAGTTTTCAGGTCTGACGTCACTTCGTTGTGAAAGTCTTGCTGGTGAATCAGTTTCTGAAATACATTTTTAATAAGACATTAGTGGCAATTTTGAGTGTCGCAAAAGCTAAACTAAGCTAACTAAAATTGTTGCCGTCCCTTTCATAGCGATGGAAATAAAAAGGATGGCAATAATTTTAGTTAGCTTAGTTTAGCTTTTGCGACATTCAGAATTGCCCCCAATGGTGGCTATTCGGGATGTCGCATAAACTAAACTAATCTTACCGCACTAAAAATGTTGCCGTCCCTTTCATAACGATCGAAATAAAAAGGGATGTCATCAATTTTAGTGCTGTCAAATTAGTTTAGCTTTGGCGACATCCCAATAGCCACCATTATAATAGAACACGGGAAGTTATTCACGTAAAAATATCGTCGATTTAGATACCGACAATGTTTCGATTCCGGAGAATCTTCATCTGGGTATGTCATTTTTCCTGGATGCAAAAGGCCCAAAGTAGAGCTGATTGGCGGTTAGGGAAGGAGGCTTATGCCCAGCAGTGAGTCACAAAAAGCTAAAATGATGATGATGATGACATTTTTAGATAGTTTAATTTCATTTTTTTGTGAAAAAAAATTCAATTTGATTTGTTGGATTTGTCTCTGTCCCGAATAGCAGAATCAATATTAAAACATTGGAAAATCACAAATAAACATAATAAAAGTAAAAACATTTTCCCATTCATAATGTTCATACCATCAATCACTTACAACTGATATTTTATGTTTACATTTAATGAGAATTTATCCAGTTATTTACAAAATTTAATGTTCAGATTTGTTTTCAAAATATTAACAATCTACCATACCTCTTCATACAACTTCAAAGTATCAGCTTTGTCCTGTTTTTCTTCATCCAACATCATCTTGTATGTCTCGAGTTTTTCCTTCAATACAGCTATCTCGTTCTTTAGACTATCTATCTCGCTCTTCACCTCAGCGCCGCTATTACTTGCTTTTGCATTTTGAACCTTGTACACTTCGAATTCGTTCTTTAATTTCTCATATTCCATTGAACCTGAAAGAGTTGAGTTTATTTATTCGAATTCAGCGTCTACGTGCGTTTATTATGAAGTTGTTATCGGTTAAATATTTGTATTTTCCAAATTTATTTACCACTTTAGATAAATAAAAAGTGTAAGAAAGGATGTACGAAGTTTTTGGTAGACTATGGCCTCCGTCAACTTTAAGGGAAGGTAAAATACGCCGAGCGTATCATCTAGCGTACTAACGTATCATCGGTTGAGTGTGAAGGGTCAAGTGTTTTTCTATACATTTGTCTGTTCTGGCGTATAATACGCGACGCATGTTCCGTCAGATATGAACCTTCCCTAACGGTCCATCAAACACGCCTAACGGCCAGTCTCAATAACCTATCTATCGTTAGATATTTTTTATTTTTGTATTGAAGTAATGTCAAATATCTAGCCACAGTAAGCAAAACAAGATAGATAGATTATTGAGACTGGCCGTAAGCTACGCTACGAGCACTTAAAATATCGCAAACCCAACCGTCAGATTTGACAATAAAACCCATGTGACCGCCAAATCTGACAGTTTTACCATCACATTTGACAGTTTAGTAATAATGGCGAGAAATGTCAAGCGCCTGCTACCATAACACAAGCATTGATTTGCTTAGCTTGGGACTAGATGACGCCGTGGCTTTTTGACGGGAATTCAAGATGGCATGTTGTCTGTTTTGTTTTATTTTCCGAAATTTGTGTTTTGGCGAATGTTAATATGTAATAATGGTGGATTATTAACTGTTAAGTGTTCGTGAACGTACATAAGTGTAGGCAAATGAAACAAAACTGTATATCATTGCATTTCGAGTTCTCTCAAAAAGTCTATGTAAAAAGCTGCAGTAAAGAACCCACATCTTTACTGACGCTGACTATGACTTTGACTCGACCTTGACGAAACGAAAATATATACTTACACATACACATGGTAGTGGCTAAATGCGTGGCAAAAGCCGGCGAAGCCAAATAAAAGAAGAAGAAGAAGAAGAAGATGACGCCGTGTGAAATATCTAAGCATTGATTTGCTTAGCTTGGGACTAGATGACGCCGTGTGAAATATCCAAGGATATTTATTACTTACATTTCATGTGTATATTTTCGTAGCCTTCCACATTGAAGATCGTAGTGATTTCGATAGGCGACCCTAGTTTATCATTTTCCGATATAAACTCTTTCTTGAGAATGTGGATTTTATCAATAAGAGTCTGTAAGTATTCGCTGTCGGCTAACTTTTCGTTGTCCGTCTCGCTCACCGGCTGGCGTTCCGAGTTTTCTAAAAGAGATTACAAATATAAATAATAATTAAATAAAAATAAGTTAGCGTGGGATAAAGGCAGGAGAATAAATAAATAAATATAAATAAATTCGCCATTTCCTTATCCGTTTCTATCGATGCAAACGCAATACAAACGTAGTTTACCCGTAGTATACTATACTAAATGCGCCCCGCGGTGTTACCCGCGGTGAATAGTTCCCGTTACCATCAAATCGGGATCAAAAGAAGTCTATGTGTTAATCCAGGATTTAAGGTATCCTGGTACCAAATTTCATTCAAATCCAAATGTTTGTTACTCCTTCTCGCAAACGGTCTCGTGACAATTTTCGGGTTCCAATTATGTTGGTGAACTATTACAAATTCAGTATCCACTAACATAAGCTGACCCCGCAAAATGTCACGAAACTTCGTTTTCGTTGATCCCGAGTACGGCAGCGTTTGAGCGTGAAGAAGTAACAAACATTCACACTTACACACAAACTTTCACCTTCATGCCGGCACCACACATGGCCTTCAACTTGGGGCCAACATTAAAATGGCCAATGGCAATGCTCCGTTTACGGTTATTAGACATAAACGGAGCATTGCCATTGTCTATTTTAATATTGGAAACAAGTGGAAGCCAATGTGAGGTGCCGGCATTACAATATTAGTGTGATAGTGATAATTATTACAATCACCTTCAGACTTCCTCTCCGTAGTGATGCCCTCGATGATCTTCCCGTTAAGCGAGTCCCGTAGTTTCTGTATGAGCTTCTGATCGTTGCGTCGTCTCAAGTCGTACTTGCCCACAGTCTCCGACAGCTCCGCCAGTTTGCTCTCAAGCAACGCCACTCTCTCCTCTTGACGTGCGCACGCTTTGCGAGCGGATTCCTCTGCACGTTTCGACTTTATTTGTTCCTGAAACCATTGAGATAGAATAGAATAGAATATGACTTTATTGCACACCATAAAAGAAATAAAAAGAACATAACAAAACAATACATAAAACAGTGTAACGATGGGCGACCTTATCGCTAAAAGTGTATTATAGAGCCACAATCAAACAAATAAAATGTAAACGCCAAAACTCGGCGCACACTACGTAGTGCGCAGAGTTTTTCTTTTTTGCGTACAAGCGACATTGAGCATTAAAACAAACAACATAACGTCTACATTCAAATGTCAAATGTCATTGTAGAACATTGAATTTGCACGCACATTTTTTGAGTGTTGTCAGCTATTAGATTGTGTCTCTTTAATACGAGTACATCTCAATGCTGAAAACATACATTTATTTCTTACAAGCTGCGCCCCGCGGTGAATAGTTCCCGTTCCCGTGTGAATACCGGGATCAAAAGTAGCCTATTCTTTATTCCAGGGTATAAGCAATCCTGGTGCCAAATTTCATTCAAATCCGTCCAGCCGTTTGAGCGTGAAAGAGTAACAAACTCACTTACATACTTACACACACAAACTATAACCTTTATAATATTAGTGTGATTTCGAAAAAAAAATATCTATGTAGTATATCAGTCATTATCATCATAATGGTTACCATAACAAAAGCATTAAATTGCTTAGCTTGTGACTGGATGACGCTGTGTAAAATATCCAAGATTATTTATACCTAAGTGTGGTTTATCACTATAAAATAATAAACTTTATTATTTATTTATTAACAAAGTACAAAGGTCGTGGACGGCGGATCGCGAGACTAAAGTGGAGTTGGGTTGGGCACTTGGCTAGAAGGGACGATGGAAGATGGACAAAAGCGATTACTGAATGGTGGCCCAGGGACGCTCAACGACCAAGAGGCAGACCACCCGCCCGATGGTCGAACGACATCGTCAACGTGGTCGGGAATCAGTGGATGAGACTCGCAAGGGATCGGAGAGAGTGGCGTGATAAAGAGGAGGCCTATACTCAGCAGTGGGTGGAAATGGGCTGAAATGATGGTGATGATGATGATTTATTTATTTATAACTTACCTCTCTTATAGCAACAGAATGTGACTGCTCTAACAAGGCCAGCTTATTCTGCAGACGGACCAATAACGCGGGAGTTTCAACCGTGCGAGATTCAGCGCGCTGCAACTTCCTCTGCGAAGCTTCCAGACTGCTACTGAGGTCGCGAACTCTCTTTTCTAGCTCCGCTTGTGATGCTGGAAAGAGATGGAGGGTATGAAACCCGTGATGATAGAAAGAGATGAGTATATAAAATGCCTATCATTATGCAGTTCGTAAAAATACAGATAGATATAAGTACAATTACTTTTGAAAAAACTTCAGAAGATTCCATATTATAAAGGTGAAAGTTTGTGTGTGTACCTAAGTATGTAAGTACCTAAGTGTGAAAGTTTGTTTGTTACTCTTTCACGCTCAAACGGCTGGACGGATTTGAATGAACTTTGGTACCAGAAATGCTTATACCCTGGATTAAAGAATAAGCTACTTTTGACTTTTTTACTTTTTTACTTTTTTCCCGGTATTCCTACGGGAACGGGAACTATTCATCGCGAGTAACACCGCGGGGCGCAGCTAGTAAAATATATATACCTTGAGTTTCAGTTGAGTTCACTACTTTATCCTCCAGTTTCTCTTTAGTTTTCCTTTCGCTGTTTAACTTGAGGTGGAGCTCTCTGAAATGTGAATAAATAGCATTAATTGTAGAATAGAACCGCTCAGAACTCAACTCGTGTGAATTCAACTAGGTATTATTTTGTATTTAAATCACCCAAAAGCCAACTAACTAATCAAGCCGCGTCGAAATTTTTCTAAAAAACAAAAAGAGGAGTGTGCTAGGCCTGGCTAGGCTAAAGTCTAACTTAGAAAGAGACTTACTTCATCATAGCAGCATGATCAGCTCGCTCTTTTTCCCTCTCTTGTATTTCGTAAGAAATCTTGGCTCTGAGATTGTTAATCTCGGCATAATGCTGCTGGACCAGGGTTTTGGTTTCTTCTCTCATTGACAGCAGCATGTTTTCATACTACAAGAAAATAGACAAAAATAATAAATTGAATTAGATTGACTGAAAATATACAATTACTTACTTACATAATTTTGTGACATTGACATGTAAAAATGTTACTTTACCTATAATTATACTAATACATAAATATCATCTTGGATATAAATATGTTTCACACTAGTTATATTTAACTTGAGTGGAGATGTAACAATAATAAATGAACACCAATAGCAACAAAGCATTTTGGAGGTCTGTCATAAAGTTTGAAGATCAAATAATAGCAGTTACCTAGTTTTTTACAATGGTAAAAGTCATTAAAGCAAATTGCTTTCAGAAAAATAAACACAATGTTTATGAGTTTATGAACTCTGATTGGTCAAAATAAAAAGAACTAAAGAAAAAGGCAGGAGCAGCTAGCTAACATCTTGCAAGCGAAACTGTTTCAAAATTGGTAAAGCGACGCTTTTGGTGATAGTACCTACAAATTATATAGGTCGCGCCACGTAAAAAGAGCGGTGGTTGTCAAATTGCGCAGACCCCCGCTACCCCCTCAGCGCTCTTTTTAGGTGGCGCGACCTATAACAAACAGTAATTGTGTTATAATGTCACAGAAGATAGATTTAATATTAATTTACCTTATCTCTTGTAACTTTCTTGTCAGCCTGGAAGGCCTCTTCCATCCGAGCCTTCTCAGCGGACAAGGTTGATAATGATAGAGTGAGGGCTGCAACTGAATCATCTGAAACTAGAATCAAGTTTACATAAATGTGAAAAATAAAATAAAATTAAATATGATCACGACTGTATCCCAGGGAGCGGTAGACATTTTTTTCTGATCTTTTTAGGCAATTTTTAGATCCTTTTGAAGATGTCTAAGGGGGTAGTCAGAGGTATGTCCAAATGTATACTTGGTACATGCCCACAACTTGCAGAAGTTAACTTTTCCATACGTGTTGTGTGTTTATAAATGTGAATGTAAGTAAAAATAAGTATAACGATATTACAAAGAAACAAATAAAATAGTCATGTACCTATTGTGTTTAATTCATGTTCTTCTTATGGTGCCTCTCTGACTAGCGAAGGTTGGCAGTCAATATGGCATATTGTTCACGGCCTTAGCGAGGGGAAAAAGTTCGGCAGCGCTTGCTATTAATTCATGTCATGGACTTTTAGTTTTAAAGTGGTTGTATGAGTCATACTAGCGCCGCCACCTATTTTATTTTTTTATTATTTACGTTGAACAAAGAAATTAAAAAAGTATATTGTACAGTTTGTTATACATTATCATAAGCTTTTTTGTAATTTTCTGTAATAGTTTTTTGTATAGTTTAGGAGAGCCAAAACAGAGTTTGGTGGCCACCAAGTGCAACTTCACTGCTCTTCCTAAACTATAGTATAGGTAAAAAATAAAACTATAACACTGCCGTGCTGAGCTTAAACCGCAGTAATAGCAAAAACGCGGTTTTGAGAAAACGGCGTTTAAAGTTTAGATTTCATATAAAACAATCTCAAAGAAGATATTTGACAAAAAAATTAATGCAAAGTGAAAGGAAAATTTATAAACTATCATTAGATGCAATAATACAATATAATTTCTTTAAAATAAAATAGTTATAGGCATTAATTGATTTTAGCCCCTATTACTGCAAACATTTTTTTTAAGAATTCTGAACAAAAACTTACTAAAATGCAGTAAAATCTCCTATTACTGCATTGTGGACCACTTTTTTTGTCATTTTACTATTTAAAGTGCAGTATTCATGTGATAATACTTCATTTTAATGCGGTTTTCTATAGGAAAATTCTAAAGTTTCTCGCTTGCAGTAAAATAAAAACTAGCATTAATTTTAAAAAAATGTTTATTCTCTCTTAGAACTGCTATTAAAACATAGTTTTTAGAATAACTATAGGAATCAGAACTCATAAATATTTAATTACCTAGTTTTTTTGATAATCTCAGCATTAATGATTGCGACTTCATCTAAAATAAAGTTTCATAATCTTCTACATTTTCTCATTTAAATCATTATCTATGACAATGAATTAAAAAAAGATTAAGATTAGATTTTAAAAGAGAAATGAAAGGCTTTTTGTATCATTTTATATTAAAGTTATTGAAATAAAATAAATTTTAATCACGGCTGCACTCACTAAGTTAGACAAATTAAGTAAGAAAATACAGATATTTATTATAGGATACAAATACCCTGAGGTAGGTAGGTGCTAATAAAAAATGACTGTCTTTTTGACTAACATAACTAGTTATTAATGCTTCATATTAATTAAACTCAGTCATATTATTATGTAAGTTACACTTTTTTACACAAACACCATTGTTAAATTATACCTTGGTATTCATTAAGTCAGATTTTCATGTTTAACTATTTGTATCGTCATCGATCATTAATAAGTGTGCAGTATGCAAAGTTTTAATTTAATCCGGAACTTTCGAGGCATCATTCACATATGGGTCATGGGCACTGAACGCGTTAAATTATTGATTGTCTTTACTGAAGAACTGTGTCGTTTGGCGATGTTTTTCACAGTATTTTGCGAGCCAGTCTTAATTATTTCGTAAGGTTACTTACTAAAACGCAGTATTAAGGGAATATTACTTCACTTTACGTAAATGAGCTAACATAAATCAGTTACATAAAACTAACTAACATGCAGTAAAATGTATCAATATTGTGAATACTTTGGTTTTTGCCTTATAACTTTAAGCACCAATACCTACTAAACTGCAGTATTATTTGTTAAAACTGCGTTTTACTTGGTATGGGTACAGGCATTAATAAATCATTTACCAGTTAGACTGCAGTATACTGTGTGTAATACTGCAGTTTAATTGGGAATACAAGTAAAAAATAATATTTTTACAGATTGCAGTAAAATCAACTTGTATGGAGTGAAATAATACTGCATTTTAATTAGTTTTATCTTTTAATCTTGTAGATCAAACAACCACCTAAAGTACGACAAAATGTTATGTAATACTGCACTTTAGTAAGGAAACACATCAAAATCTCGTGCAGTATTATTTTTACTGCGGTTTAGCTGGGAAACATTGTAAAATTTGCGTGAATTTGTTGCAGTTTTGACTTTCCTTCTTCCTTAAAAACATAAAATAAAATACTTCCATACCGTTTTACGAAAAAAAGAATAGTTTGGTATGTAGGTATTGAAATGAGGTATCAAGCTGTGTATTTATCTCAAAACCGACCAAAAGCCTGTTACTGCGGTTTAAGCTCAGCACGGCAGAACAGAGGAATAAAAAAATGCTTATGATATGTATCACAAACTGTACAATCGCTAGTTTGACGCACAACCACCACTTTGCAACATAACATTTTTTGTATTCTACCTACTTCCGTGTTCTTGGGGCAAATAAATGTCTTTTCTTTCTTTCTTTCTTTCTTTTCCTCTAACTGCAAAACAATAAAAGCAAACTCATCTATTATGCACTTACCAACAGCTCCATCAACAGGGGTATCGCTTCTGTTCAGAGCCTTCAAACTAATATCCAAGGCCTCTTTCTCCTTCACCAAGCCTTTGTAAGCTGCGACTACATCTGTAAATTAAAAATCAGTAATGTTTTATACATTGCTTGATAAGTTTTTTAACTATAATAAGTTCTAAACTAAATAATAGCCTAGCATAATAGAGGAGCACATACATAGGAAAGTACCTACTAAGTAATGACATGATCATTGGACAAAATTAAATTAGATTTTTTGATTAGTCAACAATAGACCAGGTATAGTAAAATTGACACAACTGTATGAAGTACTTAGGCTATTGAATTAGTGGTGTGAACCTCTTAGTGACTTTGTTTATTATAATACAATAATCATCAAACACAAACTACAATCAATGCATAACTTTATACGTAAGTTTAGCTACTGTTCTAACTGAAACATGAAATCACTTACCTCGCAGACGTCCTTCGTACCGTTTAATTTGATCCGCTTGTTTTGTAATAGTAGATATCAACTCTTGTTTTGATAATGACTCCATTTTAATTTCATTACACTTCGTCTAATAATTCGCTAAAGTTCTAAGTTCTAATCGTAATTACGATAAATTTTAACAAACTCAACAGCTGTTTCTGTTCTGTCTCAGAACAGAACAGTTGTTGATGACATACAGCTGACAGTTGGTAGATATGACATTGACACAAGTCTATAAAAATAAACAATCATCGAAATACATCAATCAGTCACTAGGAGCCGCGAATTTTGAAAGGCACATTTTTGAGTTTTTTTGTTCCTTTCGTCTGAGTTCATACCTCAAGGAAGACTGATCCTTTCTCTGTGACATACCTACATAATAATTATAGCTCACATTACCCAACACCTCAGAATATTCTATATTCTGAGCCCAACACACTGATAGTAAAATTTTCCGTCTATTCCCGTTGTCCCCGTATACCGTGTCCCCGTACTACGGGGACAGCGGGAATTTGATTAAATATTTAAAAATACTTCCCGTTGTCCCCGTACTCTGTCCCCGTAAATATAGTTGAATAAAATAGATAAAAATTATTCCCGCTGTCCCCGTCTTTTGTTTTAAATTTTCTGTAGGTAGTATTATTTTAAATAAACATAATCGTACCTACATTCAAATTAAATTTTCTTGTAACTATACTTTATTTGGAGTAGAAATAGAAATAGAAATAGAAAAATATTTATTTACATTCACTCACATACATTACAGTAGGTACAGGTACAATTATTTGTAGGAAATATGAGTGAAGCAAATTGGTCACCTCTCAGCATTTGCTGTAGAAGCTGAGATAGCAACTACAGCGCTGGTTTTCAGTGATGCCGCAGTATGTAGCGCGTCACAGACACAGACCACAAACCAAAGAAAAAATAAAAATAAACTTATAACAAAACAAATACAAATACAAGTGACTCTAGTGCAAACTAAGTAAGTAGTAGCAGTATGGGAATATCACTTGCGAAAGAAAACAAAGTGTCCCGGCACAATAAGGATTAAGGTAAGTTATTTTAAATTAAATTACTTCATCAGAATTATGGAGATTTAATTTAAGAAAGTGCGCATACTTCTAGGTTACAATCATACTTACTTAATAAAGAGTACCTAACAACTTTTGTCATCCGAAGCCGTGTTGGTCAAGTGGATTAGTACCTCGACTTTCGATCCGAAGGTCGTGGGTTCGAAGCCGGCCGTGCATCAATGAACTTTTCACATTGAAAAATTTACACGCTTTAACACGAGCTTATAACGGTGAAGGAAAACATCGTGAGGAAACCAGTTAGCTCTCTAATAGCGTCGATGGGCTTGCAACCTGTCACGTATGGAAAGTTAACTTCTGCAAAAAGTGGGCATGTACCAAATATGTACACTATTTGGACATACCTCTGACTACCCCCTTAGACATCTTCAAAAAGATCTAAAAATTGCCTAATGATCTGAAAGAAATGTCTACCGCTCCCGGGATACAGTCGTGATCATATTTTATTTCATTTTTATTTTTTGTTTCATTTCATTTCAACTTTTATCATCAATCGAATCGAAAATGAAATCATCCGATCTAGATAATTATTATTATCTAAACTCGTTACAATTGTATTGTAACCCCAAAGTATCCGTACTGACTTTAAAAAATCGTACTTAATGTGTTTTGTGTTATTTATTGTTTTCCAATATTCGCAAACAAATACCTACCTACTAGATATATTTTTATACAAAAATATTATACCTAGGTACTTATTTTATTTAGTTTTTCGATGGCTAAATTTAGATTTTTTTCTATAAAGGACAGTCAGGTTTTAAAGGAGACTTCTCACGCTTGCACTCCAAATTTTAATAAAAACTTTATTAAGTAGGTATTTGTTTATTTTTGTATGATTTTTAGCAGTATTTTATCCGAAATACTACTAAAAAACATATAAACCCCGAGTATATTCATAGTGTAGATCATGTTTAATTTTTGTTATTTGTGTAAGTTTATTAATTACTTACTTATTTATTTTTATCTTCAATTAAAATTCTAAGACAATCGAATAAATTTTGTTTTATTTTTCACGCGAAAAACTAAGTTGAAACAGAAATGCAGGTTTAGGGGACAACGACACGTGAAATGTTTACTTCCCGTTGTCCCCGTTAGCTGAATCTACGTTACGGGGACAACGGGCAAGAAAAATAATGACTTCCCGCTGTCCCCGTCACGGGGACACGGACTACGGGGACAACGGGAATAGACGAAATTTTCTGATTCAGTGTCTATTTCAAAATTTAGGCACTGAAGCAACAAACCACAATGTAGGTACTTAGTAGGTAGTAGTCGTAGTGTTTTTATTCTCATTGGTAGTAGCAAGAATTATCTATGTAGGTATGTAGTCCTCGAGCAGAATAGGCGGTAAAGGTAGGCCTAACTACTAGCATGGACGAAATATAGATTTCTATATATAAGGTACTATTTCGTCCATGGCAGTTACTTAATATTTATTTTTTTATTATTTATTTAGGTAAGTAGGTAGGTAAGTATTTATTTATTCAGAACAAATACATGAGACAGATTACAAAAAGAACGAAGAGAGCTGCAGAAGTTATTAAAACTGTGTTGCAGCCTCAACGCATAATTAGGTAGTAATTTATCCTCACATAATCAAGTAGGTACTTAAGTATTCCTACTTACCATCATCGGAACCCAATATCATGCTCTTTGCCCAATATCTTTACAACCTCTTCACCGAAGCTCATTAGCTTTTATTACCAGCAAACTGCCTTAGCACGCACTAGGTACCTAGTATGTAGTACCTAGGTATCAAGTTTCGTGCAGATGTTTAGCGAGCACAAATAAAGTGAAACATACCTAAATCGAAAGCAAGATCGCCTAGTAGGTAAGTTGCCACTAGGATCTTAGTTCGCTTCGCTCACTTGATCGATTAGGTACCTACTTTTATAATGTACCTAGGTAAGTACCTAGGTACCTATGGCATGATTTTTCTTAACTATGAACGTGTCTTCTTTAAATAGAAGAACATCTCTAATCATTTAGCGAATTTCCATCCAGCCTCTAAGTCTAATAGGTTATGCGCTTACTTAACAATTAGGTAGGTAGGTAGGTACGTTAAACCTACCTAAGATAGGCTTTCTGAAAAATCCTTCGAATGTTAGTGTACCCTACCTACTATTCTGGTAGTAAAGTAGGTAGGTAAACATCGAAGAACCTACCTAACTATAGGTACTTACCTAAGTAGCTACGACTAAGGTTAGGTACCTACTTACCTGCACAATTTTATTGATCAAATACCTAGTTACTAACTGAAAACTTGCTGACGGTTTCTATTTCTAGGCATAAGACCCTAACTGCGAAGGTTACAAATACCTACTAAGTATCTTTAATGTTTTAATGATAGGTATAATAGGTACTAATTCCTAGCTCTAGTTTTTATTTTAAGAACAATTATTTTATTTTATGCCTACTTAGCCGAAACAATGCAATTAAAATTATTACCTACCTACCTAACTTAGCCGGCCGGCAGCGGCTTCGGCAGTTCAAAGCTTTAGCATAATAAGTACATAACATAGGTACTTATGTTAATAAAACCTTGAACTGCCCACGCACGACCATGGCCAGGCGAAATGTTCGAATGCGAGGTAGACCTAGGTTTCTAATTCTAACGCGATAAATTTCCTTAAGTACCTACCTACCTACCTAAATATATTATTTCTATTTCATCTAAAATCCATTTACACATAAAAGAAGTTCCCTACGCCTTCAATATAATCCTTCGCACCGTGATACAGGATAGGTGCCGAATCAATACTCCACGAGCGTAGTTCAGCGACCTTACTTCACAAAGTTCATTCACCCACAGGAAGCGCGTGTATAGGGTGAAGTACCCCTCGAGCCTCGACTGATCTAATAATTTTGGGGTCGGGCAGTGTCTCTTGTATGGATAGGAGTAAAATTATTACAAATTTACAATGCATTGTCAAAAAAATTTAAAACATTTCGCAATCCAGCAACTTGCAAAGCGTGATTTGCTTGGGCGGGGTTTCACTTTTATTACGGACTGCTCTATCGTAAATCGTATCTTCCTAGATTTTGGGGGCGATTCTGAGTGTCGCAAAAGCTTAAACTAAGCTAACTAAAATTATTGCCATCCTTTTTATTCCCATCGCTATGAAAGGGACGGCAACAATTTTAGTTAGCTTAGTTTAGCTTTTGCGACACTCAGAATTGCCACTTTTATCCGATTTTCTCTGAAACTTCTAGACTAGGTAGGTACCTACCTTTCTTATTTACCTACCTACCTACACAGATTCTAAATTTAGAAATCAATAGGAATTCTGAAATAAAACATTATCGTTTTAAATATTATTGCTAAGTTCAATATTTATTTACTTACTATGAATATTCCCTACGTCGTCAGATTACATTCGTTGACATTATTTCAAAAATTAAATGTAAGTAAGCCAAACGCTTTTTCATACATTATCGGCGATTTGTACTCTTTCTTAAAACACTAGCTACATCCTAGGCCAAAACCTTACAATACCCAAACCTGTCCAAAATAATGCAACCAAAAATAAATAAAACCAAAATATTTACCATAAAATAAACACAATAATATAAATGTTAGTTTTTTTTTCATACAACAGAAACTATTCTAACAAAATATAAACCATGACGTTAATTGAAAACAAAACACTAATGCATAACAAAACGTTAAATGGGACAGGCCCCCGATTCTGCGATGATTCTAACGATGGTATTTAGGTATTCAATATTGCTTTGCACTCTCAAGCAATGAGCAAATTTTCATAAGCATCGTATTGCAAGGCTAGGCGCAGATTCATTTTTTTCATTTTAAATGAAATGTACACAAGTAATATGTAGCATATTTATTGAAAAAGGCTATAACAGTCAAAGCCAAACACTAATAAAATACCACAAACTTGAATGAGCGATATAAACGTACCGCTTTCCCTAAAAAACCACTCATATCGCAAAATTCGATGGTAGGAAGTCGATTATCTATTTATCTTATTGTATAATAATATCACGCTAACGTTGAATGAGATGGAGGGATGAAGTAGTGATATATCCTTTAGTTGAGGAATACCTCCTTTGATTAACAATGTTAGAATTGTGCAGAATCGGAGGACAGGGTGTGTTACTGATATCAAATTCTATTATCGGTGGAGACGCAAGCGTATTTGTTTGAGGGACGACACAACATACATAGATCTAAGAATTAGTTTGCTGATGTCCTAAAATGAAGCCATCAATAGTGAATGTCCTAAACAGTAAAATATTTTGAAACAAACAAGGCAGTCAGCCCATAAAGTTGAATGTTGGACTCTTTTCCCAAAAGCGGTACTTGATAGCTTTTAGAGGAAACTATCTGGCACCCTTCTGAGTGTGAACGCAAAGAAGGCATTAAGATTTTGCAATGTGGCAAAACTTGAGTAGGTAGAGGTACCTATGCTGTATCATGTCTCCTTGGATTAGAAGTTGCTTAATGTATGTCATGAAACTGTGCCAATAGTTTTCATAAACAGTGAACTTAAAACATATTATGTTTCACTGTTTACTTTCAAAAGAATAGGCTCTTTGATCCTATCTTTTCTAATTTCTTACTTGGTGTTTCTTTTTCTTATTTGGATTAGCTTATTGATTTACACTAGGACATTCACACACAGATGGCTTAACAAAAGTATTTTTAGAGCATTATTATTACTCAGAGGTACCTTCCTACCTTTGACTAGTTTTATTACACACCATTTGAACATGTGTTGTGTGTTTTTGGAGAGATAATTATTTCCTATGTTAACCGAACACCACACAAAAATAATTTAAATAAAATCCTAAGCTAATAATATACTTAAATAAGAGAACACAAATTACTTTTAAATACTTACTTAAGTAATAGGTACTTAAAAATTTAATGTTGCGCAAATTATAACTGACTAGCTCCGCATAGTTAAGTACTTTAAATAAATAATGTTTACACATTTATCCTTAAATTAATTAAAGAAAATTATACTTAAAATGCATTGTACAAGCCCTTATTTTTGAGAATATCTCGCCTCTGTGTTTCATTTCAATAATGATATGCATTTAACTATTAATAATTTAACTATTATTGAAATATTTAAAGAATATTTGGAAAAATACAAATCATTAGACAAGGTTATAATATTATGTTTATAGGTAATGAGTAAATTTATCAAACTAATTGAACTTACACTAATGCACAATATAATTATTAAATATAAACACCAAAAATGAAGTTCTATCATTACTATGATGATTATGAGAATAAATTATGTTTACAATGAATTTTAAGTTACTTAATGTAATAATAAATAGTGATTATATGATCAAATAATTAGAGAGACAATATCATGGTGTGAAAGTCAAAATGTATTGGATTAAATTTTGTGCGATGGTGATGATCTATAAATCACTACTTTCAAAATGAAACTCATGTCATAAAAACGATTAAATCACACTGAAAATTCATTTTATTTGAAGAAATACTTTAAATCCCAATTTGACTTCCACTTGCTTGAATACACAATCAATAGCTAATTACGTGCCCAAATCTGATAAGAGTAAAGTCACATTTACAAAATTCCATCCAATAAAATGTTGATCATTATCTAAGTAATTTAGTCAAATACGTAGGTATCATTGTCATGGTCCATTTAGTCATAATTTTGATTTTTGGATGTGGTCAGATCATAAAAATAACAGATAAACTCAACCTAATGACATAAAATGATCACATATTATTATATTAATATTTTTAAACTATGTCACCTTAGCAATAATGAGTTTGTGCACATGTTTGAGATTTTCAATACTTCATAATGGGGCCATTCTTAAGAATTAAATATGAAAACATGTATGGAAGAAGTAGTCACTTACTTCAATATATTTTTACAATCAGTCATTATATTCTGGCATCTTTGGTTATTACACAAATAAATGTATTATGGTTGGTATACAGTATTATAATTCAGTAATTGCACCTATTTTCTTCTCAAAAGATGTTGGAATAAATTGCACTGGTTTTAATAATTAATATAGAATATTTAGAAATATAAATTTATATAATTATTTTACTCATAGTAAAAATTTAATATTGCACTGTAAAAAAGACAGATGTCATTAAATCATGTAGGTATAAACATACCTGTGTATTATTGCTTTACATTATCATACAATGAGCTAGGTATGTGGTTTGTCTTTTCTCCTTGACTGTACTGAAAGTATCCAAAGCATACTTTCACCAACTACAAGTTCATAATAATAATATGCAGCATGGATCAATGAATTGCTGTATATCTAATCAAAGTTGTTTAATTGTAAATGTTTTAATCAAATTGATACAAAAATGTGTTGTTTCAAAGGCAAGTATTTTTTAAATTGCATTGAGTTTCGGTACTTAAGTATTTAGTAAGAACACTGACTCAAGACCTCATGTCAATATTTTACTAATCCAAACTATTTCAATAAATATAATTGATGACAAACCATGACGGGGTAGTGATCAACATTTTGCATTAGCTATAATTTATTGACTAGACCTTTCGACAGTTTATGCTTGTTTACTCTTATTTGTTTTGAAGCTGACCTGCAGCACTTGTCCATTCAGTGAATATCCATTCAAAGACTGGATGGCAACAACAGCCTCATCATAGTTTGTCATTGTAACAAAGCCATAACCCTTGCACTTGTTGGTGGCAGGGTCTCTTATTATTTTAACACTCTGGACGGCACCAAACGGGCCAAAGAGCTGCCACAGAATACTCTCTTCCGTGTCAGCACCAATGTTGTACACAAAAATGCACCAACCCGAGCCCCCCATAGCGTTACCTTGGATGATGGGATCAGCGAGTGGAGAAAATCTTTGCAGACCTTTGTTGATTGCGAGCAGCGCTTTTCCCGCAGGCCCGACGAAACGACGGGCAGTGGTGGGCGCCAGGTACGCTGCTAAAGGCGCCAGTGCCTTTTGTTGGTTACTGGGGTTGTTGGCGCACTTGACTGTTATAGGGCCCGTACCCCCCGGGGGTATGGTACCGTTCAACTCACGAATGGCGTTCTCGGCCTCGCAGCGCTGGTCGTAGCGGATAAAGGCGACACCTCGCGATGGCCCTTGAATGTTCTGTTCTTCAGCGCCGACTTGTATCAGGTGACCCATATTCACGTTCTCGTGGAGAATGCGCGAGCTGATGATGTTTCCGTAGGGGCAGAATAACTTCTCAAGCTCCTGCTGCGTCATATGCTTCGGGAGACCGGACACGTAGAGATTGGCACCCTTGATTGCGTCGGAACTAGGGCGCGCGTACGATACCTTTATAATTTTATTCTGCAGTCTCAATCCATTGAGCGTGTTGACAGCTTTCTCCGCGTCTTCTGCTTTGTGATAGTTGACGAAGGCGTAGCCAAGGCTCTGCCCGTTGAGGATGTGGTCCGGAAATACGGTCACTTTGTCTCTAATTAGCTTGCAACTTTCTACTTCGCCGACGCTAGAAAACAGCGATCTAATCTCCTCCTGTGTCATCGTTTGCGGCAAGTAGTTGACGATCAAATTAGTCTTGGACTCATTATTACAGGGCTGGATCTTGCTTCCATTTTGCGTGGGATGTTGGTTCGCGTTTACGACGTCGAGTGAATTCATCATCATTTCGCGATAAAGTTTCCACCGAAATCAGGTGGAAAGTCACAGCACCGCGAGTTTTTGAATAAGACAATGAGAATCTAAACAGACCGCAAGATTCTGAATAGCTCTAGTTACAACACTTCGCGTTGGTTGAAAGCATATGCAAGGGAAGAAAATCGATAAAGATGCTGTCCGGCCACTCTTGTACTTATCCTGGTATCGGTTGAACGGCGCAAGTCCCGTTGAATCAAAATACAAGCAGAAACACAAATTAACTTTAGTTTATTAGATCTTACGGAGAATACGAAAGCAAAGTGAAAAGGAAATCAACCAAAAATCTATGCGACTCGCGACCTATTCTCGTCGTAAATTCATTTCTTCTTTCACTTCCTTTCCTTCACTTTCTTTTTAAAATGTTGCCATGTTAATGAAAATGTACATTTCCAACAAGAAAAATGGGGACACGGGCGCCAGTTTGTCTGGGCCTTAGATTATTTGCTTGGCTCTAAATTTTCGTCTAACTTGTTCGTTGGTTTATTGCATTACAATGGATCTCAAATCAAATCAAACTACATACAATGAAAACTCTAGAAAAAAGATACAGTCCCTATCATTTACATCCACATGGATATTATTCTAATGAACAAGTTTATCAATTTTTAAGTTAACCGTGAGTTGCTTGTAAATCACAAACTAAAATGAAAAATGTACTATAATAACTCTGAATTGAAACAAAGATTGGACAAAAATCAATAATTTCCTACAATTCACAAAGATTTTTTAAAGGAGGCAACACAATGGATCTGCCAACCAAACAAAACCATTTGATAGCCATAGCCAATCTTGTAATTCAAACTTGTGTTTACGAAGGCACTTGGTGTTAATCAAACCTCTATATTGTTTTAAAGTTTTGAACAGTACAATATGTTGAAAAGGTAATCTGCTCAAAATAATAAAGTATTTTTTGCCCATTCTTACTTAATTATTCACTACGACAAGTACTTTGTGATTTGCAAAATAAAACGCCTACAGAAATTCTGATAGCAAAACGTACCAAGTATAATAGCAAGTGTAATGGCTTTGCTAAGATAATTACGATTTTATGCAGAAAAAGCTGACCTAGGGCACTTCGAACCACAATAGTTTTTTTTCTCTTTTCTCACCGTTTAGATTAGACTCTCCCTAAACTTCCATAAATATTTCAAGATCAAAATTATCTAAATCGGTCTAGCCAATTCTCAGCTATTGAGTGATAACGAAATAGGATTATTTTTTTATATAAGTAGGTAAGTACTTAGCTAATATAGATTAGATATTCCCAATTCCGCATTGAAATGTCCTACCTCCTACCTACTCCTACCATTATTAAGTTTTACGTTTTACCTACTTGGTTTAACCGGTTGATCGAAGGTTTTACCGGATCATTTTGGTGGCATTTTACCAAGTAGCTCCATCTAGCGGAGGAAATAACTCTCGAAACAACACTACAGCAAAAACCAACTTATCCCTCGGCTTCGTTTGCATGGTATTATACCTAAGTGATATTCTTAGAAGGTACTTGTAGGTACATGGTATAAATTGTTAAATAGTAGGTGCTTAAGTACTATCACAGATAAAAGAATACTAGTACTATTAATTTATAGCTAATTAGACGTACCTACAGCTACGTAGGTTTTAAGGTTTAGGTTTTAATTTGGGATAAGTACCTACCTAAATGGATTTTTCGTCGCAGAAAACCCTGGTGAAAGAAAGCATCGAAAATATATCAGTTAAATATCAATGTAATAAGCAGCTGATAGGCTTGCTACCTATCACATTTTTATCTGATTTAATTTATTTATTGCCATACGTTTGTCTACGAATCGTAGCATAAATAAGCTACGCTGGTCTAAGGGGTCTACGCAGCGTAGGTTTTACGTAGGAGTGTCTACGAAGCGTGGTCTTACGTAGAGTCTTTACAAAGTGTAGGTAGATCTTGATTCTTGACGTAGGTACCTGCGTGGCGTGGGATCAAGGTGCTACGCGAGTAGGTAGGTTGTTAGGTAGGTTTAAGAAGACATTATTTTGACATTGCCGAAATGGTGATGGAAATCATCTTGAAGAAATCACCCAGTGTTACAAACTTTCAGATTTTTTATATTGTAGCCTTGCAGTAAAAATTCTCACTGACAGAAATGGTTTCAATGCCTTTGTGGGTAAAGTAGGACTTCGGTAGATGATGGAAGCGTGATGTTAGTTTAAGCTTGAACTAAGTACTTATTATTTATTCTGTAGTTTAGGGCATTATTGAAATACATAATAAAACTATTTTATTCTTATTAGTGGGTTTGCAGTGGATTTTTCGTAGAGTGTACCTAAATGAAGTACTTAGGTAAGGCGGCGCTGATGTGTGTGAGTGATGTAAATAATGAGTCTACAACTCGCACCTTGAAATAGGTACATAATTATGTCCAGTTATAAGTGCATTTAGTGCAGCTGTAATAAGTGCATTTAGTGCAGCTGTACCAAAGCTGTACTAGGTTTAAAGGTGGTTGTATGCGTCAAACTAACGCCACCGCCTATTTTATTTTAGTAAGTATTAAGTAGGTACGTTGAACAAAGGAATTTAAAACAACTGAATGTTCAGTTTGTGAAACCTATCTTAAGCATTTTTTAAAACCTCTGTAATAGTTTTATTTTGTATAGCTTAGTAAGAGTAGCGAAAACAGAGTTTGGTGACCACTAAGTGCAACTTCGCTACTCCTCCTAAACTATACAAAATAAACAAACTACAGTTAGCTAAAGTTGAGTAGCTAACTGTTATTTAAGAAAGATAATTTACTGTCCAAGTACCACTACCAAGCTTTGAGAAAAACATAATTTTCGCAATTCAATAAGTAATGCTAATAAAAAGAGTAAGTGATGGTCGGTCTTATTTAAGAAAGTTCCATTGTAAAATATATTTTGAGATGACAACGGCTTAGCAGCTCGCTTCTTCCCCACTGCTCAACTAGCAGCCATTTGAGCTCTGGAAAGTCTCTCCAAGTCGATTATGAATAACATAATGTATAAAATAGGAATTGTAATCGCGACTATGGGTCAACGATGGGTCAACCAGGTGTCGGAATATCTGCAGATGCCGGTGAATGCAGCCCTCCAACAGGCAACAGAACGAAATTCCTTGAAGAGAATACTGGCTAATCTGGCTATGCTACGTCGGCAGAGTCACGATCCTTAGCAATGAGGGACCGATTGAGGAGGTGGAGGAGGAGGATCGCTACCATGAAATAGCTTTTTTTTCTACTCTATGTTTTTCTGCTCTCTAAACGTTATCGTGCCTATAGAAGAATGAATTATTGGTATTTTGGTCACGTGTAACCAGAGTATTAGGTAACTTATCCACGATTGATAAAATTCCGTAGGTAGGCTGGATGCCATAACTTCACGTAATCTAAGTCGGTAAGCACCCTCAACTCAGACAGCGAAGGTTTTATAATCCACCCTACAACCTACTCTTGCCTAGAGTAGGTAACTATGACCTAGCATTAGCTGAAGTATGAACTTCAGCTAAAAGATATAAACATACCTAAGTACTTAAAAAGATACAGAAACAATATTATCATTTACGTTATTGCATTCACTGTTTTGCAAGATCTATGTTTTGCTAGTCTCTCTTAAACCTTGCAAATCTTGTCCAGATTTGTCAATTTCTAGGTTTCATTTTTAGAAAATGTCATTTTATCCGTGTTTTCAGGCATTGGAAACCAAGCAGGGCTCGTTTATCCAGGTACCTACTATGTATTTAACAATATTACTCTCTTTAGTTACTCGCATGTTGACTGTGGCTTTACTTGAGTATTCTTACTTAGAGTCACGCAAATTGTAAAGTTACATAATCACAATTAGTTCGAAAAATAGACTTGCTTCGTTAACTTCAACAATGTAACATAGAATATAATTTTAATAATAGTCATTGTTTCTTAGCTTATTTAAAAAACATAAAGCCGTTTTTTTTTCATAATTACCTCTGTAACCTTACAATATCATAAACTTAACTATTCATATTAATACCTACTAAGTAATATTGGCTCTGCTTATAATACGCTAGCCTTCTTCACGGCTTTTTTTAATTTGGCAGATACCTACTCCAATTAAAATAGAGGCAATAAGCACAAGTTGTTTAAAATACCTACTAAGACAACATTTTAAAGTATAAGTGCTTTTAAAACAAACGACAGAGTAATGCCTCCTTAGTGACTGCTGCTTGTTGTGAATTAGGATTATATAATATGCTCGTGGTTTAGCTTATTTAGACGTTCTTGATTAGATCGTTGAATAAAGCGATGTACCTAGATGTTATCCATAATTATTATTTAAGTATATACTTTTATTACTAGGTAGGTACCTACCCACAACCACATATTGATTTGTATGACTAGAAACCTGCGAAGCGTCCTCAGAAGTCAGAAGACAAACATAAAAAACATTCATAATTTGGATGACCTAGAGACGTTAATGTCTCATTCAATGAAATGAAATAAATGATCACGACTGTATCCCCTGGGATACAGTCGTATTAAAAAGATCTGAAAGAAATGTCTACCATTTCTTTCAGATCTTTTTAGGCAATTTTAAGATCCTTTTGAAGATGCCTAAGGGGGTAGTCAGAGGTATGTCCAAATACATATTTGATACATGCCCACATCTAGCAGAAGTTAACTTTCCATACGTGACAGGTTGCAAGCCCATCGACGCTATTAGAGAGCTTACTGGTTTCCTCACGATGTTTTCCTTCACCGTTTAAAGCTCGTGTGTGCATAATTATAAATTTTTCGACACGAAAAGTCCATTGATGCACGGCCGGATTCGAACGCACGACCTTCGGATCGAAAGTCGAAGTTCTTTACCACTTAGCCAACACGGCTTTTTAAATTTTCTCAAGTAAAAAACTAGTTGAGCCATGACGATGGATTTCAAGCGGCCTAAATACTCCGTCAAAATTTTAAGCTATAAGAACATAGGTACTCATTCATATTCACCATGGTCCGACTTGTACCTATGTAACTAGGTATGAGTATTATCTTAGTTATTTTCCAACAAATAAAAGTCCGAGGCAGATCATGCAATTATGGAAATATACGTTGACGTGTCGTAATTACATAGATAAAATAGATACATATTTTGAATTTTTTGCTTAGGCCCTGTAATGGCCAAAGGAATTACAGCTTCTCAGAGATTGTGATGTGGAAATAATGACCAATGGTGGTTGGTACGGTGACCACACTTTACGAAACTTTAAAGCTCTTGTTAATATTAAAATTAGATAGTTACTAATTAGTATCGTAGAGTTGTTTAACCGTGGCGAAGCTCGCTAAGACGTGCTATCGTTATATATACAAGTAACTTTCTGAGAGGTTACAAGTACAACTTAGAGGGGTGACCGCAAGTGGCAATAACAGCTGAGAGGTGGTTTGATTAAGTTGAATCTTGGTTAAAATACCATGTCTAAGGCTTGTATTCTGAGTCTGCACTCATATTTGAATCTTCGCTTAGTATACATTTCTTGACAGTTCTCTATGGAAACTGAATGAATCACCACTTGAGACACGATTCACGCTTGAGTGTGGACTATGAATACAGGCCTATTTTTAACATAGTATATTGTAAAAATAGACACAGGACTAAATATTCTATAAAATGATCCTTGAAAAGGGATAAAATATAATGTCAATGTTTTTATTTGTCTGAGTTTGTATTGGAACTTCTCAAAGGACGGAGCGATTGTTTTTTATTTTTTAAATAAAACAGACTTCAGTTTATTACTTTATTGGTTTCAGGTCACGGTTCAATTGGACATAGGAGATCAAAGGATCACCTTATTGTCCACCTAAATTGATGTTGATTCAACTAGTCATTCTTGAGGTTCTTGGGTCAAAAGTACAATTGGTTGTTTAATGAAAACCAGTTAAGTGTAAGTCATGAAAGCGCTCGAAGGGTTTCGTACAAAACAATATTATTTATTTATTTGAAAAAAAACTAAATAAAAACCCTGTTTTGTTGTTCTTTTACAATTGCCTGTTTTAACGGCCATTTAACTGCAAACATTTAAAGTAAGACAGGCATTAGTGGCGATTCTGAGTGTCGCAAAAGCTAAACTAAGCTAACTAAAATTATTGCCATCCTTTTTATTTCCATCGCTATGAAAGGGACGGCAACAATTTTAGTTAGCTTAGTTTAGCTTTTGCGACACTCAGAATTGCCACTACTTTATGGCTATGTTTAAAAACAACATAGATCTCTCTCTATAAATTCATACATCTATTTTCTAAAAATTTTTAGATGTTTTAAAAGTGGCTGGAGAAAACCTTTATAATTAAAAGTAAAAGTTAAATATAGATGTGAATGGAAAATGAAAAATCTTACGAAAAGTTACGACTTCGACGGGATTCGAACCCGCGTGATTCAAGCGATCATCCTTTAGCCGGATTGCCATCGACCACTCGGCCACGAAGCCAATGACGTCGACGACGAAACTATCAGCTGTAGCACAATGTACGCAGATCAAAGTGGAGCAACCAAATAAGTCATTGAAATTAATTAGTCCACAGATTAACTAATAAGTAGGGAGGTTCATACCTAGCGTGACGTGTCCTATAAAATTATCGGCGGAAGATTTTTTACTCGGTACGAAAGTAGGACAGTAAATTTAAATGTGGGTAAAAAGAGGTTAAATGTTCTTAAAAAATATAGGTACTTTAACAGGAAAATAGGAAAAAAATGAACTTTTATTTCTAGGTAGGTATATTTTATGTTGCTTTTTCCGCACGGATTTGTATTCGGATTTTTTATACCAACATTCATTTTATAACATAAATAAAGTTGTTTTATAGGTATTTATTTATTATGAATAATAGACGTGTGAATAATTATATAAAACTTATATTGTTTAAACGTCTTGTTCTATGGTAGGTATGGCGTGGATAACTTTAACCATTTTTGAACTTGAGAAATTATTAGATAATACGCCTATGGCATTTACCTCCAGAAAACAAGAGTCAGAAGAAAGTAGGTGCCCTCTACTATAAAATAAAGAGTCTACACAACACATCCAACATGGACACCCTACAATGACTAACGCTAATCTCAGTTAAGTACAAAGGTTCTTCTCGGTACGCGTGCACCGAGTTCGCACTGAGCCTACCAACTGTTGTGTAACCTGTGACTGCCAGTACAAAGGAAGTTGCATGAGTATTGAGTACATTGCACTAGCACTAGGCATAGAATAATGAATAGATCCTTCAGCTTGCGTGGTAACAGTTCCTGGATTTTATGCTTTTCTACCTGGCACTAAGACATTATTTGGGATGAGTAATAAATAGTATTCATTAATTACCGGAACGTTAACCCTTACTTGAAGCATGTCTGGGTCCTAAAGGATTTAAGCTTCTATTTCGCTACCTAGGTAGTTTTGGAATAATATTATTAGAAATGGATTCCGGTCTTCTTTAGAACACTCAACCCTAGTTGATACCTAACCTAGTTCAGTTCAACTTTAGTCCCAAAAATAACAATGTTTTTTATAAATGAAAAATCAAAACTATCAAAGTTTTTACTAGTTCAATACAAGTAGGTACCTACTTAAGTATTAAAGTTTTTCTTGCGGCTTTGTTTGTTTTTTGTCTCTTATTATTTTATTTTATTTTAACAATTTTAAGAAAACTTACAGCTAGGTATGCATAACTATTGTAAGATATACAATTATGATTCTTCAAAGATTTTCCGGGATTGATCGTACACAATGGAAATCGTTATTCTGTTTGGGCGTGATTTAAACCAATTATTGCAAACTTTCACTATCATAAAACTCAGTAGGAAATAAATAGATAAGTACCTACCTAGGTAGTAGGAAGTAGTAGCAAAAGGTACAAATGACTGTCGTAACTTGGGCAAATGAAAATAACCAGTTCATACAGCCTAGACCTATAATCTAGCCATAACAACTTGATTATATTACCTACATAAACCACTATGGTTGCCGCGGTATCTACTTATCTTCTAAGATTCTTTCTAGCAAATCATTTCTGTTAAGTTTTATAACAAAAACCGATCTATTTATTAGTCAATGTTGTTGGACATGACCACAAAAGGAAGTGGTGCGGTACAACTGTAGGTACTTTTGCACTAAATATCACAACACCCATTGTCAGTTCTGCACATAAAACAGTTTACATTACAAGTACCTACAGAGATGCCATCCTGTTTTCAAGCTTTGAATTAGCCTAGATTGATTTACCTATATTCTAACCAATGTCGGTATTGAGTCAGTAGGGTAGTCCATGAATTTTCATGATTTACAGCCAATCTCAATAACCTATCTATCTTTGGTTTTACTTACTGTCAGTAGCTATTTGATGTTTTTTGTATAGAAGAAATGTCAAATATCTATCCGCAGTAAGCAAAACCAAAGATAGTTATGTTATTGAGACTAGCCGGTCTTAGATTAGAATCGAGGGAGGAGAGAGAGATAAAGTAAATAAATAAAATAAATAAATATCCTTGAGTAATGTACCTAATTAACAATAACTGTAAGATAATCATTATATGCAGTAAGTTCGTATGAGCAAGTGGCCAACACTGACGGAGAAAGAAACAGTGAACAAAAGTTTTAAAAGAAATGAAGATAACTTCAGTCTAAAACCGGTTTGACCTAGAACGATGAAGTTTGATGGCATGTGCACGAAGAAATCTAGATTTAGCGAATCTTGATTATTGGAAAACTGACTGAATTACCTTGAATTTTATTACCTACCTAGTTTGAACGTGCCGTCTAACAAGAAATGGCTCAGAGCTTTATGATTTAGCTATTTGTAACATAAGTAGGTACTTAATTACTAATAATGTCTTACAAGAAGTTGCATTTTATTTACACTCTTACATCTTCTTCACTCAATCTACATCGACCTCTAATCATTTTTTTAGCGTTAACTGTAAACTTAAGGATCGTGTAGAGTTAAAGAGGTATAGGTACACGTACCTATCTATATAATTTAGTTTTAATTTAACGTTCAAAGATCAAGGGTAGAGTTTTTATCGTAGTTCAAGTATATTAGCATCGTAATATAAAAATAAAACACATAGGTATATAAACATCGCGATTACAGACATTCAATTAGTTACTTAGACTATTATTTTATGAGGAAGTAACACCAAGTGTTTTTAAAACCTTTACTTAAATTAACTAAAATAAAATAGAAGTTTGTTTTAGAAATGTGGCCCGACACGCATTGGCCAGTTATCTTTGATCACATTGTGTTTGCTTTTATTTACCAATTATTTCAACTTCCCCATTTAAAAAATCTGCTTTTCTGTTTTTGTGCCCGTGGGAATACCTGGATCAAAAGTAGCCTATTTTTTAATCCAAGGTATAAGCAATCCTGGTACCAAATTTCATTTAAATCCGTCCAGCCGTTTGAGTGTGAAAGAGTTGAGTGTGATTGAGCTATTGATGACAGTAAACGGTCAGAAAACACGATAAACAGAATGTAAAAAAACCAACATAGTAACTTTAAACCAATCTACGTTCGTATTGTATTCAAGTGGGGCCACGACATCACGTGGTAGGTACTACTTCTAAGACTTCTTCATGTTTACGAATAAAACTCCATTCTGTTAGGAAGCGGTTTTGTTTGATACTAGTGCCATTATTTTGAAATGCAAGCGATGCTCTTGACTTGTTGGTTATTATGGCACAAGTTACAAAAATTAAGTGTGAGTGGTAAAGGTCCAATTAGGTTCCTAATTGAAACATTAACATGCAAATTTTCAGTGTTCATAAATTAGTAGGAGTTAAAATAATACTGAGACTACCTACCTACTGAAAGTACATTTGAACATTGTAATCCACGATAATATAGTCTTTTTTATTTAATTTTCTTTTCAGTTTGTATCTGATAGTCTTGTTTTCAGGTTATCGTCCAATTATCTTGAAGACTCTCGACTGAAAAACGATGATTCGTGTCAATTTTCATGTTTCAACTCAGTAGCGGCCATAGGGGGTAGCGGAAAAGGAAATCATCCTTGATATATGCATATCATGAGCATGCTGTGGCCAAAACTATATTCGTACGTATATTTGAATACCGTTGTCTCGATAGTGTAGACTGCCAGTAGTTCAGCTTATATCGGTCAATGCTTTGCTCTAATTTTTCACCGACATAAGCTGAACCACAAGAGTGCCCACTGCAATTACTGTAAGCACCACTCTAGGCATGTGCGCAGCGCAATTCAATTGACTTTATTAGTGTCGGCGCGTCCGGTCCCCACTTATATATCACGCAAAAATATGATACTGTAATGCACCTTTTACTACTACTGCGGCCCGCAGTTTCATGGATTATATAGTATTCAAACATTTAATTTAGAATTTTGTTAAAAATTCAAACTTTTGAGTGCGTTCCATTTGCGCTTTTTCGTACTTATATAAAATGTTCTAAACCATGACAGTTTAAAAAGTTAATCTATCATTTATATACTCGTAATATTATGTCTAAATTATTGCAAAAGTTTAAATTATAGCTCTACCATTGAAAATTTTGTCAAGTAAAAAGGTACAGGTAGTTATAGAGTAGGTAGAGTATCAGTTGTAATGTACCTAACCTATCAGTTGCATTGCAACACTTGCATCATACCTGCGTGTACGCATTTCGATTGACATCATTGCCGATGTTGTATTTAATTGTTAAATTAACTCAATTGGAACGCAATTGGCGGGTGCAATTGAACTCGAAAGAACTCATCATTGCTCAGTTGCCAAGTGTTTTGTGATAGCTGTCTGCAACGGTTATGCTTTTAGTTTTGCTAAAGAGAGAGGAGCGCGGCGGTGGGTCCGCGCCTTTATTCCGTAGAATACAATGTATTATCGCATGTTATGCAGCACGGGCAAGAGGCGCACTTTAGCTGCGTGGGTTCACTTTTTTTGACAACGACAACGTGTTGGGTTGCAGTGGACACAATCACGTACTTACATATTATTCTTGCAAAGACTTACATGCGTAGCCTCTCCGTGCGCAGCGGTCGGACCGCGCCTTTTGAAAGTTAGATTTGAGAACTATTTATGATGTTAAAATAACAAAGTTTCTTTTGGAAGTTTTCGTAAACTGCTTACCTAGTCCTAGCTAGTAGGTACCTACCTAATTACCTAATTATAATTAGTCTACATCCAAATTTTACTTTGTCTCTTAGGTATTATATTTTCCATTGCCAGAGCGAGATTGCGCGATTATTTATTTATTTATGTGTTGCATAGCATACGCTCAGCGTGACGGTAGAGTCATGTTATCCATGTTAACCCAAATTATAATTTTAGGTATGTTTTTTTTTATAAAAATCGGCAATAAAAACCATGCTCCAATTTCTTGACGAGGCTTACCCTGGTTTAACTTAGTTTCGTGTTCTGACCGCCGCGACCTGCTTTTCTGATCTTGTTACTTATTATACCTTGCGATAGGTTTTATACTCACCTATACAAAATCGTATGCTTTTCTGAATGCATTGTCTGTGAGATTTGTTATGCGCTTATCAATTTTACGAAAACGAGGATGTAATTGATGCCTCTGTCAATCAGAAGTCGTCTATTTCATTATTAAATGAAAAATCATACTAGGCTCTATCAATCGGCTAACAATTAGTGTCCACTAATCCTTGTAGCTATTAAATTAATACAATGAATCTGAATAGATTTGACCGCGTAAAACTACGCACTCTAAAGCATTCAAGAGTAAACGGAGGCAAGTCAACACAATTTTTTTGTCTCAAACCTAGGTAATATATTTTGCAAATATGCTACACACGTTGTACTGTACATGTCACTTGGCTAACAACACAGCTCTGATAAGACGATTGCAACAAATTGGTCCCAGTAATTTAAGTGTTATTATGTTTTCTTCCTTTATTTTAAATTTCAGAGGTTTATTGGCTCCTCGGCTGCAGAGTTCGATGGCATTGTTGTTACGATGTTGAAAATCGCATTGAAATAATTACTACGCAATCGTGTCGTCACTTCTAAGGTTGAAGAGGGAGGTGCAACGACCGATGTCTACTGTAAACCGCAAACCGTTTCGTGGGGCTTTGGTGCCTTTCTCTGTACAAACAGATTTTTATCTTATACTGGCCATAATATTTAACTTGCTATTTGTTATGACGTTGTTTGCAAGAACGAGTTAAAGGTGAATGAACGAAGGGATGCTTCTGAAAGTGCCTCTAACGATACATGTTTCATGTTCATTCATACTTTAAGTTACATAGAATTAAATTAATATAAAAAGCATACCTATACCTTTTTCCCAGAGGTAGGACAAATACTACGAGTATATTATACACAATAGCTAAATATAATCCTATTATTGAGAGGAACTACAATTAAATTGCTACCTAGGCAGTCAGTTTATAATTAGTTATTATTTAAAATACGAACCGCCCTACTTATAGGTTCCATATTATTTGTTCCAAATTCGACTGTTGAAATAAAAATGATAACCTACTTAATTATTTTATCTGTAGCTACATTTGTTTATTTGCAGAATGTGATCAAATAGACTTATCTCGAAGTTGAGGACAATGCGAAGTTTGTCCAAACATCTCGTACACAAAAACAAAACTGTTTACGGGAGTTTTTGAAAAACACTTCGAGGTAATTTGGTATGTTTAAGACAATAGACTATTATTTTATTGTTATAAATGACCACAAAACATTGATGAGATGATAAAAAAACGAATTAAACAGTTTTAGAATAACTTGATAATAATAACGTTATTTATCTGGTACTTAGAGCTTCACAAAAAAAACCCGTTAAGTAGGTATGTTATGTCGTCATCACCTAAAATAACAGCATTATCTAAACAATTACTTAGGTACTATAAAAAGCGTGAAATAGTCTTATTAATGTAAAATATTTAAGATTTTTAAAAACAGAAGTAAAAATGTAGTTTTACATGCACGGCATTCTCCACCAAGAATTTGTGAATGACTAAAAACATATAAGTACCTCTCTTTGTGGGTTTCTTTTTTTAAATCCTACTTCCTGTCCTGTATGTACCTAAGTAATATTTTAGATCTGAAAGTGACTCATTCGCGCCATTACCGATGGACCACTTGAATTAAACTAGGAATAGATGTAGAATTGGACCTGACACCAATCAATATCATGGTTTACTAATCGTTATAATAGCTATGCCAATTTACATAAAGGCTTTTTAAAAAAAAAATTTGATTGTGATGTCACGAAAGATGGGCAGAGGCTAGTATATAATATAATATAATAACCAATCAATTGAACATTTTGGGCCTCTTCAAAATCTTTGGATCATAAACAATTACGGCAAGTACCTAGGTATAGTAATTTCAATTAACTCTTCTTTCCATTGTTTCAAAACATTTTCTTCTGAATTTGTCACCGTGACTCACAGTGGTGAGTAAAACCTGCCTATATTTCAATGCAAATTTATAAGTGTAAAACGAAAACGTACTTACCTATTTGATAATGAGGCGTGAGGTTGTTAACAAATCTAAAGATTGATAGGTACTACATTTGAAACGATTTTTAATAGATAAACAGGGTTAATTTTGAAAATTCCACACTTATAAAATGAAAAGGGCTAAAAATGCTAACATTTTGATTGGTAGGTACACAATACAATAGTAAGTAATATTACGTGAGTAATTTCCCGTGTGCTATTATAATGTCTAATACAACTCACGATAGTTTTGAAAGTGAAATAGGTACCTACCTACAATAGTAGTACATAATTATGGGACACCTTTACATGTAAAAATAATTTTGTTGGTATCTCAGTTGCCTTTTCACACCTTAACCTGTGAACCGATTACGATACAATTTGACATAGATATAAATAGCTAACCAGGAAATGACATAGGCTACTTTTCATCATCATTATCACAGAAACAGGCAATATAATCTAGTATGCAAGACTTTTCAAAGTCCTACCGAAATAAATGTCTTTGGACATTCCACATCATGATCTATGGCAACAAGATGACTGCAGTAAATAGAATTTTTTTTTCGTATAAATTTATGATAAATAATCGGCGTGGTAACCGGCACGGTGGAAGGCAAAAGACCAAGAGGACGAAGCCCTAAACGATGGGTCAACCAGGTGTCGGAATATCTGCAGATGCCGGTGAATGCAACAGGCCTCCAACAGGCAACCGACCGAAATTCCTGGAAAAGAATACTGACTATGCTACGTCGCGTCGGCAGAGTCACGATCCTCAGCAATGAGGGACCGATAGAGGAGGAGGATAATAAATAATAATAATAAATAGTTTTTTCTTACTTTTTTTAATCATTATAAACAGCACGTGGATATCGCCGAGAGGATATAACTTCCTCACACTTTACAAACAAGATAGTAGGCATACCAACTCAAGCCAATAAAGTGAGGCTTAGGTACGCCAACTACGAGTATAGGTATGTTATTTCCGGCACTACAGAGTAGGTTTACTGCATTTTTATTCTAACCTTGTTATACAAATGGATAAAGGTACTTAACTACTTTTAAAAATAGTTTAATCTATTGATCTCTCCATTGTCATGTAATAAGAAAAATATTATCCAAAGACTTGCTAAATTGATAGATAAATATGAACGAAATTAAAATAAGTTTGACAATGTGGCAACTTTGCAATCAATTGGCAAAGTTCCATGCTATTTACCTACATTGTAGAAATTATGGAATAATAATTTATAATGAAGTGTAGGTAAATGCTATAAGTACTTAGGGGAAAGGTGTACGAGTTGATCCCCTTAAGGGAGAATGCTTCGCATTTGAAGAGCAATCAAGTTATTTCAGATGTTTAAGCTTATGTAGTTAGAAAATTTAACTATCTAACTTTCCTCATACTCAAAATGTTTAATTTGATTTGTTTTGATACCTAGATTTCACTTTTTTTTAAACCCTACCAAAGGATCAACTTGTACACCCCGGTGTCCAAGATGATCCTTGGGGTATGGACAAGATGATCCGGGGATCGTCTCGACCCTTTTTCAACGAAAATTATAGGTTATGTTATAATTAAATTGAAAATAAACTCTGGAGGTCTTTATTTAAATCATTTAAGTATAAAAATAGTTTTAACAAGGCTATGAGATCACACAATCTAAATTAACAAAAATTAAAGGATAATTTTCAAAGTTTACTAGGGTAAATCACACTATTTTTTACCTTTTGATTAAACTTTGGTCTTAAACATCAGGCACTTTAAAAATCTCATTTTTCTTAGACATCAGTCATAATTATTAATTATGAGATGAATTAACAAGTTACACAATTAACACTGTTCCATAAATCCACCGGATCAACTAGTACACCCACCGACGGATCATCTCACCCCGATCACAACTTTTTAGTCTTTGTAATATAACATAACCTCTAATGCGTCTACTGTTGTGGTGCCATGCAAAAACCGTAATTAAGCATTATACAAAGCTACAAACACAACAATCTTTACAATTGATTTTATACAACAAAAATACCATAGTCTCAAAGTCAACCTTACCTTAGATCAGAGGCAAACGATTTTTATTTTTTACGTTTCACGCGCACTCGTCACTCACACCGCCATTACGATTTGACTGTTTCGAAGGGGGGTTGGGGGCTACAATCTACCAAAGAAAATAACTAGATAGCGTTCATAGTTTCGCCACAACGGCCAGGGATCGACATACCTCGTAGGATCAACTCGTACACCTTTCCCCTAATGTAATTAAATTACTTAGGTATGTAAAAAAAGATGGGCTCGCTATAAATTAGCAATTCTATTTTAACTGTTTCTGGGTTTTCTATATTATATACCTACTTATTTTAAAGTACTTAGGTAATATTTGGAAATATTTTTAAAAACCCTGTGTGTGAGCGCATATTTTGAGCAACATTCGAAAACATATTCTAAGTATATGTTTTTGACAAAACAAACATTATTTTGACAGCTTTTGAATTGAAAATCGATTGAATCATTGAAAATAAAATGAAATAATGTTTAGAGTGATTTCGTACTAATAACCTTGTAAATAACTACATTTCCTAGGAATTATCTCAGCACAACGTTGAATATCATTCATGATTACAAACCGATATATTACCTAGATACATTATAATGATTCACATAATGAAGAGTGACACATTTAAAGAACTCGATTTACCTTAATTTATGCTTTGAGATATAGGAAGTCGGATACTTGGACTGTGATTTTTACCTTTACCTTATAAGAAACTCAATTAGCAAATATCAATGTGTAATTAATTTATATTAGATCTAAGGCTATCAATTTACAAATTGTATAGGTACAGATAAGAAAACAGTAGGTACCTATGTCTGTTTATCAAGAAGTGTCTGTTTATCTGTCATCATAGTTTATGCATAGTAAAGAGCAATGACATTTCAATTGTCTTAAATATGTTTTATATGTCTATACCCAAAGAATTTTCAACGGAGATTACTTATTTAGATAAAGTGATATTTTATTGCTTCTTATTCTTCTAAATGCAAATAAGAGTTGCTCAACTTTCAGTGTGACAGTCATCGATTGTAACCCAGGCTGTTATTTAACATTTTTTCAATCAAATACATATTGACTGACATGATAATTATAACACCCAGACTCGAGACAAATATTTGCAGATCATGCAAACATTTGTCCCGCGGCGGGAATCGAACCCGCAACCTCTGCGTCTCAGGCGGGTTTTCACCCACTGCGCCACAGAGGTCGTCTGGTCTCTACTTTTCCTTACTAGACTATAGTGAAACATGCTTAGTTTATCAAAGTACCTAGGCAGCAAAAGTGTTGAAAGTCATACCTACTTGTTAGGAAATAGGAAAACGGACAATGGAAAAATCTAAGCAAATAACAGCAAATCCTAAACGAATACAACAACAATGTCGTTCAAAGTCCTATCTGCTTCCGTTAGGCAATGAGAAGATAAGTGGTGATTTGTTCATTATATTTTATTTACAAATTTAATTAAATAAAAGTCTTCTCAATAATTATTTTCATTCAATTTTATTTATAAAAACTCAAGTTCCAATTTATAAGAATTATGTAGGTACCTACTTAGGCCTTTATCTACTATTTTAGTAGATGATTTATACAGTGTCAATTAATGAACACAAAAAATTCAAGCGCGCAGTTTTGCAATCTCGTTCGAAAGAGAATGAGAGTTTCTGGCTTTCTGCCCACGAAGTTAAATATTTTAAAAGGCTCCAATTCGAGATTTCTTCAACTAATCAAAATATATTTATGTTCAATTCGTGCACCCACTAAAAAATGTATGAAGATAATACCTATATTATGAAAAAATAAACACACATCAAACGTGAAATAGTGTAAAAAAATTCGTTCGTGGGGAAAGTAAGGCGACGATATCTACAAATACAGAACAAATAGGAAAATATCTAAGATAGTTTATGAATGCCTCAAGATTTGGAAGACTGCTCTATATGGGACTCTACCTACATACGGGCTCTATACTCGACTATATTAGGGTCAGTCATTTTGCTTAGTCTTTTTCGTTAAATAAAAGCGTAAATGATAATTATGTTATAGGAACCTGGAAATAGAAAATTAAAAAATATTACGATTAATCTGGAAATAGAAAAATCACAGAGTAATAGTGTGTAAATTATCTTGTTTTATCAGTCATGTTATTCATTTCATTACACTATTGTTGAATGATAAAATTAATGATTCTTTTTCAGTTTGATAGGTACTTTGATCACTGAATATTAATGAAGCAAATGATTATAGATACAATAAGCTTTGAGTTTTATAACAAATAAGTATATTTTTGGTACTTAGATGTTTCTTTCTACATACCTACGCTGAACTTCGAGCATAGACTGAATGTCTGGTTCGGTACAGACCAAAGTGAATATTGATTTATTTCGGCCTCTAATGTAAGACTATTTTAAGTTCACGTAGGCGGAACCCTCAATGGGACCGACAATAGGAGACAATATTTTTAACTCTCTGTCGCAGTTGCACTGAACTGAACTATCCCGAAATAGGGCAGTTTCCAAAGTAGAAGCCACATCCGCAGTCTGTGGGAAAGAGACCTCATTGCGACAGACAGAGACGGATACAATGACCGAAATCGATGTAAGAACAGTACAGCTATAAACTTTCCGTCTCAGTCGCCGCCAGTTCGCGTGCACTGAAAACGTACCAAGACCCTTTCAAGTACGCGATGCACGCAACGAACTCTGATGTAACACATCTTTCCAATAAAAATAGCACCATTACGGTCAACCACGCCAAAAGTTACGGTCAGTCATACACGTTAAACTATTCTACTAAAGATAAAGACGAGTTTAATAAACTAAGACAGTGTTAAAGTGAAAGCTGATAAGATAATCGAATACAATATCGGTAGTGGAACAATGAGAATGATTGATTTGATGAAAATAATTATGTCACAATGGTGTAGCTATAGGATCGATTGGTAACGTCGGGTTCACAAACATTAAACAGCTGTAGCTTCGGGCATCGTCGCCTTTGTTCGGCACAACGCGAGTAGTACTGGCACGTTCGCGTTGTGATGAATCAGTGTGCGATGCGACTTCGAATTCACAGTCAGTGGTCCAAGAACGGCTAGTGAAGGCACACACAGTCACGAGCTGCACACAGTAAAAAATATTAAACCCATTGTTTTGCGTATTTTCTATGTGAATTAATGTGTGTGACAGGCGTGCATGTGTGCTAGTGAATAACGTGTTGTTAATGTTGACATCTGTTACCGTGGATTTGCCCTGTCAAATTGATAAACAGGTAAGAAACTTTTTTTATTTGTTTAAAAAACATTTGGTAGAGTCGTGTATTTTTAGTAAGAAGGTACATTTATGGTATATACATACACAGGCGTTTATGAAACAAAGAACGGGTTTATGGTAATAATAATTTATTTACTTATATTTAGAAAAAGTTTTATATTTTTACTTACGAAACAGTCACACTAGTCGCAATACATATATTAAGTAGTGCCGGCAGTTAAATAAACGAAGTAGATTTTAAAGTAACGATTGCAACATGCAATCTTTGTCAGGCAAAAGCCTAACGATTGGTATGAATTTAATAATGTACTTAGGTAGGTAGGTACATAAGAAAGTAAAGTAAGGTGGGTAAAATAAAATAAATTAGTTCAATAAATATACCTAATACTATGATTGTTATAAAAAAATAACATAATATGTAATGTACCTAGATATACTAGCTATTCTGAAGTGTTGTTAGCAATTATTTTAACTAAGGTAACGAACACCTACTACGATTTTAGTTGTCAAAATAAAAGCATTCTCGGTAAGAACTCACGTGAGTACCTAATTATTTTAAAATAAATTATACGGTTAAAATTAATACAATAATTAAAATTAATTACCCTAAGTACCTACCTACCTATTTTATCCATATTTAAAGTAACATTTTATTAAAAGTTATGTTGTGTTTAAACCAAAAAGGTCCTACTGATTAATACCTATGCTACAGGCCAGCACATCTTGAACTGGGCCATTCCCGGTCCAAGGCAAGGTAGGGCGGGCGCCGTGCATTATGGGCAGTGAATGCGTTAAATCTGACCGCTCCCGATTAATACAATAGGTAGGTATATCAATTGGTTTAGAGATAAATAATGAGTCTACGAGTAGGTACTTACATGATGTTAAAGTTCTTATCTGGCGAGATGAGTGTACAACAATTCATCTAACATTAAGTAGGTCGGTACTTTATAGGTATATAAAGAGACGCTTACCAAATCGAAAACAAAGTAATTTCGCTTAATTATAGAGGTTTTCTTGCTAAACATAATTGAAAAAAAAAATACATTGTTTTAATACAAGTAGGTATTACTTTTATGTCTCTAGTCTCTACCAATGTTTTAAATTTTATTGATCATGTGTAAAAAAATATTTATTACTTATCTACTAAATATTTTTAGGTAAAGTAGTAAACTACCTTGTTTATCAAATACCTTCACTTCACTTCACTTCTTATATTTGGCTTTCGCACGGCTTGTGCCACGCATTTAGCCACTACCATGTGTTTAAATTTTTAGTCAGTTTAGTCAAGGTCAAGTCAAAGTCATAGTCAGCGTCAGTAAAGATGTGGGTTCTTTACTGCAGCTTTTTACATGGACTTCTTGAGAGAACTCGAAATGCAATGATATACAGTTTTGTTTCATTTGCCTACATTTATGTACGTTCACGAACACTTAACAGTTAATAATCCACCATTATTACATATTAACATTCGCCAAAACACAAATTTCGGAAAATAAAACAAAAGAGACAACATGCCATCTTGAATTCCCGTCATTATCAAATACCAACCGATGTTTTTGTTTATCTCTACAATAAATAAAAAATGTCGGTTTGTTTCATACTTTTATGTCATTTACTTTTTATTCTACCGCTCCCGGGATACAGTCGTAATCATATTTTTTTTTTTTATGTCATAACATTAGCAGCCTTTACACAGGGACTCAATCGCGCGTTTCAGGAGCGTACAGGGTTGCGCACAGGAAAGTCTACACACGCAACGCAATCCAATGTCACATCTTTACGCGCTAGCTCTTTCGCGCACGATTGCTTTAATCGCGCGCAATAGTGTCCGTGTAAATCGGGCTATCTTAAAAATCGGAGACATAGGTACCACCTACTTACATTTATCGTTAAAATTTAATTTAAAAGTTTTTTTTTACCCCTGTCTCATGGTAGGTATATCATACATAGAACAACCAATATAGTCGGTATTTTTTCCGCTGTTAACATTGTGAAGGGCATTTCTGAAGGTCTAAACAGATAATTACAGAAGTTTTTCCGTCATACTTATTACCTAGTAGGTACCTAGGTAGGTACTTACATTTGAACAATAAATAAGTTATGTTTAATCACGGTTTATAGGTATTATTATAAGCCTGGTTGGCCGAATGGGGTAGTCGCTTGATTTTCCATCCTAAAGGTAGGGACTTCAAATCCTGGGCGTGAATCAATGAATTATTGCTTAGCACGATTTATGTGCCCATTAAATATGCGCCAACAGCGAAATACGACTTTTAATTTTATTTTATATAAAAGAAGTAGGCATAAACACTGAAATGGCGATGAGCCTAATGAGAAGAAAAGAGGCAGAGGGAAACTCAACAACAAGATGAGTGATGAAAGCTACTTGTAGGCGACTTCGGAATGAAGGCAAAACTAGGACGTTGGTCGGACGATAATATCATACCGATGAAGTCGGAGACCACTGGATAACAAATGTGCAAGAGACTAAAAATAACGTAAAAATATTATTAAGTAAATGAAATAAAATTACTCTACTAAGTAAGAATAACTTACTTACTGAAGTAATTCTTACTTAGTCGAGTAAAATTACTTCACTTCAATCAAACGCAATAACTGTCAAATCAAACACAAACTGGTCGAAGAATTCTAATTTTAATAAATTCTGACAAAGTAATTTCTTAACTACTTATATAATAAAAATCGTCACTTGAGTATATACCTTTACTAAAGTAATCACTTTCACTTGTTTATAAATACGAGTTTAAGCTTCTACCTAACAGATAGTAATTATGCTGATAAAATACAAGTTTCTTAAAGGGAAGAAGAAAGTCAATTTAATAGGCCACGACGGGCTTGTACCAGGTCAGGTAGTCGCAAAAAGTGGCCACGTGACATGACTTTATATTTTGACACGCTATAAATTCTCAAAGGATAAATTATCTGAATATCTCAGATTGTGTCAATGTGCCTAAGGATAAAGTCGTATGGTATGTTCACATCTTTAGCCATACAAGGAGCAAGGCTAAACTATTGATTAGACAAATACGCATTCCGTAAAGGAGGCATTGGGGACAAACACAGCAAGGTCAAAGCAAAATTCAATTTCAGAAACTCGAAATACTTTCTTACCAAGAAAATAGAATGGACTGTAACTACGTGCTTTTACGAATAAGAAGGATGAGATTAGGTTCTTTTAACCTAATTAAATTGGTAATTAAAAAACGCTTATCGTCATCGAATGCCAAATTTTTATTTTTAGGTAAGTAAGTAGTTTAACGAAAGCGACTGTAGAAAAGTAATATGGCTAGGGAGGCAGCGTACACGAAGTCATGGTGCGATTATTAGATACATATTGGTATAATATTATGTAATCGTCTTATATTCGATTCCTATATCCAACGTACGGATGACCGTCGATCAATCTCTATAGAAACGTTGTTTATACAACACAAAATGCATGACACTTTTTGACAGATAACAACGTTGCTATGACGATCGATCTACGGTCATCCGTACGTTGGATATAGGAACCGGGGGCATTAGGACATCTGTCTGTAACTAAATTGGAGCTTATTGATTGTTGCATCAATATGTCAAATCAATTGATGCTTGATGGTATGATCAGAATCAATTCCACTCAATACTATTTCTACTCGCATACCTAAAGTTGTCTTAGCCGCATTTTTTCTATATTGACACCTTTTTGAGTAATACTTTTATTAGCACTGTTTTTGCGCAGTTTAGTAATGTGTTCGTGACTCTGACTAGCCCTTTCGTTACCACATTTTCAGAAAACAAATTGATATTTACCACGCATTAAAAAAGCTGTGGTAAGCCTGCTAATATGTATTTTTATGACGTTTTCCAAAGGAAATAAAAACTATTAAGGATATCAACGTTTTAGGAACTGCAATAAATTTTATTTATTTCTTAAATCTGATTTAAGCTACTTCCTCAAGTATCTAGATCTTGAGGTACTAATTCTAGTAAAACCGGTTCGTCGTAATTGTAGGTATATCCTTGCATGGGTAATAATTACAAGAAGATGATTTGCATCTTTACAATGAAATAATAAATAGGTACTTGGCTACACACAAATCATCAAAATAAATTGCGCCATAGTCAGGGATTGCCTGCTACCTAATAGTAATAATTTTAGTAAGTATTGTAAGTATTTAATTACTGTTTTCCTAAGAAAGATATAAAGTTACAAAACTTTATTTTTTTCTTACAAGAAGCCTGTTAGCCACATTTCACCTTTTTATTAACAAACATTCACACTTACCTACACTATTAGTGTGATTATAGAGTTGAATGAGCTTCACTTCATTATTTTTTGTAACTAGGAATATTAAGTAAATTTATTCGTAACCTTGAACTTTAGTTTCAAAGTGCCTGATTATTTAAGGAGACAGTTGTAGTAGGTATTTGAGATCCTCTGAATATGTCTGGGTTTAAAGTTGTGTTAGAATTTCAAATTTTATCTTTAGTTCTAAAGTTTTATATCTTTGATACCTTCTAGATTCTTACTAAATAATATGAAGTGTTTTTTCCCGTACCAATTTAGAGGTAAATATTTTCTTTTTGACACTGTAGGTAATAAAATCTTGTGTTGGTATGTTCTATAGGGAGTCTACAGTCATGCCCTTGACGACGCAATAGCTAATATTGAATCTTTGACAATATATAATATTTCGTCAAGTCTCCTAAGACGGTAAAGCTTGATCTTCAGATGAGCTAGATTCTATAGATTTCCTGTTTCTGATATACAATTTTAATAATCTTCAGAAATGCTTTTTAGCTCACTATTCAGAGTAGAGGTTACCTATTTATTTGGCGAAATGTAAAAATTACGGAAAATATGGAACATTTTTTTTCATTCATTTTGTATTCTCTAAAGAGAAATTGCGCTAGAGGTTTTTAATGACCACTTATATGAGTTTACTTACTTCGACTGGAAACCTTAATGTCTATTTCGAATTGTCCATACAATAATAAGGAATTCTGTACAGTCTGTTGCCATAACAGCAGAAGTAGGGTTGTTACGTAAGGCTATAGCTTTAACTAAGTACAATAGGTTTTTTATATAAACTTAGAATGCATTGTTCCGTAAAAGTAAAGCATATTGTCAACATTTAAAATGCTACTCAATATCTTTATCTGCACATTTATTTTAGATGAAGAAATATGACATTCATTATCTAAATGCTTACAGGATTACGGCCTAAAAACTCCGTCACCAGAGTTGCCCACTTGCTCATACGAACGAACGAACAGGATGTAGTCGGTTTTTATTTGCATGAAAAAATATTTTTTTCGCCACTTTTAATCAGTGCTATTATACCCAAATGGTTAGGTCAATAAATAAGTAGGTACTTTTTTAGCTACCTACCTATGTATATCGTTAGTTTGTGGTTTAATTGGTCGGTACCTATTGTAAACGATGCGACCTAGTATAAATGCCAGCCACGCAATGAACTAGGTTATCAATCAATTATGTTTCATTTTGTATGAAACCACCACAGTTCATAGTAATAGAATACGGTATATTATTCCGTATAAAGAAGTGTATTGAGGGTATCGATATGATTGTCTAATAAATAATACCTATACGTTCAATAATGAAACATTGGCACTGATTTTGTTGTTACATAATTATTATTGCTAAATCCGAAAGCTCTTTCGTTCATGTTAAAGTTCAAAACAAAATGACAGCCTGAGTGACATCACTTTTACTATATTTTAGTAAAATTGAAGTGTGAGTAGAATTAGGTAAGACCTTTTTGTTTCTGGCTAAAACTACCAACAAAGATGAAAAACAAGGTAGCATGCCACGGAATAAACTTATTAAGAATAAATCAGTGGATGTACCTACTCAGTTTCAGATGTTCTAGACTCAGAACATCTGAAAATACTCTCTCAATGTCTTGTCTCTAAAATCTAGAAACAAGACATTTGAGAGAGTAGCAAACAGATAAACAACAAGCAAAGCAGGTGAGGATGATGATATAAATACTGTTCATACACACGACAAGAAATTTAAATTGCAAAAGTAAAAAGGGGAAGCCATCGTGATAAGATAGTACTATCATAGACTATCTCGTCATTAGGTATTCGTGATATTCCCTCCAGACTTGAGTGCACGGAGGGCTAACTTATTTATAAGTCTGGAACAGCCTTGATATCTTTTTAATCAATCTATATTTTCCATAGCGTTGTATGGCTAACACCATTGAGAGAATGTATTGAGTTTTCGTCGTGGTATTTTACGATAACTACTTGGACTTCCAAGAAATGAAAAAAAAAAGAAATCCTATGATCACGACTGTATCCCAGGGAGCGGTAAACTTTTCTTTCAGATCTTATTAGGAAGATTTGAAGATGCCTAAGGGGGTAGTCAGAGGTATGTCTATGTCCAAATATATATTTGGTACATGCCCACATCTTGCATAAGTTAACTTTCCATGCGTGACAGGTTGCAAGCCCATCGACGCTATTAGAGAGCTAACTTCCAAGAATTAAGAGGCCGTAGGTAGCAAATATGTGGTTTGAATCGTATTAGATCTCAAAATCCGTGAAAGATACCACCTTATAATGTTTGGAGAAATTAAACTTTGAACTTTTATCTTGCGTTGTGGTTTTTTAGAAACACGATTGGTAAAAGTTTTCTCGATCATATATTTTTTTGAAAAATACATGTTTTTCACACAGTTTGCTATTTATCTCAGGAACAGAACGCTATTTTTGTTGGTTTTATGTTTTGACAAATAGCCTAGAAGTATTCATTTAGTTCTGGTTTTTTAATTTTTTGATTACTTGTTTAATTAACTTGTAATTAAATAAAAACTGTTTTTTCGCTATAAATTATGTTGCGTGTCTATCGTTCTGCGCTTCTCACTCACGAGTAAAAACATTATTCGCTCTCCCGCTCATTCCTCGGCGTTATGGCACACACTGAAGTCATTATCTACTCTGTAGCAATTCCGCTTAGAGAGCTCTTTCTAAGCGTCTTCAAATACGATTGAAACGCAAATCGGAACATAGAAAAAATAATCCACGCAGCAGAATCAACAATCATTTAATTAAAGTATTACAATATTTATACTTATTGAAAACTATACTTCGCACCTTTAGAATAGAAGTGACTTAATCCAAAAAAACTAAATTTTGGGAATCGACAAAAGAGTGAAATAATGTGTGACCCTATCCTCTTATTTTTTTAATTGCTGCTAAATAGCTCAAAAATCTTTAAAAAACTAAGTCGATTTAGTGAACATAAACATTTAGCAATTAGTTGGTGTAATAAATAATTAGAAACAACATGTTTTTCTATATTAAAAAAAATTTTGATTCTAAAGAGTCACTATTTAACCTAATTTGATTTTAAAATTTTGGTTTTGCAAAATAAAATAATGCCTCAATTCTGATTGGGTAAAGATAACAAAATTTTTATTAATATTAAAATGACATAAACACAATTGAGTCACAATAATGTCCGGTAGTATCGAAGTTAAAACAGTACCAAAGATAAATCGGTCAGTTTAATACTAAAAAAACATTCAGTGAACTTACCGAAAAATTTATAAGAAAGATGGCTTAATTAAAATTCGGTCACTGTCTTATTATTTGTACAACGTTCTTTTTCTTCTATTCGCACAGTAAAACAGCACAATCCTGTAAGTGGCATTTCTGTCCCGACGCAGAAGGTTGTTTTGTTTGAATATGTAAGAGACCGAAATATATTTTTGACCTGTTCCTGCCCAAAAGTGGCGCTTTTAAAACTACAGAACTGTAGAGAATGTTGTGTAGGGTCATTTTCTACCCCAAACTCATTTTTCAAGTTTTTTGAATTAGGTCACTTCTATTCTAAAGGTGCGACTTACTCAAAAAAAAAACAAGAATCAACTCAAAAAGTGGTTCAACGAGTAAAATATGATTAAATCAGGTGCACTGCAAGCGAAAGGAATGATACCATCCAACTAGACATAACCCAACGCAAAACTACCTATATCAAAAGCTTCATATTCCATTTAAATTATACGATCACGCTTCTCCTACGCACGATCATTTGTCTAAAATATTCAAATGCACCGGTAAATTTAGTACCAACCAGCATTGCACAAGGGCCAGGTCGTTGACCCCTGGTCAAGGGTGAAACGGCCCTTGCGAACGACCCGTAATAATGTCATAGCAATTCAATTTCCTATTAAATGTACCTACCTACCTACTTAAGTTATGGTAGGTATATACACAACAATGATTTTTGAATGTTTATGAGGAGTTAGATACTCGTCTATCACCTTGTATTTACGAAAAATCCATTGATATAATATGGCGGAGACTTGAAACCACAAGCCCTGAGAAAAGTCAATGTTGGGGTTGTCTTTCTATATCGGCCGAATGTCGCTCAAAAACTTCGACACCATATTTAGTCACTATTTGATAATAATAGACTTACTTTGATTATGGACCATTTTGACACGTCACGTCTCATCCGTTCTTCGACCACATTCCGTCTTCGAATATCGTTTGATTCTCGTCATTGCTCATTACATACAATGTTGTTATCTAGGAACTAGGTATAATATCTTATCAAAAAAGCACGTGTTTTAGTGAAGTTATGTTACTTTGTGCCGTGGGGAATAAAGCTCCTTGACTCGGAGGTAGGTAGCACTTGCTTCATAAATAAGTTACCTATTCTAAATTTTGTCGGGATAATTGCAAAAATGCACATAGGTATTAGGTAAAGCAATAAAATTTTTATAATAAATCCATAGATTAATATTTGTAAAACTTTTAAACAATAACTCTACTTACTTAATTTCCGTTTGTAGCGAAACATTATTAAAATTCACAAAATCAGAGCTTTTGAGATAGAGCGAAATCTTGGACAGAATAAAATAAAATTGGCTTCTTGTTAACATTTCTATAAATGTATGTATTATTTTGTATGTATGTACTTATGTACATTAGTATTTTAGGTAATATGTTTCATGTAGAAGTAGGTACCTACATAGTTCTGTTGGCCGCTATTTAAAGTAATATTTTGAGTTGAAATCTTATTATCTTATTTATTTAGAGCGTTCGTGCAGAGCAGACGTGCATTAAAATTATTTTAAAAATATTTAAAACCGACTACATACAATAATATTACTAAAGTGTTGCGAGTTAAGTGCTATTATCGATCAAGCGGTAATCTACTGTTGTGACGCTATTCTTTTAAGCATTTCACAAAATCTACGAGGTGACAACTCTTCACCCCCTCGAGGAAAAAAGACGCACTCTGATTTTTCATCTCATTTGCACTTATTAAATTACCGTGGCATCAAATCGACAACAAACTCAACACGGATATACAAAATGAGTGTAACAAGATCGCCTACTGGAAGTGGCCTCGGCGATATTGGCCGTAGTGATTCTCAACCAAACCTCACAAGCAGTAACGTATTGACAACATCCGATCCCAACAGAATGACGTTACGGAATAAACGCAAACAAACGGATGATAATCACAATATAACTAGGGAAGACTTTTTGGAGATGCAAAAACAAATGTCACAAATGATGGCGATGATGTCTTTACTAAGTACCTACGAATCAAAAAGACTCAATGGACAACTTGTTAAGAGATATAACCCAAATCAAAGAAAATATTGAAGATATCAAATCTATAACTGATAACCTCATCTCAGAACAAAAGGTTATGAAACAAGAAATAAAAAACTTAGCAAGCAAGAACACATCTACTGAGCAAAAACTTGGAACAGTCGTATCAGACATTAAATCACTAAAAGCAACCTGCTCCTCGTCTACGCCCTTGGAAATACAAGAAGAAATTATGGCAGAACTTAATGATCGTGAGCTACGCAGCCTAAATATAATTATTATTGGACTACCTGAACCTGAATCGCTACAGAAATTGGAAGATAGGATGATCGCTGATAGAAATGAGGTACTAAAACTCACAAAAACTATTGAACCTGAGTGCCCTGAACCTGTGAAAGTTTTCCGTCTAGGGAAGCCCAGCCCTGAAAAAACACGACCCCTTAAGGTATGCTTCAACTCACATGATATCGTGAAATCTATACTACGAAAAAGAGTTAACCTAAAAAAAGATGGTATTAAAATATATTCTGACCAGACACCCAAACAACAAGAACACTTGAGGATTCTTAAAGAAGAACTAAAACATCGTACAGAAAGTGGTGAAAAGAGTCTTACTATTAAGTATATTAAAGGTGTACCTAGAATCATAAAACATGATTCCAAAAATATTATAATGAAGCACCAAAAGTAATTTAAAATAATAATAATTAAAAAAAAAAAAAAAAAAAAATTAAGTACTTATAATAATTAAAAATATAAATGATAGGTATACTTAAATAAAATTATGTGAACTTCTATTTCTGTAAGTATGTATACTTAGTGTATACATTACTAAAAATTAAACATAATATTACAATAACATACTTACCTAATGTATTATAAAATTTTTTAACACTAATAATCACATTAACAAAATATAGTAATAACAAAAAGAAAAATACAATTATAAATTTTTATCAAATTTGGCCGTTGTCGCTTCCAGTTGTGCCTATTCCGTGTAAACAGCTTGACCAAGCCATTGTTACGAAGTTCGACCGAGCAATATTTCAATCTACCTGCATTTTGTTATTTTTCACCAGTTGACTTACTTTGTGTGTTAAATAATACTGCTATCTCAACTAAGACAACAAATTTATAAATAGGTACTTAGGTACTTAATCGTTATTTTCTACGTATTTGATATGATGCATTGTGTTGAGTTCAATAATGTAGCTAAATAAGTATTTGTCTTTTTACAAGTCAAAACATAGGCACGACCCACCCGCTCAGAACAAAATTTATGTTGTGTATATTAATTAAGTTTCTCATTTAAGTGAATTTGTAAATTCTTTTGAGAAATAAATAAATCTTAAACCTAAAAAATTTAGCAACTGGACCCATTTTAAAGTTATTATTTAAATTAATCAATTATTAGGTATCTTTCTCGATTTAAGTACAATAATAATGACAAATTTATTATTCGTAGGTATAAAGAGACATAGTTATTTCAAATTCAGGAAACACGTAAGTACCTGATACTTTTAATCAAGTAAAATCTCTAACCTAACCGAACCCCACTCCCCAGAGATAACGGAAAAATAATTTCTTACACATAGATACTCGCAAAGATAGCTTGTTATTGGTTAAAACTATCATTTGTTGCCTTGTTTATTGACTTGATCGTGATTTTCCGACAAAAACAAATTCCTTGTTTCCAGCTCCGGAAAATGCTGTTTATTTCGCAAATATAGGTACTTACCTACTCACATTGTATATTTGCTCTAGTGTTTACCAATATTTTAACGACCATTTAAAACGATTCCAAGATTGTCGTGGACCCGTTGGGAATTAAAGTAGATTATAGACTTTTTTTAAACAATGAAGTCGTGGACTTCTGGGAATAAGCCGATTGATCAAGTAGTTCTAATTTTATTTTGTTCAGTTTTGTTGATATTGTAGAAGTTCAGTTTCCGTAAATAAATATTTTAACCCATTGTTCAATGCTCTGAAAATCAACATTTTTTTCTTCTGTTATTTGTAATGAAACATTTGACTTTCTCTACTTTTAAGTGGCTGCTGAATCTCCTGACATCTTGATTGACAAGAAGATATTTAGTTTTTATAGTCACGAAACGATTAAAACAATCGTTTCGTCATAAAAACGAAATATGAACATTGAGAATGCTAGAGTTTGAACCTCAAAAGTACCCTTTACCCTATTTATTATAATTTTTTTTACAATAGTGAATCATCTTCTGGTTAACCACTGGTTTTGTGTTGATGGAGAATGGGGGTATTGATAGAGGAGTATAAATTACTCACCCACTTGACAATGACCGTTCATTAACCTAACTAATACCTTATAAATGTGTTGTAATGATGTATCTTTATCATCTTGATAAATAAAAAGCCAAGTGCGAGTCCGACACACGCGTATTGAAGGTTCTTCTTTGTGAATCGAAGGTTCTCTATAGATAAATTAGGCTGATTATCTCGAATCTCGAAGATCATTTGGAGAAATCTATTCTAAAATTATATTGATTTAAAAATATTCTACTTGACTGATACTCTGCTTGAAAAAAACTTGCAATGTACATAAGTATATTTAACACAATTATCTAGCCGTCCACCTCGACTACGTACAACAATTATATTACTGATACAATTACCTATCACTAATTTATTAATCATTACAAAAAATAATTATCGAGTTGCCAGCCGGTAAACTCTCAATCGCTTAAGGTGGCCCTTCCCGGTGCGTCTATCATCGACGCGGGCATAGCTGAAAAGCTTGTTGTTTCATCCAGCGCAATGCTAGAAAAAGAAGCAAAGCGAAAAAAGAGAGATATCGCCTCAGCGCTCGGCATTCAGTAGGTATTTTCGCCGCTCACTCGCTCACTCGAAAAATAGTGTGCGGAAATTTCATAAAAAGTGTTCCAGGAAATACGTGTTTTTCAGTAAGCATTACAAGTTTGTAATATAAATATTAGTCATTTAGAATCTCCATAAGATTTGCAAGGTTTCTATGACAATATTTTCTTTACTTTTACAATTTAAGAGTACATTATGAACGGCCAAAGTTGAGGTAAAATTTATGCTAAAAGCAGGTTTTTGGAAGCTTATACTGAATTTGTTTCTCAAAATTTTGATTTTTAGTTTGTATAGAAACCTAGATATAGTGCACAAGATACCTATTAGTCCAAAAGTTTAAAAGAAAGATCTGTTACAACGGCATAATCACGTACGAGCGTTTGTATGAAAAGTGAGCCGGGTTGACCGCTCTTAACTAAAGCATTTTTGATGTATTACAGAAGATACATTTTTGAAGGAAATTGTCTGCGTAATTCTGAATTAGCAATTACCTCGGTAAGTGTAAGTTGGGCCAGACGATTAGACTTGATAAGGGACGTGCACGCATAAGCAGTCTAGTGTTTGGTGTCGTGGTCTTAGGACATAATTTTGCTATGTTGAATTTAAGTGCTACTTGGCTTCAACAGGTAAGGATTTATGCAATTTTTCTATCATTAACATAATATCGAAATTACTTGCTGAATTATCCCACATTAGTTTGTTTTTTTATGTACCTACTTACCTAATATAAAAAAACCTAATAAAATTGTATAAGTAATAGGTAGGTATAAGGGTAGGGATAGGAAGAAGAAGTATAAAATACAAATTTTAGTGATTCCTGTTTTGGTTTCTGATAAGAATTTTTTAAATAATATAAATAAAAAAAAATGACACTGAATTTCTCCCAGGTCGAGGTATTTGAGACAAAAATGAGAAGAAAACGGAGTTAAAAAGACTTGTACTTATCAAAATACTTATACCACACATAGTTTATATAAATGTGTGTATATTTACAGTGTACCTACCTACAAACTAAAAATGAAACGAGCTTTCTGTTTGTTTTGCATTGAAATATTAAAAAGCTTACCACCTATCCACATACTCGTTGTCCTACAACCTTTGTTAAAAATAGTTTGGCCTCGGCGTTTTCACAGCTATGGTCACTACGTATGTCACTGTGAGACCACTGTAGGTACCTATTCACTCTGATTGATGTATCATCATCATCATCCACAGCCTGACTTCACGCACAACTGGGTATAGGCTCCCTTTGCCATACACCACCATAATGCGCTAGGACGATCCATCGTTTGCCCGCGACTTTATTGGTGTCATCTGCCCATCTTGTTGGCGGACGACCAACTGAGCCCAGTAGGGTTACCGGCGGTTTTTGTGTAGTAGGTATAGTAATCTATCCTCACTCACGTGTCAAGTATTCTTAAGGAATTTTTAGTTCATGAATGCAAGTTACCCGGGGAGTACGAGGACAGTATCCAATACTACGGTAAACTGGCGTTAACCCCCTTTGTCTGCAGAACATGCAAACATTTGTCCCGTGGCGGGGATCGAACCCGCAACTTCCGCATCTCAGACTAAAACTAATTCGGTCTTATTACAAAAAACGACTTGAAACTAGGTTTAAACCAGAACTATGTAGTCTAGGGTTTAAAGTTAGACCGAGGTCTAAACCGTTTCTTATTACAAAACGACGAGTAACGAAGGTTTTCTTAAACCTGAGATCAACCTAGGTTTAAATAATATGCACAGATTAAACGAAAACTTATGTAAAACCATTCGTTCATTTCGGTTCGCTGGCCACGTCTGAAGCTATTTTATGTCAAAAATGACAGTTTCTCTGTCAGTGTCAGCTTAAAATAGCTATGCGCGCGAAGTTTGAAAGTACCATTTTCATCATCATCATATCAGCCCCGTTGCACCCACTGCTGGGTATAGGCCTCCTCTTTATTACGCCACTCAGTCCGATCCTGTGCGATTCTCTCCCACGCTTTCCCGGCAACGTTCACGATGTCATCGGACCATCGGGCTGGTGGTCTGCCCCTTGGTTGTAAGGGGGCCCAATATCTCGCCCCCAAGCCAACCTAACCTGCACGTGATGCACCCTGCTAGATAACAAACTAGGCTCTGGTGACTCACCAAGACGCACTGGCCAGCGTGGTGTTTTACGGCTAAAACCCCTTTTTTATGATAGACCATTTTACCCGGGGCGAAAAGAAGTGAAGTGAAGCCCGGGGGTTTTCCCCGTAGCTTCAACTAAAACCTTTGCTCTACCAAGATTCAAGAAGAAAAGAAAAGAAAAGAAAAGAACCACCATCAGCATTTATTTTTTTTACTCTAATGTGAGTAAGTACAGTCAATAGCGCCAATGACTGTTAGAAAATTCGCTATTGTGCGGAACTTCCCCATGGTCTCCTCTTGTTGGTTCAAAGTTGCAGGCATTTTTATCCATCTGTGAGACATTCGCGCAAGTATTTCTTCAACTTTTTTGCAAGTTTTGCTGACTACCGGTTGTGACACTCCATGTAAATCACCAGTATCGTCTTGAATCTACCAATAAAACAAGGAAGTATCAGTAAATTTGTTATTTTACCTACCTAAGTGCCTACCTTCTTCAATAGAATAATAAGACATAACTTCTACGTACTTCGTGGCGTGCCCAGTTGCGTAGCGCGCAAACTACTTGCAATTTCGGGCTTAGGGGGCATCCTCGAGGATCCTGCGACAAGTTCTACCGCAACAGGTCCACGATTATTTCGCCAAAGCGTTTTGTAAATCTATACTTATAACAGAAATCTTCGTCACTCATATCAAAGGGATTGATTCTATGACGATGAGTATGGGGTCGTCGTTGTATGGGCGTCTCCAGCATTTCCAAATCTTCCAAATCAATGAGGTCAATCCTGTCCAAATCCATTTTTATTTAAAAATCACAACACTCACTTTACATTACAATAAACAACAAAACAAATTTGACATTTTGAGGTTAGTACCAAAGATAAACTAGGGGTCTCGGAGGTTTATCTCTAAACCACAGACGAACCATGGTTTAGTGCTAAAACTTTGTTTTGGAATAACGTTTTTGTTAGACCATGGTCTATACCGAGGTTTAAACCTAGACTATCTTTAGACCTTGTTTTGGAATAAGGTAGATTAAGTTTTATATTATTTCTTCATCTACAGGGTGTTACCAGACCACTACCGAAAACTTTAGGGGGTGAAAGTACCCATCAATATGAACAACTTTTTCTAAGAAACCAACACTGTGAACGCGAAAAAAAAAACAGCTGTTTCATACACTTTAGCCAAGTAGGTATTGAACTTATGTATGGAACAGCTGTTTTTTTTTTTCGCGTTCACAGTGTTGGTTTCTTAGAAAAAGTTGTTCATATTGATGGGTACTTTCATCCCCTAAAGTTTTCGGTAGTGGTCTGGTAACTCCCTGTATATCCCATTTCAGTTTTGGATGTAGGTATGTATGTAATTAAAAACATTTAGAACAATAAGGATTTTTATTGAATTTAACGTTAATAGCCTACATAATAGGTAATTATGTTTTGTAAATTAAAATTTCGTAATAAACCAATTTAACAATTACGTATTTTGTCTCGCGACAAAGGAACGCCAACAATATTGTGTCTAAATCTCTGTGAGTGTGGATGAGCGTTTTTAAAGTCCTTGGCCCTTTTTTACAAGTCAATACTTCCCTTATCATTATATTTTCACTATCATCGAAAGTTATCTTTGTAGGTAACAATTTCTACAGATTTATCAGATATTTACTGTTTTGCTAAAAAACTAAGACTAAATAGTAGGCCTAGGCCCTAGGCCTACTATTTAGTCTTTGTTTTTTCATTCGTTTTACCCTAGGCCCTAGGGTAAAACGAATGATAACAAAATAAGAAATCAAAAAGAAGAATAAACCTACTTATATTTCGTTTTCTGAGTGCTAAGTCAGTTTAATTTATGCTTATTCAGAAACCTTTATGACCAGTGACGTCACGAGCTTTGATGCAAGTGTATTACGCTACGCTACTTACCGTTATAAAAAATAGTAAACGCGATCAAGACTAAGTTATAGTAGTGCTACCCAGAGGACTGCAGTGTTGTGTTGAACAAGTGATAATAGGATTGTATACACCTATTGGTATTTATTAGATATCTTGAAAAAACTTTAGCCAAATCTGATTCCAACATATTTATACCCACTTTTTTACAAAATAAAAAATAAAATTATAAAAATTAAAAATTTACACGGAAACTATAAATTACGGCTTTCTCTTGACTTCATATAGTGCCATAGACAGTGTGCCTAACTGTAGCCTAGGTGTCAAGTGCGTTTCATCTCCCTGCGCTAAGATATCGATCTTATTTTTCACGCCTAAAGGGACACTGCCATCTATCGGCGAGTAGTTGCAGTTGGCCTGGTTATTGAACTTTGAGGTCAGAACGTACTTCATACATACACATACATACATACATATTTATCTAAAATTTAAAAATGGTAAACTGCGCTGCTTGTGGTCAGCACCTAAGAGGTGGCGCTGTGTGTCCGTGCTGCAAGAGCACGAGCCATTTTGAATGTGTTCGCCTCCCGGCGGGCTCCAAGGTCTCCGATTCCTGGCGCTGTGGAGCCTGTCAGGCGAGGGCACCCAAGGGCCGGGACCCGTCAACTCCTGTCCGCACGGACCGACGAGGCTGCGCCACCGCCCCGGAGGAGCCGATGGCGCTAGATGAGACCGCTGGTAACATCACTGCGGAGTTCTCCGAGGCGGAGCTGCAGCTGCACATGCGCGTGCTGCGAGATGAGTTGATGGCGGAGTTCGCCAGCATGCACAGCGCGATAGCCTCGGACATGGACTCCTTTAAAACGGAGTTTAGATCAATGTTCACGGAGCTGCGTGAGTTCCGCTCTGAGATGGCTGAGCTGCGGACCTCGGTATCGGGCATGGCGCAGCGGATCGATGGCATCGAGCGCAGGCTGGAGACGGTCGAGCGGCGCTGTGAGGAGCCGTCGTCCGAGGTCACGGTGCTGGAGCGTCGCGTCGCTGAGCTCAAGGAGGAGCTGAACGAGCGCGACCAGGACGCGCTCCTGGCCGACCTCGACATCGGCAACCTGCCGGAGCAGCGCGGGGAGAGCGTGCTGCACGCCGTCACGGTGCTGGCCGCCAAACTGGGCGTCCCGCTGGAGGAGCGCGACGTTGTGTTCGCGGAGCGGGTCGGCGCGCCGCCGCGTAGCTCGGAGCCCGAGGGCGGAGCGCCGCGCGCCCGCCGCGTGGTCGTGCGCCTCGCGCGGCGCGACCTCCGGGACCGCCTGCTGCAGGGCGCGCGTGTGCGCCGCACGCTGACCGCCGCGGACGCTGGTCGGGATGCCGCCGCCGCCTCACGAATCTTCGTGAACGAGCGGCTGACGCGGGCCAACCGCCAGCTATTTCACCGCGTGCGGGAGGAGTGCCGCCTGGCACAGTGGCGCTTCGCTTGGACCAAGCGAGGCCGGGTGTACGCCAGGCAGGCCGAGGGCAAGCCTGCCTACCCCCTTCGCTCTGAGGCCGACGTGGTCAGGGTTTTTGGGCCTGCTCGCGTCTGAATTTCCGTGTCATCTGCCTTCCTAAAAGCAATAAGACTATATGTATTTTCTCTGTTTTTATTTTTTCTATATTGATGTTAGCAATTTTTCTATTACTTACTTACTTGTTATCACTTTGTGTTGTAAACCATTCGACATGGGTTTGCCTGTCTGTGCCTGTGGTACCTTTTAAAAAAATACAAAGTTTTACTATATATTATACATTTATTATATCATCCTCCTCTATCTACAACTTAAATAGTTTATTAGCATATAACATTACATCTTATTATTACTATTATTATCTACATCCAGATTTATTTATACCAAGTATTTATTACTGTTTTATTTTTACAATATATATGCATATTTTTAGCTGTAATAACTTTTATTATCAGAATATCTTGAATTTTTTAAATTATTATAAAAACACACTATATGTGCACAATATAACTAAAATGACCACTCTTAGGAAAATCACACTTAAGAAGCATAACTTCCTCTGAAACATTTGAAGGTTGGTCTCTTCAATGCAGGGTCTCTGAACACTGGGCAGGATGAATTTGCTGCAGCAGTGGAAGAACTCAACCCCGATATACTTGCCATTAATGAAACATGGATAGGACATGGTCAAGACTTCAAAGCACCAATACTAAAAGACTACAGATTCATGAATCAACCCAGGCCTTCCTGTATTAAAAGGGGTCGTGGAGGAGGGGTGGGCTTCTATATACGGAGGAGTATTAAAGCTAGAATCTGCATTTGTCCTGTAGTACCCGCAGTGGAGCAGTTGTGGATACGTGTCACTGTGATGGGCAAAACAGTGATAATTGGTACCGGCTACAGAGCCCCTAAGCAAGATACTCCCTCCTTTTTGAATGCCATCACTGACTCAATAACATCCTTCTCCCACTTTGATCACTTGATCCTTGTGGGAGATTTCAATATTGATCTGCTTAAAACTAGTACGAAACTTACACTGCTGCAGCAATTTTTGCACTGTCTTAATTTGGAGCAAGTCATAGATACACCAACACATCTAAATATTTTTAATGAATTGACATTAATTGATATTGTCTGCACAGATACTAAGGTGCGCAGTCTGAGTGTAAAACATACACCTGACTTGGGTAGGCATGCTATGTTGGTTGTAGAATTTCATATAAAAAGGGAAAAACCAGTGCCACGCCTTGTCAAGTTTAGACCCCTAAAAAACATAGATCTGGAACAATTCAACTTAGACCTGAACTCTATTGAATCCTTTCCTTCCTTCGATTGTGTGAATGAACTAGTGTTAGCTTTTACATCTACATTGCACTATCTTTATGACCTACATGCACCTATACAAATTAAAAAATTCAATGGCCCCCCACACCCCTGGATTACTTGCACTGTAAAAACGATGATGCGGATAAGGGATAGCTATCACAATGAGTACAAAATGCAAAAAACAGACTCCTTAAAAACATGCTACAAAAGTATGAAGACTGTTGTGATCGCTGCAATAGAAAGTGAAAAGTGTGCCTTCTTTACACAAAGTATAAATAATAATATTGGTAATCCTAAATCTCTGTGGAAGAATCTAAAACATAATTTAATACCCAATAAAAAGAAATCAGCTGAACTACCCCCTCAATTTAATGACCCTAATATTATTAACTCCCATTTCCTGAATGTTCCAGGTGGAGACCAGGTTGAGATCTCTTACCTCACATACTTTGAGTTCAACAGGTTCCATACCCACTCCTTTTCCCTACAGCCCGTCAGTGACTATACAGTTCTCAAAGTGATTCAAAGCCTCAAGTCTAATGCTATGGGTATAGACGGTATCTCTTTAGACATGTTACTTCTAACTTTACCTGAGTCCCTATCTACTATTACTAGTATTATTAATAGATCCATATCAGAAGGTATTTTTCCGGATCTGTGGAAGGTGGCCGTGGTTAAACCCATCCCCAAAAGCAGTCAACCTTCATCTCTCAGTGACATTAGACCTATTAGCCTACTTCCGTGCTTATCCAAGGTCCTGGAGAGGATTGTCTGTAGGCAGCTGACCAAATTTCTTGAGGACTATGAGATACTTCCCCGAAACCAGTCTGGCTTCCGAAGGGGACATAGTACTGCTACTGCTCTTTTGGATGTGGTGGATAATCTCCTGGCTTCTCAGAATGAGGGTAAATGTAGCTTTCTGGTCCTACTAGACTACTCCAGGGCCTTTGATTCTTTAAATGTGCCTCTCCTATTGTCTAAATTGTCATACTATGGTTTCGACTCTAAAACTGTGAAATGGTTCTCCAGCTACCTTGAAAATAGATCCCAATGTGTTGAGCTTGAATCACCAGATGGCAGCACACATAGATCCTGTCCCCGACCTGTCCCCCGCGGCGTACCGCAGGGCTCCGTCCTCGGTCCAGTCCTTTTTGTGATCTACTGTGCTGACATCATCAAAACGCTTTCTCACTGTCAGTACCACCTCTACGCTGATGACCTTCAACTATCCCTTCCCTTCTTCCCTTCTGACTGTGCTGGTGCTGTAGCAAAAGTAAATCATGACTTAGAACAAATATTGCAATGGTCTAGTTCTAATACTCTAATTCTAAACCCTAAAAAATCTAAGTACATGCTATTTGGTACAAAGAACATGTTGGAAAAGCTTTCCAATGCTGATGTAAACATTACAGTAAATGGTGAATCTGTTGAACGTGTTGCCGTAGCAAAAAATCTAGGGTTAACCATGGACAGTCACCTACATTTTGAGTCTCACATAGCAGACACAGTACGCCAATCTCTTTTCCGCCTGAAAATGCTCTACAAGATCCGTCCATATTTGAGTGAGGAGGTAAGGATCATGCTGTGTGAGTCTCTAGTTCTCTCTCGTCTCAACTACTGTGACACTGTATATGGACCTTGTTTACTCAGTAGATCTATCCAGCTGATTCAACGAGTGCAGAATGCATGTACTAGGTTTTGTTTCCATGTACCTCCCCGATCTCACGTAACCCCTTTCCTTAATTCTTTCAACCTTCTCAAAATGAAGGCCCGGAGAGAGTTGCACCTTGCCACGCTTCTCTTTGGCCTAATTAAGAACAAAACCCCTGCCTATCTATATTCTAAACTCAAATGGGCTAGTGATAAGTATCCCAGACGTGCATGCAATAACCTTATTTTGCTTGCACCAAGACACAAGTCAGTCTCCTTCCGTGGATCTTTTCGGTTCGCTGCCTCCAAGTGCTGGAATGATCTCCCACCGCCAATCCGGAGCCTGAAAACAGTTAGCACCTTTAGAGCCAAGCTCAAGCAGGAACTCCTGCGCATACAAAAAGCACAATAAACCGAACCAAAACTTCCACTTACCCACTGCTCTGCTCCCTCTATTCCTCTCCAAGTCTCAATTCCAAGCTTTCTTACTCTCACCTTCCATGCGTAACATAAATATTTTAAAAAATCTTTCATTTTATGATGACGTGCCAATATTTTGCATGCAGCACGTGTTTTTTCTTTTTTAAATTTCACACTTGCGCACGCCACGCATGAGCTGAGCTTGACATATTCTTGATTGTCACTAACTGTCTTCTGACAAAGACAGTGACAACTAGTAATGAACAAAGTGTTAATTATTTTTGTATTCACTCAAGTGTGTTGTAGCTTACGTAGTATTACATGCTCTTTGGTTTACAAGCATCTGCCTGCTTATTATTCTAAGAGGTTTACGTTTACATACTTACATATCTACATTTATTTGTTTTTATCTTCTTGTTGACTGCATCTACTATCTGATACCAATATTTTAACTATGCAATCTGTGTAGGTACCTACTGTACTTACCTATTAGACCTATATAATTTAAGTATTTATTTTTTTATAATCCCTCTGGCGTAGTAATACTTAAAATATCTATTTACCTATCTTCTATAATTTTTACTTATGTATTGCTATTACCTATACATTGCCTATTCTTTAAAATTGATACTCAGTGATGTCACCCAACCAGGAACAGTCTGAAAACCAGCGTTGCTCTGTACCCAGTGCAGGGCAACATAAAGCTGAGACTGATCCTTTTTGGTGTACACCAGCACAGACGTTCGACGCCCATTATGTACCTACCTATGTATGTTTTTCCTGTGAAATAGGTACCTACCTGCCTACCTACGCAAACAATTAGGTACCTACCTGTGTTAGGTATACCTACTAACTTTATTACCTTCATCTAGACCTAAGTACTGTACCTACCTAAGTAGGTAGGTACCCACTTACCTACCTACCTACCTACCTCTGTTAATTAAAGCTTTGTGTCTTTTTTTGTATGTACTTATGTCTGTGCTTTTGTTGCCAAATAAATGTTATTCTATTCTATTCTATTCTATTTATAGGGATGCGATGAAAGAAATTTACAAAAGGTCTGTACTTAGGTACTTACTTAGATAATAGCCCTAAGGCGATAATTTCAGGTTCCTGTAGCGCTAAGGCACTGTAATACCTAAGCAATAAATACCTCAATTCGGCCTTGGTTCTTGTTATTTTTCTTTTTCTGACAGAATACTGTTAGTGAACACTTGATTTATTATAAAATAAAAAGGTTTCTTCGCATTACTCTGTGAACATCTCCCTAATAATACCCTACCTGTTGCTGCGCTAAATGTTTAAAAATACCGTAGATAATAGTTTTTTTTTAATATGGAAAGTAAAGAGACCACTAAAAATAGGTCTCCTGATTCCATCAGTAAGAAAAAAATGTTATGGTAACGCTTGGAAAGCTCTCTTTATTTTACAGCTAAGATAAGAATTAGCAAAATTTATTTAAATACAGTACACATAATTACACATTGTTAAAAAACATTCATATAAAAACACTATGATAATGTGTACCCATTACAGGCATGCACAGCACTATTTAATATTCATTAATAATAATGAAGGTTCCTCTAGTTAACTTTTTGATCCTATCAAAGGGATGAAAAGGGACAACGAGTAAATAATCCTTGTATGTAGGAGTAAGATAATAACTCCCAAAATTAGAGTTCCAAGCAATATCCTTCAAATTTGTCGCAGAGGGTTGCTTTTGTACTCGTAAATCCATATATTATGTAGGTACTTACCTATTATACCTAGATAGAATAGCGGCCGTGCGCCAATTTTGAAGGAGCCCTTCATATTTGGTAGGTTGTAGAAAAAATCTTTATCTTAAATACAAACATCGTCACTGCTCTTGACAAAGGAGCTGAATTGAGTTTTCTATCAAATTGAGGCGGAAACGAGAACAGGGTCAAGAAGGACTACCAACCTACTTAAATTGTAGGTCTCTTGTTAACGAAACTGCTTATCTCGGTACTTACGTATCTCGAAAAACAGAAGCCCGTAATTGATATAGGAAGGATTCAAGAACTCTGTTTTTTTTTATAGTAGAAGGTACCTAAGTACTTAGTATCATTACATGATATACTGTGCTTTGGAAAACACGTTAATCTGTCGGATTTTAGTCACGATGGAGGACTTCAGGTGCCCTAAATACCTTCTCCGTCACCAGAGTTAGCCACTAGCTCCACACAATGATAGGTTGCAAGCCCATTAAAGCATGGGATACACATCGACAGTGATACTCAACACAAATGTCGATACTAGTGTCGATTGTATTGATTGACATCGTCACTACATGTGCAAGTATGTGTCGCGGCAGGGTACACCCCATGACCCCATTATTCATAATGATTTTTCAATTTAACAAGGCTTTAATTTTTTTTAGGAAAACATCGTGAGGAAACCAGTTAGCTCTCTAATAGCGTCGATGGGCTTGCAACCTGACACGTAGGAAAGTTAACTTCTGCAAGATGTGGGCACGTAGGTACTAAATATGTATTTGGACATACCTGTGACTACCCCCTTAGACATCTTCAAAAAGATCTAAAAAAATGCATTAAGATCTGAAAGAAATGTCTACCGCTCCCTGGGATACAGTCGTGATCATATTTCATTTTAAAATATTTTTTTTCTTGTTAGGTACTTTTATGTCAATGAAAAGAGATAGCAACAGATATAACAGCCGTCTAGCTGACGTAAGCTTCCTAATTCATTTCGAATAACGGGGTTTGTGTCTAGTGTATGGTATCGTAGAAAAATTATGTAGACTTTAACGAATCTCATCGTTTAATTGTCAAGCTAATCGGTTGGTTACAAAGGAAGGTCACGTTACGGTTTCATGAATTTCATAATTGCTTCTAAAACCGTATTGGAATCCACATTGCGTGTGTTATAATAATATTATTTTAAAAATGTTTCAAGCCGTCACGCGATCCCGTAAAATATTTTCTTTTTTTCACACGGTCTAACCACAGAATTTTTTTTGGAAGACACATTGAAAACTGATAATAATATCTCTACGTTATTTGATAAATTTAATAACGTGTAGGAGAGAAATGGTTAGGGTTGGTCAAGTAGTTTTTACAATGATATGTAATACCTAATGTTAAATTTTGGGTATCTTTCTTAGACATAGAACCTAGTTTCTTCTATTTCATTTATACCTACTTATCTCAAAATACAGAGTTCTGAGTACCTATAGGGGAATATTTTTTCGTGTAGAAAAATAACTCTTGAATTCTATTACCTATATAAGTAAGGTATTTTGTTTCATCATGAATTATGAGTATATTCTATGACTTATGATAAGGTTCTTGTAAGCCACATTTCTCATTTGATAAATTTAAATTACGCAAATTACCTACGTCAGTTTTATTAAAGCAGATAATTATCGCATGAGAGCTATCACTTTGTTGGTAAATTAGGGCCTTAATTATGCAGTTTTAACTTAGATAACCTTTGATCTCTTTATTATTTGATTGTTGAAAAAATAAACAAAAACTATCAATATGTTTATGTTTTTCATTAGCAATATTTATCTCTATTCTGTAGTTTATTTCAAATTAAATATTATGTTAGTACTACTCGAAAGTACCTAGATAAAATACTTATGTACCTACCTATACCTACATTTATATAAGTACCTAATTATATTTCATGGAATGGCCTTGATCAAAATAGTAATTTATCGAGGCTTTCATTGTTTTTTCGACAAAATATTAAATTAGCTACTTATAATAGGCGATTATTTTGAAAATGCCCTGCTTAGGAGATTATACTTTTCTGAATATTTTTTTAATTATAAAGATAGAAGCTGTCCCGGCAAACGTCGTTATGCCATTCAAGTATTTACTTACTGTGTGATGCTCGTTTGAAATAAAACGCCAATAAAATCTATGCCAAACTCAACTATTTTAGTTTCTATCGTGTTCAAGGTAGAAGGTCTTTGATGGAGACAAATCAGGTGCATGACTTGAGCTGTCAAATGGCTGGGTTATACAATACCCAAAGAGAATAAAAACACTACGCTAATACCTAACTCGCGTTAAGCATCTATAGTAGTCTGTGCCTACTTCGTTTGACAGGAACGAAACCCAAGAATATTTTGTAGGGGAAAATGTTATCTTTTATTTATTTTTTCCTTTAATTTTCCAATGTTTTTATATACTATATGAAGATACAATAAGAGAATAATTTGTTCTGTATCTACGCCTAAAATTTTACAATTCATTATCATGGTGTCCTTTAACAACTCTGGTTAGTATGTTATTTATTATTATGATTCATCCAATCTGTCTACTGTATCTTAGGAATACAGTCGTGATCATATTTTTTTTTTTTTTGTCTCGTACAGAATTATTATTTCTGCAAATTGTAAACCAAATACCGACAAATGTGGATACAATTTAGATGTGCGTCTGACTACCTCATTAGGCAACTTCAAAGGATATTTGATGCCTGAAGATCTGATAGCATCTCTACAACTCTTAGAGAAAAAAAACTAAACAGGATTACGACTGTTCGTAATCCTATTTAGTTTTTTTTTTCATATGTATAAAACGAAGGTACCTAAGTACCTAGGTACTTACGGAAGTAAACTAAACGCTATAATGTTCAGTCAACTACTGACGGCTTCTCATCCATTTTGCCAAAACAAAGGTCACTAACTCGCTATGAAGTCACTGCTTAGTTTATAAAATAAAATACTTATAAAACGACTAAGATTGCTTTATACGTCGACCATAAACGGGCTTACTTATCTAACAATGACAGATATATCGTCACCGGAAATATCACTTACCGTAAGGGACATTTTGTCGAAAATGAGTTAAATATGCAGTTCGTTCTAAAATTCGACGCTCTATTGACTGGAATACTCAGAATTTTATTTATTATTATTATATAGGTATAGGTACCTACAGCTTTATTAGGTACTTGCCTACTACTTTACATACCACGAGCGATAAAGACGGCTAAAACTGAAACAGAGCCCGGCTTAGGCCGTAAATTTCCAAATAAAACTTTCTGAAACAGCTTGTGCCTCTTACGTAAACTACGAGTAGATATGGGTTAACCTTGACCTAATGTTTCGTTGATATAACGTAGCAAATTTAGATTAACATAACAAAAATATTAAATAGTACCACAGATAAAATAATACTAGATAGTACCAAGCTTCAAATTATATTATCGTTTTTGTAGTCGATGTAAACGAATTTAGTAAATAGCAACTGAGGTTATAAATCAATTTGCTTTTGCATTGGCTATGAAGCCTATCGGTGTGTGTTTATCACTATTATGTTCACCTTATATTAATTCATTCAGCCCTGTTTTTTTTTATGACAACGAGCAGCACAAAGAGACCTAAGATTGGGGCTTCCAAGAATTGCATGATTTACCTAAGTATGTTGTATTGTTTAAATAATGTTAAACTAAAATAAATTATTCAAAACTTTGCAATTTATATTCAAACTACATCATACATTTATACATTTTTATGGGTAGGTAGGTACTTACCTAGGTACTCTGTTTTAGACAAAAGAAAAAATTAAATTAAATTAAATATAAACATAATTTGCAGTACTTAAGTAAGTATATAAAGTAATTTTTATACCCACTATGTTTTGCATGTTAATTAAACCTCAAAAAACTAATTTAAAGTAAAATTAAAGTGCTCTACTTGACTAATGTAAGATATAAAACTCATACATATAGCCCGTTCCTAACTGCTAAAATGATTACCGCGAAACTTGGAATGAATATAAATTGTGGCATGAATAAACTCTTTTTTCATTATAAATGAAAAATCTTACTAAAAGTTAACGGCTCCGGCAGGATTCGAACCTGCGTAGATACAAGCGATCATTTATAATGAAATATCCAATATACCTAAGTGTGGTTTAACACTGTAAGAGTAAAGACGGAATAAGACGTATAAAACTTTAGAAGATCTCTTGAAGCATTTATTCGCGAACGTCACACTTACCCCACCAACAAGCCACCAATAGGGTCATCTAAACAGATATTCTGCTGTCACTCTTATCATTCCAATGAGCCGGTTGTATTCCCTAGCTAGAGCATTAGATTTGCGTCACTGGCAGTTTGTTTTGCCCACACTTTATGCGTGAACTTCGTATCCAAACTAGAAACTACAAATCTCTGTAAGGTAGGTACCTACTTCTACCTCATAATTCTAGTTTGTATGAAGTTTGTCTTTAAATGTTTATGGATCTGTGGTACACACATTAGATTGGTATAGCTCAGTCAGAGGTCAACTTCTAAAACATGACATGAAGTTAATCAAAGTCATTTAAAATTTCAAGTAACTCGACACAAATAAATCTTATTGAAGAATACTCTACCATTAAAACATCTGTTAAGAGTCTTGTCATATTCAATTTAATCAAATTAACAGTTCGAAATCCTTATTTATCTCAGAATGATACTTCGCACTTTTATCTTGGGTTATGTGTTTTAAAACCTGGTAAAGGTTTTCTCATAGATGAATAACACTTGTTTCTTTTTGTTCCAGGGCCACAGACCGCAAGATGCTAGCAGTGCGATGACGACTGGCCTAAAGATGGAGTCTAAAGGCACTCAGATCCACCTGCCGCTGATTGGCCGAGGAAGCCGCGGCGAGCTCAACGACAAAGTCACATTCTCATCCAAGTCTCCACCACTTACGGAGCAGCTCAATAATGGACAACTTTTAGGGTAAGCACGAACAATATATTTATATGAAGCCCTCTGTGGCGCAATGGGTGAAAGCCTGTATGAGCTGACGCAGGGTGCGGGCTCGATCCCCGCGGGTTGCAGGACAAGGGTTTGTTTCTGCAGATATTGTTCGGAATCTGGGCTTGTTGGTGGGGTAATTTATATAGTTTTATATATTTTTATATGATGCAAAAGGCCCAAAGTAGAGCTGATTGGCGGTTATGGAAGGAGGCTTATGCCCAGCAGTGGGTCACAAAAAGCTGAATATGATGATGATGATGATATATTTTTATAGTTAGGAAGAGTAGCGAAGTTGCACTTGGTGGCCACTAAACTCTGTTTTCGCTACTCTGCCTGAATACTCAATTTTGAAAAATATTGCTAAAACTCTAGTCATTTATTTTTCTTTACGTAGGCAAAGGTACCTACATTATCTGACCTATTCATTATATGCCACACCGATCCACGGATTACGATTATCCACAAGCTTTCCCCGTTCTGTTAATTAACAATTAGTAGGGAAAGCTAGTAAGGTGGGTATAAGTACCTAAGCCTCAGTCAAAGTCTATCATTAATGAAATAAACCAGGTTCGTCATAAAAAGTCATAGATGAGCAATGGGTACCTTTTTCCCACGCCGTTTTAAATTGGTCTTTAGAATTTATCTGAATTAAGAACTATTGAATTTGACTTGGTCTTATTGCGATTGTGCGGAAAACATAGACTGATATATTTGTGTATACCGTTGTGTTTAAAATAAACAAAAACACTGTTATCATGTGTCACACAAGCGGTACATCTGCTCTCATTATGTACTTAAATTAAAACATTACAACAGTTAAACAGTTAATCGTATAGGTACCTAAATTTTATCAATATAATTAAGTAAACATAAATCCGTTGGTAGGTAGATTTTCTGATGCAGTATTTTTAAATAACAAAGCACATCTCTAGAAGAATAACAATTTTTAGTCAATTTAAAGCGACCGTGTTCTTTCTCTCGTACGGTGGAACTAACACAAACCTACCTCCCAGTGGAATAAGCGACCTGTTATGTTCATACCAAAATATACTTTACCTACACTGCGGAAAGTTGGGATCATTTTTAATTAAAGTGCTGGTGGTTAGGTACCGCATGCCAACTCGGGTTATATGCCTACAGAATACTATGTTGTATTAGGACAAGAATTGTAGATTTACTCCAGTCATGTCTATACTAAAGATGTCGTTAATTATAAAATATGACAAAATTAAAGAACCTACGTATGCTTTTTACAACTCACGCCTAGGCACTCATGGGTATTGAGTATTATTTTATCTGTGGTATTGATTGAGTAGCGTGCATTCTATTCTAGTTTGCATCGTACGTTTGTGATTCTTAACAGACTCCAAAAATAGGAGAAAGTTCTACCTATGATCCTATATAATATATGGATCTGAGTTCTGATCAGAAATTTGGAATCATTACAATGCAAAAGAAAATATTCGTTTTATTTTTGATTAACTGCGAGCTTCATTTTAGTCTATTGGCAGACCACGGAACTTTGATATTTAGATTAAAGATGGATGAAATAAATCTAGGTTTCAATTCATGTTTGCTGCACAGATTACACAGTATGGTAGTGGCGAAAGAAAAAGAGAGAATATGATTTTATTTGCCAACAAGCTTTGACTTTGAATAAGCTTTGAAATGTGGTCTCAAAATGTAACCTTCTATATACCTACCTACACTAGCAAACACATTTTGGATCTGTGTATGGAGATAATCGCTTTTAGAAGGGAATTTGAATTTAAAAGGGCTCTGTAGTGAATTTCTTGAATTAAGGTAAGGCAGCATAACCACTCGTTCCGAAATTCCATATACCAGTTACATTATGTTTGGACGGATAATGTAGCATATCAAATTACAAAATAGCAACTATATCAATCCTTATCTCATTTTTTTTTCATAATATAAACCTAAGTAAAATAAAGATTTCCTACTTACGTCGAAACCAGTTATAATTCGCACAACTTATTGAAATCACGATACCTACTGGCCCTTATAGCACTTTACGACTGTTTACTACAAGCAAAGAAGCCGAATACTCCTTAGTGAGTCATATTTTATACAGCTCCTTAGGTCTCATAATTTTGATAATGCTTTCGCGTTACCGGTTCCTTTAACCGTTAAGACAGCAGTCATACGTCCCTTACTGCCCTTATCCCACGCTAAGTGGGGTCGGCACAACATGTTTTCTTCTTCCATAGACAGCAGTCATACGTAACACTCATAAAGCCAGATCTGGAACCAATATCAGCAGATCATGTGAACCTTTCCTGTTTCTTGTGTCTCAGCAACTCACTCTTATAAGTTTTTTTCTTTTACAGCGGCTCACAAATCAATTTATGCAACGGTGGTGCAGGTGCTGGCATGACGGGTCTTGTGCCTAAAGTCCCCAATGGGTATGGGGACAACAAGAAGCCCATGGCAGCCCTTACACACTTGCCGAAAAGACCACCCGTAGACATCGAATTCTCAGACCTATCATACTCGGTCAGTGAAGGAAGGAAGCGAGGTTACAAAGCTCTGCTGAAATGCATCAATGGAACCTTCAAGTCGGGAGAGCTCACGGCCATAATGGGGCCATCAGGGGCCGGGAAAAGCACTTTAATGAATATTTTAGCGGGTTACAAGTGAGTACTTTTTATGCATTGAATTTAAGTATGTTCCACTTTTACAAAGCTAAGGCTCAATAGAAGTATAAAATATTCATACTTTTTTGTATGACCTGATGTTTAGGGATTTAGTAGATACGCATACGCTGAGATTAAAGAAATGATTAGAATTTCAGCTTTATGTTCAAGTAATTTAGTATTTTCAAACAAGAAATAATGATTGACTTGCATTTTATTTAGGTCAAATACTCTATGTGAAACGTAACTGCAAATGGTTTCCGAAAATTGTTTACCTTCCATCTGACTAACAAGTTCCACGATCGCTGGCATATCGCCAGAAACATTTCTAACGTAAAATTGTTTAACAACAAACTTGTGTGTTTCAGAACGTCCAATGTCAGCGGCTCAATCCTCATCAACGGGAAAGATAGGAACCCCAGACGTTTCAGAAAGATGTCCTGTTATATCATGCAAGACGACTGCCTCCTGCCTCACCTCTCAGTCAAAGAAGCCATGCACGTATCAGCCAATCTGAAACTAGGAAAAGATATGTCACCCACTGCCAAGAAAATCGTTATAAATGAGATACTAGAAATGCTGGGGCTTTGCGAGGCAAGCGATACCAGAACGCTCAATCTCTCTGGTGGACAGAAGAAGCGATTATCCATAGCATTAGAATTAGTAAATAACCCTCCTGTGATGTTCTTCGATGAGCCAACGTCAGGACTGGACAGCTCATCTTGTTTCCAGTGCATATCGTTACTGAAATCTTTGGCAAGGGGTGGGCGTACGATTATATGCACCATCCACCAGCCATCAGCGCGTTTGTTCGAGATGTTTGACTTCCTATACACTCTTGCGGATGGACAATGTATATACCAGGGGAAAGTGCCAAGCTTGGTGCCGTTTTTGTCGTCAATGGGACTGCATTGTCCGAGCTACCACAACCCTGCTGATTATGGTAAGTAGACTTGAGGTCAGAAAACAAATTAGTTTGTATCTAGGTTATTTTTAGGCAATTTCGAATGTTTATTGGTGGAGAATGCTCATTCACGTGTGTGAGAATATAAGTATATAGGTACATAAGTAATATAATATATTATAAGTAAGTACATAGTAGAGATTTATAAGTCAAATCAAAATCATTTATCTGCGGACGAGGTGTAAGTAGGTCTTTACAGTTCTACTCTTTCCCTTTCCGCGCATTTAGGCCTCCTGATACCCTGACTGATTCCGATACACAATTATAAGCATTCAAGCCTATAAAAATCGAACACTGACAACTGAGAGATAAAAAAAATCAATGCTTAAATATTATCATATCACTAATATCCAGTTGGCAAATCAGGGATTACCGTTATCGGTATTTTAGATACAAGGCACTTATCATTGTAACCATGTTTGGTGGTACTTGAACACATGTTACTTTCATGTGACAGTAATTGCCTGATAAGACTTATCAAGACGCTATACCGACCAGACAATATTGGACAATAAACTTTTTTAACTACTTTTTTATTTTGTCATTGCTAGACATTCTTTTTTATTTAATTTCGAAATACCTACCTTACCTATCATTAAAAATGAAAGCGAATACTGAAAGATACATTTTTAAGGCCTTTTAAAAATTTTTTTATTGTATTTTGTTTATTTTGCTATCAATATTTTAATCAGTCAAAATAGTTTTTAGAAAACAATATTTTCACGTAGGTACCTACCTTACCTAACAGACCAGCAGAACATGACCTGAATGATAATTTTCAGCGAACACTAAACGCTAAAAACGACATCTAAAAAAAATTATGAAAGTAGGATGCCAATGATGCCAAAGTATGTGAATAATCTACCTACTCAAAATATTTAATTTACTTATGTAATCTTATTCCTTTGTATTTCTATCCCAGTAAGACTTGGATGTACACTGTCATATTTATAATATAATGCCTCGCACTTATTATAACTACAATGTTTTTAGTATATTCTTTGTCATCATTGTGAGTGAGGCTTACACAAAGAATACCTTCTACAGTTTGAACCTTAACCTAACCAGATAATGCTCATAATGAAAGAAATCATAGTTACGTAGATGCTACGGATATGTTTTTGTTATCTCATTGTGTAGCGAGTTCAAAGTGAATGTTTGTTATAAGCTCAGTTATGCGTAAATATTAAAATAATAGTGGCAAACTAAAACACCCGAACATCAATTTTGTAAGGAGAGCAATTCGCTGCACTCAAGCTGGGCAAAGGCCTTTCTTTCCTCTTTGCATTCGCGTCGGGGGTAAAACCCCCGATGGTTGCAAATGCAAAATGGGTTTCTGTCGACCAGCTAGAGTAGCTGTCGAATTCGTTCGGCGTCATCTCCTCTTGAGCCGACCACGAGGCTGTTATTAGTACGAGCCCGTAGAGTCCCACTGCAGAATAAAGGTCTCCCTTCTTTCCTTCCACTCATCTCTAAGACCATAAGTCCATTAATAAAATAAAAATCAAATCTAGATAGAAAAGAGCATTAGCTACTCATAAATCTACTTCTATATTCTTTTGAGCACGTGTTGATTCATGGTACCTACCTATATATCTCATAGGTATTTACACAGTTCTCATTACATGCTATTTTCAATATGTAAGATTAACCTACTTGTGATATAAATCATCTCTACCATTGTAATATTATGTTTTATGATCAGTGAATTAAAGTTAATTGCTATAAGATAAAGAAAAGACTTCCAAGTTTGTGCAGGCCTTGAAAGCAACGGGCGAAGGTTGAAGCGGTGTTTTGATCATACAATAACAATTAAGGTTATTATGAGTGACTTGCCCTAGAAGCTTAAATAAGGAATAACATTTTAAATGGGATCAATAAGATCAATTATGTTTTTGAAGTTGGTAAAACGGACGACAACGTTGTCTATGGTATGGTATAACCAATAATAATTATAATAATTCCATGTCGGACAAAGTGCTCTCATTGAATAGGTACAGTTGATATAGAGGTATCTAGCTTAACTAGGTAACTATAACCTGATCCCAGAAAATACCCTCAAGTTTTATTCAAATCCATTCAGCCGTAACAGAATTATTAGAAAAAATAAACACATTGTGATAGTTAATAATATTGTGCTGTGAATCTCCAGTCTCCACCCACATTCTTACGAAACTTCTCCCCATTTTTCCATTCATTAATTCATTCAAGTCAATGGCGCTCAAACCAATTTTGACCAGTATCTGGCCACTTCACTTTTACTAAGTTTATTCTTCCATTTCAGTGATGGAGGTAGCTACAGGCGAGCACGGTGATTGGGTTCACAAGCTGGTGATGGCAGTCAACAAGGGTAACAACAGCCGTGGCCAGACCTCATCGTCGTCATCATCGTCATCTGTACCCCAGAACCTCAACTATAACAACCAGAGCAAGAACAACGCGCAGAAAGCTGAGGCGCTCGCTGTTGTTATAGGTAAGTCATAGGCACTAGGGAAAATCTGATCGAGGATGAATGTTCTTCTCATGAGATCCAAACAACCTCCAACCACGACTTCTAGAGACGTCTCCCTAAAGGGGGCTACCCTTTATACGGGCATTCTATAGCGCGTTCCAGGAGGCTGCGCGTTCATTCGGGCGCGATTACTCGTCAAAATGTGTCTCGGGATTGCGCGTACCTACAGGAAAAAAGCCGTGTTGGTCAAGTGGATTAGTACTTCGACTTTCGATCCGAAGGTCGTGGGTTCGAATCCGGCGGTGTGCATCAATGGACTTTTCGCATCGAAAAATTTATATGCTCTTTAACACGAGCTTTTAACGGTGAAGGAAAACATCGTGAGGAATATGTATTTGTACATACCCTGACTACCCTTAGACATCTTCAAAAAAGGATCTGAAAATAAATGTCTACCGCTCCCTGGGAAAAAGTCGTGATCATATTTCATTTCAGTTTTATAAGGTTTTACTTAGCATACCATATTACGAACCTATAAGCACTCATTAGAATTTCTACAAACGAAAATTTATTTTTACAGATAAACCAACCTGCACAGTGATAGACATGTCCGAGCCACTTAACACCGACAAACCAGCTCTCCCGAATGCAACAAACCTCGCCCCAGTCACATGCACCACATCACTTCTCGACTCCAGCGAGAGCTTCAACAAGAAACCAGTCAAAACCGGCTTCCCCACCTCGGGATGGAAGCAATTCTGGATCTTATTGAAGCGGACCTTCCGGAGTATTTTACGAGACCAGACTCTAACGCATTTGAGGCTATTTTCGCATACAGTTGTTGGCTTGCTAATCGGGTTCCTGTATTATGATATTGGTAGAGACGCTGCTAAAGTGATGAGCAACGCTGGATGTATTTTCTTCACTGTGATGTTCACTATGTTTACGGCTATGATGCCTACTATACTTACATGTAAGTATTGGTCAACATACTTACCTACTACATTTATCAATCACGTCAAAGAACAAACACAAGAACCGCAATAAAAATTTGCTCTACATTCATACTGTTACTGATAAATTCGAATATTTACACAGTTGTGTTAAAGGCAACATTATACATTTATACAGAAAATAGTAAAAATAGTAGATTTTTTTACTGCTATTTAATATCAAGTCATAGGAAATAACTGGCGTAATTTAATTCATCAAATGAATTTAAAAGTAAATACAGTTACTACCAACTAATCATTTGATGTGTATTGTTTAATTTTTGGTATGCCAATTGAATAAATGTTTCTTTTGCAGTCCCAACGGAAATGAGCGTGTTTGTGAGAGAGCATCTGAATTACTGGTATTCTTTGAAGGCGTTCTACTTCGCTAAGACTATAGCGGATCTACCATTTCAGGTATGTTAAGTGTAGTACTTAGGTACACTAGTTTTTTTCTAATAACTTTGCTCGTAGTACCATTTGAGTTAAGCAATTATTTTTTAAATCACAAACTATTTAAACTTTCAAAGCTTCGTCTTAATATGTTTAGCCGTTCAGGCGTTAAAATTGTTCAATGACAACATACAACAAATTCCTGAAGTTTTAGAATATTGCTATTGGTTCTGTAACCAACAGCAATATTCTAAAATTTTGGACTTACAAGTCATCCGAAAAATAATAAGGGACACTAATGTTTTACGGATTGCAATTGTAACTAATCGATTCATAGTCGTGTACAAATTTAATTTTTGTCTCTAAAATTATTGTATTTAACTTGCTCAAATAATAACTAACAAAAGAAAACATTGTGTGTGGAAACAGTATTATTTTATCTGTGGTGGAAACAGAAAACATTGTGTGGAAACCAGTTATTTGCCTACCATTGAACGGTGATAGCCTTGTAACATACCACGCAAGTTTGTTTGTACACGTAGGTAGGTAGGTAGAAGTAGGTAGGTACCTACCTTCCTATGCAATGCTAACTTAGGTATTGCAAAATGTGAGCATTTTTGTACTTTGTACCTACTAAGAACTATTTTAAAAATTAAATGTAAATGACAATCTTCAGAATGAACCGAGAGAGGCTTTAAACATTCAAAAGTATCATTAATATACTTTTAATGCTGACTGAACCGTCAGTCAAACTAGGATTCTTTGTTGACAAGTTTAAATTTTTTAAAGAATGTCGATGTTCCCTAACCCCTTACTTCTATTGGTAATTGTACGTAGGTACCTACATAATTTATGCAAACAACTGCCGAAAGAGCAGTCAACTTATAACAAACACGGCATTTGTGTTGGCAAGTCTTTGTTCGAATGACATAGGAAGTAGAATTTTCCGCTTCGCTAGAGTTTAATTTAAACTCACGGTCACGCGTCGCGTTGCGATACACAAATAAGTAATATTGGTCCGTAGCCTTATCGTAAGTGGTAATCAAATCGAACACCATCTTACATTTGACGTTTTATTAGTCGTCCGTTGGTTTCATTCAGCCCCTCCACTTTACAAACCGAAAACGATACCTAGGTACATCGTGCCAATAATCGCAGTTCATTATGTTGTATACCTAATCTTCCTAATTCAGTTTCCAATTTTGGTTTGTAGAGTAGGGGGGCAGATCTATCAAAGTTAAAAAGCCATCAATCAACTGACATAACAAATTATCTATTACAGATAATCTTCAGCGGCGTTTACGTCATAATAGTATACTTTATGACTGGACAACCAATGCAGACGGACCGGGTTCTCATGTTTGCCACTATCAACATACTCACGGCTTTAGTGGCCCAATCGCTCGGTCTTCTCATCGGAGCCGCTATGAAGATAGAGACAGGAGTATACCTCGGACCAGTGACAACAATACCCGTCGTTCTATTCTCTGGCTTTTTCGTAAACTTCAGCGCTATACCTGGTTATCTTCAATGGCTGACGTACCTCAGCTACGTACGATACGGTTTTGAAGGAGCCATGCTGTCTGTCTACGGATTCGGAAGAGAAAAACTACACTGCTCAGAACCATACTGCCATTTTAGAAACCCTAACCAGTTCTTGAATCAAATGTCGATGGACAAAGCGAACTTTTGGGTGGATGTAGGGGCGTTGATCGGCTTTTTCATATTTATTAGAGTAATCTCGTATCTAGTGCTAAGATTCAAGTTAAAGATGATGCAATAGGCAGTATGCACAAAGCTTGTTTTTTCCATTTTCAATGATGGTCGGATTTTTCTTCCTACGTTAAGGTTAAATTGAATGATTCTACTTATCTTGAGGGCTTCACTAACTATACTAGAACTTATGTTTAAATAAAAGTCAAGTCACGAAAAAATATTAGAAAACGCACACAGGTTTGCGGGAACGTTACATCACATTATCACCTAATATTGGCACATTCTGGTGCAGTAAGTGGAGTCCTGTTACACTAGGACTTAGACAGGATGACCAGCGTCCTTAGTGGTTGTACTCGTTAAAACGCTAGTTGCCTGAGATAAATAATAATTGGAATGCTGTTCTAGGTTTCTAAACAAAAGAATTTGAATCACCCTTGGAGACCGGCTGTGTACCTAAATTAATAATAGAAAGTTGAGGTGAATCGAGCGATTCAGTATAATAGGGACTTTTAAAAAGTTATTTTAGAAATATTAGAAGATAAATGGTGTATCGTATTATGGCTGCTTAGGACACTGCTCTACAGATACGTCCGTCACGACATTTCGTATCGATTCTGTAGGTAGATACCCACAAAATGGCAGTAGGTAGATATATATACCGATAATTTAGAAGTACTAAGAAAGTAAAGAAGTGCATTTTTCAAAGACATTATGATTTACGATACTTTCAGGGACTACATATCGTGAATGAGTCGACAGAGTTTAATTTTTTCGTCATTGTTTGAGTGTGTGTAAATAGGACTAGACCGATTTTTATGTGATTATTTGAATGTTATTTTTTTAAGATTGTAGGTAGCTTTGTGGCAATGGTGCTTTAAGAAATGAATGATGGCTATAGTAACACGGTACAAGTTGTACCTACGCCAGTTTTTGTAGAGTATTGTTTTAAATGTTTGATCTTAAACAGCGTAGAGAGCTTGTCTATTTTAAGGCCATTCAGGTCATATTTAAATTGAGCTCACTATTATAAGCATAAATGATAAATCTGTACAAATATTTTCATTGATATTTCCTGCAACTATTGTGGCGTACTAAAGCCCTTATGCGATTGAACTGTCTACGCTGTAGTTCTGGGGTATTGTTGACCCCATGCCATTCCCTATTATTGTTAGGTATAAGTATGCGGAAAATCCGACCAAAATTGTAGCGGATTTTCAATAAAGTCGTAGTTATTAAATAGTTTTTGAAATAATTAGCTTTCTAGGAAGCAGAAGGACTTAAATTTAGATCGTTTTTACGTACCCGTAGGGTTAGTTTTAAGGAACGGGCCCATGACTTAGATATTATAAGTTCCTTAAACTTTATGATATTCATTTTTCATTTTATATTGATACTGACCTACCAGGTGGAGAAAGCGCTCTCTGTAGTTGATACCTTTACTAATTTCCAGTCGGTTTCAAAAGTTAATGTTCTATTATCTTTGTCAGTTGGGATCTTGAATTTGACAAAAGCGGCCTGATTCAAATGAATCATATCTCATAAAATTAAAGCTCACAACAATCTGTTCCTACAACGGACGCATTCTCTGGTGGTAGCCAATGTATTTACCTACTCAATTCAATAACATTTTCTAGTTTAATAAGAATAAAAAACCTTTCATTATGCTAAAGAGTTTTTGGTAAATCTCTAGGTATGTCTATCCTAATTATTATTACCAGTATTTATTAATTAATAAACGACTGTGATTTTTATATAAACTCACTGTGTTTTGCTTTTATTTTACGAACTGTTGTTTGAAGATCTACATCCCTATTATTCGGAACCATAGGTCCTACGTAGAGTAAATAAAAATCTGGTATCCTAGGGAGATTTTTAGTAGGAGATAATAAGGTAGGTAAGTAGGTACTTACTTACCTAATCTCTTTTAAGTTCGACTTACAATATTGAATAAATACCTACGTTCATAATTTAATCACGCCTTCAAGAGATAGGTAAGTAAACGAAAACATCGTGAGAAGTACCTACCTAGGTACCTACTTAATCTAATAAGCAGGGATGGCCTTATGTGTGAGCCATTGATATTTGCTAATATACCTATGTCTTTCCTAGGTCAATGGTGTGAGCATCCTAAATGACTGACCTACATGTAGCAAAATTTTTTTTTTTATTAAACCGAATTTAATTTCGAATTTACCCCAATTTACCTTAGTTCAAACAACAACAAAAATATTAAAGTACCTACCTACCTAGGACCTACTTTGGTGCCTGCCTTGTGAGATGAATGTTGTGAAAATCACATTCATTGCACATCGATAATACTGCTAGCGCCATCTATCGATACTTCTAGTACTAATTATTGTAATAGGGATTAACCTTTTTTGTTTCTTTTTTTTTTTTATTTTGTAACTGTGAAGGGGCCTTCTTCAGAGTGTGGTGAGGTCGCACATTGTAGCCGTAGGTAGGTACTCTTCTTCCATTTCTATAAATAGCAGTCCTCAATTCCTCATCTCAAACTCACAAATTATTTTTTAAAATAAGAATCAGTCAGCCAATTGACTGACAACCAAGTACCAACACAACAATACAAGGCATGGTCAGTCGAGTCGAGGTCAGGTCAGTCAGCACTCAGCAGGCAGAGTCAAGTCAAGTCAGTCGGTCACAGATTATTAGAAAGTAATGCTGCCTACAGTGTTTATATTTATCTTTGTAACGTTGTTGAATAAATTAAAAGCGTGTTCAGTGTGAATGTGTAAAAAAAATAATCGATTTGATATTTACCTATGTACTATTACGATAGGATAGGTACTATTACGATACGTACGAACCTACTTTGCATTGCACTTTATTAGGGAAATAGGATTTTTAGTTAGTGCTGAAATTTATAACAAGACGGGAGGTCGTACAAAAGCGGAGTAAGTATATTAGGGAAATAGGTTTTTTAGTTAGTGCTGAAATTTATAACAAGACTAGTTTGCGTGGTGCGCGTGCTGCAAGCAGCACGCGGTTTTCTTTATCCATGTGTTTGACAGGTAGGTTTACCCTTTTAAAATTTTGAGAATCCATAGGAGATTAAAAATATTTAATAAACCGCTATGGGAACCCCTAAATCAGTATGAAAACCCTTTAGGAGCCCTAAACGATTAAGAAAAAAAAAAAAAAAGAAAAAAAAATCCAAGTCGTCGGCCCTGAGTTACGCTCACCCACTCGACCTTCGTTACGCTACGGGGGTCGGCGGCTCGCTTCGCTCGCCACCTCCCCCCTCCGCTCCACTCAGGTCTCGTAGGTTCGCTCCACTCAGGACCTCCGACGCCTACCTACTATAATATTTGTTTAAACACCTAATGGATATCTCTAACCGTTGTGAAGTTACAGCCCTTTCAATTTTAGGGGAGGTTGGGGAGGGGGGGGGGTTAGTTTTGAAAAAATATTTTGACTAATTAAGTTCCCCTTTACAAGTATCTGAAAAAAAAAATGATCCAAGTCTCTTAACTTCCGAGATTCGCAAAAGGGGGGGAGAGTGGGGGCAAAGGGGGCAACACTGAAAAAATATTTTTACTTTCCCGAGCCTCCTCTATACGAATCTGTAAAAAAAATTGTTCCAAGTCTCTTAGTTTCCAAGATCCGAAAAAGGGGGGGGGGAAGGGGGGCAAAAAGGGGGGGTTTGCGATTTTTCCCAAAGTCACCAGACCTACCTCTATACGAATCCGTCAAAATATACATACCTCCCCATCCACCAACAGGGAGAACAATTCTGTCAGTCAGTCAGTCAGTGGTAGTCTAAGTTTATATATTATAACGGGAGGTCGTACAAAAGCGGAGTAAGTAGGTATATTAGGGAAATAGGTTTTTTAGTTAGTGCTGAAAATTATAACAAGACAAGACGGGAGGTCGTACAAAAGCGGAGTAGAGTAAGTAAAAATTCAAATCAAAGTAGTAGAACACTAAAATGTTTTTGACATTAGTACCTATACCTACTCATTTTGACACACTCAAATTTTGACTTTGAATTTATTGAAGGAATGGAATGAATGAAATGAATGGTGGAATTGGGAAATAAATAATGTTACCATTTGAACCAAAAATTTTCCAATTAAAATTATATATCAAAATAAACACCTCCAATAAGCCCAACCATTAACTGTCCCAATTCAAATTATCTAGGAGTAGATATCGTTGCGTTGTGTAAAAAATAATGTAAACACTGTAATTCAAAACACACTTGGTAAATCTTCGAAATATTAATTTAGCGTCCTATCATGTTGACATTTGACTTTATATTGTGGCCTTTGCATGCTTATCAAGTTACATGCAAAGTCGAGTACCTACCTACCTACTCGAGTAGGTATTTTTTTAAAAATTGGTTACAAAGGAAAACTTGGAACAATTAAATTATAACCACGACTGTAGGTATGTATGCCCAAGGTGCGGTAGACATAGGTAATTATTCTTAATCGGTAAAATGGTTGTAAGAGAAAGAAAAAAAGAAGAAGTAAATTGTAGATAATTGGTGTAAAAAAAGTTATGCAAATAGGTACTTTGAGTGGGGGAGTAGGTAGGTATCATAATGAAAGGACTTCTCTCAAACGGATGAGTTTAGATGTCTTCGTACCTAGTCCGGTTAGACTGTAGATGTAGATAGGTACCTACGAAGATTGCAGTAGGTACGCTTGCAGTGATTTAGAAAAAAATATACCTACGTAGGTAGGTACCTACCATTTTGCATGGATGGAATTTTTCACTAATAAGATAACGCAGTTTATAGGTAAGTACCTACCTACCATAGTAATAGTCAACAGCAAGTACCTACCTATAAATAACTTAAGACACCAACCATCGGTACGCGAGATCTTGTTCGAGGCGAACTACGTTAAAATCAGCTCTAATCTTGCGCTCTAAGTTTTTGCAAATCTTATACCTCCTACCTACTAAACGTTTTAAAATAGAAAGTCTAGTTTGTCTCTTTGACCGTAACATAGCAAATTAAATAAAAAAGGCCTCGGCCACTCGGCTCACGTTGTTTGTAAGTATAAATTTATCAGTACAAAAACAATGATTCAGTATGCACGATTATTTAGTGTTCGCCACTGCTTAATGGACATTTAACACAGTGGAATATCCACCTACATAACGTAGGTAAGTAGGTACCTACCTAACACCATTATTATTATCAAGTGGCAGAATGAAAAAAAATATTCAACCGACATTAATATCGTAAGAAAGGAGCAATTTTCTACACTCTTAGTGCTTTGCCACACTTGACCGAAATTCCGTCGCCGAACTTCGGCGGCGGAATTTCGGTCTAGTGTGGCAAAGCACATAATATGGTGTATTTTTGTTCATCACTCTGAAGAGTGAAGATCCTCATCAGATCTTAAATTTTTTTTATGGAATACTTTTTTAAAATCACTGTTGACGGAATAATAGTGAACATGAATATAACAAAAAATTTAATTAAAAAAAAACCTCCTTTGTTGAAGTGGGATAAAAAGGATACCTACTTTTCTTAGTTTAATAAAAATTTTAATTTTATTACTTATTCTTAAATTGTTTTAATAAACTTAAAACTTACTGGTCATGGATGCTTTCAGTGCCCGTGACCAGTTAGTTTTTGTAGCTGGGCAGGAAAAACTCCGGTACGATACTTTACAGACATTTATCAATATGTCCATGAATTTATTTCCAGCTAATTACCTACTTGCACAAATGTATTTACAACAGGCTCATTGACATGACATTCTTCTATGTAATAATGTATTCTATTGTTATGATATTAGGTAAATCTTCTTATCATTTAAATCAGCTCTTATCAACTTCAATAGACTCATTACTGTACCTAATGAGTATTGACCCATAGAGCAGCAATAAGTTTCTATACAGGTATTTTATAACTTGATTTGATTATTAATAAAAAAAATGTTTCCTATCAAATTCCCAGGTAAACGCAAAGGGTACATTGATTTAGATATGGAAACAAACAACACGGGTGAGTTTGAAGTTAATTGAGTTATGTATAAAGTCTTTGCTTTAAACATAACAGTGCTGTGACTCAATTGACAATGTGTTTTTGTGATAAATTGGTAGGTAATATTGATGTGCTATTTACCTATCATAGGTAAATGGCACATAATGTATGTGTTAGTGTGACCGAGTGCCAGTTTAATCATGTTTTTTGCTAATAATAGTGGCAATTCGGAGTATCGCAAAAGCTAAACTTAACTAACCAAAAATGTTGCCGTCCCTTTCATAGTGATTGGAATAAAAAGAATGGCATTAATTTTAGTTAGTTTAGTTTAGCTTTTGCGACACTCCGAATTGCCACTAATATTTCATGTTTTATGTGTTAAAATTTCTAATTATTTGTAGGTGTTCGTGTATACTCGTTCGTTGGTAATATAATTTTTGTACTATTTACTAACTATTCTACTTTACCTAAATAATTTGTTTGCGTCCTCTAGGTACAATTTTTTTTATTGGAAATTAATGCAACTTTATTATAACAAAATAGTTTTATTAAAATATTTATTGGTCAACTGATTTATTTGAAATCGCCTTTTAAGTAATGTAACAAATAATATTTTCCACAGATGAAAATGGTGATACAAAAGATAGTAAAGGGTAAGTTTTCTATAGTTATGCAGAAGTTCTAAAAACCGAGTGCCTGCACTAGAGTCAAGTGTTATTACAATTTCAGAAAGTGGTGGGAGATACTCTGTTTGCGATGCCATCAAGCAGACTTGAGTCCCTCATGGGAACCTTCATGGTGGTCAAAAGTATTTCCTTTCCCACTATTTTCTACTTATAGACATTCAGCTCAGAAACTTTGCATTGTTATGTTCTGTAAGTGCCGAAACTCAATTTATTAGGTTTAATTTAGAATTATGTTCTTGTTAACTTCATTTTCGTGTTTTTTCAGTTCTTCTAACATGGGGAATCCTCTACACAGAGTTAGGAGAGTCAGTAGGATTGCAAGGAGAACTCCTTAGCATGACTGTTCTTGTGATATCAGCGTATTTAGTTGGCTGGATATGGCTTAAAGTTACAACTTTACCAGCGCTTATTGGAATGTTGTTTACAGGAATATTATTCCAAAATCTTAATCTAGTTTATATGACTGATGATTATAGAAAACTTAATCAAGATCTGAGGTAACGTGAGGATTAAGTACCTACCTATAACAAAATTTATTTTTTTACTTTTGAAATACAACTCTACTGTACCTACCATTATTTTCAGAAAAATTGCTTTAGTCATAATTCTCACAAGAGCTGGACTAGGTCTGGACGCAGGTGTAATGAAAAAACACTATGCTGCTGTGCTACAGTTAGGTCTTTTGCCGTGGTTAGTTGAATGTATTGCTATCAGTGTTTCTACTCACTATCTTCTGGGCCTGCCATGGATTTGGGGTATGAACATTTTAAGAAATAAGTAGGTAACATTGAAGAAGCAAATTCTTAGTTTAATATATGTGATGCTTTTCAGGATTTCTTCTAGGTTCAATGATAGCGTCAGTTTCCCCAGCAGTCGTAGTACCCTGCCTATTTAGACTCAAAGACGTCGGCTATGGTGTTTCAAAGGGTATTCCGACTATAGTAGTTGCAGCCGCAGCTATTGATGATTCTGTCAGTGTTGCTGTTTTTGCCATAATTTTAAATGCCATGTTTTCTACTGGTTCAACTACTTTTAATATTATCAAGGTTTGTTTGCTAATCTTATCTAGGTACAGTAAACGTCCCAACACATGCATGGTAAATGTTTGCGTTTTTACTGAAACAATAATGAACTATCAAATATTTGTTAGGATTGTGTTCCTAAGACATAATCTATTAGGATTCGTTGTATGTAATTGATGTCTGTAAATTGATTTCAGGGACCATTGTCTATCCTAGCTGGTGTTATAATTGGATCGTTGTGGGGCGCCATGCTATCAATTATACCCGAAAAAGGAGACACTTATGTAGTTCCTTTAAGATTTTTAGCTCTATTCCTTGGAGGAATGTTTTCTTTGTTTATTTCAAGTATGATTGGATGGAGTGGTGCAGGTACCTACCTATTAATTTAATAAGAACCGTAATGCCGAGTGAGTTAGTTTAGTGTCCTGACTTTCGGTCCGAAGGTCGTGGGCTTGAATTCCGTCGTGGATCATTGGATTTTTCATTTCTAAAAATTTGTATGTGCATGATGATCTCTAAACGGTGAAGGAAAACATCGCGGGGATACCAGTAGGCTTTCTAGCAGCGTTGATGGGCTTGCAACCTGTCACGTACCTATGGAATGTTAACTTCTAAAAAAAAGGGGGCAGGCATGTACCAAAATGTAATTGGACATACCTCTGACTACTTACCCCCTTAGACATCTTTAAAGCTACTAAAAATTCCCTAAAGATCTGAAAGAATTATGTCTACCGCACCTTAGAAATTTCTTGGATTAGACGATGCTGAGTAAACTGTGCAAAGAGTTTTATTTAGGCCTATTTATTATTGCATTTTGAAAGTTGCATTTATTGTACTTATGTTTACTTACAGGGCCTCTAGCAATAGTATCTTCCGGCTTCGTAGCCGCTTATTACTGGGACAAACAAGGCTGGGCCGTAAATAAAAACCCAGTTAGCAATACTTTTAGAATTTTATGGATATTTTTTGAGCCTATACTGTTTGCTTTTACTGGTGCTCAAATTACTGTAAGTTCTACTCTCAGTTTTAATATTAGTTTTAATTACTACTTTTGATACTGCCTTGGATATTTTTATTTACTTTTAAGTATATAATTTTTTTAACCAACAGATAAGTACTTTGAATGCAGAAGATATAAAGATGGGTGCATTATGTCTAGGTGCATGTTTATTGATACGAGCAGTTGCAACGTTCCTCGTAGCCTTTGGTTGTGGGCTCAATGCTAAGGAGAAATTGTTTATTGGTCTCACATGGACTGCCAAAGCCACTGTTCAGGTATTATTTTCAAATAATATTAAAATTCACTTTAATATTCAGTTCTACTTCCGTTGTAAATTACTCGCTAAAACAAACATGACGTAGGGTAGCCGTCTACTCTGCGTCATGTTTGTTAGCCTAGGTAGGTACCTTTACCTGTATTAGGTACCTGAGTACCTCCCTACGTCTATTAAATTGTCTAAAAAGTAAGTACTTACTTATGAGAATTAATACTATCACAAACATTGCATTTTTAATTGAAAACTACGGTATCCTACTTTGTACTAGTTAAATTGATTGTAGGTAGGTACTTAGGTACATTATATGGTCGATATTTGAAAATATTATTTTTTCGGTACTAACATCTTAGATGTTAAAATTCACAACAGAGAACTCAAAAGTTGGGCAGCAATGTTGTTAATTCTGGGGAAGGTAAACGGCCTTAGCTACCACCCTCAGCTATGCTCTCCGGATGAGCAGATAACCTTCGTCGATAGTCGATCGTCGATAGCCGATCGTCGATAGCATTTAAAGTGTTATCTGAATGGTAAGTAAAGTATCCAAGACATGGATAGAGGTCGTCCAGCGATATAATGGGCAGTTGCCATGTTAATAAAGATGTGGGTCTCGATGAACAAATTAATAAGCGTGTTAGATGACACAAACAATTTATTTTTTTCTTGTTTCAGGCGGCGCTTGGCCCAGCTGCTCTAGATTTGGTGCATAGTGGTGCTACAACGAGAGCAAGCAAGTTAGACGAAGAAAAATGGGCAACGATAATATTAACCGTCAGTGTTCTCAGCGTGGTCTTGTCTGCACCTTTGGGAGCACTGCTCATTTCGTTAGCAGGCCCTAGGTTACTGTCAAAAGGTAGATTTTCATAATTTTATGCTGAATTATTAGATATAAGTGAGTAAGAAGGTAGGTACGTCTTGTGGATACGTACCTACCTACCTATATACCTACGTCTTGCGTTAAAGAATTAGGTAAGTATGTACCTAGTATTTAAAGAAGTTTTAAGCTGAAGTACCTACTTAGTGCCAATAGATAGAAGTAAAGTATAAAATCATGTTCCGCCCCGCCTTACGACCGGAGAGGATACCGAAGGGAAAAGTAAAAGTTTCGGTGATTAATATAAAATTGATTTTTATTTTCATTTCAGTGACGGAATCCATTCCAGAATCTCAAGATCGTAGCATTCAGGTAGAAAATGGTCAGAATCCAGATGAAAATAAAAATGACCAGACTGTTTTATAGCGTCTTATAGGTAGGTACTTACCTACTTAAATTGAAAATGAAATAAAAAAATGAAATATGGTCACGACTGTATCCCGGGAGCAGTACCTAGACATTTCTTGCAGATCAAAATTAAAATTTTCACAAAGGCTAAGATCTGAAATAGGCTTATGGTGCTTGTGGTCTACAATGTAGGTACCTAGATAATAGTTAAGTACCTACCTGTCTGGAAGAAATCGCTCATAGCGATAAGACCGCCCATTGTACTTCATTTTAATTATTCTTAGTGTTTTTATTTGATGTAATGTCCATGTGGTGTACAATAAAGTGTTTATCTATCTATCTACCTACTTATCTACCTAAATAGGTACCTACCTACCTACCTACTTAATATTTTTATCAAGAATTTGTTTAGATAGTTACCTAGGTATTTACTTTATAATCATTGTGGTACTTACGATTTCTACTAACTAAATAATTTATATTTTGTACTTAATATTATAGGTACCTACCGTGAAGGCCCCAATCATGGACACTTTAAGGATTTAGTTGTAGTATTTTGACTATAACTTTTTTATTGTTCAAGTGACAATGTTGAGGTAAACATTATACAATAGCAGGATATTTACTTTACTTAATACATACGTAAAACATAAATCATCATTTACCGTGTCATTTTAATTTAAGTTTTTCTAAAATACCTACAAAAACACCAGTGATGGACACCCAAACACCAGTGCTCGACAACCAATAATGGACACCTCTCCAGTAATGGACACCTAATGATGGACATCGTGTGGGTACCTAATTAGCTATGAATGCTACGTTTTTCTTGCATAATAGTTATGATTATTTCCGTTCTAAGATAAGTAGGTAGGTACTCAGTAGGGTGGTATAGGTAATAATAATATTACTTAAATAAAATCAATATAGATAGATGATTTTTAAATTAAATTCTAGCCTTCGTAGACTACACTAAAGCTTTCGATAGCATTAAACATTCCGCAATTTTTGAAAAACAAAATATTAATAAAACTTACATAGACCTCATCAAGCTTATTTACAGTAACAGTACAGCGAACATAAAATTAACAACATCAGGACCTCATTTCACAATTGATAAAGGAGTGAAACAAGGTGACCCGCTCTCTCCCAAATTATTCACAAGCACCCTAGAAGGCATTTTTAAAACACTAACACGATCTTGAGAATCAAAGGGTATCACAATCGGAAACAAGAAACTTACAAACTTGCGGTTTGCCGATGACATTATTCTCTTTGCCTCGACCGCTGCAGAACTTCAGAATATGCTCGAGAACTGAGCACTGCAGGCCTGGAGGTTGGACTGATGATGAATCGGTTAAAGACACTATGTTTGGTGCCGTTAGTCACAGACAAAGTGACTAACGGCACCAAACATAAGATCGAGGTTGATGGGCAAGAATTACACTATGTCGATGAGTACACTTACTTAGGCCAGATAGTCTCCTTCAATAACAGGCAGGACAAAGAAGTCGATCGTCGCGTTGAAAATGCCTGGAGGAGCTTCTGGTCTATGAAACCGCTAATGAAGGGAAACCTTCCACTGTCTCTAAAGAGAAAACTCATTGACATGTGTGTATTCTGCCCATTCTTACCTATGGTGCCCAAACATGGTCTTTAACCGAGGCTCAGAAGTCCAAACTCAAGATCTGCCAAAGAGCCATGGAACGCAGCGTGCTAGGAGTAAAGAGAACGGACTGAGTCAGGAATACTACTCTTCGTTAAAGACCGGGATCGAAGACGTTGGCGAAAAAACTGCCAAGTTAAAGTGGAACTGGGCAGGCCATGTAAGTCGTATGGATGGTGAAAGGTGGGCGGGGATTGTCACGCCATGGGTCCCTGCAGATGGGCGACGAACCCGGGGCAGGCCGAGAAGACGCTGGCGAGATGACCTTGACACCTTTCAGGAAGGTTGGTAGGACATGGCAAAAGACCGAGAAAGATGGAAACCATTGGGGGAGACCTTTGCCCAGCAGTGGGATAATACATATACTTAGGTTAAAAAAAATTAATTATTTAAAACTATTTATGAACTAAACACAGTCCGCAAGTTAGGAGAGAGATCAATATTATTTGAGATCATTGCATGGGGATTTCACCTGATATTTTGTTGTATTAAATGATCCGCGGAACCCTAAAGCTCTTTGCTGCAGCCTCTACAGATTCTCCACCTCGTACCACCTCAAAGGCATATCTCCCATTTGCTTAGGAATACTTTTTTTTGGACGCCATCTAAACAAAATAAGAAAACCAGTTATGGACCCCCAATTATGGACATAGTGTACATTATTAGTAGTTTTTTATTTTTTTTTATTTATATAAACACCCAATATCAGTAAATGATTCGAAGACAATTTTATCAAAAAACTCAACATTGACTTAATCACATAGTTTGGACATATGTACATCACTGGTTTACAGTAAAATATACGTACCAGTGATGTACACCCCTTCTAAAATGGTTTCAACAAATTCTAGCTTTCATCTTTCTTTAAAACTATCTGTTAAATTTCAGTTTATTTCCGTAAAATCATAGTAAAACATAATAAATCTTGAGAAATACTTTTCATAAATAAAAATGTACACTTACCTCCTTAACGATTAGCACAATAAATCACGAAAAACTTGAAAAATAACGCCGCACAAGTTTTTTTACTTCGCCATTTTTAATTGATAAGAATAATACTGAATGTTCTTTGTCAATATGTCAAATCGAAGTTTCTGCTTTCAAATTGTGGGGTTGTCATTTCCGTAAAACTATTTTTAGCATTATTTTTATGCCATTGAAATTTCATGTGTCCATGATTGGGTCTTTGTCCATTACCGGTACGTTCACGGTAAGTACTACCTTACCTACTTATTACAACAATTTAAAATATCTTTGTGTTTTATTATCTCAGCAACCGACTGAAAATTAATAGTTTACAAAAAAACCAAGTATCTTATTAGCTCTTACAAACTGTATCCATTTTGTGAACAAACTACTTTTTTATAAATTTTAGTGTCGACAAGATAATTAAATGAAATATTCTCGCCGACTGTCACAATTTCCCTTAAAAATCTGAAAGTAAGTTACTGGCAACTCGGTAACGAAATTCAAACTTTGATTGATTGATTGTCATGTTATGTTAACGTCAAAAGCAAAAAGTCAAATTATTTATGTTTTGGATTGGATTGTGTTTTGTTTGTTTACAAACTTTTCTTTTGATTGAATGAATCTAACTATACCCTTTCCAACCGTTTATTTAACTTTTGACAGCTGTAATACTGACTCAAATAGTGATGCCCTAACCCGTTACCGATTCGATTTATTTTATCGATCGATTTTATTCATGAAGAAGTTTTAATCGATTTAACACACTCATTATTCACTATGAATTTCAACATTTTGCACCTGTTCATTACAAGTAGGTAGGTAAGGTACTTACCGCAGTTCATTCACATGTTTTTTATTTGAACCAACTACAGTACCTAAGTCTAACTAAACGATTATTTTAGATTCATTAATTTTCAGCGAAGAAATTCGATCCCATTACTAGGTACGAGTACGATGGAACTGTTTTCATTACGTAAATTATTTATGCATTAAAACAGAGACATAATATGTCTTACAATGCCTTATATTATAAGGCATTGTAAAATAATAAAGGTTTTTACGTGATTTGATATAAAAATAATCACAATAATTTTATTGTAATTATGTGTTATTAATCGAATCGTTATTAATATAATCGATAATCGATTTAGTTCGAAACAGTTTATAGTCGGTGGTCATTAATTACGAATGAAACATCTCTAAGTGGGCGGAACCCGTCCATGACCACAGACTACTAGGATGCTAACGCATCAGACGGGGCACTCCCATAGAGTAAAATTCTCCCAATATAGAGTTCACAAACCTCATATGACAGATCTTTTTTTTTTATTTTAATGGAAAGAGGGAGGCATAGGCATGACATACATGTCATACATACATGGCATGGCATGTCCATGACGTACAGTATTCCCTGTAGTACATTGTATCAAAAATTATTACAAAACTTTATTTGCGTGATCTGTCAAAAGTTAAATAAACGATTGGAAAGACTATAAGCTATGTACATTTGGAGTTAATCAGGGTTTCTATTCTACTTTTGAATAAAGCTAAATCATTTTGTAATGTCAGTAATAGTTATTGCTGTGGCTACGGACAGTGGTGTCCCAATATTTTCACGAAAACGAGGAAATACTGAAAATGTAAGTTTTGTAGTCCTTTTTTTTAGTTTTTACATAGTTTCTTTACTATTTCTCTACTATTTATCTACACGATTGACTTTTTTAGTTAACTTCGTAGTCTCTAGGTAGGTAATTTATCTACACGATTAACTTTTTTAGTTAACTTCGTAGTCTCTAGGTAGGTATGTAATGTTTAAATATTTTTAATTGACCAAAATAAAATTAGTAAAACTAAACTAAAATTAGTTCAGACTGCAGAACCAGAAGTTAGAATGTTGGAAACTAACACAGTGTGTAGGTCTGAGTATAACATTATTTAATTTTTATATTTAGAAACACTATGTTGGATCCGTTTTTATGACCGATGAGTGTATCAGCTTTTATTTATTTCAGGTTCAGTTTTCTACGATTGCATCCCTTCATGGAATCAACATGTTCAGCAAGTGCCACAATTTATCGATGTTGAGCACACAAGTAGACAATGGAAATATTCTCTGGAAAGAGTACTGTAAAAGGTAATATCTTAATGTCCTGAATGACTGAATGAATAATAAAAAGTTACTTAACATTTAACACTTTGAAAAGTACTCTCGGCGCCTCTCGCTTGTGGTCGCTTGCGTTTAAGTTTCTCAAGCAATACTAGTATTATCTGAATTATTAGGTTGTATTTGCTTTCTATATTCGACGAATGGAAGGCTTGATGGGTGGGAGGTAATATTGTACATTTACATTAAGTATTGTAAGTAGGTAGAGAATATGTAAATGTAGGCTAAAAGTAATAATATATTGTGTAACATCAACAAACATCAGTCTGGTCGAGATAATAAATATTGAACATTGTCAATTAGGTAAGGCCGGAATTCAGCGGCTTCCCTGCTATCTCAGTGTGTGTTGAGCCCTTTGTCTTATTCCAAGTATTAGCCTAATCAATTCAGTTGGTTTTGTGTGAAAGTGTAACAAACATCCATCCTTAATAATAGCTTTCATATTAAAAAGCGAAGGTACCTAGCTTAACTATTTAAAACTTACTTTGCCTAATCATAATCATTTCTAAATACTTATGTATTTTTATATTTATTAGTGTAACACTGATCGGCATAGCAACTGGTGGATTAGAATGTGACTTGGAACTTCTTCTATCCTGTGTCCATGACACTATGATCTTCTGCATTGGTAAAAAAGAACTTGAAACATTGAAGAACATTGACCAAGTTAAGAGAGACCTAAGGCAGTGCTATGGTATATTGGACTACCTACTTGAGTCCCTTGATCCAAATGTTGCTAGCGTGCAGCCTACTCTGGTCTTAGATCTGATACAAAGTGCGCTGTGTCCTCAAGCTCAACAATTACAGGTTTGATTTAAACCACACTAAGCATTAAAATGTAAGTTGACTTGTAAGTTCATATATGCTAACCAATGACTTCAGTTAGTTTAGAAGCATGAGAGGCTCCCAAGAGCTTCTGCAAGATAAACTAAGTTTATCTATTTGTAAGATTATCGCCTATATACTAAAACGCTACATAAATATTTGGAAACGTATTAGCCCTTTAGAATGTTCTTACTGGCCAGATTTGTAAAGAGAAACGTCAATGAATGTCACAGATAAGCACCACCACTAACATAATATACATTAAGTAGCGTTTTAGTATTCGGGTGTATTTCATCTAAATTATTCACCACTGGCTGGCACTGACTTCTGGCATTAGGGGTACCGTGTGGTAAAGGCAGCCCGGATTAAGGGCGATGCGATAAAGGCTTGCATCATCGCGGGTTCGAATCCCGCTGGAGCTATAGCTGTTAGTAAGATTTTTAATTTATTATAATTATCTTTCAGCAAGGTTTAGACAACTACGCAGATAGCGTCACGGGCCGTTGGGCGTGCCTCAGTATACACGGGCAGCTTGTCGCCACAAGTTCTGACTTCCACGAGCTGGATCCGAGGGAGGCGCGTCTGCTGTTACTTCTAGCCGCCGCTCAAGACGGGGCTCCGCTCAGAGACACTCCGGTCTATTTGCCACAGATGAGCCCTAATGTAAGTACCTATAGGTAATTCAGCCAAATTCGACGTACCATGTTTGTAAATATGGCACGTGGAAATTGGTTGATGTGATGACACAAACTTAGGAAGGCCCGTGCGTGAAGTCAACCATTACATGTTGATTAAAAGCGTGTTGTAAACCTGTCAAATAAAGATTCATTCCTCTAGGATTTTATTACAAACGTCTTAAAAGCTGATAATGATTTTACTCCTGTCTAGTGTGGTACCGTTTTAATCTCGTAGTCATCCTATTCTGTTGTCACTCAATAGCTCGAGAATGGCTGGACCGATTTGGATAATTCTTTTTTTTTTTGTTTTTTATTATAGATTAGTTTAAATCAAAGACGATTAATATCTAGAAGACAGACAAAGGCCATACACAAAATCGTAACCCAATCCCGCAGTACCAGATAGCCTGAAAACTTTAAAACATCAATTTTATCCAAGAAATTTCAATACTTAGTAGTAGGTAGCAACAATATTCAATATTTAAACATTTTTAACTAGAAAGTAATTGAAATTTCTTGGATAAAATTGATGTTTTAGAGTTTTCAGGCTATTTTTTAGGGTTACGATTTTGTGTATGGCCTTTGTCTGTCTTCTAGATATTAATCGTCTTTGGTTTAAATGTAATTTTTTGTTACAGGTAGCGTTCAGAGCAGTAACTTGCAAGTTACTAGCCGACGTTTACATACTAGTTATTTGCGGGGCCACGCCAGCATTATCCCAGATAGATGAAATAGTACTCCAGTGCTGGGAAGGGTACGCGCAGATAATCAAAGAAGCTAAGTTAGTGTTCCCGAGGAATTTTCCTATGAGCATCACCTTCGAGTCTTGTGTTTTAGGGTAAGTTCGAACGATATTCAGTACTACTACTTCATCAGCTCAGGGACCCAAAGTGAGTCTTGCCTTGGCTTCCGAAACGAGAATACGCAATTTTGTCTCCCGCGATCTCTGTCGGCTGCGAGCTCTTATGCAGCTTCTCTTCAGCCAATGCGCGACCTCCCGGAGGGCCTAAGTTCAGCCGGGTCACGTTATATTGCGCTTACTGTAATGCAGTACATAGACACGGTATTTAATCGCTTGGTTCATCTTCTATTTCTAAATATGAATTGTGATCGCGAAAGTTTATTTAAATCTATAGATTCTTAATTAATTCTCACCTTTCAGAATACTCACGATAAATGTAAGTAAAAGAAGATGCGTATTTTCAAGACACCTTCATGCACCAACTCAAAAAGGACGCGGTATGTCTGGAGCACACAAAATGGACATATTAAGGACATTTTACGTGACGTCAGCTAGAGATTTGGCCCCAGAGTTCAAAAATGATAAAGGTAAAGTAATGCTAATATATTTGAGAACTTTAGGCATACCTATCGAGCTGGCAAATCTAATTAATAGTTTTCATCAAATTTTGCTTTCCTGAGCTAATTACGAAACTTTTGTGAAACATAAACATCTGGTTTTGCATTGGCTAATTAGTCTTAACGCTTATTTGACTAACGGCTAATTAGTCTCAATGCTTAATGAAAATGACGTTTAGTCATAACGCGATATAGTCTCACTACGAATTAGGTATAGGTACAAAGATGAAGCGATAACTACATCATTTTGAGCATTTGTGCACAACACAGAACTTCCGGTCCGGAATGTCAGTTTCAAATGTCTTTGTCCACTTCTAGCATATCTAATCTATACTAATATTATAAAGATGTAAAGTTAGTTTGTTTGCTCTCTCTCCTCCAGCGATGTGTAGCATGGACTTTCCGAATGAACCATAGGCTATATTTTATCAAGGTACCAAGCGAGCGAAGTCGCGGGAGACTTCGCTAGTCGGAAATAAGGTTTATTCCTCATGACCGAACTATTTTGATTAACTGATTTGGCTACGAGAACTAACATATCCTCATGGCCGAACTCGTATCAAAAGTGCATAACATCAGCATTTCTGGCGCTTAAGGGGACAAAGACTTTTGAAACTGTCATTTCGGACCGGAAAACAGTAAAATTCCGTGTAATGCACAAACGCCCTATTATCTTTAAAATCTTTCAGGATCCGATGAATTCAGTTGCATGACTGAAGCGTATTGGAGCTCGGAATACCACAAGTGTCACGCGCAGAGATCGGGAAACATTATTTGCTGTGTGCTTTACGTATCTTCGGTCCCTACACACACAATGCGGTATTTGTTCACATTAGTTATTGTTTTCATAGTTCATGGAATAGATAAGTATGGAAATCCAAGAGTAAATATGGATAGCCAATGTAAATATGTTCTTATTTATAAGCGCAAGTCGTGTCTTCGGTGTATTAACATTATCCATGGTAATACCAAGGACGAGTAATACCATAGTATTATTCTATCTGTGGTAGAGTAAACCCGGGCGCCATCCTAGTTTCATTTATCATGGTACAATTGGGACAAATCGGTGCCAATTGTACCATTAATGTTACTGCCTTATGGTACAAATGGTTCGGCGGCGTTTTAACACTAGATACACACTTATTTTTTTTATACGGTCTGTTGGTCTATTTTTTCTTTTCCCTATCCATCAATGGTGCAAACATAACTAACCAGTTACGTCTGCACTATTGATGGTGCAAACATAACTAACCAGTTACGCCTGCACCATTAATGGGGCAAATCAATGGTGCAAACGTAACCGCGGGGTAATACCTACCCTTTTGCAGTTTACGACTTATGTAACCATGTACATACATTGAAAATTGTCTACAAACAAATAGGTAGATACTTTAATTTTATCAATGCAAACATGCTCTGATATTATTACTTACTTTCATTTTTGATTCGAATTGTAACTGAATCATTTCAATAAACTTAAATTCAGTAGTTCGCACTTTAAATGCAGAATTTAATGCATGTATATTCGTTTTACAGATTGATTACAAGTCAAATCCTACAAGACATCACAACCAATAAAGAAATCTACTGGTGATCAAAGGAATACTCAAGCTATTTTTATAAGAATCCGTCCAAATAAAACAGAAAATGTACAGTTCAAATTGTTTTAATACCAGAACAATCAAACTATCACACGATGTGTTCGAGGTCGATTATAATAACCACAAGTTAAAGGCAGCGTTTCATTATCACTAAGTACAATTTCTATACAACTGTTTAAGATATACAAAAATTCAGTTTTGAAGTTACTTAGAATAAAACGAAAAGAGAATTAAAAATAGGGGGCGTTTTCACCAGAGATATGAATGGAAACAGAAAGGTGTACCAAGAAAAAAAAAACTACTAGGTATTAATATTACATGAATTTTCTATAGTTCAATCTAGTATAGTATTATTTTAGCTGTGGTTCAGTGCAGCTATTAAGTAGATTATGATATACTTAAGTTGTTTTTTTTTTGTCCGCTCAGCTACCCAACTATCTCTAGAGGAAACGCTGTACTTGTGAAACCCTTTTCTTCAACAGTTCACAGTTGTTTAAACAACAAAAGAGTTGTTTTAAACAACTGTGATCTCTAACAAATGCAGTCAATACAAATGAGATCCTTTTTGAAGAGATTAATTTTGTTAAAATAACCTTTGCTAAAATCAATCTAAAATATTAGTGCATGCAATTGTGGTTTTCAAATACTTTTTATTTCATTGACTCAGGTATTTGGATAAAACAATCATTAGTCATAATAATAAAAGGGTAAAATCACCCAGTGTAAAAAAATAAATAGAACTTTAAACACGCAATTAAAACTAATTGAAAATAACTATAAAGATAATCGCAAACACTGTTGGTTTGGCGTGTGTAATTGACGATAGATTGTGACGAACAGACCTAAACATGCGTGATTTATTATGCGGGCACCACACATTAGTGTTAGAACGTATTGGTTCCAACACTCTCAATGTGATGACGGCACCACACATGAGCTTCAACTTGGGGCCAACATTAAAATGGCCAATGGCAATGCTCCATTTGTGTCTAATAAACCGTAAACGGAGCATTGCCATTGGCCATTTTAATGTTGGCCCCAAGTTGAAGCCCACGTGTGGTGCCGGCATGAGGATCGATCTTCTAGGACGGGTACTGGACACAAACGGAGCATTGCCATTGGCCATTCTATTCGTAGCCAAAGCTGGAAGTCAATGTGTGGTGCCCGCATTAGGATTCCGTCTGTTTATAATCTCCATAGATTATATAAACCAACGATGTCTGCAATTTCCTGGTGGCATAACCATGATTACATATTGTAGTGGTCAAGTTGTAGATATTCGAGTTAATATGCATCCTTTATATAAAAATCTCTTACATTTATCTGCTACTATTCAAGTCTATGTTTCAGTGCTACAGATCACTAGATTCACGCATTTCAGTTATTGCTATTATATGATCCAAACCGTCGAGTCATAACTAAATAAAATAAATGCACAATCACTTTAAAACCTATTATTAACTAAATCACATGTAAGTCATTCAAATTAAAATAATAAATAGTGATGTACCGACTATTACGGGCAACTATACCACATTCTATAGCTATACATTCAAGAATAATATTTGACTGGAAAAATCTTCCCAGCAGAATGTATTTTGCATTAGATTTAGCACCCTGAAAAGGAAGAATCTTTTTTCACATTACTTGAGTTTACACAATAATGCGGGCACCACACATTGGCTTCAACTTGGTTCCAACATTAGAATGGCCAATGGCAATGCTCCGTTTGTGTCGAATAACCCTAAACGTAGCATTGCCATTGGCCATTCTAATGTTGGAACCAAGTTGAAGCCCATGTGTGGTGCCCGCATGACAGTTAATGAAGGGCAAATTAATAATTTTCTCCAATTAAATAACTTCAGATTAAGTCGGCCTGTGGCTTGAAGACCATCAATAGTCGGTTGAAGTCGTTACATTGCTTATAATAAATACAGACTGACTTCATAATTATACTGTCTAATCAAGTAAACACATTCATGTCATAATAACCTGCCATGGTAAATATTAAAAAAATAAATCGGCAACTCGCATGCGATACCATTTATGTAGGCGGGAATATAAAATGTGATATTTGAATTAAAATAAAGCAAAAAGCTTTCCTGCGCGTTTATAAAGATAAAAGACAACATTATTGTTAGTGAACCGGCATAATGTGTCAGTAATTCGAATAGATTAACATGCCGAACTTCGGTCGCGTATCTACGGCATAATGTTTACGACACTTAGGTTTATTTCTGAACTGGCTACGCCCCGCCATGTTACCCGGTGAATAGATCCCGTGGGAATACCGGGATCAAAAGTAGCCTATTTTTAATCCAGGGTATAAGCTACTCTGGTACCAAATTTCATTCAAATCCGAGCAGCCGTTTGAGCGTGAAAGAGTAACAAACATACTTACACACACAAACTTTTACCTTTATAATATTAGTAGGATTGTCAACCCTGCTCACGATTATACCCTTATCTTGACTTAGGCCTTTACATCTTTACTAGATGATTTACACAGAATCAGGAGGCAAGCTTTGCCTACACTTAACGGGACACTGTAGTGCCTGGGACATTGTTGAGATGGAATAGGCTTGTATTATTTTGACTAGTATTATATAAATAAAGATACCTATCTTTATAAACGTGCAGTAATACCTCTCAAAGCATACTACTTCAAACCTCTTCTACACTGTGGCTGCTTCAGCTTACACTTCAACTGCTGTATCAGATCGAATATCTTCAATGACGGCCCCACCTTCATTTTTAACAATTCAATTATCTCATCTTTTGTCAGTTGCAGCATCATTTCACCTGTGATTTTCGCGAAGTACTGACAGTAAGGCTTGCAGTCATTTATCGTTAGGAACTTTACGACGTCCGAATTGGTCCAGTTCTCGGGATCTATCGAGTCGTGGACATCTTGTGGTACGGCGTTGTTGACTAGTCTGGGTATCACTTTATCATTGTCAGTGTCTATTGGTTCGGGGGAGAGCTGCGATGCGGTTTGACTCGAGTCTTGTGATGATTCCGTTGGGTTGAACTGAAATAAATGTAAGGCTAAAAGCTGGTTCACAACTGTTTTGAGAGTAGAGTTGGAGTAGGTAGACATTAGGTATTCAGACGTAATTATCTCCGGTTTTTTTTTCACGATGTTTTCCTTCACTTGAATACCTAATAGGAAAATGAGATTACAGTGCTAGTTTTTTTTCTGGGCCAGTTAGGGGTAGTCGGATCCGTGAGTTATCGTAAAATTATGTTATAAGTTACGTGTTAAAAATACAGAATATATTTATTTACCAACATATCCTGCGTAGATTCACTCGGCTCCTCACTATCATCAGGTGGCTCCGTACTATGCTTCGAATGCTCATCAACGTCCATCGTGTCATCTGCCTGCAATTCCGTATCCGCTGACGATTTCGTCCGCTCTTCTTTATTTGTCCGCGATTCCGTATCCGCTGAGGTTTCCGAAATCGGCGGTGATAGGCTCTTCGCGCCGCTCTTCCAGTCCGTCCGGTCGTCTAGCGAATTTGAATCGTATATGCTGGGTGCTATGGTAGATATTTTCTTTTCTGAAAACATTCAATGAATAATGATTGTTTAATAGGTCGATATAAGTTGACCCTGTCCAGTACTGATGACGATGTAATGTTTAAACGAAGAGACAGCGTCATCTAGTCCCAAGCTAAGCAATTTAATGCTTAAGGTTATGGTAACCAGACGACTGATAAACACATTTATAGATATCCTTGAGGTATCTACCGAAATAAATGTTTTTTTCTTTCGTTCTTTCATTGTGTTGTTGGCTGATTATTTTCTTGATGAGTCCCGAACCACCTACCTTAAATGTTTCAATGTGACCCTAGGATCCTATCCTTTTAAACTTATAATTATTATTTGTAAGCCACCGTCATTACCAGTTAATTTTTATCCTGTCCATCAAAAGGTTACCAATGAGATCGCTTTTAGCGATAAGGTCGCCCATTGTTACACTGTTTTATGTATTCGTTCGTTCGTTCGTATGAACAAGTGGCCAACTCTGGTGACGGAGTTTTTAGGCCGCCTAAAGGCCTCCGTCATGGCTTAACGACTTTAAAAGCCGGGATCGACAATTTAACGTGCCCTCCGAAGCACGGAAGCGCTCAGATGAAAATGCCACTTGCGGTCACCCTTCCAAGTAGTGACCGCTCAGAACGTTGCTTAACTTCGACGATCTATCAAGAACGTCTTAGCAAGCTTCGCCACGAGCGCTTTTTGATATGTTCTTTCTATACCATTAATGGTGTGCAATAAAGTCATATTGTATTCTATTCTATTATCTTACCTGCTATTTTCTTCCTCCGCCTCGGCGCCCTCGTCTGCTTAGTGGGCTGTCGCCTCGCCGGCTGCGGCGGCTGCGGTTTGTTCGGCCCCTGGAGCACATGGCTGACGGCGCGGCACCAACCCACGGGGTACATGTCGGTACTGTGCGCCCACAGCCACTGGTCGTACTCAGGACCCCAGCCGTCGAAGTGGATCTGAAGATAATAATAATTATTATCTTTTATTAAATAATAATAAATATGATCACAACTGTATCCCAGGGAGCGGTAGACATTTCTTTCGGATCTTTTTAGAAAACTTTTGAAGATGTATTAAGGGGGTAGTCAGAGTAATAATAATATTTATTTATTTCGGAACATTTGGTCACCATCGGTTAATGTACGCTCAACTTAAATTGTGGCCGCTTAGAGAGCAGCTTATAGGTCGCGCCACGTAAAAAGAGCGCGGTCGGCTAAGTAGCGGGGGTATGTTTGCGCCTGTGTTCACTCGCTGACGAACCAATAGCACTCGCTAAATCAATGGTGTGAAGTGCGCCGCGTTACCTCTCCACCAATCATAGACCACTGCGCAGTTTGACAGTGAGCGCTCTTTTTACGTTACGCGACCTATAGCTTTCATAGCAAGGTGTTTTTATATAACAGCTACCTTCAAAAGATCTCCAACAACGCGAGCGATAGTCGCCACACAGACCAGCCTCGGGTCCATTAGGTCAGTGCACTCTAGCCGCATGCCGGCCACGAAGCCGTGTGACGTCACATGCCCGCGGGGTGCAAAAGACCCTCTGGGGGCTGCTTCGCCACCACACATCGTTAGGTATTGCTCCCAACTGAATTCTTCCGCTGTGAACCTGTAAATCAACCAGGTTTAGTCATTGCCGCTTCCCATAAATGACCGCCGATATATAGCATTCATGAGCTTATCAATTTTTACAGCAAAGAAACTTCATATATATTTACATAACTATCTATAGATGGCAAGACACCATCATCAGTGGTTTGATTGTTTGAGGATATGAATGTGAAATCATATTTACGGTTGTTATGAATGTGAATTCATATTCATATTAATACCCACCCGCGACCGTATGTATGATGGCTATATTGCAACATAGCCGAAATGTCGGGACGTAAAGAAATAAAGTAAATAACGCGATAAAATCCCGTGTCCTTGTATTTACAAAGATGAATTGTGATCGCGAAAGTTTAAGAAAAACTAATGTAAATTCAGTTTCTACATGAGAGGGGTGAGTGGGAGAAGAAAACATTTGCCGACCCCTAGTGAGATTAGGGCAGGAGAATGATGAGTCGTCGAGTGCTCTTCAAGTGCTCGATAAACCTCACATACCTCCAGTTACGTTCCCTCGACGTAACTGGAAAGTCTGTATGCAGATTTCCGCCCGTCAAAAAAAAAAAAAAAAAAAGGAGAATGATGTTATAGTATAGTTATAATTACCCAGCAGGTGGCGTTAGTGGTATATTGTTTGCCATCGCGAAGCCGACGGGGAATATGCACGGCGACCGCTGGTGGTAGCAGAACCAATCGCCGCCAGACTCGTCCACGGGATAGCAGTCTATTCTTATCATCATGTATCCTGTAAAACCATTGCGTCAAATAGTTCTTAGATCAAATATACGCGCATTCTCCTACAGCAGGTTCCATTCATTTATTTAATGTGACATGAAGCGAGTAAGCATTTATATACTTGTAAATAGAGTCGCTATTTATTTGAAGCGCTCGTGGCGAAGCTTGCGTTACGTTCTTGATAGATCATCGAAGTTAAGCAACGTCCTGAGCGGTCACAACTTGGATGGCAGCGCAAGTGGCATTATCAGCTGAGCGCTGCTTCGAAGGGCACGTTATATTGTCGGTTATTAGATTAGGAACCATTAATTTTCACGGCGAATATTCTCAATACTTAGATAAAAAATACGATTCAATTGATCATCGTTATACGCTTCTATTCATATTTACCTTCATTCAGTATCTGCATAATCGTAGCCACGCACAAAGATGAGAGATTCAAGGGGTCAATCGCTTCCAGCTTCGCTCCCTCAGAGAACAAAGGCGGTTCATTTGTAGGGTACTTGTGAAACATATCTGGAGTTGTATCTATAGGAGACAATCTTCCCGCTGCGACCCGTTGTAAGTAACTCTCTGGGGCATCCAATTTGTGTCCTATTCGAAACGCCCAGCCGACAGGATGGATTAGTGGGGAATCTTCGTGACACCAGAAACCCATATCGTCAGATAGGCTGTCGTAGTATTTGATGTGAAGACGCTTTCCAATTATTTCACAGACTGTTGCTACCTGACGAAAAAATTTTGAGTAAAAGCTGAGTTAATATAACCAAATAACTTTGTTACATTATTTTTTTTCCTATAAGCTCGAGAGTGCATCAATTGCTCTATTACAAAAAATTTTTGAAACTAAATTTGGTTCCTGTTAGAAAACTTAAATTCCTTTAGTCTACGTGGTCGCGGCTAGTCCCACACGTATTGACCATTGTCTTTCCTGTGGATATGGCCGACTTAGCTGAGAGGATGGTTTACATGCTGGGCAAGCCTATTCCATGGCACTACAGTGTCTCGTTAAGTGTAGGTAAAGCTTGCCTCTGTATAAATCATCTAGTAAAGATGTGCAGGCCTGAGATTTAGTCTGTCTATCATAGAACATAGAGAAGACATAGAATCAACGAGTACATACCATGATCCCATGATCTCATCACTGATGATTATGCTTACCTTAACTTGTGAGATCCTATTTTTATCCAGAACTTCGAGAACAGAACCGACGTGAAACCGCGATGCATTGCTGTCTGTCAGTTTACTGTAGAAATTCACTGGAAGTGTGCGAGCACCCGTTAGCTGCTTTACTAAAAATCTGAAACACAAATATTTCGACATTGCATAATATTATTGCGCGAAGGTTCGATTCCGCCACGGGACAAATGTTTGTATGTTCTATAGATATTTGTTCCGGGTCTTGATGATGTATGTAATGCGATCAGTCGCAAGACTAAGCTGATCTGTTGGGGACTATGGCTATGTATGTATTTCCAAAAAAAATTTACTAAGTAGTATAGACTTGGGACTAGATGACGCCATGTATGCCCCGGGCGGATTTGTGATTTATTCAGTCCGTGCACAATTGTGTGTTACTAAACATAAACTCGGTTTATCTGGGCGAAGTCGGGCCGTTAGTAGATGTGTTTCAGTGTTTCAACTGCGAGTGAAAATAAACTTACTTTTTCCAATCTGTGTATTTATCCCGTATAGTTTGAGGCGGAATTAACGGTTTTCCTCGCATTGCGCACCAGCCTACAGGATTTACTTCAGAACAGCACAGATTCACCCAAAAATCCTTAGAATCGTCGCTGCCAAAACCTTCATAACGTAAAAGCCCCATGTACCCTTTAACCTGCAATTTTGTTATTGATTAGATATGCTAAAATATTATAGTGCTCATGGTAAATTTGTCAACTAGTGATGAAGGTTTGAGGCCGCTTGCCATAGCCTTAGACTACATATTCAGGACTGTCAAAGACTGTCAGGACTGTCAGGACTGTCAGGACTCAGTTGTTATTGCCCTGTTGTTTGGGAGGAATTTAAAAAAAAAACATTTTTGACCACAAAGTAGTGGCAATTCTGAGTGTCGCAAAAGCTTAACTAAGCTAACTAAAATTGTTGCCGTCCCTTTCATAGCGATGGGAATAAAAAGGATGGCAATAGTTTTAGTTAGGTTAGTTTAGCTTTTGCGACACTCCGAATTGCCCCCAGTGTGGCTTTACTTTGTTGATCTATCAAGAACTAATATTTCTCCTTATGAAATAGAAACTATAAAAGTGAATTTGAAAAAATGAATTTTGTTTTCAACTCCTAGCTATTGTTAATTAACAGTTAAACCATTCACAACTTGTTATTGCAATATTTAAAATCACCTTTAATACTGTAGCCACCCATAAATAATCAGTGTTTTTATCATCATTCTCCTCTGTATCACTATTCCGAACCTCCACCTTCATGCCTTCAAACGTACTGTCCCACATCTCATGCAAGGGAGCATGTTTGAACAGGCTGACTGGTGCAGCAAGAAAATCACAGCCAAACAGTTCATCCTTCCATTCATAGCTATGGAAGGCATTGGCAGATTGTTTGATAGGTCCAGCCTGGAAATTACAGAAACACTCAAGTTTGACTGGCACTACATGGCAGATTGTAAGAATGAAAAAATGAAATATGATCATGACTGTATTTCCAAGGTGCAGTTCGTAGATAGTGCTTATTTGTAAACAGAGGCATATTCAATAGTTTATTCTTATACAGGGTGAATTTTTGAGACGGGACAGTAAGGGCAGGTACCTTAAACGTTATAGTTACAGGAAAACGTTTTTAGGAGACTATCCATTAATTTTTAAAATATTCTGAACTGCATTTACAGATTTTGGAAAAAATGTACAGTCAGCAAGAAAATGGTCATTTTACACAAAAACTTTTTTTGATGCCAATCGATCCTGTTTCTTATAAGGATCAAAAGTCTCTACTAGACCGACTGAGGTTTGAGTACTAGAAATGTCAGAAATCGTGAAAAACTTTTTTCAGAATTGTACGGTTTATTATACGGAAATACGCGATAATTAGTGAAAGTCCTAATGGCGAGTGTCTAGCTGGCCTCGTGGCTTACTGTACCTAAAAGCAAAAGCGCCTACCTAAGTAGAAAATCATCAAAGTTGCATCGATAATCTTTTACAATATTAGAATTGAAACAATTAAAATAAAATAAATCATTTTAATTATGTTGTACTTTAGACACAGACAAAAATAACTACATTTAGATTATCTACGAAATAAATTGCTCAAAATGACATTTTAATAAAATTACATTTTTTAACAAGAAGTATGTACATAAATTAATTGCAACTAACAATCTAGAATTTAATTTCTCCTAACAAACATAACAATGACCTGAAATAAACCAAGAATTCTAATCGAATTCGAAGTTTGAAATTTAAAACTTTTTTTACTGACCTGTTTTTTTCAGCCAGCCTTTTTTTTCTTTATATCGGATTATAGGTGGATCTACCCATAACAAAAAGTTTGACTCATTTTGAAGTTTGGCTCTTTTACCGAAATGTATGGAAAAAGTTTTTATCGATTTCTGACATTTCTAATACTCAAACCTCAGTCGGTCTAGTAGAGACTTTTGATCCTTATAAGAAACAGGATCGATTGGCATCAAAAAAAGTTTTTGTGTAAAATGTCCATTTTCTTGCTGACTGTACATTTTATCAAAAATCTGTAAATGCAGTTCAGAATATTTTAAAAATTAATGGATAGTCTCCTAAAAACGTTTTCCTGTAACTATAACGTTTAAGGTACCTGCCCTTACTGTCCCGTCTCAAAAATTCACCCTGTATAGTCACTTTATGAAAAAGATTACATAATAGGTCATCTTCTCATATCGAACCACTCAACTTAGCTTTATAGAATTACAGTATTGGACTAATAGTTTGTGACTACTCCAACATTTCTGTAGCCTGCATAAGATCCACCATGGGGCAGGTGATAATAAGAAGTTGAATTAGTAAGTAGTAGTAGTACTGGGCATAGGTTATGTCCATAGGTTTCTGTCACCCTCACTCAATAAGTAAGTTCGTATGAGCAAGTGGCTAACTCTGGTGACAGAGTTTTTAGACCGCCTTAAGGCCTCCGTCATGGCTTAACGACTTTAAAAACCCGGACCGACAATTTAACGTGCCCTCCGAAGCACGGAAGCGCTCAGATATAAATGCCACTTGCGGTCACCCATCCAAGTTGTGACCGCTCAGAACGTTGCTTAACTTCGACGATCTATCAATCAAGTATGTCTTAGCAAGCTTTGCCACAAGCGCTTTGTACCCTAACTCAATAATAGATCATTATAGTAATAGCCCATCATATCCCACAGCTTGGCAAAAGCCTCTCAAGACTGCTCCAACAAATAATAGATAAGACAGAAATTTACCTGTAACTGGTAAGCTCCTTGCCAGTGCTCCAATTGTGGTAAAGGTTCCAACGGGATGAACCCATCTAAATGCTCAGCACCCTCCATGAATTTAAACCTCCAATGACAGTTGTGTCTTCTGGAATTACTTGCGTGACATCTCAGTGAGCAAAATTTATTGTTGCGGGGATAAAACTGTTCTCTACGACCCACTCGACTGCACAGCTCACATATTGCTGTAAATTAACATTATTGATGAAATACTTTGTTTAGGATTGTATGAAACTCATGAACTCACAACACAGAACCTGACTGATTATATATTATGACGATCAAAAGGCATGATTAGCTAATAATGGGGCTTCTAAACGGGCTATATTTTACGACAATTTGTGGCTGCAATTATTGGCAAACATTGGCAACACAGCCATCGAAAAAACATTTTAGTGCATTTTATGGCTGAGCAATCAATTGCAGGCAACATGTTGCAATATGGCTGCAAGAGTATGGCCTTTGATTCAGAACAAGATTTGCGAGGCGATCGTTCGGCCACACGCCCGGCTACACATAAAAACATTTTGACATACCAAAAAATATGTGGCTATAGGTAATGCCGGGCCATCCTTAAAATATTGCATAGTGTGGCTGGTATTGCTAGCTTGCCGGCCACAGTATTGCAGCCACAAATTGTCGTAAAATATAGCCCGTTTAGACGCCCCTTATGTGAAATGCAGCCAGACGTTAGACATACAAATTCAATAATGACTTCCATAAAATAGGTACATATTACCCGCAAGACTTCTCCAAATGTAGTGCTGCAGATGCAGCAGCTGTAGCCTGTATACTCACGACAATCAATGCCGCAGCGTGGTCGCTGACCAGGTTTTGGAACACACACAGATACTCACCAAAACTATTGGTATCCAGAGGAATTACGGTAAGATCGTCAACGACATACGACTCCTGAGGAGCACTTTCAACAGTATTTACAGCTTCTCCGGCGTTATAATAAGCCATGGTTCAGCTAAGATCATCGAGTCTAATGCCAATGCCGTAAACAGTTCAATACACATGACTAAATGTAACCACAATAATATTGTCCCAATAAAATATTACTTACTATACTGAACCAAGCCAAATAACAAGTTAGAAGACTTAATTTTTCGTATAGCATTTCAACCTTTCCGACTTTCCGACTTATTTGTTTCCGCGAGCGAATAAAAAATGGCGGACGGACAGCATGGTGACATGACATGAAGTTCATACAATTTTTTTTTTTTTTTTGGCTTCGCATTAGTTGTGCATTTGCCACGTACAATTAACTTTTATTTACAAATTTATAAAATTAGGGAAACATATTATTATACAAAATGGATCGCGAACTACGAGGACGCGGATAGGATCAGGAAAGTTGGAAATTTTGGAAAAGTTCATACAATGTCTTCTTCTTCTTCTTCTTTATTTTGGCTTCGCCGGCTTTTGCCACGCATTTAGCAACATCTTGTCAATGACAACATCCAACAGCCAGCTGTCAAAGTGACATTACTCAATATCAAGATTTCAAATTCAAATTCTTAATGCCCCTCACTCTTCAGGAGGCGACACGAGGCTACGCGAGCGGAGAGTGAGGACGGTCCCCTCGTCTCGCCTCCGGTCGCCTCGCGCGCGCTCCGCTTGGTGTCGGTTTTTCGGGTGCGAGTCAAAGGACACGAGGGGGCGAGGCGAGACAATCATCCACACTCTTCAGTGTTGCCAACCGCTTAGGGCCTGATGTGGCCATTTTTTACATCTTAAGTGTTCTGTAGCCCAAACCAAACGCCAAATTTTCGCTTAAATAAAATAAAACGTAGTAGGTATAAATCAATTTATTTATTCATACCTACTTTAACCTATCATAAAATTATGAACAAGATACAATTTCAAAAAATAAATCCAGTCTACCGCAATATCTACACGACATAAAATAAAAGTAAAAACAATTTTGAAAAATGTACAATACTCGTAAGACTACCCTTTTGTAGGGAAGTCTTATCATGGTGACTTCAATTTTATTCAATTTTATTTTATTTTTCAATTTTAGTCTAATTTAAATAGCTTGTCACTGAAGTAGTCTAATAGGCGACCAGTCGCCTTTCAGATTTTTTCATCGACGATTCTCATTCTGAGTAGCCTAAATGGCGACAAATCGCCTACGTTGGTCACACTGAACGGAGTGTGTGGATGGCTGCTCTCCGGCCGCCTCCGCTCTACAAGCAAAGAGCATGTATTGTAATAGTACTACAAGCCTCGCGCGAGGGTCTCCTGAAGAGTGAGTACGCGGCATAATTTACAAAAAAAATTAACTACAACATGACAAAACAAACAATTTTATTCCAAATCATTTATTCATAAATTAAACGTATACACATAAATCAAATGTCAATAAATCAATAATAAACAAAGAACTAAATTAGTATTAGAAATCCAAAATGATATACATACAACAAAATAAAATAACATTATACCCATATACCTACTTTTACACTGACAGTCTATTGGTCACATTTTCACAAAAATTTAAACATACCGCCCCGGTCCCCCCCATAATCCTCTATCCTCCCACTTCTTACGATTACGGCCGCAGGTAGGTTAGGTACATAATATTCATCATCATCAGCAAAGATGATAATTATAGGTATTAGGTCTAAAATTAAACTCAAATTGGTTGAAAGCTTTATGTGTATTAGGTGGGAACCAAACATCATGCTCTTTGCCACACATTGGAGTGTTGGAACGTGTTGGTTCCAACACTCCAATCTGCGGATCGATCTTGGACGGTTATTGGATACAAACGGAGCATTGCCATTGGCCATTCTTTTCATAGCCATGTTGGAACCAAGTTGAAGCCAATGTGTGGTGCCCGCATTAGTACACTACACCTATACAACAGATTACCTACCTTATCTATACTTCTATACTAGTGGCAATTCTGAGAGTCGCAAAAGCTAAACTAAGCTAACTAAAATTGTTGCCGTCCTTTTTATTCCCATCGCTATGAAAGGGACGGCAACAATTTTAGTTAGCTTAGTTTAGCTTTTGCGACATTCAGAATTGCCACTATTATCTATACTAATATTATAACGAGGTAAAGTTGGTTGCTTGTTTGTTTGTTTGTATGTTTGGGGTAATCTCCGAAACTACCTACCTAACCGATTTCAAAAATTCTTTCACCTACCTATTTGTAACTTAGACTTTCCGAATGAACAGCTATATTTTATCAAGGTAGGTACCACGTGAGCGAAGCTACGGGCAAGTTAGCTAGTTATTGATAAAGTTCTGAGAACGAACCCAACCAACCAAAATGGCAAATCTTGAATCTAGTGGCAATGCACTACCTAGTGCGAAGCCAATAAAAAAAAACCAGCCAGCCAAATCTATGAGCAAAGAGAATATTAATACTACGTGTCTATGCGAGCATCCTACCTAATTATCCCAGTTAGTGGTCTGTGGTTTAGTATAATCTATAATCTATGTCTACAATTATAGTACTCTACTCTGTGGTGTGGTCTTGTCTGTCGAGTTTCGACGCACTACATCCTAGGCTGCGTTCCGATTCGCGCTAATATCGATAATTTCGCTCACAAAACCGTTCCGAATCACCGTGAGCGCGTCTACAAGTAATAATGAAACGTCATCAATGACGTCATAACCGCCGCCATCTTTCGCTCACAGTGCCACCGCTTCGATGCATGGTCGGTGTGAGCGTCCTGTCAAAATAGTAGTTTGTGTTTTGATTTCTGTTGTTTGTGGTAGTCACTAAAATATTCTTTAAATAATATTATTTATTATTCTTTAAAATTTATTTTAAAATTTATTCATTTTGTAAAATTGTACTGTGTTTGCCTCGTTAGCCAGATCAAATTCCCCATCATAAAATAGGAAAAAAGCAGATTTTATCCGTCGTTATGCCTCCAGTAACTACCAGTATGTTTGTAAGCGTCGTGAGCGCGCTCAAAACCGTTCCGATTCAAATTAGTCCACAAACGTCAATATCGCGCTAAATCGATTCGGAACGCCAGTTATCGCTTTTTTCGCTCAGAGCGATATTATCGCGAATCGGAACGCAGCCCTAGTAGTCTGTGGTTTCGACATACATGCTCTTTGGACTTTCTTTATACACACACAGATTACTAGGATGCTAATTGGCTAATAGTAATGCTGCGTTTACACGCTTGCGAAGGATTGGCAAACCTTCACAAACCACAAGCGTCCACAATTCTCGCTTGGAATTTGGAAGGCGTTTACACGCTTGTGACTGCGTCAGTGTTCTACGTACATCCAAGCATGGCGGACGTCGATCTTGTATCGGCTGTTACCTTTGGTTTAACCTACTTTTAATTTTTTTTCCAGGTTTTTTTTAAATAAATAAATAAATATCCCTGGACATTCCACACAGCGTCATCTAGTCCCAAGCTAAGCATTTTAATGCTTGTGTATGGTAACCAGATGACTGATATAAGTAGGTACTACATAGATATATTTTTTTTTGTAAATAGGTACATAAGTAGGTAGGTACATATTATACGTAGAAAACAACCAGACACGAAACAAATATTTGCAGATCATACAAACATTTGTCCCGTAGCGGGGATTGAACCCGCAATCTCTGCACCTCAGGCGGGCTTTCGCCCACTGTGCCACAGAGGTCCTCAGAAAAATGTTTTCGAAAAGTTGTCATCAATATTTATTTTTTGGATTTTAATTCCTTTACTGGCTTTCCCATTAACTGGGCAAGACGACTTCAAGCATCTGCAACTTTTTTGATATTTTTGGTAATTTTTCAAAAACGATAAACTCTCTTCGTTCGACCAGCCACTCATTTTGAAGTCAGAACTAGACGTGCGTTCGCCTCGAGATCACAGCGGCTACTAAGCGCGCGCCAGCGTGTAAACGCGACGCAATCGATTGCCGCAATCGCCCTTTGATTTGTGTTCAAAAACCGACACTAGACCCGATCGGATACAAGCGTCTACAAGCTCACGCAAACCAACACAAACACCCTCTTTACACGCTTGCGATTGCGGAGGCTTGCCAAGGTTCGGCAAGCGTGTAAACGCAGCATAATAGATATGCGTTAGCATCCTAGTAGTCTGTGGTAATAGATGCTCTTTGAGTAATAGTACTCTCATACTCTGTGCTTTGGAGTTTCGCTCGCGGAAAGTGAAAGAAAATAAAAACAATACCGACCGACCGACCGTATTACGTTTTCAATTTTCTACACAACATAGTTGATTGAACGTGAAATATCGAAATTCGGAAGTGTCTGACTGATTGAGAAATAGGTAAGCGCACAGACTAGTAGGGATACAGGGATAATAAACGTAGGTATAATACTTACTGTACTTACGTGTACCTACCATTTAAAAAAAGTTCTAACTACTTACAAATTTCTAATTTCTAACAAGTCAAACAGCCATTATTTATTCTCAGTAAGTCCTCTAATTATAGATCCTAGGTTTGAGTTGGTCTAATTTTATTATATCACAACACCAAAACAAAACAAAAGCGGATCAAATCAAAACATTGCATCATTTTGTTTTGCTCAAAGAGCATGTTGTGCATACTGTACCTACGTACTGTACTGTGCACAAAGAGATTAAAACCACTACGTTTACATGCTCTTCGTGACTAGGTATAATACGTGAATACTGAATACGTGAATATTATACGTGAAAACTGAATAGCTTGTTGTCTGTTTTCGTTATTCTGTTCTAGAACGTTCGTAAAGTTTAGGTAAATCCCCTTCCAATCTTTCTTCCATCTAACCACAGACACAAACTAATCTATACTATTGGAAGACGATTACACAATTCGCAATTTGATTGCATTGTATTTAGGTACAGCCGTACGAAAGGACAATTTAGTGTAAAAGACTACTTCTATTCAAGACTACTTAAACATCTTTGGGATAAAATATTATTATTTGATTTCAGACAAATAACTGAAGATGGCGAAGGGTAAGTAAAATAGTGTACCTACCCAGGTAATAGTAGCAGTAAGTACTTATTCATTTCTCACACTGTATAAAAAGTAGTCTATAGTGATTCCAGTTTTAGCCGAACCAGTTCAGTAGTTTTTGCATGAAATAGTACCGAACAGCCATCCATACATCAGCCTTGCAAACTTTCACTTATTATAAGTGGGATATATTCTATTACAGCTCAGCTATATATAGTTACATACTTGTGGTTTTTATGTTGTATACTGTATAGTAATCTATCCTCGCTCACATGTCAGGTATTCTAAATGTATGGAATTTTAGTTCATGCAAGTTACTGGGGTTGGCACCGCACTGGATTTACATACTTACATTTGTGATAGGTACTTGAGTCAGTATAGAGGACAGTATCCAATACTATGGTAAACTGGTTTTAACCCCTCAGAATTGTTTGTTGTAGAGAATGTGTTAAGTAAAAGGTAGTCTATAAGCCAAGTAAGAATTCCTATGTAAAAGTTATAGTAAGATTAGTTTGTGATTATTCCATTGGGTTAGCTAATTCATTCCTCTCACAATTTCAAATCCAAAGAGACAAATAGAATGTTAGTCAAACAGCTAAAAGTTTGAAAATCTTTTTATTACATTAGTACCTATTTTCTAATTTCCTGTTCATAATACTGAAAAGTCCAGAAATAGTGTATGTCATTCTGTGAGTTCACATTTGGCTTAATTATTGGTCAGGTTTTGAATGAACTATTGATCAGGTTGTAGATCATTACCACAACTTCCAATCACAATATTTAACTAATGCAGGTAAGAAGAAAGGTGGTAGCAAATCTACCGGCTTGGAAGCTGGCGTCAGCTCTCTGAGTGTAGCTGATAGTGGTCCTTCAACATCAGCCTCAACCTCTGCTCCTGTGGAAGAAGAGGAAGAAGGTGGACTGACTGGAGGGGGGCGTAAGAAAAAGCCACAAAAAAAGCAGGTAAATCAACTTTTCCGTTTGTTTGTTGGTGGGTAAGGCCGCCAAAATTGTCAATTATATCACAAAAGTAACACAACAGGTTTTGTGTTACCGTTACACAAATGTAACCCAAAAGTAACACATATTTTGAGTAAAGGTGATTTCATAATGGTTAAATAAATAACCTAAAATAATACAAGATAAACTTTTCTTTTTTACTGTACTTTTAGGCAGAAAAACACAAAAATACTGCCTTTAATGTTACTAAGGAAAAAATAGCTTTTTAATTTTTCTCGATCTTTGTCGTTCTGGGGCAGTTAACGGCATTAAAATAAAAATGTACAGTTACTAATGCACATAAATAGATTAATTATAATATTATTTCAATAGAAGAAAACAATTGGCCGCTGGATAACGTTAGTAAAACAAACTTAACTAATTCGGTGCTCAAGAGCCTTTTGTAACAGTTTAACTGAACACTTGGAAGGTTTTCACTATTAAAATGTAAGAACTGCGTTCGTCATACCTACAAAATCACACATTACACATTACTTTCAAAAATCAGTCCAAATACCACTATGTTTGCGGCTTTATAGATCTACTGTGTTACGTAACACATACATTTGTGTTACAATAATAAAAAAGTGACATAAATGTAATACAAATGCAACACAAAAGCGAAATTTTCAAAACAATTATAGGTCATATCTCGGTTATTTATTATAATTAGGCCGTAATGGGCGATTTTAAGTATACTTTGGACCTCATTGCTAAATAATTTAATACAATAACATTCAAAAATCTGTTTCTTACCTCAAAAATCACAAATAAAACTTTTTTTATGAACACAACCGCATAAAGTGACGCGCACTTTATGTTCCTTCACTGGCGAAATAAAAGAGCTGGAATTTTTTTTTCAATTGTTTGGATGACAGTGTTGCCGTATTAATACTGTGGTTTGCACTTTGGTAGTTTAAATAGTAGCTTTGGGATAAAAACTTGTCACACAAAAAAAAACGTAACACAAAAGCAAAGGACATTTTTTATTTAAACTATCAATAAAAAATGTTATATTAAGGATTTTCGCAAAAATATTATTAATATAGCAGAGGACTATCATCTATTTCTTCGACGGTATACCTATAATTCAGGTATATTCAACAATTTATTGAATATTTTAACCATAAGAAACTGCAACAAAAAACGACAAAAAGTCACACAAAAAAATTGACAATTTTGGCGGCCTTACCCTGGTATGTGCATGGTATCCCATCCCCATATAAGATGGTTGTAGTTCCAAAATCAAATGAATAGATGGCGTTACGTGTTGCTATTTCGAAATAAAGTCTCTGGAAATTTATGAACATGCCTAAATTATTCCAGAATCATACTTTTTCTGTTTAAAATATATTTTTTTCAATATAACGAAATAAAATATCCCATTATTTTATTTCCTAGATCAATTTCTACAAAATAAAATAAAGTTACATGACATGAACGCTAGATGGCGCTGACTCAGAAACACAGGTAAAACGGGATAGCCAGACGAATTGCCCGCAAATTCAGGATTGTTTTCAATGTTCTACATGAGGCATCTGTACTAGTGTATTATATAATCTGTGGTATGTGAGAATAAGTAAAACAACCGAAAAAACTGAAGCCCAACTTCCCGGTGCAATGCCGGTTTGCAATATTCAACTTGCTAATAACCGTGGATCTGTCGCCATAGTAATATTGTTATCTGTCAAAAAGTGTCCTACATTTTTTGTTGTCTAAACAAAGTTGCTATGGCGATCAATCTATGATCATTCGTAAGTTTAATATTGAAACCGGCCGTAAAACATTCATTAGTACACATTAAAACAATTCAAAGTAATTTTGTATGAGCAAGTGGCCAGAGATTTTAGGCCTCCCAAAGGCCCCTGTCAAAGTTGATTTGAAGTATTCAATTACCTATAAAGATTTATATTATATTGATTATGCTTATAATTATAATTAAAAAATAAATTTATGAACTTATATTAATTTACGATAGGCGACCCCGACGCCTTTTGAAGAGAAAAAAGATGATAAACCACCGGAGCCAGTGTCAGAGGCTGCCACCAAACCAGATGCTCCTAAGGAAGAGGAAGAAGAAGCTGGAGGACTGGGATTGACAGGCGGCTCTAAGAAAAGTAGACCCAGGAAGAAGAAACCAGCTCAAGGGGCACAACCACCCGGCCCTACTCCTGGTCAACCCGGTCCACCTCTTGGTTATCCCGGCCAAGCTCCTGGTCAACCGGGTCCACCTCTTGGTTATCCCGGCCAAGCTCCTGGTCAACCGGGTCCACCTCTTGGTTATCCCGGCCAAGCTCCTGGTCAACCGGGTCCACCTCTTGGTTATCCCGGCCAAGCTGCTGGTCAACCGGGTCCACCTCTTGGTTATCCCGGCCAAGCTCCTGGTCAACCGGGTCCACCTCTTGGTTATCGCGGCCCAGCTCCTGGTCAACCGGGTCCACCTCTTAGTTATCCCGGCCAAGCTCCTGGTCAACCAGGTCCACCTCTTGGGCAACCAGGTCCTCATGGTCAACAATATCCACAGGCTGCACAACCAAAAGGTATTGTATTATGGTTTTTATTATCATTAAAATAAATAAATATCCTTGGACATTCCACACGGCGGCGTCATCTAGTCCCAAGCTAAGCAATTTAATGCTTGTGTTATGGTAACCAGATGACTGATAAACTACTTATATATATATTTTTTTTGTAAATACATACCTATTTTACATAGAAAACACCCAGACTCGAGACAAATAATTGCAGATCATGCAAACATTTCTCCCGCGACAGGAATCGAACCCGCAACCTCTGCGTCTCAGGCGAGCTTGCGCCCACTGTGCCAGAGAGGTCGTCAAATGCTTGTAGTCCCAAATTTTGCACTTAATTGCTTGTGTTACAACACGTTGTGTGACTGATAATAACTACTTAAAAAGTATTTTTTTGTAAATACATACATAGATAGAAAAACACCCAGACCCGGAACAAATATCTTCAATAAACTAAACTGACTTTACTTTTGATTTGTCCGCACAACATAAAAACTGCTGAACCGAATTTGTAAAACGGTATTAAAAAGCTATTTCTTATGTAAAGACCTATTATTGATTTCTACTAGCTGCGCCCTGCGGTGTTACCTGCGATAGATAGTTCCCATTCCCGCCGGAATACCGGGATCAAAAGTAGCCTAGTTTTAATCCAGGGTATAAGCATTCCTGGTACCAAATTTCATTCAAATCCGTCTAGCCGCTAGCCGTTTGAGCGTGAAAGAGTAACAAACACACTTACATACTTACACACTTACACACACACAAATGTGATGTGATTAGTGTGATTCAGCGCTCGTGGCGAAGCTTGCTAAGACGTTCTTGATAGATCGTCGAAGTTAAGCAACGTTCTGAGCGGTCACAACTTGGATGGCCGCAAGTGGCATTTATATCAAAGCACTTCCGTGCTTCGGAGGGCACGTTAAATTGTCGGTCCCGGCTTTTAAAGTTGTTAAGCCATGACGGAGGCCTTAAGGCGGCCTAAAAACTCCGTCACCAGAGTTGGCCACTTGCTCATACGAACTTACTTACTTTTTTTTATACATGTCATACCTACAAAAAGATAAATTGAAAATACTTTTGAAGGAGCTGCCTCCAGTGCTTCGTGGCCAAGACCTGTATCAACACCTCAAGCCGCAGGTACATACTTTTATTTATTTACTATTTAATGAACACTTTAAACATACAAATTATGTATACAAAATAAACCATCAACCAACGGTGCACGAGATCTCGTTCGGGACGAACTACTAGTGAGGACAGTTTTCAGTTTCATCAATAGGATGTTTTTAATGATCTATAATATAAATAGGTATGGAAATAATGCTAAAGCATAATTATTAGTCGGTAAACTAAGCATCTTTTGCATTATTGCTAGAAGCAAAATATGCCGGAGTGCTTTGACCCACGGACGAAACCCTATGATATCAGCCCAAAACTCTTGATTAGTCTGCGCGTACCGTTCCAGCTGATCGTCGTAGCAATGGAGAAGTTTCCTAAACGACAAAAGCCAATTTTTCTTATCTTTTCTATTGATTAGCAAGATCTTAAAAATCTATAATAATGTGGTGAAAGTATTTTTTTAATATCTTGTAAAATGACTAAGTAAGTTATTACGGCGGCTTAAAATTAATTTAATCAAGGATTCGAGATTTCATCATGTGACGTCACAGGGCCCCTTAGCCACAGGTTAGTTACCAGTTAGTATGAACTTTCCTTAGAAGATGGGCGTTTTTTCGATAAAAAAAGACTGAGTAAGAATTCAAGAATGTAAAAAAAAAATCATTTTATTTTTTTACGTTTGTCTCGAACTTTTACGGTCATAAATCTTTGTTACTTTTAGCGCTCGGGGCGAAGCTTGCGTTCTTGATAGATCGTTGAAGTTAAGCAACGTTCTGAGCGGTCACTACTTGGATGGGTGACCGCAAGTGGCATTATCAGCTAAGCGCTTCCGTGCTTCGGAGGGCACGTTAAATTGTCGGTCCCGGCTTTTAAAGTCGTTGTCGTCGTTTTAAAGCCATGACGGAGGCCTTTAGGCGGCCCAAAAACTCCGTCACCAGAGTTGGCCACTTGCTCATACGAACTTACTTACAGCGCCTGCAAGTCAAGCTCCTGGAGCGATGCCCCGCCAGCCGCAGGCCACGCAATCTGCGCCTGCAATGGCCAGTGCTTCAGGACCGCCGGTTAAATACACGCCATTGCCCAAGTCCCGGCAAGAGCAAACTTGCCAGCACGCCATCCCAGCCAAAATACTGGGTAAAAGCGTCCAGTGTAGAACAGTTCGTGTACAAACGAATTACCTGCCTATGGTGATTAAGCCGACGAAAGTTGTAAGTGGTTTTAATTTACGAAAGTATATTGTACTAGCTTACTCGACCGCGGCTTCGCTCGCGTGGTACCTTGATAAAATATAACTTATGTTCATTCGGAAAGTCCATGCTAAACATCGGTGAAATAATTTTTGAAATCGGATGAGTAGTTTCGGCGATTACCCCCAAACATACAAACAAACTACCTCTTTATACCTATACTAGCTAACTTGCCCGTGGCTTCGCTCACGTGGTACCTACCTTGATAAAATATAGCCTATGTTTCATTCGGAAAGTCTAAGCTACAAATTGGTGAAATAATTTTTGAAATCGGATGAGTAGTTTCGAAGATTACCCCAAACATACAAACAAACAAACAAACCAACATTACCTCTTTATAATATTAGTATAGATTATTATTTATTATTATATTAAGTATAGATTAAGTATAGACTCAAAGTATTATATCTTGGGAACATGAAAGTTTAATTGAATCTTTACCATAGGCCACCACGATCGAAATGTAGTACTTTATCTGTTTTTTCGTAAAAAAACATACCTTTTTACATTGAAACAGAATGTACTTACATCTAAGATCATATTGATAATTTTTGTGTTATATTTCAGCATCGGTACGATTTCACATTCGTGCCCGATAAACCGAAACGGATGATCCCTGAAATATACAAGATCCTCAAGAATCGCTGTTTCCCGAATGAAATGGTCGCGTTTGATGCGTTTAAAAACGCTTACTCCTTAAATCCTCTGAATAAAAATATTGTATCTGATTCGACAAACGAGAAACAGAATGCGGTAAGTATTTTAACATGATTGAAAATACATGTTATTCCTTTATAAATAAATAAATATGACAAATAATTATGACTTGTAAATAAATGAATACCTTGGACATTTTACACAGCAACGTCATTATAGTCCCAAGCTAAGCAACTTAATGCTTGTGTTATGGTAACCAGAAGACTGATATACTACTTAGATACTCATTTTTTTAAATAAGTACATACTTAGTATAGATAGAAAAACACCCACAACCAACATTTGTCTCATGGCGGCGATCGATCCCGGAACCTCCACGACTCAGGTGGCCCTTCGCCCACTGCGCCATAGAGGTCGACTATCAAAGTCAACTTACGGCCAGTCTCAATAACCTAGCTATTTGGTTTTGCTTACTGTTGGTAGTTATTTGAATTTTTTTGTATAGAAATACATATGTCTAAATATATCTATACCCACAGTAAGCAAAACCTAAGATAGATAGGTTGTTGAGACCGGCCTTTAATGTCATTAATGGTGTAAATAAACAAGTTTGTAGGTATGTTAGGTAAAAAATATTTGTGTAGTATAAATGATATTAATATAATCGTTTCTTTAGGTGGAATACGCGGACGCGAATGGAAGACCCATGAAGTTCAACATTATCATCAAATACACCGGATGTATTGACTTTACAACCCTACTTCGGTAAGTGCTTAAGAGTGTGCCCTAATGTAATTTAGTCAAGTCACCTGTTCGAAATCCTTATCTATCTCAGAATGTGTGAATGTTACGACCTTAATATTTGGGGAAATGATACTTGGAACTTATCTTGGGTTAGGTGTTACATAAAAAAAACTTTACAGGCACATGGAGACCCAAGGTAGCTCTCTATCCGTCCCCTCTGATGTGATTCAATGCGTGGACGTGATTCTGCGCCAAGGGAGTTTGGAGTCATATGTCAAGGTAAATAGCATTATGATGGATCACTTTTACGTTAAGAACTGAGTCGTCGGGCCATAAATCATTGTAATCCATGGACCTACTTAGTATAGTACCTGGACGAACAGCGAGCGTGCCGCCGAGAGGGACAAAAAATGCAGTGAATCTATAGTTCGTAGTACAAAATTCGGAGCATCAAGTTTCCGGCCATACAAAAAAACTATAGCACTTAATGATTGATTGTAACATGTCATGGTGGTACTTACAGTGCCACAAACTTATCTGGACCGGTGGCTTAAAGTGGAACTAACAACAATTTCCTTGTAAAAACTAAATAATATTTCTTCACTAAATGCTACAACAGCGCCCCTTCACCGGTCCAGATAAGTTTGTGGCACTGTACGTACATAGTTATCGCATCCTTCACTTCTTTTGACAGTTTTCTGTAATTTCAGTGTGGCCGTAATTTCTTCAAACGCCCCGAACGGCCCATAGATCTCACTGGAGGGCTGGAAATGTGGACTGGTCTCTTCCAGTCAGCTATATTCACAAGCCGACCATTCATCAACGTTGATGGTTAGTAAAATTCTTTGCCTATTATTTAAGTAAATCATGAAACACCCTGAGGTGTCCCTTAATCAACGAAGAGAGCTGTTAATCTTCAAATACCTGAACAGATACTTATAAATGGAAAATGAGGATTTTTATTTTATATTGTCATTTACCTTTTTATATTACTAGCTTAATCGCCCGCGGCTTCGCTCGCGTGTTACCTACCTTGATAAAATATAGCCTATGTTCATTCGGAAAGTCGATATGCTACACATCGGTGAAAGAATTTTTTCAATCGGATGAGTAGTTTCGGAGATTACCCCAAACATACAAACAAACAAACAAACTTTACCTCTCAAAGCGCTTTAATACTATGCATTATATTATAGTACCTAATGAAGATAAAAACTAATACTAAAAGTACATTTGACTTTCAGTTGCGCACAAAGGATTCCCGATTCACCAGCCCATGTTAGACGCGATGAAATCGATGGGCTTGGACCTGACTCGACCCATTGACAGGCAGTACAGGGGTGCTGATATTTTCAAGGACTTCGTTAAAGGATTGAGGGTGAGGACCTGACTATATGCTTACATTGAATAGCACACACACGAATATACACACTTACACACACTTAAACACACACAAACATACATACAATGAAAGAAAAGTCGAGTCACCAGAACACGTAATGTCGCCATCTGTGACTCTGACTGGTCATAACGTCGCTTATCTTCAACGGACTCTTAAAAACCTCGCAAAGAAAGCTTCGCAACGCAACAAGTGCTGCAATAATGATTTACAAATATATTAAAAGTTTAGTTTCTCTAAATAAATTGTTTACCTTTTACCAATAAAGACTAAAAAAAATAATCTATTTACATATTTACAGAAACTAAAGGTTTTCTGAAAGAGATAGCTTCTAAGCGATAACACCGCCCATTGTACTTTAGTCCCTAAGTTTCTGTAAAGTGTACAATAAAGATTTTGCATCATCATTAGATCCAGTTGAGCCACCTAAGGATCAAACGATCTATATATAGGTAACTCAAATGATCCAAGACGCTGCCAGACGGAAGCGTGCCCGAGACACTGGCAGCAATGGCAATGCTGATCCTTTGAAAATTTCATTATAAATGAAAAATCTTACTAAAAGTTAAAGGCTCCGGCAGGATTCGAACCTGCGTAGATACAAGCGATCGCTCTTAAGCCGAGCTGCCTGACCACTAGGCTACGGACCCTCTAAGCCGAGGCCTGAAACTATTAGTAAGATGATTTTGTATCGGTTAAAGCACCGATCCTTTGAGCCAAATATAACTTAAATATTCTTCCAGGTCATATGCAAGCAAGTGGGCGGGCCCGGTCAAGGACAGAATCGCGAGTATGTTTGTAACATGGCCAAAGATCCACCAACTTCTTTGAGCTTTACCAGAGAAAGCGATGGCGGTCGACCTATAACCGTCTACGATTATTTTATGAAAGAATATAAGTACAAGTAAGTTATAACCAAAACCAAAACCTTTCGTGTCTTAATGATATAAATGTATGTACCTATGTTATTGCTATTATAATGATTAATATGCATTATTTATATACATAGTCTTTCCGGAAAAACGAATGTGTATTTCGAGATAAAAGTACAATGTATTTTAATTAAACTATTGCTCTTCGGAAGATACGACGTATTGATGGGGTATTCGTTCTGGCTAACGAAGGGATGCAATGGAAACCACAGTTACAATTTTACACGATATATTTACACAATTTAAGTTTTCACAATACAATATTGACAAGGACGAAAAAAAGGAACACTAAATATATATATTCAAAATATTCAAATTAATGTCACACAGATAAACTAAGAAGGTTTTAAGTGCTGCGTGGAGTTCCCAACACTTTTCTTTTTGTTCTTAAAATGTATGTGTTTGATCCCACCTTATAGGGTATGTTTATACGGCTTTTGTCTAATGATAGAAGCCGTGTTCGCCGAATGGGATTGTGCCTCGACTCGATCCGAAAGTTGTTAGTTTGTATCCTGGCTTGTAGGAATATTTGGGATACATTTAAAAAATCGTAGAAGTTTATAACGCTAAACAAAACAAAAATTTAATTATAGTATTTCATTCGAATTTCTTATTTCAGGATCAAATATCCCAATCTGCCTTGTCTCTGGGTAGGCGCTAGAGACAAGACCATGTACTATCCTGTTGAGCTTTGTACAGTTGCGTACGGACAGGTAAATGTTTATACATTCTAGTTTTTTCATTTAAATCGTAGTCTACTCACATACCAGACCAGATAAACAGTTGATTCATGTCTGTCCACAAATCTGTTGCTATCTCTTTTCATTGACATAAGAGTAACAAGAAAAAAGCATTCTTTAAATATACATTATATTGACAAATCTTTATGAATAAGACCGAAAATGTTTATTTTATATTACCAGGCATTGAGGAAACAGTTGAATGAATTTCAACTGTCCACAATGGTGCGAGAAGCGGCTACTCCTCCTGACGAAAGGAAACGGAAAATTGAAGAGGTTGCTCGCAGTGTAAGTAAATCTTTTAACAAACCCTAATTATTTATTGCAAGAGGTTATTAGGTTTTTATTACCACCCGAAACTGCCTGTGACAGAACCGAGGTGGATAGTTAGTATGAATGAATGAATGAGTGAATGAGCGAACGAATGAATAAAATTTTTATTTGGCACAATACAGTAGGATAATAGGTTTTTTTATTACCATCCGAATTTCAATCACTTGGCTGAGTCTTGGTCAGTTATCTTCAAAAGGCTGACTTTCAATACGCCAAGTTAAAAGTTGAGTAATTCTTATTGAATCAATTCATCTGACTTCAATAGATTCGAAATTGGAATACCTAATTAATTTTTATTATTTATCAATACCTATCTATGTACGTCATACGATTAAATAAATAAATAGATTGATAATAGATCACAAACTTTGTTTCCAGATGAACTACGGCCAGAACGTGTTGTTTAAGAAGTTTGGGCTGGAGATATCCAACCAGTTCTTGGAGGTCGAAGCTAAGGTGTTGAACGCTCCGACACTGAACTGCGGGGAAGGAAGACCGACGTTGCCTTCGTAAGTTTACCTAAACTGTTTCTATAGGTCGCGCCACGTAAAAAGAGAACTGGTTGTCAAACTGCGTGGACGATGATTGGTGGAAAGGTAACGCGGCGCTCTTCATACCATTGATTTAGCGAGTGAGAATGGTAGACAGAAAAAAACTTATATTTGTTCCGGGTCTGAGTTTTTTTCTGTTTCAATTTGAAATACTAGACCGGATATCGAGGATAGTACCTATTATACTAAAGACAACAGATTATGCAATATTTGTCTCGCGGCGGGGATCGAACCCGCAACTTGTGCTGTCAGGCGGGCCTTCACCTACTGCGCCACAGAAGTCGTCTAATGATGATAAAGCTACTAAAGCTTTATCATCATTGCATTATTTTGTTACAGGAGGGGACAATGGAACTCTCAGAAGTTATTTAAACCAGAACCGTTACTTTCTTGGGGCTTTATCGGAGTAGAGTTGGCGCCAAACGCGTGCAACTTTGAAGGAATCAGCAGTTTGGTGAGATCTTAATATATTTTTTCAGTTAAAATATTAATTGTCTAGGTTGATATTTATATTCAATCAACTTTTTATCGTCTTATGTTTAGAACATTGATGGCTTGGTGGTCCATGGCAGACAGCGATTTTGTCAAATGATCCCTCTTCACTAAAGGTTAAGAACCACTGGTTTAGATAATTAAGTATTTAATAAATCATTTGTTTTTACTTGTATTTTCTTGTGATCCCTATCATGCCTAGGGAGAATATCTTACAATTTTAAAGACAATTTTTTTATTCCAGCTTCTTCAAAACGGTAACCAGATGGGCATGGATGTTGCAAAGCCGAAGATGTGCCAATTCAACGTGACGATGACCGATCTACGCGCTTTACTGTTCAAGGCATTGGAGCAAGAAATCAGATTCCTCTTCATAATAGTGCCCACGCGTTCCAAGGATTGCTATCACAAGGTAAAAACAAGGCTTTTTACATATTTACTAGATGCTTTATACAGCGTCAGGTCTTTGAACCTCTAGTCTGGGACATTGTTATGGTGGAATAGGCTCGCCCAACTCCTATACCATCCTCTCAGCTTATCTGATATACACAGGAAAGACAATGGTAAGTCGCGGGTTTCCTAGCGATGTTTTCCTGCAACGAAACGGAAACGAAGATTCCATTGCTAGCGACCGGGATTTGAGCCTTCGGATCGATAGTCGAGGTACATCCAACTCTGCCAACACAGAATTGTACTTGGTACGCAATTCGTTCGTGTTGGTACGGATTGGAAAACCAGACTCGATCTGCGATCCGGCTTAGCATGGGGTTTCTTTCTATTGATCTGATTGCTAAGTCACCTATATGATTTATATATGATAAGTTGTACTTACAAACACTAAATTGACTATTGTTATAGGTGAAGCAATTTGCTGAAAGCGACGTGGGAATACTTACTCAATGCATCAAGGAGCAGACTGCTACGCGCCGAATGAACCATCAGACAATCAAAAACATTCTGCTAAAGGTTTTTTTTTTATATAAACATTCAATTATGTAACTATCAACTTGTCCCATTATCATCTATCTATTATGATGATTATTATCAATAAAATAAATATAAATTTTTGGCGTCTGTACCTACATAGGCTCTTGTTTTAACTGTTTCCAGAATGTGTACATCGTTTTTTACAAGTATAACTCTTCACAGGTGAACGCTAAACTGATGGGTCTCAACCAATGTCTGGCCAATCAGAGCTTGCCGCGATGCATCGCCAACGGCGGCGTGATGATAGTCGGCGCTGACGTCACACATCCTTCGCCTGATCAGGTATTTTTAACTCCCGATACAAAAAGAGGGGTGTTATAAGTTTGACCGCTATGTGTGTCTGTCTGTGGCACCGTAGCTCTTATGCGGGCACCACAACACTCCAATGTGTGGATCGATCTTGGGCGGTTATTGGACACAAACAGAGCATTGCCATTGGCCATTCTATTCGTAGCCAATGTTGGAACCAAGTTGAAGCCAATGTATGGTGCCGCATTAAACGAGTGGGCCGATTTCTTTATTTTTTTCCAATAACCGATTCTTCCTCGAAATCCTCCACTGCAGGGGTCAGTGGAGGTCACGATGTTTTCCTTCACCATTTAGAGCTCGTGTTAATGCACAATTGAACATAATACATTTTTCGAAACGATAATTGTATCGATGCACGGCCGGGGTTCGAACCCACGTCCTTCGGATTGAAAGTACATCCCACTCGGCCAACACGGCTCCTTGAATATAAACATTTGACATAGAAATATTGTGAAATGTCCAAGGATATTTATTTATTGATTTATTTATAACTTGTGTTTTATTGTTTATAGCAAAATATACCCAGTATTGCTGCTGTCACCGCATCGATGGATCCCAAATGCTTCGTTTACAATATTGAGCTGAGCATTCAATCGCCGAAGGTGAGATAACTTATACTCTCTTTTGACGACCTCTATTAGTAAGTCGACCTCTGTGGCGCAGTGGGTAAAGGCCCTTCTGGGACGCGGAGGTTGCGGGTTTGATTCCCGCTGCAGCCTATTCCAGCTGCCAAATGTTTGTATGCTCTGCAGATATTTGTTCCGGGTCTGGGTGATACTCTATCTATAATATCTAGTACTTATTTAAAAAAAGAAAAATTATATAAGTACATATTCATCATCTGTGAACCGGAGTGAACATAGTTATTACGTCACAGTGGTCGGAAATATCACTATCTCTCTTTCACGTGCTATCGATACGTCTGTTTAGCTATTTCGTAACGACTGTTCATAATGCGTGACCGCCCGAAGGGCCTAAGTTCGGCCCGGTCACGTTATATTCCAAATTAAATTATGCAAAATTATAAAATCAAAGTTTACATTTTGTATAATCTTTTATCAACAGGTGGAAGTGATCGGCCAATTCGAAGAAATGATGTATGACCATTTGAAGATGTTCGTGCAGAAGAATCAACGCCCGCCTAAGAAGATATACGTGTTCCGTGATGGTGTTTCTGAGGGACAATTCAAAGCGGTAATATATTAAAACGTATATTATGCTAATCCCATTATGTTCCTAAGACCTATAGGTCGCGCCACGTAAAAGGAACGCTGGCTGTCAAACTGCGCAGTGGTCGATGATTGGTGCAAAGGTAACGCGGCGCACTTCATACCATTGATTTAGCGAGTGCTATTGGTTCGTCAGCGAGTGAACACAGGCGCAAACATACCCCCGCTACTTACCCTCTTACTTACGCTCATTTTACTTTAAAATCGGTTTACTCATCATAATTGGCCTTACACCTGACGCAGATTATTTAGGTGTTCAGGTTATGTTCAGGATGTATGTTCACTATTGACGGAACAGTGAACATATACATCAAAAAATACATACAGTGAAACATAGAAAATTTAAGTTGGTTAAAATCACTTCGATCACATCAACCTTAAAATCGGTACCTTCATTCAGAAGCTATGTTGCCTCAGACAGATTCGCAATAACACCCCTCGATTTCGTCGGGGTTAAATAAAAAGCGCTATACCTGTAGGATTGATTAACCCCCGGTTCCTATATCCAACGTACGGATGTCCGTAGGTCGGTCGTCATAGCAACGTTGTTTATACAACACAAAATGTATGACACTTTTTGACAGATAACAACGTTGCTATGACAACCCACGTACGTTCCATATAGGAACCGGGCATAAGAAAGGTTTAAATATCTGTTTCCAGGTAATAAATCAAGAGCTGAAGGGTCTGCTTAACGCTTACTCGCGCTTCTCCAAAGAGAAGCCTGAAGTGTTGTTCCTGCTTGTACAGAAACGTCATCACACGAGGTATGTTATAAATGAAAAATCTTACTAAAAGTTACGGTTCCGACAGGATTCGAACCTGTGTAGTGTAGATACAAGCGATCGCCCTTAAGAGGGGCTGCCTAACCACTCGGCCACAGAACCACCAATGCCGAAGTCGAAACTATCAGTAGCACCGATCAAGATTATTTAATAAGTACCTAAGCGTGGTTTTTTTAACACTATAAATATTATCAAACTATTATTATAAATGCGAAAGTAACTCTGTTTGTTACGCTTTAACACCTAAACCAATGAACCGATTTTGATAAAATTTGGTACAGAAATAGACTAGAGCTTGGGAAAGGACATAGGCTACATTTAGCGGGTCCCACGCGTAGGAAGACGCGGGGAGCAGCTAGTAATTAAATAAATACAAGTGATTTCTCTATTTCAGATTTTTCGGGACCGATCAGAGGACTCGTAAAATAGTCAACGTTGAGCCGGGAACAGTTGTGGACACTCACATAGTCCATCCTAAGGAGTTGGACTTCTATTTGGTAAATATAAAAACTTTTTGCTTCATTTTAGATTTTATATTTACAGGCGTTTATAGTAGAGAAAACAGCCATACGAAGACTACGAAGTCGCCGGAATTATGTCTTTGTCTCTCCACGCATCGTCCAGTATGTTTGTCCTGCTCGCGCCCTAAATCTTTGCTGGATTTTACGCTCAATTTTATACGTATTTTGTCATTACAGCGAAAATATTGCCTTTTTTATAAAACTAAAATTTTGACAATCTGCTTCTTAGTCAGTTACGTACAAAGTTTCATGATCTAATTTAAAGTACTAAGTAAGTAAGTTCGTATGAGCAAGTGGCCAACTCTGGTGACGGAGTTTTTAGGCCGCCTTAAGGCCTCCGTCATGGCTTAACGACTTTAAAAATCATTTAAAGTACTTATTAAATGCTAAGGTTTTTATGGAACTAACTTTACGATTTTTTTCTACTGAGAAAATTTTAAGGAATCGTGTTTTCGAAATTTAGAATGCTTCTTATGAATCCTCAACTTTACGGTGTATTTTTTTGAAAGTGAATAATACAGTATTGTAGATATAGTAGGTAGAGGATAATCAGAAGCACTCCGACGCCTTCTGACATCCTATAGGCTCTTAATATAAACTGCTATTGATATAACATCTTGGTTCAACATCATTCGTTTTCAGGTTTCCCACGCTGCTATAAAGGGCACGGCCCGCCCTACCCGCTACCACAGCGTGTGCAATGACGGAAGCATTCCTCAGGACGAAGTGGAACAGCTGACGTATTACCTCTGCCATCTCTACTCGCGCTGCATGAGGTATTATTGAATATTCATCACCTTCAATACGGTAGTTGCCACTATGAATAATCTTGATATGTTTATGTAGTTTGTATCTTATAAAAGGTTTTTTATCTTATATTTCGAACTGCATATTTACCTCATCTTTGCCAAAATGTTCCTTACGCTTGGTGATGCTTCTAATATCGATATCAAAAAAGTCGCCATGACAGCTAAGAGCGTTTTGGTGCGAAATTTAAATGAGTTCCTAGAAATACAAAATATACCATTTATACGTTCGATTTTTACTGAAATATTAATAGCGAGGGTATATTTGACTGCGAGACACACTATAAACTACTTTCTAAAAAATAGGCAACTTAACATATTGGAGCTGTAGTCTAACTTTCGTTCAGGTCGTGGGTACGAACCGCGACCGTACAACAGTTTTCGAAATATTCATATACATTTTTTAAATATCATCTTACTGATAGTTTCGTCTTTGGCGTCTTAAGAGGAAATGATTGGTCATCTTATACGACATGACAGCTTTATAAGGAACATCATAGAAGGAAAAGTAGAACTAAGACGAGGAAGGGGAAGACCGAGAATTAAATTACATAATTCAGATCAAAGAGTAGGTCGCTGTCATGTCGTATCAAGAAGTGAAAGAGATCGCACTGGTAAGAAGTATATGGAGGAAATTGCATCATTACACCAAAGACGATTAATATCTAGAAGACTGACAAAGGCCATACACAAAATCGTAACCCGTACCAGATAGCCTGGAAACTTTAAAACATCAATTTTATCCAAGAAATTTCAATACTTAGTAGTAGGTAGCAACAATATTCAATGTATAAAAAAAATTTAATTGTAATTTCTTGGATAAAATTGATGTTTTAAAGTTTCCAGGCTATCTGATACTGCGGGATAGGGTTACGATTTTGTGTATGGCCTTTGTCTGTCTTCTAGATATTAATCGTCTTTGATTACACTGACGAGAGCTTAGCTCTTAAGAGTCCGGCGACGTGGCTCGGCAAAATTCAATTACTCGCGCGTTCAAACATCGACACACGACAAAATCTTGGTGTGATTGTCATTTTGCATCTGTGTGCGTGAGCGTGCGTGACACACGCACACAAACGCACTGTTAGAAAAGGTTAAAAATGTATTAAATGTAAATGCATGGCTATTTTGCAAGGAATTTGCTTGTCTCCCGTAATCCCAAAAATTATGACTGAAAATTGTTTTTATTCTTCACACAGTGTTGTTTTTCTGATACTAGACCATATAAGCTATGTTTCTTACAGAAGGAAACTTAAAATATCCTAGTGTTTAATACTATATAAATATTAAGAAAACATGTCTTCTATGATGTAAAAATATGCAAAATGCGATTCGGTTTAATTTCACTTTAGCTAAGTATTTTGAAAAAAGCTTCTGGCAGAAACCTAGATAAATGCTATCCTAATACGAATAATAGCATACTATGCTAAAGATATGCTCAAATTTCAAATGGTTATGGTATTACGTTTGTATGGGGAAGTCGTACAGCGCAAAAGCCTTAAGATGTATATTGTTGTTATTTGTTCACAGGGCTGTTTCGTATCCCACACCGACGTACTACGCACATCTTGCCTGTCTCCGCGCCAGATCTCTAACACAGTAAGTACACACGTATTTAACGTATTTAATCACATATTTAATTCCCCGACACACAACGTGTAATCAGTTATTAAGGCTCAACTCACACCAAAAGAGCATCGAAGAGCAGCGAAGCGAAGCGCAGTTTCAGTGTCATACGAATTTCGACTTTATTTTCATTACTATAATACTTATTATCGCCATAAATGAAAATCTGATGTAAAATGTTTGTTCACAGCGGCACTATTTTCAACAACAACGAGTTGGATACCAAAGGACCAAAGCGTTTGCGTGTTCTGGACAGAATGCTGCGTCACAGCATTATGTTCTTTGTCTAATTATTATTGTCATCATTCATGTGAAAGCGAACGGGTTGCCCGCGATATTCCTAGATGTTTTTTTCGAGCAACTAAATAATATAATTCTAGATACAATCCACTCCAATAGTATTTTCGAAATAACAAAAGGAATTTATGAGTGTAAAGTTTTTAAGGCAATCTTAATTTTCAACAATATTCACCAAAATGTCACAGAAATTAGTTGATGATTCTTATGTCTATAATTATAGAAATACAGAAACGTTATCTGCGCGAATCATATTTTGACTTGGTCATATTTAACTTGGTCTTCAAATTGCAGGAATATCGCGGGCAACCCGTTCGCTTTGACCTTAATCAACGTAGCGCTCGTCTTGATATACAATCTGTACCTAATACAAATCCTGTCTTATTATATAAGGCCTTTTAAATCCATATTGATAAAAAAAAAACACGATTGTATTCCTAAGGAGCTGTATACAAATTATTTTAAATCTTTTCAATCTTTTCTTAGATCCTTTGTAATATTTATTATCATCTAATAACATTTTCGAAATATGTACCAAAAGGAATATATTATGTAAAATTTTAAATGCAATCTTACGAATTGGACTATTATTAAACGCTGTATTGACGGAGTAAAACGGCATTCTCAGCGATCATGAGCGCTTCGTTGAAGCATTTTGAGCCACGTCATCGTAAAAATCATCAATATACTGTATTCTGCAAATAAAAATCATCAGTATACTGTATTCTGCAAATAAAAATCATCAATATACTGTATTTTGCAAATAAAAATCATCAATATACCTACTGTATTTTGCAAATACAAATCATCAATATACTGTATTCTGCAAATAAATCTGATAAGAAAAATATCTTATCTCATAATAAAATTATACAAGGGATATTACGGATGTAAAAATATCGTCAATTTAGGTACCGACAATGTTTCGATTCATCCGGAGAATCTTCATCTGGGTAGGTACGGTCACTCCTCACTAATCGAAACATCGGTACCTAAATCGACGTTATTTTGTACTTGAGCCATGCCCGTGTAGTATAAATTAATATTATATATTCTATTTTTTAATCAAATGTCAATGTAACCGACTTTGTATAGCATATAATCTTTTATATTCTAAGCATGTATCGTTATTTAGCTAAAAAAACAATGCTCTATACCTACTTATTATAACATGTTTTCGATGTTTTCGAAAGTGTAAGACAATCGTTTGAATTTATTAAGTAAGAAAGAATTTTAATCAAACAAGTTAATCTAACTAAATACTTCTTTCTAAAATATTTTTTATGTATCATTTGGTTTTTGTTAAAAGGATCTCTTTTTTAATTTATGAATTTGATTTGAAAATTTAAATTTGGTTTTTCTTACTATACTAGCTTTAGGTGAGTTATCTATCACAAATAATACTATTTGGCAGGCTATGCTTTTTAATCATGCGCTTATAATCTGTATTTTCAAAATTTAATAAATTAGATAACAAAAGGATGTTTTATTTACCTACCTCATTAAAAATACGGAATGAGCAATCATACCAAAACTTTTTATTTGTTTTCAAATAATCGTAAACCAATTTTCAAAGTCTTGACCAGTGACAGCACATCGATGCGATATTCCCAAAGACATTGTATTGGATTTCCACGCATATTCCAAATTCCACGCCAAACCGTTGTATCTAGTAAAAAACAACTTTTTGATGCACATTTTTTTATGAAAACAAAAGAGTAGGTAAGTATGTATGTACCTACTTGTAAACCCACTTTTATCATTTTAGATGTGAGTAGGTACGGTGCGAGTGTCACTATGATGAAAACTCTTGAATTCTGAAAACATTTGTGAATTTGATATGTTGCATTGCTCGTTCTGCGATTGCTCTTGTTAGGCTCAACTCACACCAAAAGAGCATCGAAGAGCAGCGAAGTGAAGCGCAGTTTCAGTGCCATACGAATTTCAAATTTTTTTTCATTACTATAATACGCGCTCCGCTTCGTTGCTCTTCTATGCTCTTTTGGTGTGTTGAGCCTTATTCGTACGTTCTAATACTATACCTATGCCACAAACTTAGTGCTACCAGCATATCTGTTCCAGTTGAAAACATTGGAGCTGACTAGTTTCAAATGATCTCGTCTTCAAGATAATTACAACAACGGGCAGTACCTACTTATGGTGCATCTGGAAGAATTTATTCGTGAATGACTCAGCTGTTTCACCAGCGCTGCTGTTAACTGAACAATAGCCTCGTAACACTGCACCTCTATGTGAATAGCAAAGAAGGTAGGTAGGTAAGTATAAGTATGTATTTTAATGCGTGGAGGTTGTCACGTAAGCCTAAGCAAAGTTCTTTTAATACTTACAAAAGTTTCTCAAGAAATATTTTTGTTTTAAGTACATTGAAGGTAAATAATATTTATTTATGAAACTAAACTAGATAGGTATCTACTTTTACATAACTTTACCATACAATTAGAACCAGTTGAGCCATCTAAGGATCGTTGTACACGGTATATAGGTAAATAACTCAATTGATCCAAGCATATTTTTGTTATATTTTATCCTAGGACCTATACCTATGGAAAAAAATACATACTGTGGTACGAATTATGAGGAAAATAGCATCTCGTTAGGAAACCCATGAAAAATATAATGGTGATAATATTCCAACTGGAAGTTGAACCACCCATCTGATCGCTGTGGTAACTTTAACTCAATGCTCTCTTTAATTAGTCATTCAAATATGACATCTAATTTATAATACCTATAGAGCTGTCGAAATTCAGAGGCACAATCATTGCCACGGGCTCTGTACAAAATGTGGGATACCTACATATTTATCGAATACCTACCTATTTAATAATTAATTCACATTCCACGGCCATGGTCTAAATTGATGACAATAATTTAATGCAATTACCTACTGTTGGGTATTATTTCAATTGGAGTAACAAAAATATAATACCCACTTGTCTATTACACAGTCAATTATTTATTTGTTGTACCTACGCATATCATAGTTAAGTAAGCTTAACCTCGTGATTATCTATCGCTTACGGAAAAGACTGCCTGACAGTTGATCTGTGGCTAGAGAAGTAGACAAGGCAATTTTATTGGATATATTCATTGGTTCCGCTTCCACTATAACATACTAGCTTACCTAGGTACTTGGCTGCGGCTTCGCCTCCGTGGTACCTAGTTACCCGCTTACGAACTATGTATAAGTATTCCAAGTTTCAGCCAAATCCGTTCAGTAGTTTTTGCGTGCAAGAGCAACGAACATCTGTAAATCCACACATACACACAAACTTTCGCGTTGAAATAAAAGTGGGAAGTGGGATTATATTGGGCTATTTTTATTAAAGAGAGCTCAAAATAATGTATGTGCTTTGTATAACCATAAAACATTGCCTTCATAATGACCTACATAATGATAACTACGAGATTGAGGATGATTGAAATGTGTCTATAACACTGATTAATAAAATGTCCAATATAAATCTCTGTTTTTAATCGTGATACCTATTTCCATGGACTTTTTTAAATGACTATTATTTTTGTCAATGTTTTTGCGCTAAGCTTAGAGCAGTAGCTAGACTCTATCGAGGTGTCTGTAAATTAATCATGTTTTAAAAGTCAAGAAACAGACCTCAGGAATTAGTCGAGGTCTACCTTGACAACAAGAGCTAGACCGGAAGTAACGGATGATGATACTAAAATGTATACGTTTAGCTTATCCAATTAACTATCTATTTTGAATATATAATTTTGGTTTAGGTTTTTATTTATTTATATTTGGAAACCGCTGTTAGAAAGATGAAAATAACACACACATTAGGTACTTACTGCCCTACTTTAGGGCAAATTCCCTTCCCTTCTTTTACAATGTTAATTTTCAGAACTAAATCAAATATTAACGATATTTAACCCCGGGAATTCAAGTGCCTAGACACCTACCTATTATGTAGCTTACATAGTAGGGTGCAGTCTGAAAATCAGCGCCTTCTCCCGCAGGAGTGGCTTTCAGCTGAGACTGGACCCATTTGGTACCTACACTGTTTTATTTGTTTTTGTTTTTTCGTGTTTTTTATCCTTGTCTATTCTGTTTGCTTGCTCACTTGTATGTTTATTAATTGTGTATGTACCGAATAAACGTTTTCTTATTCTTATTCTTATAGACCTATTTACATAGCAGATTATGTGTATCTTTTCCGATTGAAGGAAGTAACAACAAGGTCTTCATCCTTCCTTCCGTTGCGAATAATCCAATCTTAATAAGTGTGGGTATTGGATTAATCGATAATTTGATAGTAACTTATACTATTACTATGCATGAGATAAACGTACCTATTTCCGTATTATTGACTTGTTGCAGTCAACATTATTAGATCAAGAGGAAGTATTATTTTATTTTATAGTATAGGGAAAGATTAATGACATATAAATCACTTATATAGCGATAGGCACTCTATAAGTGATTAATATAATTAATAATAATAATAATAATTAATATAATTAATATAAGTGATTTATATAGCGTCAGGAGGCAATCTTTCCCTACACGTCTTAACCGGTCGAGACACCTATAGCCTGGGACATTGTTGAGATAGAATAGGCTTGCCCACTTAAACCATCCTCTCAGCGTATCCGGGTAGTACTTTTCGTAAGCGAAGCTGCAGATGGATTATTAATGAGTCATATCACAGATAGAATAAGACACTAGTAGTTATATGTAAGTAAGTAATAAGTTTATAACCCATCAGTAAAAATATAACTTCCTATTAATTATGGTAGGCTATGAAAATGTTTATTGGCATTTGAAGATAACATTACCTACAAATGCCTATGTGTCATATACCTAAGGTACTAAACCAGGTCATTACCTAGGTCGACCCACACTCCCTATAAGGTTATTGTATTCAATTAGCTACATGCCTGGTAATTCGATTAACGCATTTAGTGCATAACGACGGAAATATGCAAATAGCTTTCATTGTTTATACCTTATAGGTAGCTCTATTCATAATGGTGATATTTCATTTAATTTAAAATGAAGGAAGTACATTTTAACTTACTTTATTTTAAATTAAATGCCAAGTTGTAGATATATTCTTACAGACATTAAAGCAATTGAGATCCTTTGAATATGTATAAGGGGGTATGTGCTAATTGTGCAAATACATAGATAGGTATTTGAAGTAATTTTAGTTTACGCAACAAAAAAAAAATAAAAAAAAGGCTTACTAGACATTCTTTCAGATCTTTTATAATACTAGGTATATAGTCAAGATTATTCGGGAAATTCCAAGTGGTTATAGTCAAAAGCAGGTCCAATGTGCCTATGCCCACATTTTGCAAAGACTAACGTGACAGGTCGCAAGCCTATCGTTGCTGGCATAGTATAACAAGACTTTGATAATTAAAATTTCCAGCAGCAAGAACACAATGAAACTTACACCTCGAATATTATCGTAGCAGATTCTCGTAGCACAAGAACGCGTTTATGTCTTTTCTATTGAAGATATTTTGAAAAAAAATAGAATGTGGTTTATGAGAGAAACTCTATTTTAAACTTGAGGATTGCTAAAACATTTTTACTTTATTTACATTTTTAACAAAAATCTTGAAATTACTATATCATGAAAGAACCAAAAAATATTGACCGTAGCGTATTATAAATAATGTTTTTATGCGCTACGGGGACATTATTTTTTAATCACAGAGTATTTCTATCAAGGCGGCGTGAATAAAAAGTTTCAGCAGGACCATACCCTACCCATTGTACCCAAAAGTAGCCTACCACTTAGGGGCATACCAGGGTAGCAACCCAAGTTGTTGCAACTGGAAGATTATTTGGGGATGGCCGGTTCACATGAAAACAGGCTATTCGTCATTGACCCCGCGAAGGGTCTGAGTGATGTGAAGTATTTTACTGTAGGGTCACAAAGAATGACTTGGTCGAACGGCGTGATACAAATGTGCCAGCAATCCCGATTTATAAGAAGATCTGGCCAGACTACAGTCGTTAGGTAAGTGCAATAAAGTTAAAAAGCCTTCACCTTGCAGTCTATTGGAATCAGCCGTGACGAAGAAAAACGTTACTTAATTTAATAATTGGGGCCAAGTTCATTGGTCGGATAAACGATTTGTGTGATAATTGGATTGTCACAATGTTAGATAATATCTTCGGAAAATTTTGTTATTTAACCAATTGGGTACCTACCTAAAGCTTATTTATGCTTAATTAATTTTGTCTAGTTCTGTTGAAGAAGCTGGCTAAGACGTTTGTTTTCGTACAATGTTTTTTGTGTTAGTGCTTATGATACCTACATAAAAAAACCATCCAATAAGCATAGCACAGGAAAAAAAGCACAGCAGTGGAGGCCTTTACTCAGCACATCCACATGTGAGCTGATTCGATGGATATAAATACCTAATAGTTTGTGAAGTGTTATTTTTAAGTGTGTTTTATAGAAGTTTGTTAGTTACCTACTTCTTCATATTTTCGGCAAACAAAAATGAGTACCTACTTACTAGGTAGGTACTTGCCTAAAAAAACGTGAGCCGACATTTTTTATCTATTTCTAAATTGAAATACTAATCAAAACAAATCATTGTAATGAATCCTTAGTGAATGACACAAACATAAGCCTTAGCCTTAGCCTTAGCCCAGGATTTGAGTCAGTTTGTGGATGATGATAATGATGAACTTAATCATAACAAACAAATTATTGATCTTTGTAAAATGATCTTTTAAGGCTAGGATCAATGAACCATGGATGCGGCATCTGGGTCAGTGTCATGATCCTCAACTCTGGCCAGCCTTCTAATATTTCCAGATCACTCGAAAACCACTCAATTTTGGAATATTTTTGAATAATAACATAGGTAACCTACTTATCATAAGATGCATTATTAGCTAACGCAAATTAAAGATTTGGTTTTGAATTGTAAAAAACTAATGCAGGATAATTTAGATTCGATACTTATAAAATGTAGGTATGTTTTAAATGTTTAATAATACATGATACAAATTAACGTGGTTTACTTCATATCGGTAAGAAGCGTTCTGTAGGTACCTAATTATTGCAATCTAAAACCAATCTATTACCTTTAAATTGCTCATACGAACGAACGAACGAACCTTTAAATAATCTACCTACCTATCTATTTAGATGAAATTAAAAAAATATGAAATATTATGATCACGACTGTATCCCGGGAGCGGTAATAATCTATTTAGACAAGTACAACAATTGGCAAAATCTTCTTCGAAGAGAGAAATTTCCTGCACTCTCGAGGTAGGTACATTTCTGTTCATAACTCCGAAGAACCTCATCAGATCCTCAATTTTATATTGGACCCTCGGGAGTGTATTTTTTCAAACAAAAAAATAATTTTAAAATCGTCCACAGTTAACGGAGAAATCAGTGAACATAATTATCTACATAAAAAAAATACTTAAGTACATACAGTAAAACATATAACATCCTCCTTTTTTTAAGTCGGTTAAATATAAACATAATTTATTTATTATTTTACAGTGTTAAACCACACTTAGGTATTGGATATTTCATTATATTTCATTATAGAAACATATTGGGGGCAATTCGGAGTGTCGCAAAAGCTAAACTAACCTAACTAAAACTATTGCCATCCTTTTTATTCCCATCGCTATGAAAGGGACGGCAACAATTTTAGTTAGCTTAGTTTAGCTTTTGCGACACTCAGAATTGCCACTAATGTCAAAAGAAGCGTATATATTAATAGCTTGCCGACTTGCGTTCGCTACGCGTTCGTACCGCGTTTGTATCGATACAAACGCGATGGACAAATGCATCAAAAATATATTTTTGCAGATGCTTGAAATCAGCGAGTAGGTATTTTCAAAAGATACAATGGCATGAAGCAATTGTTAGGTTAACTCAAGGTACTTGCTCACTTCCTTCATCCTTGACTTACCTATAATACCTAACCTACCTAACCGTCTTATCAGATGCGGAAGATTGCGAATTAATATGTACGGCCATGACCCATACCTACCAATGACCTGCCATTTAGGTACCTATGGATAGCATGTTGGGTATAGTACGTAGAATTTAAATATTTAAATATTTAAGTTAATCTTTGTCCAGCCCTAAGTTATAGTCTCCAACGAGAGTAGTGTCTTACTTATTAGGGCTGGACTGAGAGTAAGGCAGTGCCCTAATAGAGAGATTTCCTGGGAAATTTGATTGTGGCCTGAAATTCGATTAAAGGCTTTAAAAATGTTGCCACCACGCGAGCACAGTCGAGGCGGGAAGCGAGTATCAAATATTTTTATAGTCAAAGTATCAAACTTCCAACCGCAAATTGACGTTTTTCAAGTGCAATCGAATAAGTACCTGCAGTTCGAAAATACCTAAAGGATTTTTAAAAGTTCCATTCACTGACATTGCCCTGTATTGGGCCCGAGGGCAATCACCTTCGATGGAACTACGCGGAAGTCTACTATCCAGTTATATTGCTCTGGTTTTTGACATTGCAGATTGGGATCAAAAGTTACAAATATTGATTTTACCGGATTATGAAGGTTTTTTTGTATGTGCGGACTATTTGTATGTGAACTTATTTTACTGTCGACGCGATGATGCATAGATTATTGGAGACTGAATGGTTTTTAACAAGCTATAAGATAGAATTAAGATAAGTAGTAGTCAATGAACACCAGGAAGTCACTGGCAAAAGATAGAGAGAAATAAAGAAAGGCAAAGGTTCTACTCTATAGTAAAAACACAATTTCAGTGAGAAGGATGGTCTTGTTTATTTTTTTAAAATATCATAATCGTTGTTCTAATTTTAAAATATAAACTGTTTGGCTGTCTATGGCCCAAGCAAGTCACTAGAAAATTTACTGTAACAGGGTTGCATATTTCGAATAATTGAAAAACACTGATCTAGGTATTAAGACAGAATTTTAACATTCGAAATACATTGTTAAGTTACAGTAATGATAATTAAACTTTTCTCTATATTTAACATCTTTATAATTAAGAAATTATGTAAACGCGACAAGTGTTAGTACTTACCTACTACCATTAAACCGAATGAATTGTACCTACTTATTGTTTTTTACAAGGGCAAATTAATTTCAGAATATTTGACTAAATGAAAGTAGGTAGGTACCTATGTAATTATATTGGTTTGATATGAATTTATTTTCTGTGACATTGCATGACCATACGTGTTGCGTGAGGTTATAGATTTTTAAGTATAAGAAATATTTTGATTTCGTTGTCCTGATAATAGGTATCTTGAATATAGGGAAATGCTGAAAGTATTGAGTACCTACTACTAATGAGTTTTTTATCAACGCTTATAATAGTAAATTGTAAAATCATTTATTTGAAAAATCAACTTTCCTTAGAGATTACTACATTGCACTGACAATAACAACTAATATTAACGACTTGAGTAAAACCTTCGTGGAGTTAAAAATTGTACTTATTGGACTTACTGCGCTTAAATACCAAGCTGCTTTCGTTTTAAATTAGAAGTGAACAGGTAATAAACCTTTACGAATACCTACCAAAGTAGTAAAACAATCGTAACACTTGATTGTTAAACTGAAAATTACAGGCCTTTCAATTCTTGACATGGTAACGTTGCCAGCCTTTTGGGCACTCTACCTGCGGTCGGTGACCTGAACTCTGTCTTCTATCTTTAGTATATATTTTGGTTAGAATACAGAGTTCCTTTTATTTATTTAGTTGTTTAGATTAAGAAGTGTAGATATGTTTTGTTCCTGTGTGTTTCTTTGTTCATAAATATGTAAATAATATTAATTTGACATGGTTAATGACAAGCCCTAAATACAATATTAGCTGGTGGACATTTTCGCATTACATTTACATAGCTGTTCGAAATATGATAAGAACCAGTTGAGCCACCTAAGATTCGTTACAAATGATCAATAGGTAGCTCCACTGATCCAAGCCACTGCCAGACGGAAGCTTGGCCAAGAGACTGGCAGCATTGCCGCGCTGAATGGCAATGCTGATCCTAAATCCTGAGGAATGCTACTTATATTTTATTCCGGAAAAAATTTTTTTTGATGCAAGTGACTACGGTTAGTAAATTTAGTCCGTTTAAAGGTAGGTAGGTACCTACTTTAGTATTGGGAAAGATTGAGGAATTTGACCTAAGGCTATCTTAACATGCAAAACATGATCAAAGATAGCTTAGTTAAATGGCGAGTTTGAACAAACTAAATTGAAAACTAGTAGATATACCTACCTATGTTTTATTAAATTTTGGTACCTACTTACCTACATTTTAATTCAAAACAGACGAAGATAGAAAACGCAGAACTATGAGGATAAAAAGGTGAGTAAATAACTTTTTACTTTTAATATCTACATACTGGGGGCAATTCTGAGTGTCGCAAAAGCTAAAATAAACTAACTAAAATTATTGCCATCCTTTTTATTCCTTTTCGCTATAAAAGGGACGGCAACAATTTTAGTTAGCTTAGTTTAGCTTTTGCGACACTCAGAATTGCCACTAATATCGCTCTATGAGTTTGTTTTGATTTTAAAAACATTACGATTTAGCCTCTAAACTTAACCTGACCCAGTTTTTTATTTCAGTACCTAAATAAATAAAATAAAATTTTTTTGCATGTTTGTTTCAATAATATATTTTTCGACCTTGAATTAGTTTGAATTCTGCATTGAGTTAAATAATATTTATGGCTTGAATAACTTTATGTGCTAATTATTAGACATACAACTATATAATTATATTATAATTTAAGGAAACAATTTGCGGACACAGTAAAAAATAGACAAGTGTGATCAATAATAGCGGTAGGGTTTCGTATAAGAAAAATATGTAGAGGGATTTTAAAACATAATCATCATAAACACGACAACTTACTCATATCAAACTGAAAAGGACATAGTCATGGTTCCCGGTTAGAATTTCTTGGTTTGTCGTAGGCACCAGAAAATGCGAGTGGTTACCATTACCAAAACACTAGATTCCAGACATTTTTCCAGTCCCTAGAACAGTACATACCCACGAGTAATATGTTTAATGCTGCTTGATAGGTATACCTAATAGAATATCTAAAATTAATTTAGTATGAATTCTTGTTTCATTAGTAAAAAAAAAAAACCCAATATCTTTATTGGAATAGAAAAAAATGCCTTTTGCTATTTTTTAGTTTTTAGTGTATATAAAAGTTATAGACGATTCTATTTTAAACAGAACCATAAAAAATATATTATATTCTGGTTCCGGACATTTGCAAAATATCGTAATATTATACAATGGCCATGTATTTTTGGCAATGTGTTACCTCATCTGTATAATTTATGATGATCTACATAATATTCGTTATTTTAAAAATACTGTTATTAAATATACCTACAGGATTTTTTACAACTAATATTTGAATTAAATAAAACTAGAACCTCGCACCTCGGGGACATACCGAGGTGCGGTAGATATTGTTTCAGATCTTTAAACAATCAGTCAAAGTGGTAATAATGATCTTATTTAACAAAGAAATTATGAGTTTTAGTAATACTTTGAAGGTTGTACCTAGTCTAAATACGAGTACCTACATATTGCACACTTCTGTAAAATATTGTTTACATTTTGAACAATTTTGACTTGAAAGTTTGGAAGTTCATCGCTGTTATCCTGTTGAATTTTTTTATATTGTTATTTACTCAATTATAAATCAATGTGCATTATAAATTTTCAACTTTCAACGCCCTTTCAAGTATCAAGTAATCATTCGCCCTTTGCCCAACACGAAAATCAAAACTCGTGTATTAATTCAAATGGTTTTTAATACTATTTTGTTCTCTAACTAATCAACTCAACACAAGACCTGTCCATCAACTGAGAAATAAAAATTTAAGCTTTGGGAACCCTCGTAGATCTTGTCACACTATATTTAAAAATGTAAACTTATAATCACTTAATGGTGTGATAGACTTTAATTTATTGCAATAAAATATACAAAGGTCTAGGGATCGTTGTCTACATCTTTCACTCTATGCATAATTTTGTTGCATATTATTGACGATTACCTAATTATAATAATGGCACAAAACTGAATTTTTAAATCAAAATTCAATACGGACCCGATAGGTTAGGTAACGTTGTCCTGTCACAGATAGGTACCTACAGAAAAAAAAACTCTTTCCTTTCCCACCGAATTGATTGATTTTGTTTTCATAGGGGCACCTTAATTGTTAATAAATGTAGGTAGACTAATATTTATGGAATCTAGGACACCAGAAATTTTAAAAGGATGAGAGCATCGCCGAATCGAAACCTAAATATCTTTATGATGTGGTTACATAATTGAGAATTTTATTTCACTTCGTATTAATTTATTTTCTTTATAAAAAACAAATAGTTTTTAATTCATCCATAATCTATATAAGCTTTAAACATAATTTTAAACCCTAGGTACTAATTAACAAAAAAATACCTAAAAATTTAGCAAAATGTCCGGTGTAAGACGCGTCGTTCCCGCGTCACGGAGGTCGCACGCTGTCCTATATAACGTGCACACAAAGTTACACCGTTTACAACTAGCGTCGCCTGCCCGCCGTCACCATCCTACATACAGCCTTCAGTACGTAAAAACAATTAAAAAAATACTCCGAGGCCGATTGTGAAATTCATTTTTCATTAAACGTGATCTAATCGAATTTTAAATACGCGCGGCATTGTTTACCACCACTGCTTGTTGCAGGGAGCCCAGTCTGCGCACGCATCAGTGTTTAGTGCGCGCGCAACCTCCCGGCAACACTCCTGTGATACAGTGACAGTGACCGTAGCGAACACGCAACGCAATATGCATCACTACGTCAAAATCGTAAGTATTTTGCATCAATATCTAGCTAGGGCAACACAACCTATTACAGAAATTAAAAAAAAAAAATTTTTTTTTCGAAACTGATAAGTAATTATTATAAGAAAAAGAAGTATATATTTTTATGATGCATTGTAACGTTTAAAAATTATAGCCAAGTATAAAGTCAAATCATCAATGGGATGAAAAAGTTTGCAATGAATGTGCAAATATTAGCGTTGCATAAGTATTAAATGCGTTACGCATACGTAATCGCTAAGCGGAATATGTTGTGTACAGAGAAATATAATGTTAGAACATTTTTTAAGCTTACATGGTGTGTTTTTAAATACATAAGAAATATTTAAAGTTATCTAATATTATAAATAAATAAATACCTACCTAAGAGTCTCTAACATACCTAACATTTTTATATATAAAATGTAATTTATGTCAAGTTCAATGTTAAAGAATATAAATGGACAATAACAATACATTAATTTGGAATAAATTCTAATAAAATCCTCTGTTATAGTTCTAAAAGAGCATTAACCTTGATAAACTACCTAAAAATATTGCTGTAATAAGTACACAAAAATTAATTAATTTTGGAATCACATACCTACTTAGCTTTAGCCCGATAATCAGTACCTACCCTTTGAAAAAGATCTCAAATCAATACGAGTAGGTATCTGTCATGTCGTCACGATGATGTTTATTTATATAGCTAATCCACTGACGTTTACCCCTTTCTAACAGCTAATCAGTCAAGATTGACAGTCAGTAGGTCCTCGATTTGTGTCACAAATCGGTCAAAATCTTATTTTTTCCACATTCTTGTTTTTTCGTGAGGTAATAATCAAACAACTCGTATTCGTGTATTCATTGTTTATTCGCCAACACTAAGTCCGTTTCACTTCGCTGGGTTGAAGCTGTCGAAATTGTACCTACGATAAACTAATCTAAACAATGAACTAATTCGACAGTTCTGTAGGTAACAGTCTAATTAGTGAAATATCTATCAGTTACCAGACGAATTTCCTAAATACTTATATAATATAATAAATCATCGGAGATTGTTTGAACGCGCTTTGGTATCTCTGGAACTACCAGTCGGCTTAAATAATAAATTATTTTCATGCTTTGTCCACCTAACTTTTATCGGGTAGATAAAAATATAGGTAGGTACCTACTAAATGGTAAAATAATTACGAGTGGTCCCACTCGCCCAACGAAATAAACAAGAAAAAACTAATCAGGTAACTGGGACCGCGGTCCCAGTTTTGTAGTGGGCCCAGTCGCCTGTATCCTCATTCAGTCATACCGTGATTTTCGCTAATGACGACTTTTGACGCTTAGAAATTGAAATCACATTTCGAGTTACCTAAGTATTTTATATGATTTTCTTACGAAGTTCATACTGGATCACTTGAAATATAATTTGATGGGATGATAATAGATCATTATCTTATTATTTTTAAGATCTAAAACTGTCTACTCGTTAAGTTACGTCTATTGCTCAGTTCAAAGGTTAATTATAATGCCGTACCTAATAATTACATCCAATAAAACGATTTTGGGAACTTAAGATAGAAGCAAGATTTAACATTTAAAAAATGTTATCGATATTTCACAGTATGTTTATTTAAAGTTACGTAATACAATAATATTACAGTATCAGTTGATTAAAAATATCAAAAACTTCCTGGTATTCAATAAAAAGCTGTAAGATTTCAATCGCTTTATCATAAATCATTTTGGATCACGGAAACTCGATCGACTATGATTTTTATAAATTGCAGCTGTCAAAAGTTATTTGTTAGTATAATTTAGGTCATCCGAAACTATAAGCTTACATTTTGTTAAGTAAGACAGAGAAAAAAAAGTGTTCTATATACAATACATAGATAGTATTTGTAGTATCTATACATATATGGGTATTGTCTGTTTAATTGGCTTTATCCATAAGGAAGGCAATGTTTTATGGTTAAACAAAGCACATCTCATACTTTTCTTATTGTTCTCTTCAATCCAATCCCTCACGATATTTTCCAACCATATTATGCTGCAAAATTGCAACCCGCAATATCACTTGCTGGTGCATACCGTGTGTGTCGGTGACGATCAATGATAATTCTGTGAAGCATTAAGGCAGCCTAAAAAAATTGTCACCAGAGTTAGTCACGGATCAACAAAATTACTTAATGATCGGTATCAATTTCACCTTGAAATTCATAACTTTTGGATTCGAATCCACGCCTTTAGATTGAAAGTGCCAACAAAACTTAAAGCTACAAAGCCAGTGAGAAGTTGTTACTGTTGCAGTGCCGTTTAAAAGTAAACTATAGGTCTATTTCTATAATCACAGATAACTATCCATTTATATTTTAAAGCTGCATAAACTGCGAATGTTTAGACGTACCTAAGAGAACGGTGGCCGTGCCATTGTAATCCTATTAAGTAATTCTTTATTCTTTGTGATGTAAACTACTTCATTTCGCGATCTAACTTCATTTTAAATTTTATCAAATACACTGGCTAACAAGTGGGCATTTGTCAGATGTATCTATATTGGACTGTCTTAAGTTAGGTAAGTGAGTTAGCTTTCTAAGTATTCTATGAACCTATCAAGGTTTATGGTATGTGACTTAAACAATATTTTTCATTCATGTAGATAAATATGATTATAAATAACTTAATAAATAAATAAGGCTACAATGTTTAGATTCTATGATCGTTATGATCTCAAGTCGCGGAAATTGGTTCAGATTCTGTAGCCAAACGCGTCAGAGCCTATTTGTTCACGGTAATTTGAGTCACGTATTATCTGCTCAAATGAGCCACAAATTGGTTCAATATCAGGTGTCAATCTGCATCAGCCTCATTATGTAAATTAGTTACGTCTATGGCTATTAATTTTAGAACAGTTCAATGTTTTATCTACAAAGTGTAAAGTGTGGTGGACTTTAGTTGATTAAAACAATTTTTGTGTATTATTTGGATGATTTTGGAAATAAAAACAGATAAATTTACATACTATAATGACTCACCACATGTTGTTACTGATTTTTCTTTAGAAGTTATTTATTTTAATCAATAATAACCACAACAAAGTCTTATTTTTGTATGTAGTGTCAAGGTTATCTTTTTTCTTCCTCTATGTGTAGATTTTCCAGAAGGTAGGAAATAATAAAAGGCTACTTGTGCATGGATCTACCTGTCAGGTTTCAAATTCAGTTCTGTATTGATATTGAATGGTGTAAATGCCTTTGATACGAAATAGTCTGTTTAGGATAATTTAAAGTAATAGTGTACTGCACGGTGTAGTGCACTACTATTTCGTAAATTGGTCCAAAGGAAACTTAGGCCAATTTTCTGCGATGTATGAGTAGACTTTTATTTCGATGTAGGTTTATAGGTCGATATGGTTCTATTCTTATTAAGCAAGATTCTTTGCAATTAACTCTACTCTCACTATACATATAGCTATTTATAGTGGGTTGTCATTGACGAGCAGAACACTATTTTAATTTAATGTTTTCTATTCAAAAATAATTAAAAGCAACATCAATTAGTATTTTGATACCTAGGTATGTAAAAACTACACGAATCACTTAATAAATCGATGACTCTTTAGTCATATAAATTTTATACTTACCTATGTTTGTTTTCTAGTTTATGGTATTTCCACAAAAAATAACTGAACATTAGTAGACTCTCCCTCTCATTTCTTAGCTTAGCATTTAATAATGGGCTTGATAGAATGGTAAAATAACTGTTGTCAACCAAATAAAAAAATATATATTATGATCACGACTGTATGTATCCCAGGGAACGGTAGACATTTCTTTCAGATCTTTATTTTATTTGAGATGTAGGTATTCTCTTCTTTCTTTGCCTTGGAGCGCAAAGAGTGGAAGTTGTAGGGGGAGACCTTTGCCCATCAGTGGGACATGATAGATTAGCAAAAAAAAATATTCTCTTCTATTTTATTATCCTGGAGAATCTTGTTAAAATAAAAATAGTTATACTATTCTATTAGATAGGTTCGTGTATTGTGATTGATATCTCGTAAATGTATTCGTGAAATTTACTTTGTGTTTGTTTAATCGCGGCCAAGGGTGCAAAGATGGATTCTCATGATAATCGCTAGTTTTTTGCGGTTATGCACTTCACCTGATGAGCATCGGTGCCTCGTGACCGAGATATGCAAAAACCGACCTTCACGACTCGGGTTCTGTTTTGTAGTGGGTTGTTGACCTATTTTGCAAGTGCTAAAGTCTTTGTTCCTTAAAAAGTTGAGAGTGTTTCACAACTCTTCCATTTGAATTAAGTGATTTCTTTTATAGGCGAAGTAGGTAAATTATTATTTATTCAGTTAGACTGATGGGATCTCATAGAATAGCCTTAAAAGCTAGGTGGTTCTAGGCCTGTTTTTGCGACCAATACCATGAAAAACCATGGCAATAACCCTACTCTTCTTTTATCTCAGTATGAAATAAACTCAGACCTATATGATTGACTGTCCTATCTAGAAGAAAGTGTACGCCTGGTCATATAATATGTTCTTTGAACCGATTATTTCGTCAATTTTGTCAAATTCATATCATCGTTGCGGCAAGCGCAGCGTAAGGACGTCCACCAACGAGATAGACGGATGATTTGGTAAAGGCCGCAAGTTCACGGTGGATACAGGCCACTTCCAACCGAAACAACTGGAGATGTAAAGTACCAGTAAAGTTACAATAATGTACTTATTGTTGGTTTTGGGGCTGTACTTTTATGGTCTTCTCCTCTCCGTTTGGAGTAACTGACCTAATTCATAGAAGCTTAGTCTCGTTTGTTTTCCTAATAATTTAAACAACGTATTGTTATTATGGTGACTAATTTGACGAGACTTCGCCTTATGTCGAAACCGCTTTTTGCTTAAGTTCCGGATTATGATAAATTGACGCGTAGTTTTGGCCTTGTGGTCTAATGTTTTATGGTAATTTGCTTACTTACAACTTTGCAAGTTATACAATACGCTCAATCAAATATAAAAAAAATACAAAAAGTTTACCCATTTTAAAATTAAAAGGCAAAAACAAACACTTATCTATTTTATTAAAAGATAAAAACAAGACCTTTTTTGATTAATTAACAGACGTAAAGCATAGCTTGCTAAAACGTTCTTAATAGATCGATAATAGAAGTCGGTCCGTATAAGCGGTGTCGGTCCCGGCTTGAAGCCATGACGGAGGCTTTTAGGCAGACTAAAAACCGTCACCAGAAATGGTCACTAGTTCATACGAACTTACTTACTTTAGCATAGGTAACATTTTTTCCTTGAGCGTATTCGAAAATAAGACTACCTAACTTATTGATAGCTCAGCTCAAAAACGTAATGATCAGAATGTTACAAAACAGAAAGTGCATTTGTAAAATACTTTATGTATTTTTATAGAAAGCCAGATCTGTTGTATTTTATTTTACATTCTTGGATAAATACTGCACTTATAGCGGAGTGAATAACTGCATGGATTTTTTAGTGTTAGGTAATGAGAGGTATTTTTGTAAATATCTTTTTAATCTACGAGATTACATAATTGAGACGGGGTACAAAACATACTAATACTTTACTAGACAAAACTATATGTATAACCATTGCATTCATTAGTCAAAATCTAGGATTTTATGATCCTTATATTAACTTAACAAATTGAAAGAAATGGATGCACATTGATCTAAAAGTAACGCTTCTGCTAATTAGTACCTAATGTACCTATTTTGATTGATTTTATAGACCTATTAAATATAATATAAACCAGTGGAAATTATGCTATTTTATTTAATTAAATTATCTTGATTGGTAACGTAGCATTGCAATATACGCTTTCTTTTAAAATATATATTCCGCAGTCAACGTACACACGTATAAAATACCTCACTTATTGACTTTATTGCAGTAGCTGACATCATAATTTTTAATACACAAGTTTACGGAGTTATTTTATAGGTAGTGATTCATCAGATGGGTTTCTGAAGTTCAATAGCTTTGGCTTTCCATGCTTAATTTTTAATTGTGTTTTGTTTAAGTTGAAACCCTATAATGTTTTTGAGAAAAGGAAATGTCATCGCATTTTATTGTAGACCATAAAATAGCCTTTCCCAGTCGAGTTTTGGTAATCGTCAATTCAATATATATTTTTTGAAGAAAATGCAACATAGCTAGGAGGCAAATTAACTACGAACTATGAACATTTAGTTTTCAAGAAAAGCTCTAAGTTTGAGTGTTGTCATTGATGCCGTTTCTGAAGTTATACAGAAAAATCCATAGCTTTGTTCATAATAACATGTGCCAGAACAATAAGCTATTATGAGTTAAAATTTGTATAATCTGGCTATTATTTCAAATGACATAAACAATGTTACCTTCACACGGGTTGTTGTGCCACTAACTAGGCTGAGACCTTGGTGACAGGCCTCTAATTGTGAATACCCAAAATTCTAACGGATGAACTTCCTCTTTGGGCCTCAAATACAAGTCAAGGTGAATCTTGTGCACTCGTGTCAAGTGTCTACCGATTGAGACCTTGTCTCTGTGTGCTTTACATAATTGCCAGCCTTGTTTCCAGTTTCTATTTAATTGGTATCAATATTGTTTTGCGTGTGATGATGCATTTGATTGTAGGGCTGGGCGTTAGGAGATTATGATGCATTATTCAATCTGAATCAGAAATAATCACGCGTAGAAATATGCAAATTACAATTCAATTAAGTACCTGCATTTTGCTATACCCCAGCTCTTATCCTTTAAAAGTAAACCTTCAAGCAGATTTTACGTTTAACACTGCATAATAACAATCAATGTTTATCGACCTAACGGACTTTGAGACGCACAAAGATGTGATCGAGTAGTTCCACTTTTCACTTGCATTTTCGTATAATATCCGATGGCATAACAGAGAGAGTTGTCTGGTAGCGATAAAGCTGTATTTCTTGATAAATACGTGTATCGTAAATACCTACAGATTAACGAATGCTTTCATTGCAATTTCACCTACTTAATGAGTTTGTTTGTATTTTTATTAGGCTGTTACGAATATGCCACCGGATTCACTAAAAGTTTAAAACAATTTACCTTTTATTACACCGTTGAAATTTCTCTATGTGAAGATAATATAAGTTTTTGGTAACTTTTTTATACTATCAAATATTTTCCTAGAAAATTAGAATTACTTATATAAAGTTTTTTTTTCTGGAAAACAAAAATTTTTATTATGATAATTACTCTAGAACTATATACAGATATCATATTTTTCTTATTCTCAGAGATCTAAATAAATTAGAGCAATCAACCACGTATTAACCGCACCACATCCTTATTCAGAAATAGTTTAGCCGCATTCCAGTAAGACAAAATAAGTGTTTTTCCGTCACATGGAGGTCTCAATCTCCTTCAAATAAAACTGCATGATATTTTACGATATTAGACGACAGTTGTAGTCGGAAGGCGGAAATGGACCGGTCTCTTAGGCATGTTTGGCGCGTGTTGGCAGATTACGATAAATATTATATAGTAACACAACATTGATAATGAGATGTCAGCGTAAATTCTGCTATTCAGATTCTTAATTGGATGATATTTTGCCGTATAAGATATCAGTCTGTTACAAATAAATCATCATTTTTAGATGTTTATGATAATTTATATGAACAAGTGTATTATTTATTTGCATTGCGTAATGAATCACCATGTCCAAATAACATTCTAAAATAGTAGAGTTTAAATCGAGCAAAATACAACAAGTCTTCTCGCGACCACGGCTGGTGGGTCGAAACGTCGTGTCAGGTTTATAAAGTACCTCAAGGTAATTTCGTAATTTCATGATAAATACCCGTTTTACATGTATATTTTATAAAAAACACCAAAGTTTGGAAAATAAATCAAAAGAAAGTTATGAATACAAAAAATACACATTACAATAATTATTTACTTTTGAAACAAAAGACAATTATGAATCCTTATAAATTAACACATAACAAAAAAGTTGATTTACTGTCACTATTTTACCGTGTTCTAGTTGTGGTTATGGTAATGCGCCGGCGCAGCCTCTAAGGCTTCCCGGTGTCTGACGTGCATGCCCATTCATGGCGAGCGTATGTGATGTAAGCGCAGGTACATTTTAGTTAAGACAAGTTATATGCATTATTGGAAGAGAAGAAGATACTGTAACTTGTTTTTGAACTGAACTGAAAGTTGTATGAAGTAAATATTGGTACTTAAGTAGCTGCTGTATTAATATTGATAAATTTTTTTTATTGAAGTACCTGTAATATGATTGTATTTATAGTTAGTTAATTTGATTGGAAAATTTCCAGTCATTGAAAAGTAGAGTGAAGTGATTATTCAGGACTATTTTATAAATATAAAAATACCAACCTTAATTTTTAATAGCTGAGTAAGTTTAAGTAGCCGTTTGGAATGTTGCTTCGACTTTCGATCAGAATATCGTAGGTTTGCATTCGATTTCACAGAATTTTTCATATATCAATGGATTGCATTACTTCCTCTTCACGGTGTAGTAAAGAGAAACATCATGAGGATGCTAGTTAGTAATATAATAAATGTACATTTTGATACATTTTGATATTTTAGCCAAGCCTAATAAAGTTAAATGTTTCTTTATTTCCAACTAACGTCCCACCCCGGCTTTACATGGGTGTTTTCTGTTATAATATATGCATGTAAAACACTTACAAACCTTTCTCTTGAATCACTCTGTATATTGATGAAAATTGCATTAAAATCCGTTGTGAAGTTTAAGGGAAGGTTCATATCTGACGTAAAATACGCCGAGCGTATCATCTAGCGTACTAACGTATCATCGGTTGAGTGTGAACGGTCAAGTGTTTTTCTATACATTTGTCTGTTCTGGCGTATAATACGCGACGCATGTTCCGTCAGATATGAACCTTCCCTAAAAGATCTAAGCATACAGACGGCGGAAGAGACTTTGTTTTAGGTTAAAAAATAATATTACCTTTAGTGTGTATTTTTAGCATTGTCATTATTTACTGACAGTAATTTGGTGAAAAAATCACGTAAAGACAACAATAGTTGAGAGTTTCTCATTGCAATAACACTTTCGCTCAACATTGGCAAGATTGTTTTTTATCATCTTACAAATGCTGCCAGACGGAAGCGTGCCCAAGAGGGCACGCTTCCGTCTGGCAGTGGCTTGGATCAGTTGAACTACTTATAGATCGTTTGTAACGATCCTTAGGTGGCTCAACTAGTTCTAATTATATTTTGTACAGATAGGTAAATATTTAGTAGTTTAGTTTCTTTTAATAAATACATCCTTTAAATATCAGAAAGAATTACAATTTAGTTAGGTACCTACATGTTTTTGTCCAAAAAACAAAAGTAAAGTTGTACTCATAAGAAAATAAAAACATTTGCTTAGATCCTCTTCTCACAAACTTATTATGCTTTCAAGGTTAACGATATATAAATAAATGGAATTAAAGTAAGGAATAAGTCATGACACCATTAATTCCTTTTACTGATTTTAAATGGCAAAGATAAATCATTTTATCTCAGTACCAGTGGTCAATTGAGCGAGTTGATGTTACTATTCAAGTATAAATCGTCTATCGTACGTTTAATGTAATAGTTCAGAATGTAAATACATTGGTAATCAAATGTGTTATCTTAGATTATACATTAATCACTACGTAGTATAAAACAAAGTCGCTTTCTCTGTCCCTATATCCCTATGTATCCTTAAATCATTAAAACTACGCAACGGATTTTGATATGGTTTTTTTAATAGATAGAGTAATTGAAGAGAAAGGTTTATATGTATAATAAGGCTACTTTCAACTACCGCGGGTAACACCGCGGGGCGCAGCTAGAAAAATATAAATTACTCACGTAAAAATGTCGTGGATTAGATAAATGTTAGATGTGACCATACTCTTACCCAGATTAAGTTCGCTACTATTTATTCTATCGAACTTTGAAATTTTAGAAATCCGTTGTTTTCATAATTAACATCCTATGGTTGCCTGGAAGTTATGGGCGCGTGTGGTCACAATGAGTTATTGTGATACCTACTGCCTATTTATATTAACAAACAGAAGGTAAAGAAAATATACGAAATCCAAAAACATAAATTTGTTGACTGATTGGCAATTGACATTTTTGTGTCAAGTCCAAATTCAAAATTTATTCACATTTTCTTATTTCTAAAATTACAAAATAGTTTTCATACTTCTTAACAAATAGAATGGTAATGCGTGAATGAAATAAAATAATTACTTATAGGTAAATATAAATAAGTTCACCACAAAGTTAATAATATTTTTTTTTCGGATAAAAAAAAACAGTGACAATTCCTACACTAATTTACTGTGAGCTTACTCTATAACGAACACGACATTTCTACGCAGTTTTTTAAAGTAGTAATCGTCGCAACAGTGATAATGATAAGGTTACATAGTGTACAAAAAAACCAAATATTCTTGGTGTACAATTAAGGGTCTTGTATTCATATTACTTTACTAAGATAATAGGCTTTTGTTCTGACTAATATTTACTGTAGTTTAAACAGTTTTCGTCAAAAAACGTTCCATTTTACGAGTCGGGGTCAGCGCAGCCTCGGTTTCGGTACTTACAGTCAATTTTATAATCGAACGCAGCAATGCATAAATTGCTTTATTACATTGTAGTTTAAATAACATTAAATATGTAGGTGCGGCGTCACAGAAGCTAGTCACGTGGTAAAAGGCCTAGTGCACTCTGGTAAAAAAAATCCGCCCCGACCGATGCAGGCAGCCTGTTTATAATAATAATAATAATAATAATTTATTTCAGATAAAAATCCATACAAAAATGTTAATTATTTGGTTTAAAATTATATTAGTAAATCAGAGTTAATTCATAAGTATATCAATGCTATGTTTGTATAACGGACCATCGAGTTTGTCCGCTATTGTCATCAGGATGGTGTTGGTACTCCGACGTAATCTGCTTAGCAATGAGGCTGTTTTTTTGCGCATACAGGCAGCAAAACCGTCAGTGCGCGAGCTGGGCACTTTGTTGCGTCGTAGTAAGTCGCTATTTAAATGAATGTTTTCACGAAGTTGGGATTCTGTACTTATTCTATGTATCTATTCTGTGTTGGTACACAGTTATTGCAGTTTGTAGTGAGTTCTGTTTATACGCAAACAACCTTCGGTAACTGGGTGACACAAATACAATTTAAAATAAGCCTTCCTAGTGATAAAGCTACTTTTGTTGCATATCTTGCATAAACACCGATTGAGTTTATACCCGATTCGATTATCTTTACGCGTTCTACTGCGCCTTATTCTAGTATTCAAAAAGTATGAATGAACAATATCATTATGTTTACATAACTAACTAACCTAACTAACCTAACCTAACCTAGGTACTGATTTGATGCACTTCAATGTAATATAAAAAATAATAATGCCTGTCGAAATCATGATTTCATAATACTTATTATACTCGTACTTACACACTTTTACATTTCTTTAATACCTAAATTTTGATCAGGAACCTTTTGGGTTTATTCTTAAATATAATGATTAAGTTTTAAATATTAATAAACTTTAATAAGCAATTTATTTCGTCAAAATTGTTTCAGTCAAAGTTTCGCAAGAAGAGCCTTAGCTTACATACCCAGATCGCTTAATCTAAAGTAAATAAATATCTAGTTTCGCAAACTTGCAAAACAAGATTAGTATCTGCGCTAATTAAAACTGTGTTCGTTAAATTATTGCCAAGTTCGAGCATTGTGTTAGCGTTGGACCTCACACGACGCATTTTGACAATATACAAGAGTAATTTTAATGAACAGTCAGCCACAAAAATCAATATACATTTTAGACATAAAGTAAATTAAAAAACAAAAAATGTTTTTTATAAGGATTACCTAGATCTAGAATCCTAAATTAAAAATTATGTGACAGTGTTTTTCAAAAATTGTAGGTACTCTCCTATCTATATTTTTTTGGCAAAAGTCCATAAACAAAACTTTTAAAGTTGAGTTATTATTTTCGTTGTTTCTTAATTTTTTGTATTCCTAAAACAATGCAGACTAATCTCAATTTTGTCGATGGTTCAAATACCCATTAGTTTTACTCATAATTGCCGAATAATTGGCGAAAAATCATGTTTATGTAATCATACTTTGCGCACCTTGTTGGCCTGTTTATTTTTGAAGGCTAAGCACCTACCTATTCGCGTGATGAAAATCATCTGCGTAGGTAGGTACTAGCTCACGCAACGTTAGTATATTATATTACCATGGCACTTAAACGAGGTAATTGCTCATCTTTCTGGTAATAAACTTAAAATTACAGGCTACCGACTAAGTTACTTATATGTCTATAAATAATACGGTAGTCGGTGAAGCGCTCGTGGCGAAGCTTGTCAAGACGTTCTTGATAGATTGTCGAAGTTAAGCAACATTCTGAGCGGTCACTACTTGCATCTGAGCGCTTCCGTGCTTCAGACGGCACGTTAAATTGTCGGTCCCGGCTTTTAAAGTCGTTAAGCCATGACGGAGGCCTTAATGCGGCCTAAAAACTCCGTCACCAGAGTTGGCCACTTGCTCATACGAACTTACTTACGGTAGTCGGTAATGATAACCGCTAGTTTATGACGTTTTCTGTGTGCTGCGAGTTTCTTTCCTTAGCCGTTGGATTTTAAAACTATAGTTTTTTTTTTAGCTATAGTCTGAAAGGATGGTATACCATCCTTTCAGACTAGCATGATCAGATTCAATCACGTCAGATTTAACAAGCGTATAATGCGTCTGAGCACCTTCATTGGTACGTATTCTTTCATAGTTAATGTTTTTGTTTTTTTCTTAAAAAAAAGTAACCTGTTACCTAACTCATAAAGAGCCAAATGGGTTCATGACTTGAAATTAAATTCAAAGCTTAAAAGGTTCAAAACAACTTTTTCAAATTATTCTTCAAAGAGCGAACAAATCTACATAGGTATATACAAAGTGGCCGGTATCATTATCCAGTAACTAGGTACTGATCTCGGAACAATAGTCCTGCGTTGTGTCACGATGTCGCAAGCGTTCACACTTGATTTGGTTTCACCGCGGTACGCGTGATTTGTGAATTGTTCAACATAGGGCTAGTAGGGCGACCTTCTGGGAAGCGCGAAAGTCAAAAATAATTTATTCGTAGTGCCTTGGCATCTTATAGTTTGCGCTAGGTGATACTAGTGCAGTTTCTTTGTAACCAATAGGCGTTCATCGATAATTCAAATTAAAAAATAACATTTTTTGTTAAGAAACAAAATATTTTTGAAGTAAAAAAGCTTGATTACAGCAAAGACGATTAATATCTAGAAGACAGACAAAGGCCATACACAAAATCGTAACCCTAAAAATAGCCTGAAAACTCTAAAACATCAATTTTATCCAAGAAATTTCAATTACTTTCTAGTTAAAAATGTTTATATATTGAATATTGTTGCTACCTACTACTAAGTATTGAAATTTCTTGGATAAAATTGATGTTTTTAAGTCTTCAGGCTATCTGGTACTGCGGGATCGGGTTACGATTTTGTGTATGGCCTTTGTCTGTCTTCTAGATATTAATCGTCTTTGATTACAGCAACAAAAGCCTTTAGCTCGACTAATTATTATTTTGCCTTTAAGCGCGATGGTAAAAAAATATTCACTGGATCCTCAGGAATAACATATAATTGTCGCTAGATGAGTAAATACCTAGGAGATCCAGAGCAACAATCATCCTTATAAATCAAACGGACTGCAAACTGCGCTTTTCCGAATTGACAATCATTATAATTATCGGGAATTTTCATGGGTCAGGTTATGATGGTGAGAGTTCATCTCGGAACATTTTACAAACATAAGTTGAACCATTACATGGTATTTGTATTGTATGATAAATCGTTTTTGGTTTCGTAGGCGTAATAAGATGATCACCTGCATCATATCATGCACAAGTTGTTCGCACGCAATAAATGTATTGAGCAAACCAATTATCTGATATTGGCTGATGCATACAAATTAATTAATTTTGATTTAAACAGAACTCAGTCGGTCGACTAAATATTTTATTAATATTTGATTGCTTTACATTGGTTAAAATAAATTCATTTTAATAGAAACATAGGTAATAAATTTTTGAATCAATTGAGCTACCCATAACGACACTTAGATTTCTCAACTGGTTCTAATTATATTTTGTGGAGTTATGAAAATAACGTAGTAGTAAAGTATCTATATTTATAAAAACGGTTTTACCTAAAAGACTGAATTCGTTAAGGTATTTCACAATAGCCCTTCGGCATAACGACAGCCCTACAAAGCCACAAAATATGCAGTACACTCGGTCAGTCAAGTGGTCAGTTGACCGCGCCTGTCAGATGTGATTCTGTATCGTATTCCAACCACGGAGAGCCTATAATGAATTGACAGCCGATGCGTTTTATCAAGGCTTGCAACGTTTCTTAGTGGAAATCAAGGTATTTTGTTGTATAGTCTACACGGGTACATGATGCAATGGACCTTGCTAGGATGTGGAAATGATGGGACATGAGATAGTCCTTTGTAAGATTAGTAGCATACCTAAGGAGACTGGGCTCTCATTTGAATTTTTTTATAAAATGTGGAGTACCACTTAGTATTTGAGTTCTGTTTTGTGTTTGTAGCTATATTATGTTTGATAAAATATGAAATATATGATCACGACTGTGTTCCTAAAATACCGTGAGGTTCTTTCTGATCATTTTAGTCTATATTTAATAATTATTATATTCATTATTTGAACTACATACGAGTATATTTAACTCTTGATATCATTAACACTTCCGTAATTTTAATACGATCAAAGAGGATGAATACCAAGGTACGATCAAGCAATATTTTGAGCTCTAGAAAGTTCAGCAACTTTGCTATCTCTACATTTTGTAAAAGACCATTTCTAACTTAAATTATCTAATGAGATCATAGATTTATAAGTATATTTGAAATAAGGTAGCAAGGTTTTTTTTTGCAAAAAAGGTCATTGTTTTTTTTATTTAAATGACTCATGTGTACATTAATTAATTAACTCCACAAGCCCTAGACAATTTCCACCGACTAAGATTGCCGTATTATGATTATTATTAAAAGCATTAAACTATATAAACAAGAAGGGAACCACGGTCTTACTAGAACGATTTCAAATTACTATTCAATTCAAGAAGTCGACCAAGAGAAAGGGTTGTTTAGCGCCAGTAGGTCATTTGTACTGTCTGTTACTAGGTCTATTGAGTCTGCGGATTGAATATATACTAGTTTGACCAAGAGCTCTATGAAACTAAGAATGTCTTGAGAATATTGTTGGTGGTTCGAAATTCTCCGAGGCTATTTCACTCACTATTTAGATTTATAGATCTACACAAATCAGCATTCCTTTCGAAAACTAAGTATATATAACGTAACCAATAAGTAAGTGGGTATTCGACCACAAGAATAGGTTACTTGAAAGTAGGCTTAGTGATAAATTTCATAGCTATTTATAGTCTGGCATAAACGTTGTTTAATAACTATCCGTCGCATAATGTCAATAATAATTGGTCCCAGCTTTTCAGTCGCTAAGCCTGAGGAGGCCTTAAAGAGGCCTATAAACTCCGTCACTGGAAGGTATAGGAACAAACGAACGAACTAGAAGCTATAGCAACTAGATTATACTTTTATAGAGTTAACTTTTTTGTAAATCTGAATGTTTTTGTGTATTAATATATAATTATATTATACGAGTATGTGGTGTTATTGTCTGAACAGTTAAAATATATGTTCCTTGAACATGTTCAGTAAAAAAATGAAAAGCTTACCGGTGGTAAGCACGTAAATTGAGAACGCCTGAACCAATTTGTCAATTTCTTTTAGTGGGGTTTTCTTTTGTTTTATGGATTATGGGGTTTTTAGAGTTTACCTACTCGTAGTGACAACGTTTGTAGGCTTCAGCTAGTATAATAATAAATGTTGATTATTGGACAATAAATAACATAAAAAACAAGCCACTTTTAGTGTTGAAAGCCCACGAGCTGAACTGTGGGTAGAATTTATTATTTGCACTGAGGACATGTTCTATATTTTATGGTCTTGCTTTCTAAATATAAATAAGTGGATAATTCAACTGGAAATAGATTGACGAAATGTTAGTCTTGTGACGAGTGACGAGTGTAGCTATATAATCTGTCGAATGGCAGACAGAGTTTCAGCCATGTAAACAACTATCAAAATAATTACTTCATAAAATTAATATTTAATATTATTTTAGTTGTTGTTAGGCAAATTGTGACCTATAATTTTAAACTCTAGAAAATGAAAGATTCATTTATTAGCCAATAACTTAAACATTGCTTGTGGAGTATTTTAGAAATGTGTTAAACCTTTGCGTAATAACCGTCTCTAGGGCCATACAATCTCGGTACAGTCAATTACATAATGTTTTTTTAACCCTACTATGTGTAGGTACGAGTATTTCTCGGCTTTATCTAGCGACACCCAAATGAAAACTATGGCTGAATAACAAAGTAACTCATGAGTAATGTACAGTAATCAAAGTCTTATGTCTTTTGTGTTTCGGTCTTTTTTCTTTTGTAATGTAATATTTGACTAGTTTTATCAAATCACGTATGTCGGTAATCGATGGTCGGTAGTCGCTGAACGCAACAACTTAATACAAGTTGCAAAATATTTTTAAAGAGACCTATGAAGTTTAGCATTGTTTTGTTAAAACTATGATTGTACCGTCTAGGTCTTTGCGAGTGTTGCCAGTAAAATGTTGCAAGTAATCTAGTCTCGACTCGATTACCATATCCAGATTTGCAATATGCTCCTTAAATGGACGCAATGACGTCGTATAGTTTAGTTAGTCCGGCGTGAGTATCGCTACTGTGGCGAAATTTAACTTACTTTGATAGGAATATGGTAATTTTATGAAAATTGCTATTAATCTTGTGATTTGACAAGTTGATTTTGTTTATTAATAAAATAAAGTCCTAAGAGAAGAATAATATTAGCATCAATAATTATAAAAAAACCTTGTTAAAACATACATTTCAATGTTTTTTTAATGAACATGCCAATGTGGTTTCTCATTATATCACCATATAATTAAATTGAAATTGCGATTTAAATCTATAACATCAATCGCGATTAACTCATTGACATACTTACTTGAATTTAATAAAAATCTATTTTCACGTTTACAATAACCAACGCACGAACTTACATTACGAAACTGCTCTACTTAAATCTGATGAAATATGGAAGTGTCAATCATAGGCTTTTGTTGATAATGTCCGCAGCCGCTGTCTTGTACTCAACATTCCTACGCGTCAAAGCTTTCAATACCCTTGGGTAACGCGCTTCAAAGCCGCGTCAAATCAGCGTCTTTTCCACTCGTCTGTACAATTCGCACGTGTTGCATACGGGTTCACGCACGCTCAGACCTCACCTGAGGTCACATATCAAGTTCATACACTTGTTTCGGAGCAGAACCAGTTGCCGAGCCCAGTATATAGTGCATTACATAACACGATACCTACATTTCCGCGTTTTCCCTTCCTAGTTAGCTGATATTTTAGTTACTAATTGTTTATACTGGTGGTTTGAGATTATACTAATGGTGTAGTATTGTATTGTACGAGTAGGTACTTATATTGAGTCTTTGCATTGTAGTTGTACCCGACAGTAATATAAAAAAATCTTCTTAATTTCAGCCAAAGTTTAGTTTTTTCAAGATCTCTTTGTTAAAATCTTAATTGGTAGAACATTGATATAAAGTAACTTTCAGAATGGTCACAATAAATAGCCGCTTGTGGCATTAACAACTGTGCGCTTCCGTGTTTCGAAGGCACATTCTATTGTAGGTTCTGGCGAATTAAGTCATGACGGAGGCCTTCAGGCGGCCTTAAAACTCCGTCACCAGAGTTGTTCACTAGCTTAAACTAACAAACATAAAAATAAAACTGGTAGATGTAAAAAGAACCAGTATCAACGCTAACGAAGCATAATATGTAGAGCACATAATTAGAAAGTTTCAAGGTCGCGGAAGACCACCGCTGTGCAATTCATTTACGTGAGCAGATCGATCGATAGCTTTGCAGTCGATATAATAAATTACATATTATTGAGCCTATATTCACCAAAACTTAACGGGTGGTTTGCAAACTTCGGTTTAAGCATCCGCTTCTTAATTTAAAGTTTTGCCTATAACTTTTCTAAAAAAATAAGCTTCTAAATGCAGAAATAACATTTTAAATCCGATTGATAGTTCTAAAGATAAATGTGGAAATATGGAAATTATAAACATTTCTATACTATAACAAGAAAAGCATGTTGGTATAATATCAATTTATCTGTAAAAGAACTCGGATTTATTACCTACTTTAAAGTTTAAACTCATTATCGATTTAGTCAAAATTATAATTCTTAAACAGTTGATTATGTTTTGGTAACAGTGGGTTCAATCTCACCCACGTAATTTGATTAAAAGGTTCTTTGTACAGCAGATAAAATTATGATTGGTACATATTTTTTGAGTCAATCTGGGTGCGTTTTTGCTGATTTGTAGATATTATCTAGGCATAATTAGATATTTATCTCATGTATTTACAGCCTTTGCAAGAAAAACTTTGCAACATCACTTACGACCAACATAAAATCATTTGATATTGGTATATTTTGCTATTACTATTCTATAATATAGGTACTAGTAGTTCGCCCCGAACGAGATCTTGTGCACCGTCGGTGAGTGGTTTATTTTTTACCTAAGTCTTCTTTGACTACCTACCATTTACGAATGACCTGATTTTCTTACAAAAGTGCATTGTAGAACATTATAATTTATAAGATTGATTACATTTACAGTACTACAAAAGGTCACGAATTCATTTTTAACAAAAATAGTAAAGATTTTAAAATAAATACTTAACAAACACTTCAGTCATCAAGTAGTAATACCTAGCCAAAATTATTCGTGTGACACGTTCGTGACTCAAGTATTTTTCATCAGCACGCAACGTAAAGGCCTAAAATTGATCATGACCTTAGATTGTTTATTGCGTAGAATGTGTCAATGTCAATGTTAAATTGTACCAAAGAGTTTCGTCCAATTTAAGCTACTTTACGCAATGAATGTGCAATGAAACACCGAGTACATAATAATAGGCAAGTAGGCACTAGCAGCCATGTCTGACTAAAATAGTAACTGCCACATTATCTTCGTCTAAACGTGGTAGGATTTTACAGATGAAACAGAGGCCGTACTCGGAATCAACGAAAACGAAGTTTCGTGCCAATTTTCGGGGTCAGCTTATGTTGGTGGATACTAAATTCGTAATAGTTCACCAACATAATTGGAACCCGAAAATTGCCACGAAACTTCGTTTTCGTTGATCCCGCCCGAGTAAGGCTCCAGAACACAATTGTTATGATTTTAGAGTATAATATGTCTCGAAACTGCAAGAAAACCGTTGTAAAATGTTAGTTTAAAAAATACTTGGCCTCAAAAGCTTAATTAAAATTACCTATATTAATAAAAACAATAAATGTTTTTACAAATCGATCCATTTTCTTCATAATTTTAACCATCTTTTTTCTTTGTCCACAGTCCTTAGTACTATGTGCGTGCTTAGCACTAACGACAGCTCAGTTCGGGCACTATGGCTTCTCTGACTTTGCGACCAGTTTTGGAGGACCCACCTACAGCAACTTCGCGGCTGCAGCGAGAGACCCCAGAGCGAACACAGGTGAACTACTTTCAAGTTATTTCTAGTTGTAAATATTGGTAGCTAACTTGGGTAAGAATGAAAGATGTGGGCCTTTACCAAATATGTATGAAGACTTCTGTGGCGTAGTGAAGGCCACGAGGAAACATAATTCCTCCTGGTCAAACCAGTCGGACTAATAGTTGACTATGTGGCTTACCACGTATTCAACTATTGGTGGTAACACGTGGTAAGCCACGTAGTCAACTATTAGTCCAACTAGTTGGGTACTTACGATTTGTTTAAAATCACATTGAACTACTGATATTATTTTCAAGGGTGTCAATTCTGTACGAACTATTTACTTGGCTATTACCAGGTTATAGCACCTTTGTTCATTGCCACGAACAATGTCACATGAGCCACAATTGGACACAAATGGACACAATGCCGAATGTTACGATTTTTTGTTATAACAATTGTGATGTTATCGCAGTGAGATTTACGAAATCAGTGCTTTTTGGATTATATATCAGTAAGATAAAAAAGCCAAGGGTTCAGAAGTGTTGGTCCACCGCCAGCAAGATGGGCAGACGACATTAAAAAAGTCGTGGGAAAACGAGGGATCGGACTAGCGCAAGATGGTGGCGGATAGGACAAGCTAAGGGAGGTCTTCCTACTCTGTTATGGTAACCAGATGACTGTGTATGATAACCAGATTATAATAGGTCTTAGATACATTTTCTTTTGTAAATACACACATATTATAGATAGAAAACATCCAGATCCGGAACAAATATCTGCGGAACATACAAACATTTCTCCCGTGGCGGGGATCGAACCCGCAACTTCCGCGTCTCAGGTGGGCCTTCGCCCACTGCGCCACAGAGCTCGTCAAACTTAACCCTAAAGTGGGTGAAGGCGAGCTGTGGATGATGATGATGCAGATGAAGTTATGCCTTTGCGTGACGGATTTGGCTAAAACATGGAATATACATACTTTATGACCTGGAATAACATAATAGACTACTTTTTATCCGGGCTAGTACCACGCGAGGAAAGCCGTGGAGGAGTAAGCAGTTTGAGATAACTTTAAAAAATTATCGAGCAAGATCATTTGCAAAACATTTGTCGTGTGCTTCTAAGCTTATCTTGTAGTACTAGTTTAAAGTTAAATACCCCTCAGGAATTAGTATTAGCTATGTAATTTAAATCAGAAATTGAATTAGATTAAACAGCGTATAATTTGAAACGTGCAATGCACACTTTGTATTACCTTATCAATATTGGCCAATGAGTCAATTCGAGGTTGCAACTTATCGCTGCTATTTATTAAGTCCGGTGGGTAATGTCTACTAGATTAAAAGCTCTTGTGTCTACAAACCCTCAATCTTGTTTGTACAAAAGGTATTTGAATATACAAACGTTTGTTTTGTACCTAAACTATTCATTGCATCCATTTACAGAAAAACATTTAGCTACATTAGCTACAAAATTATGTTTCATTATAAAATATTTATGTAAGTATCTCAATGATATTGAACCCAAATTATAAACCTACCATAAAATCAAAAAACATCTAATTAAAATTATAAACTAACGAAACTACAACTATCCTATCCTACTAATATTATAAAGAAAAATATATTGTAAATAACAAAATCGTAATTACACATTGCCAATGAACATAATTTCTTCAGTTTAGAGATTACAAATGATTTGTTTCCTTCATTAGCTAATACTTATTAGCTATTAGTGAGGGGCATAAGCGTAAGGAATTGCACTATAATTTCCATGGGTGCGGCTGCGCTTAATAGCAGAAGAAATTCAAGGAAATGATTCCACTAGTGCTGTGATATTAATTCATCGATAAATCGATGAACGACTAATATTAGCTAAAATTTAGTATTATGACGGTCAAGTAACGCCAGTTAATTTGGAGCGAATTAAATAACTACAGCAATAATTACACTAATAATAACTACAGCAATCCGGAGTTAACGTAATTTTATTGCTCATAAAATAATAACATAAAACGAGTAAGTAATACCATTTAATACTTAAACGTAATCATTGATTTCATTCAGTCCAGCTTCGTAAACTTGATAATCTTTGATGATTTCTAGATAAATTGAGTTAAAGGTATTAATAATTACGTTTAAATGCAGATAGTTTTCAGTCAGAGACTGAAATTAAAAATGTATTAGAAAATTATCAATATTTTTAAGAGATAAGATCGATGAATAAAATTAGGCCAAAACGCCCGTTTTACTTTAATTTGCATAGTTATTATACCAGTGTCATTATAAAATCTCTTTTTCGTCAAAAATAATGTTAAGTTTCTATCATTTTTTTTTTCATTATACCAAATATAAGTCAAAAATAAGTGAAGTAGAGCAGACGTGTCGCATCTCTATACATTGCGATAGAATTAATTGTATGTTGCAGCATTGCCCATGTATCCCACGACAATGAACATAGTGTGCTTTGTACTGCCGGTTCAAGGGCTGCGTAAACAGGGCCTTTTACTTAATACGAATGTTCGTAGGTGGACATAATCAGGACAAAAATATTTACCTATCAACAAACATATTTTCAAATGAAATCAATGAGCTTTTTGTTTTAAGAACAAAACACATGTGTCTGCAAGTAGTTGTTTTTGACAACATAATTATTAGCTTCAGTCAAAGCCAAGTGTGTTATGTATTACTGTTTAGTTATTTGTGCTAATGAAACATAATTTGCTGAACAAAAGAATCCCAAATTGTGCCTATTCTTCGAGATTTCTAAATCATTTCCTTTTAAAGGTAACTAAATCATCTCTCCAGTGGTCAGCAACCTGCGTCATAGTAGTACTTATAGTTAGGTGTGTCAAATGTGGCATTTCAAAGCCCGGTGAAGTTATAAAGGTCCGGAAGACCACTTAACGTAAAAATCCGTCCGAAAAAAAAAAAAAAAAAAAAAAAAATGTGGCATTTGTCTATTTATCAGGAAATTTTGCTTAGAAATTTTAAAACATAAATGTAAGTTTTGAGATTTAAAGCTTATTTTTGTGCAGTCTATGTCACAAGTATACAAATTGAATTACTGCTTTATTAGGTATACCCACCAAGTAAAGTCCTGAGTTTGTGTCAACACAACATTTCTTGCTAGCCCACTCGCTTAGTCTTATGAAAGTTTATTTAATAGCGTTTATTTATTACTCCAATGTAAGACAAACTTATCGACAGATTGAGATTACTACACTTGATGTTTAAACGTTGTTATTACAAATGGGTTGGATGCTTAGGAAACCTTAACAGAAATGATGACTTTGGTATTATGGCTGGCGAGATACCAGCGACGCAAGAGCCTCACAAGATAAATTCGATTCTTGAGGTGGGAAAAATGTTTGTATGATCAAATATATGTTCCGAGTTGGTTGTAGTTTTTGATTACCACGATATTATTATGAGGTATCGTAGTGTGGAATCAAGACGTTAGGTAAGTGTGTAGAGAATCTAATCTCTACTAGAGATTATTATGTTTTCTATGTATAATATGTATGTATTTACAAAAAAAAAATGTCTATGTAGTATATCAGTCATCTGGTTACCATAACACAAGCATTAAATTGCTTAGCTTGGGACTAGATGACGCTGTGTGGAATGTCCAAGGATATTTATTTATTTATTTATTATTTTTACTAAAGTAGAATATTCTACGTTCTGTATTAACCTGGTTTTTAAAGTATTTATAGCAAATGAAGATACTTAATGACAAAAATATTGATCACAAACCAATTTCATCCACAGTATTAGCCCTTGTTTGCTAAAACAGTCCTAGCCTGCAAAATTGATCAATTTATGTCAACATTTATTTAATTAACTAATTACTTGATTATTCTCTACTTCTGTATGCGTTACTTTATTAAATGATGTTTATATTAAATAAATAACATGGACCGGTGATTAAATATCCTAACTTGGCTATTTTAATTTGGATAAGGCCCATAAGGATTATTAATCTTTATCTTTCATTAAGTGTATTAATAACATTTTCAATTAGTTTTGAGCTTATTGGGGATCATTATGAGACATTGGCATTAGCAAAGCATTCGATACTTTAGCATTTTGTGCACATCTTGTAGATACAGTATCTATAAGTATAAACTAATTAATTAATTAAATTATATTTTTATTAATCAGACTGCAATGTAATTCAGAAGTGCTCTTGCCATTATGCTCTTATAAAAATATCTGTAAAATATGTGCAAAAACGTGAGGCAATTTTTTTTTTAATAATCTAATTAGCAATATCTGGCATTGGATCTCGAATAATCTGTCAATGTAGATTTACGTGAAGCTTCATGAAATTCCCATTTTCTAATGTTTTTCTACAGTTGTTGGTATTGTCCTCTACATTTTTTTTTTGTGTTAGTTCAGTGCGCTGAATTTTATTCCATTCAAAGCCCAGCTGTGTACAAAGATGTTAATGATAATGAATTTTACAATTTAATGCAACATATCCCTTGACCATAAGTCAAGCATCTTTAGAAGGGTCCACGATTCTAATGACAGAATCATGCTTCGCGGAGCAAAAAGGCCGAACTTGCGCAACCACTTAATGATCACATCCCTCATCATCTAAATTAATTATAATTACTGGCTACTGGTGTTGCCCTTTGTAGGTACATGCTGGTATATTTATCAACATAAATTACATAAATTTACCTTGTGTGATTGATATTATCTTGTTTGTGAGCCACAAAAGGATAGCTACTTATACCGAGTATTACCAGGCGTGTCCCACTTCGCTGTTCCCAATCGTGGGTCTTCTGCGAAACGTAAGGAGTATCATAACATTGAAAAGAAAACTAAACATGACCGTGATAACTGAGTTTGTAGGTACTTAATATAAAGTCGCGTAGATTAAAAGCATTTTAAAATATGTAATTTTTTTGTTACTAAAACTCCAACCAATAATCCAAACTTTGGCATTTACTAACAAAATCCAATGATCACAAAACAACTTACAACTAGTTACATTAAGATAATCCGTTCACTTCGTGACTGGTTCTAAAGCATTATGTATTATTATAGAATATCAATATTATGTCACAAAAAAGACCGCAAAAACGGTACTTAGACCATTCACTTGATGGACTGTGGACCATCACAAGGTTACTAACGATTATGATTTCCAATGATGTAAAAAGTGAAAGATGTGAAGTAATTGGTGTGTAGGCATTTTTTCACGTTTCCTATTGGACAGTATTCGGATAAAACGAGCTAAGTATATTATAATGTAATGTTATAATATATCCTTAGATGCTCAAAACGATAACCTTAAGGCACGATATTGGTAAACTTATCCGTCAAGTTACACGATATAGGTACACAGTGGGGGATCTTTATTTTTGAAACTAAAAAGAAAAACTTTCTTCACGGAAGACAGATAAAAACAAATATTTAGAAGAATTATAAAAAAAAGTACATTTTCCTAAAGGTATTATTATTTTAATTATTTTATTATGCGGCTGTGTATCAGGGCAAAAGCCACCGTTCAAATCAACGTCCAAATTTCACGACCCCGTGGTATATTTTCCCAGTCCGTCAAAATCTCAATTTATTTCCTTTTACGTAAAATTGAGTTACTTTAAACGAGTTCAATAAATATAGTGATTTCGGTGATACAATCTCTAATGAATGCAATCAGGTTGAGGTGTTTTATGGGTGTAAAGATATTGCGGATGCGATTTTAATTTAGACCACAGAGTACATGATAGTTTGTATACACGCTATAGATTATAGTGATAGTGAGTGTAGATCTCAATGTCGGGGAAGAAATTAGAGCATGTTAGTTGTGTATGTAAATTAAATTTTTGTTTTTAATAGGTATGTATCTTAACATCTAAGATGATTATCGCAATTAAGATTGTTTCATAGTTAAAATGTGTATTGTAATGGTAGTGGTACAAGCGAAGGATATCATGACGAAACTTGTAGCATGCCTACTCTTTGACTACTCTAATCATTCAATCTAAATCTTCTTATGAAAAAAAACGGGCACACAAAATGTCCTCAAAACTGGGAACATTCACGTAAGCTTGATTCCTGCGACTGTATACATTTTCTATGAAGTGCAGATAAGAATTCGTTTCTGGTTTCTAGAAGATTCTGTATATACAAATCAAGACAGTGTGAGGTCTAACCTTGATTAATGGGTGATATTTATTTTTACATGATGATACCCACAAAAAACAGGATATCTTGAAGATAATGGTGCCTCTCCGACTAGCAAAGGCAGTTAAAATGGCATATTGTTCGCAATCTTTAGCAAGATAAAATACTTAGTTCGGCGCTCGCTATCCTAGTAAGCTATAGAAGTAAGAAGAGCTATGTTTTTTTCTCTGAAAGTCTTACGAGAGGTACATTTTACTTACAATTCTGTAATTAAATGTACTTATAAAATAACAAAAGTTGTGCAATTGCTCAAGATGTCGCAACTCAAAAGGATGAGAGCATGCAGTTTGCGGAAGAGAACAATTAACTCATATAATTCAGTTGCGTGATGACAATAGCCTTTTGAATCACAAATGCGGAAGTATTTTATATGTCTCTGAATCTTTTTTTACCTACACGTGTTGATTTTGCAGAAGCTCTCCTGATACTTTATCTTCTACTTTGTTTCACGTGACTTGAAAATTATTATTGAAAAAGTAAAAACTTAATCAGGCTCTCTTCTGAGCGGCTCATAGGCTTATTTATCTTTTATTTATTTATAGAAGTATTTACCCGTGGATTCGGTTTTTTTCTGGATCAAAAAATTCTACGTGCCAAGACATACTTTACGGATATTACAAGTTTTAACCAAGACTGTTCAGTAGTTTTTGTGTGAAAGAATAACAAATATCCACCTATTTATCCATTCATCTATCATCACAAACTTTCGCTTATACAAGATTAGACACACAGTATTGCTTATTTCAAACAACTCTTTGAAAACATTATTTGATACTTAATGTATCTATTTACAAAAAAAAATGTTTCTATGTAATATATCAGTCATCTGATTCCCATAACACAAGCATTAAGTTGCTTAGCTTGCAACTAGATGACGCTGTGTGGAATGTCCAAGAATATTGATTTATTTAAAACAGGATATTTACTTACGTATTCGTGGATATGAGTTTATTCCTGGACTCGCAAAAACTTTAGTCTTAGTTGACCTAATGCAACTGAAATATCGAGAAACTCATAAATCCACGAATCATGGTAAGTGATTATAATGTTCATAACCATGATAGTTTAAAAAGGGTTAAGTTCGTATCGTCTGCATATTTTTGCATGTCATAGCTCATTTTTTCAGGAAGATTATATGCAATTTTTAAATTAAATAACGAGTGAAACCTTCGGGCACTGTAATGTATACGGTCATTGCACGTTAGGAAGCTTGGGTTTAAGCAATACATTGCCACGGTATGATTTGATTAATTACACGATGCTACCATCATTTAATAGACTTATTTAATGCTGCTGATGTTGGTGATTAATAAAACTAATTCTTTAGTAATCACGTACCAATTAACTTATTAACTAATAGCGAAGTTTGTGGTGGAAATATATAAAACAAACGAATATCATTTGGCCAAAATTATCGAAAGTTTATCAATCGATTCCTTTGTCTTTCTTTCTTTTTTTCATTGTCAAGGATAAAATAAAAAAAAGTGTGATTCATTATATAAATAAAGCTATCACTACTTCAAAATATATTTGGTATTAGGAATCGATGATTTTAATTAGTATTAAAATTGGACAACTTCTTACAAATAAAGAAGAAACAATTAGTTTAATTAAAAAAAGAAGTTGAGAAAAAAATAGATGACTAAAAATATTTCAATTATAATAATTATTTTAACATGAAATTGACTTCAGTTTTATGTCTTCGAAGCTCATTCTCAAAACAGAAAGAGGAAGGTTCTAATATACTTCTGAAAGCTGAACCTTTGAAATATAGTTATAACTTAAACTAATTACAATGTAATTTGATATTCTAACTGCTTTACAAATATTATCTTTATAACCAGAGCCCCATTTAAGAGACCTATTGTTGTAATTTATTGGCTACTTTAAATTTGAAGGTTAACGAAAGTTATTTGCTTATAACTGAATAGTTTGGCAATATGTATTTAATGTTCTCAAATTGTGACCCTAATATTGGTAATTACTACTTATTAATCAATAGTAATTGTTGTGAGGACATGTTTTATAGTATTGCAAATAATAAATTATACATTGTTGATATGCAATACCTAATTAGTGTTTTGTTTTTATGATATGTTTAATTTGGGGTTGCATAACTCATAGCTTTCAAATCAAGGTTGATACTTTAAATTTAGTGACCTTATGTTATACGAGTTCTGATTTGCGTGTGCTCTTCCTAAACGGCTTCATCGATATTTATGTTTTTAAGAATCTATATAAATAACGCGAGGCAAATATTTGAAGTTCATAAAAATTTGTCTCGTGACGGGATGGAACCTGCAACCTCCGCGTCTCAAGCGGGCATTCGCCGACTGCGCCGCAGAGGTCGTCAAAATAAGCTTTCGTCATAAATTCAATGATTGCAGCTATATTTTTTTGGGTTAGGTTCGTATGGTCTGGATTGTAAAACGTCTTTGATGTTTGATATGTGTGATACCACGGGATTTAACTAGCCATATACATTTATTTATTTATTTACCTACACATACACACATAGAATATAACATACAACATACATGTTTAGTTTTTTTTCCAATATTGTATCTAGCCGAAATTGATAATAGACTCGATCTTATATATTTTCGTCTCATCAATACATTCATTATTTTAAACGAACAATAAATGGACTTTGGACAGATAGATCCATAAAAATAAATCGAGACATTTATTAAGCCAAGCCATTACTTCAGTTAAATTGATCGTTTAGGTAATACCTAAGAGCAGGACTCCTTTACAAGTATGTAATTTGTACACAAATTGGCAATATTGCGGATAGAGTTATTGAAAATAATTATAACTCTACATATTTTAAATAAATACTTGGTTCCAATTATAACGATTATTATTAATAGTACCGTGACTTGTCTTAGCTTGTTATTTGAAGGTATATTTTATTTAATTAATGGGAATAGAATATCGGTATGTCAGCCACGTTATTTATGATAGAAGATCTTTGTCCAGCAATCGCCACAATATACAAGTGGCAAAATTGACGGAATAATCGGTGAACATAAATAAATAAAAAAAATATAGTGTAACATAGAACCTTTTTTGAAGTCTTTAAAAGCCAAAAAGTCACCGAAGATAAAATCTGCGCAGACAATAACTTAAACGAATGAGATGGTTAAATTTAATTTATGTCAACAAAGAACAAAGATAACAATATGAAACAAGAATGCTAGATTAACATGTCAATATCCTTTCAACCCTGTCAAATTGCTGACAAAACCTCAATAACTACTCAATTCGTAGCATATCTCAATCTATGCGATTGATATTGGAGATAGATTGAGGATTGACGTTATTGTCTGACAGACAGTCACGCTAAGCATTGTACTGTATGAATAGTTCAAGATCATTGACAGGTCTTTGTTTACATTGTAGGTATAATGTTTTGGCTAAACCTTTTCCCAGCGTTTTTTGTGTTTGGTGTTTTTTGGAATTTAAATAAAATTGAAATTTTGAATTATACTTAAAAGTTGATGTTACTTTTGACTTTAACACAACGGCCGGTCTCAATATTTTTTTGCTTACTGTGTATATTTGTAACTTTTAGTTTAGAAGGCATTTCAAATATCTAACTAAAATAAGAAAAGTAACAGATATTAGATTACTGAGACCGTAAGAAAGAAAGAAAGAAAAAAAGAAAGTAAATATTTTATGTAACACACACAAAACATAATTGGTACAACAAGAAGAAACAAGGACGGGAGTGGACTAACAGAATATAACATACAGTACCTAAGTAGGTACCTCCAAATAAAATAAGACTTTTACTTTACCTACTTGGTATTTAGGTTAGGTTCCGCCTCTAGGTATTCCAAGGTAATCGAATTTCGTATGACGCATAGCTTTGAACCTTCCAGGTCCGGTCCTGTTCCCCCCCTCCCCGAACGGAGACCCTGGCCAGACCAGCGGCGTGGTTGTCGGAGCTTCAGGCTACGGCTTCGTACCCCCCGGCGGACAAGGTAACCTAGGCAACCAATATGGACGGTGAAACTAGTCAAAGTAGTTAGAACTAATACCGCATAGTTGGACACGAGAGAAAATTAGGTTTATACCTTTTAGAGCCTACGAAATTGTATTCAAAGTTGAACGAACTTACGTACAAAATTGAATGAACGTACGAAATTGTTAAAAGGAATATTAATTGAATCAGATTTTATAAAGTTACTATAGAGAATTTGAAATTTTTGTGTAAATTAGTTGTAAATTATTCTTGCCAATAATTGTAAATTAGAGTTTTTTGAGTCTTCCTAAAATGTTTAAAAATATTTGTAAATTTTTTGTCGTGTTGAACTATGCATTTACCTCATAATTGATATATTATTCTTTTTATATCTAATATCAAGAATAACATATTAATGTTAAATTATTTTTTGTTAATCGTTGTATGTAGCATCAATTTATTTATGCATGGGTTGCTGCATGAGTTCCCTTAGAGTAAAATCCTCGGATATGGATTAACCCGTTTGATTAGAAATGGGACACTTTCCCAAAAGTAAGGTTACGTAGTAATGCCATGAATGTATTTTATTTTATTTGTAGGAGTCGAAGCTGTAAATAGCCCATGTTTATGAATTGTGAAATAAATGAAAACTTATTTATGTCTTTTTTATTTCAATCCCTATTCTTGCACAATATTATGCATGCTTGCACTGTACAGTTCTTACTAACTAATTATTGACTAATTGTAGTGAAATCTGTTGCAACTGTTTTTACGATGAATCACATAGAGCTATAGATAATTATAGTACCTACTCTAAGCAGCAAGAAGGGCATTGGTAGGTTAGTAGAACTCAGCACAGACTCCAGAGAACGTTTCTATTATGATAGTATTGTGTGTGTGAAGTTCTTTGAAGATTAAATAATAATATATTTATATCTACAGAATAAAATAAAATTCTATCAGCTCTATATTTTAAATTTTTCTTTGGTTTGTGGTATGTGTCTGTGACGCGCTACATACTGCGGCATCACTGAAAACCAGCGCTGTAGTTGCTACTTCTACAGCAAATGCTGAGTGGTGACCGATTTGCTTCACTCATATTTCCTACATAAAATGTTTTAGTTGTACTTTTACTGTAATATTGTGTTTGAGTGATGTAAATAAATGTTTTTCTATTCTATTATATTCTTTCCTATATCTATCATGCTAATAGCTAAATAATTTTATGGTCTAAATCAGAAATCAAAATTTTTTTAAAGGGATGATAAATTAATCAGCTCTTCTAATTATTTTGTGATGTGTTTGAAATAACTCTCTACTAAATTTGTGGTCTCGAGCAGACTCTGACAAGCGCTGTAATGCACTTGAAACGTCGTGAAATCATAAAATAAGGTTATTACGCGATAAAGTCCCGTAAATCAGTTTAAATAGGTGGTTGTATGCGTCAAACTAGGATATATTATAAAACATATGCAAACGGGTATTTATCACGAATTTTACCTTTAATATTCGCCCGACGTTTCGACCGGATTGCACCAGCCGTGGTCGCGGGAAGACTGAAGTATTGGAGGTACCGCCACAGCAAAGCGAAAGCGTTTATTCAACTACCCTCACTTGATCTTCATAAATGTCAATTAGGGCCGGTTCACACTAGGACAACACACTACACTAACAGTGTCCACATACTGAGTTGATCTCACATGACGAGTACACTTTGCAATCACTGGATTCCACGAGGAAGAGAGTCTGAAGCCGTCTTCACGATTAAAATTAGGATACTTCTTAATCTCAATCGCTTCCCGAACCATTCTCTTGTAATAATGCTTCTCGTTGGCAAGGATTTTTGGATTGTGCAATTCCACTTCCACGGCTTCCACGGCTGGTGCAATCCGGTCGAAACGTCGGGCGAATATTAAAGGTAAAATTCGTGATAAATACCCGTTTGCATATGTTTTATAATGTGTTCTGATCGCGAAAGTTTAAAAAAAACTAGGATATGTATCACTAACTATACAACCGTTTTCTTGAAATACCTTTGTTGAACGTAATAATAAGATAAAATAGGCGGCGCTAGTTTGACGCATACAGCCACCTTAAATTATAGGTACTATTAAAAAATATATCCGTAGGTACTGTACATTTCATAAAATAATTATTATTTACGTGAAGCGGAACCAGGACCCCTACATGGGTTCCGCTTGTATAAATTAGATTAAAAAGTCGTGATTAATTCACTAACAAAGAAAATAAAAATAAACTGTAACAGGGAAACGAATGACTGCTTTCCGATCCGGCATCTGAAGGTCGAACACCAAACTAAGCCAAGTGCAGATTGAACATTATACATTTACTTACTTACATAGTGTGAGAAATTGTGCACGCGATGTATGGGTTATTAAAATTGCTAAGACTACAATACAATATAATTAAAAAAACATCATTATATTGTCATAGGTAAACAATAGGTAATGAAATAAAATGTTAATTTATTTTCTAGTGTTAATTTTCGATAAATTAACATTTTGACTGCAGTTTGCCCTCTGTGAAATCAAAACAGGTCTTTTGTTGTCACAACAATTACAAAGATTGTCTGATAAAATCGTTCGATAAGGCCGCTTATTGAACTAATTTAAACTTTATATAAAGATAGTATAATATATGATCAAACGAACTTACAAAGTGAAGTTCGATCGATATTATATGAGTACGCTTCATTCGAAGTTATAATATAAAACCAGGTAGTATCGTTTCATGCTACTGGCAACTTCGCACATTTAAAAATAAAATAAAATAATTTCCTTCCTGCGGTGTGGCCTGCGACGGCTCGTCATTATATTTAGAGAAGAACCACAAAATTTTTCTTTGGGTATTGGGTGGGAGGGTGTATATAACTTCGAATGAAGCGTACTCATATAATATCGATCGAACTTCACTTTGTAAGTTCGTTTGATCATATATTATATTTCGTCGCTTCATTCTTCAGTTATAATATAAAACCAGGTAGATGTTTAGAGATAAAATTTTGTGTAAGAAAAAGCAGGCTTTAGAACATAAAATTAGATAAGTTTAGAACAGGTTTTATACTTATTATTTTACATATTTACTAAATTCCTGTTTACAATCAATCACTCTAGTTAATTATGTAATTATGTAATAAATAACATCGATCTTGCAAAGTTATTGTCTTGCATCTACTAGCTAGATGATCAAATTTTGCAAAAGACTGCGATGTATTAGTCCAACCAGCCGTTTATCTAATAGAATCCAACGAGAGACCAGAGGCGCGCGCCGCCGACGCATGCGGCGGCGCGCCGCGTGCTGTGCGCGAACGGCGTCACGTCAACGCCGCTTGTATCCAGCACCTGCTTAATCCATCTACTTACTAATCGATTGGGCAGATGCAGGCTTATGTGGTCGCTTGTAGGTTAATATTATACGACTAAAAGCGTCAGATCTGATAGTATTTGTGGTAGGTATGTATGTAACCCTCTACTATTTAGTAGCGGGACATATTGCTCTATTTGCTTAAAAATAAGGTAAAAACAATACTGGTTACTCATGTTTCGATCACATCAGAATACCTATCTTAACGCCGGTGGGATCAACAAAATATTTTCTAATTTATCAAGGAGAGTGTTTGCACTCTATTTCCAGTACTTAATGCTAAAAAAAATGACAAATTTCTTGGCGATTTTTTCTAAGAGTAGATCCCTAATTGGGTATCTAACCCGTGACATAGTTTTAAAACTATCTGTGGATCCCAAGCGGAGGTGTATCTCGGCACAGCTGGTCTGAGCTTGTAGACACCTTTGAGGAGGCGTTTCACCTGGTCATCGAAGGTTATATTACTACATAAGAGTAAAGATAGATCTGAACGATGACTGTTCAAATATCCGTAAGCTAGTCCGTTGTTAAACTATTCTGTTAGAAATAACATTACGTTTGGGAATAATCATACATAAGGATTTTGATTACGAGTATAACAGAACTGCCACCACAATTTAAAGGTTACATTGTACCGAATTAGAGTGTTTTTGGAAGAGATTTGAGTAAAATATATAATGTCAGACCAAATTAGACTATTAAACAGAGGAAACCAAGGCTGGAACAGCCAATTAGAGAATATTAGGATACCCTCAGCCTGATCTTTAATGATTTTTTGTATGCATTTCAAAACCAGTGAAAACGGTGGAAATGCATAGAAGTAGAGCCTTTTCCAGCTTATAGTAAATGCGTCAACCGTTATAGCGTCTGGGTCTGGCCTCCACGAGGCATAGCTTTAATATTTTGCGTTGGTGCGAGAAGCGAAAGATCTATCTCTGGTTCGCCAAAAGTTTTGATAATCCGATGCTGAAAGATACCATTAAATGTCCGGATTAACTTTTCTAGATTCCTGATCTGCTTCTATGTTGTCTTTTGTTTTAATATAGGTATAAAGCGAACAGCCAGATGTTTTGCCTTTAGCATCACTGCCAAATGTTTTTGTTAAATCTGTCAGATGAGGGAATTGGATCCCTCCCATCCTAATAATGTAACTTATAGCAGTTGTGCAAAACGTTGTATACCAAGAAAAACAGCAAGTAACTCCAAATAATAGATATGGAAATTGATCTCACTATCTTTCCATCCACCGTTTACGCGCTTGTTCTTACAACATGCGCCCCAGTTCTAGTACCAGTTCTAGACACATCTGTAAAAAATTCTAGAACGAAATCGAGGAGTTCAAGAGAGAGTGTGGTGTAATGAATATTTTTTGACCACCGTTTTAAATCTGCTAATAAGGAAACAACAAGTTTGAATTTATCTTCTTAGATTTGATGTTTTAAAAGAGTTACAGAGTTACCCCCTTATGCATATTGGTTCAGTAAGCCTACTTTAGCTTTTTAGCTTGTTTAGCTACTAAAACGGATATTAAATCTGTTGCTATCTCTTTTCATTGACATAAGAGTAACAAGAAAAATAAAAACATTCTTTAAATCTATATTAAATTGTCAATTCTTTATGAATAAGACCATAAGTATTTTGCGTCGTTTGTTTGATGGCAGTGATATTGACATATCCACAGAGTTGTACCATAAATCTTAATTTTTTTTTTTTTTTTTTACAACTTTTGTAAGAAAACTTTTATCTTATTAAATTTTTATCGAAATTGACCTCGAAACCGAAACAGTTAAGTAGCTTAAGAGTTTCTTTGGCACTCATCGTAACTATAACCTAGGCAGAGCCAATCGTCGAGATAAATTACGGATATGAATCCGCAATGTCTCAGAACCTACAACTTCTTTCACTATCTTTGTAAAAGTTCGAGGGGCCGAACATAGCAGCCCATAAGCACTAAATACAAACGTAATTTTGTCAAATTCCTTGCGGTCAGATGTAGATACAAGGACAAGTAAGTGTGCTTCTTTAAGAAAGATAGTTGCCATGAATCCATGGTTAGGTATCATTTTCGATGCAGTCCTATGGTCTTCCATTTTAAAATGGGCATTAGAAACTAATATAGGTAATTAGCTGTATAAGGTTTAGTATAAATCTATGGCCGCCATTAGGTTTTGGTGTCAAAAAAAAATATGTGACAAGAATTGATTCTTTGTGGTTTACATTTAGTAATGGCACCTAAGCCAAGGTTCTGGATGGCCAACCTCATTTCCTTCTTTTCTTTGATTGAACTACAGTTATTAGAATGATAACTTTGTTCTACCTTACGAATAAAAGGTATACTATAACTGTTACGAATAATATCCAAAATAACTTTATTATTAGTAATGCCAATCCAGCAATTATAATAAAATTGTAATCTGCTGGCATGTACCTGCGTTACTGTATCGTAGGTAGGGGCATATTATGTTTGGTGTAGCTCGAGCTCGCCGACGGACGCGTGAACCGCGACGACGTCGTTAGATGGGCTCGGCGGTACGGTTGTTGCGTTGTCGTCTTGTATGCAGCTGTCCGCCCCCCCCCCCCCCTTCTCAATGGCGGATAACGAGGGGGGTAGGCCAGTTTTCCTGGTGTTGATAACGGCCAGCTAACGACTAAGTACCCGAAGAAGAAGGCTTCGGATTAGGAGTCTTTTTGATCTACAACCCTTGTTTTTCGATAACCTTTGAGGTTTTAAATTATTTCAGGCAGTTTGCTACCAAAGAGGGTTTCATCTCTTTCATGCTCCTGTATTAAAGTCAGGAACGCTTTCTCCAATCCTGGAGTGATAAGCTTGGTTCTGACTTGAGATTCGGTATAGTTTGTCAGTATACGACAGCCGTCAAATAATATTTTTACGGCGTACCTTATCATCGCTGGTAAGCAGTAGATTCATTGCTTTGTTAATTGCACGGCAGCGGATATTTCCGCGTTTAATGTGAGTGCTTTTATTAGTTTGCAATTACAGAGAATTGAATAATCTTTTGACAGATTTTCTTTTACTTGCTTCTGTACTTATTCCTTTTTTGAGGATTGGTAACCAAAGTTGGGCCAGCTTGTCATGTATACCCTTATATGTATGTATATGACTGTACACGGGAGGTCATCTAAAGCATCGCCCAAGGCCTGTAACAACTCAGGATCGAGTTTCGGCACAATCTCAACAGTCTCTTGCGGAAGCACTGATGTCTCCTCCAATTTCGTAAGAGGAGACGGTGCAGGTGGTATTCCACCATCGACATGGATGCATTTTTCATTGAATTGCAATCCTTTACATACGAAAAATAATTTTATTATTTTGAGGGTAGTTGGAAAAAAAATTTTTTCGCAATAAATTTCTTAGATAAATAAAAAGGAATTTTATTTTCGTCAAGATTCGAGAAGAGAAAACCTTCGAGTTGACCTGCAGTCGAACCTCTAGGCTATTTTTAAGCATCATGCTTACCCATCGTGATAACCCGCAGTTAATCCTCCAGGGAAGCTTACAGAAACTGATTGAGAGACACAGAGTCACTTCACTTTATTTTGAGCATCATGCTAACCCATCGTGATAACCCGCAGTTAATCCTCCAGGGAAGCTTACAGACGCTGATTGTCAGACAGTATCACTTCACTTATTTTGAGCATCATGCTAACCCATCGTGATAACCCGCAGTTAATCCTCCAGGGAAGCTTACAGACGCTTATTGTCAGACAGTATCACTTCACTTATTTTAAGCATCATGCTAACCCATCGTGATAACCCGCAGTTAATCCTCCAGGGAAGCTTACAGACGCTGATTGTCAGACAGTATCACTTCACTTAGGTATAACAAATTGTAAAAAACTCACCTGGGTTTTCATCGGAATCAAATGATGATGAATACACAATCACGCAAAGTATTTTCTTTACAAAGTTTCTTAATTTCTTTAGTGTAATATTCTAACTTTTCGTCGGCACTACGTTTCGGCATTTTATCAAATTTTTGCTTTACTAGCTAGAAGTAGTGCCGTACTAAGGTAAAAGCGTGTGCTTGTTGCCGCGCACGAAAAAATAATGACGAGCCGTCGCAGGCCACACCGCAGGAAGGAAATTATTTTATTTTATTTTTAAATGTGCGAAGTTGCCAGTAGCATGAAACGATACTACCTGGTTTTATATTATAACTGAAGAATGAAGCGACGAAATATAATACTACTACTATTCTTAGTCTACTTTTCTTAGTGTACAGTAAAAAGTTCATTCAATAATTCCAAAGTCTCGCCTCGAGGATGCCAACGAGCTATGGAGCGCAGTATCCTGAGTTTCAAACTCACGGACCGCGTAAGAAACACGATACTGCGCTCCAAAACACAATAGTCGACCATACAAAGCGGGCCAGCTTAAGTGGGACTGGGCAGATTACGTGAGCAGTATGTCCCAAAAACTGGGCAAAAACAACTACCGATTGGGTGTCCCAACAACGACGGCCACGTGGCGGCGATAGCAAGATGAGTCACTGGCTCCAACAGGCACAGGACCGCGATCAGTGGAGAGAGGGAAGGAGGGCGTTTGCCCTGCTGTGAGAAACATCAGGCTTATAATAAATAAATAAATATAAATATCCTTGGACAATCCACACAGCGCCATCTAGTCCCAAGCTAAGCAATTTAATTCTAATGTAGGTACATATTTTTTTTTGTAAATTCATAATAATTATACATAAAAAACACCACAGAGGTTGTCGTTATAATAATAATAATCGAAGTATACAGTCATGTGACAACTAAATACCACAGTCACGAACTAGGAGGAGCAAAATTATCATACTCTTCAGATTATCAGCTGGTTCCAAACAATCCCAGTGGTCTTCCTTATTGATTGTGTAAAATGTACAAGGATATTTTTAATAATACTTTGAATTTTCTTTGGGACGCTGTTGTGTACGCTGTAGAGTGTAAAGCATTGTTGAGGTAGAGAAAAATCACTTTATTTCAGTTGTATATTTTGAGTGTCATCTAATGTATGTAGAAAAAATAAATATTTGTTTGTCAATGTTTGTTTTAATATTTACACCTCATACCCTTTTGATTACTTGTTTTAATATTTCCTTAAATAAGTATTACATTTTACCCAATTTAAACTCATGTTGGTGAAGGGAGTATTTTAAGAGTTACATTCTGTATATGACAACCCGATTTCCACACTGTTATATTTACGACAAGACGCCGGAAATTGTAATTCATTCAAATCAAATCGTTTCAAAACCAATTCACCTTAGAAGTTAGTATTTGAAACTTGTAATTGAATATGGTATTGGTATGTACATTTTTTATATTTGTTGTAATCAAGATCGGACCAGTCTTTCAATATCCTCAAAATAAATCATTATAATTTAATTTATATAATTTTATAATTATAAAAAAATACACTTGTAGAAGATGTAGAATATGCATGATTAGAAAATCATTAAAAATGTTTAACACTTATAGGCTGTATGCAATAACATAATCGCAGCGTATGCTGCAACTAAAGTCCCAAGTTTCTAAATACCAGAATAAAAATTAAAAAATGATAATTTCTCGACATAACGAGTATAATTATAATGCGGGACTTTTGTGTGTAATAAGCCTTATTATGATAATTCAAGTCGAAGCAGTGACGAATTCCGCTAGGGGCATTTTGGACCAAAGTGCCAATTATATTCAGATTATCTAAATAAATGCCGGTTCGGTGCAGGATATACTAATATGATACGGTAGCCTAATGACTCATTGAAATATCCGCATCGCTCGATTGATTGATGGTTGACACAAAGGTCACCTTAAACAGGTTCAAGTCAATATTTCAATGGATATAATAAGGATAATAATATATTAAAATCGAGAGACTTATTTTGAGGATGTTAAATTAAACATTTCATTATAAATGAAAAATCTTACTAAAAATTAACGGCTCCGGCAGGTTTCGAACCTGCGTAGATACAAGCGATCGCTTTTAAGCCGAGCTGCCTGACCACTAGGCTACGGACCCTGTACGCCGAGGTCTGAAACTATTAGTAAGATGATTTTTATCGGTTAAAGCACCGATGAGCGCCACCTACAGGGCCGATAAAACTTTTCATTTATTTATAAATAAATTTTTCATTTATAATGAAACTAGCTGCGCCCCGCGGTGTTACTCGCGGTAGTTAAAAGTAGCCTTATTATACATATAAACCTTCCTCTTCAATCACTCTACAGGACAGAGAAAGCGACTTTACCGACTTTACCGACTCCCGATACAATCCCTTCAATAACTAGAAAAAATTTGATGATCTTAAAAAGTTGTCTCCAATAAAACGATAAGATACCTACACTGAATTTAGTTCGCACCAAATATATTCATAGAATTAGTCGTTACCCAAACCTAAGGCAAATTAAAATAATGCACAGCATGTTACAGAAATGATCACTCATCCAAATTAAAGAGCAGTTGTTCGTTTTCATTATTCATTTTGGACCTTTTTAATTGTGTTTGCCGTTTCTATGACTTCATTTATATTTTGGGGTAGGTACTATGGACCGTCCACATCCAATTTGGACCTCGCTTAATCTCACGGCCCCCGATCTACGGTCAAACGCATTTTAATTATGAAATTGACATCACAAATGTCTAGTTATAGCTAATACAGAATAACTGTGTTAGTAGGTAAGTAATATTTTTTCGACAAATTATTTATATTTCATTATAAATGAAAAATCTTACTAAAAGTTAAAGGCTCCGGCAGGATTCGAACCTGCGTAGATACAAGCGATCGCTCTTAAGCCATCGCTTGTATCGGTGCTTTAACCGATACAAAATCATCTTACTAATAGTTTCAGGCCTCGGCTTAGAGGGTCCGTAGCCTAGTGGTCAGGCAGCTCGGCTTAAGAGCGATCGCTTGTATCTACGCAGGTTCGAATCCTGCCGGAGCCTTTAACTTTTAGTAAGATTTTTCATTTATAATGAAATTTCCAATACCTAAGTGTGGTTTAACACTGTAAAATAATAAATAAATTATTTATATTTTTTTCAGAGGTAGGTACTTAAACATTCTAGGGTATTTAGGTTAGTTATTGTACTTAACAAAGTCGGTAATTTACTGGCTAATTGGTACTAAAAGGTAAAAATAATTGCAGTTGTGAACCAAGTGATGCGGGCTCGAAAGGTTTGGATCGATCATTGACATGATATTTGTGGAACTCATTTCCTGTTTGATTAGAAACTAAACATTATGTACCTAATTGTTTTTATGGAATCAACTTTTAATATAAATTTTTTTCTTTCAATGGTGTCTTCATTCACACAAAACACACCGCGAAAAAACCGTATCATCTATTCTGGAGCTATGACGACAGACACACAGATACATACTACAAACATAAAGCATCCCTTTAGTTAAATGATTATGGCACTATTTCACGCTTACTTAACTAAAAACGATCATCCTTTTAAAGACAAAGCTTTCCTTCAGTAGGTACTGAAACCACAACGGATATAACAAAATCGAGTCTATTTCTTGAAAACGATTGAGAGAATTTAAAACGCCAAAAAGTAAGCAGAGCTTAGGAAATATTTAAACAATCTTGATTTTAAACACTGAGTTAGATCACATTTTTAAACTTTCGCACTTATTAAACATTTTTCTGACCTAATTCCCAATTCTCAAAAATCGTATGACGTTATAGTCATCTTAGTGACGAGTAGACTGACCACGGTGACTGTAATGTTATCCGAAACGTTGAGACTAATAGAATGATTTCAATACGCGGACAATATTTTAATGAACTGAGTTAGATATTTACATTTGAGCTGTATTTGTAAGCAGTGGTGTGAAAATTTTGTGCCATGATTTAATAAATGTGAACTTTCCACCGCCTTTTTAGCCGAGCCTTTTGATATTGATCTAATACATATTTATATGTTTGCTCACTCAAAAACACAAGGGTTTTGTTGTGTTTGATATATTAATTAACTAATGAAAACCCCGCTTAATAAATTGCTGAGAGCTTCATTATTGTTTTTCAATAATGTTATTTGATGACTAAATTTTACTTTTACTCAGAGCTTTTTATTTGATTTGTGTCATATAATTGTCACCTATTGCGTGAACTTCTAAAGTTCAGCATTGCGTGTAAAGTTTTTAATAATGCTAATGTTGATTTGAACTATGTAGCCGTGGCAAAGTGTATAAAATAAGTTGTAACCTATCTGTCATCTTGTTACCATAACACAAGCACTGATTAGCTTGGGCCTAGATGACGCTGTGGTAAATGTTTAAATATATTTAATTTCTATTTATTTATTCCTATTTGTAACGTCTATAAAGTATCTGGAGCATATAAGAATTGTTTGAACTCTGAAAGGTAAAGGAAAAACGGATTATGTCCACAAAGTTTCGCTTCAACTTGGGATAGTTTCATAAGCTTTTTTGCTGTCACATTCACATGGATTTTCTCTTATGAAAGCGTTTACTTTGTTGTTTTGTTTTGATTTGAAAATAGCTGAGCACTTTGTAACAAAGTATTTTTATCTTGCTAGAAATAAATCGCCATCAACTTAAAAATATTGAAGGGGTTTTAAAAATTCCACTATGTACCTACATTATTCTAGAGCTTGGCATAAGTACAATTGCAGCAATAATTTGTCGAAAAAATAGCGCGTTCAAAAGGGGGTTTAGTTTGACCTTACCTTACCTTACCTTACCTTTGAAGTTTTTGTCCATGTTATAAAACTTTTTTTTTTTTTTTAATTAGCCTATATCATCCCACTGCTGAGCAAAGGCCTCCCCCAATTCCTTCCAACACTCGCGATCACTGATCGCGTTATAAAACTGAGTGTCCATATTCTTAGCGCAAACATGCTTATTAGTTGAAAATATTCAGGGCACTTCTAATAATTGTATACGAAATTAACGCTCAGGCTTACTCAGGAATTTAATTTTTTTACAAACAATTTAAAAATTAGGTTTATGTCATATTAAGTAGTCATAATAATCACCACAACGGCGTTATTGCTTATAACATTGACCACTGTGTTAATAATTATCCAGCTCAACTCAAAGCTTTGGTCATAATGGTCTGAAAAAAATTTACATTGCTCTCCTTTTTTGCCAAATCTACGGTTGAACGAAAGTAACCTAACTCACAACTTAGCCAAGTCAAACCAATATGGCCATATTTTACATTACGAACAAAAGAAAATCATCGCAATTAGGTATGGCTTGGCTTAGGTAACACTAAAGTAACACCCTACCTCCTTTCCAACTTTGGCCACAACTCCAAACTCCAAACTATCGGCATAAGAGGCGTGGCTCTTGACATTTTTACCAGTTACCTTTCACATCGAACCCAAAGTGTTCTCATAGATGGGGTGAAAAGTGAAGAAGAACTTATTGAGTTTGGAGTACCGCAGGGCAGTGTTCTTGGCCCTACTCTCTTCCTCATTTATATTAATGAATTATGCAACTTATCCTCTCCCAATTGTAAAATTATTACATACGCTGACGACACAGCACTTCTCATTCACGGTCGCACATGGGGAGAAGCTCGGGACCTTACAGAAAGAGCACTGGGGTCTGTGTTATGCTGGCTGTCCACTAACTTACTCACACTCAATATAAATAAAACAAAATATATCACCTTTGCACCAACCTTAGCTTCCCAGCCTCCCTCAACATTTAATATTCAAGCCCATCTTTGTTCTAACAACTACAGCCCCGGGACTTGCAACTGCGCAATTATGGATCGAACCTCTTCAATTAAATACCTCGGTGTTCACCTTGACAGCACAATGTCCTGGAAAAGTCAAATTGACTTCACAGTCTCACGAGTGAGAAAGCTAATCTTTGTATTTAAAAATCTTAGAGATGTCGTTGACATGCAGTGTATGAAGACTGTCTACTTTGCGTTAGGCCAGTCCGTCATATCATATTGCATAACTGCTTGGGGTGGACTTGCGAAGTCTGTAATGTTGAGACTTGAAAGAGCTCAGAGAGCTGTTCTTAAAGTGATCGCTAAAAAACCTATGATTTTCCCTACAACTGATATCTACTTGCTCTGTAAAGTCCTCACAGTTCGACAACATTTTATAGCTCAAACAGTTCTTCGCAAGCATTCCCAAACTTCATTTGACCCTAATCTTACCATTAACAAGCGAATCTCTTATAATGTCTGCAGGATTGAAAGTCGACGCACAGCTATCGCGAGTCGACACTATTATTTCATTAGCTCGTTTCTTTACAATCGATTAAACAAAAAATTAAATATATATTCCCTTTCTCTTAACAAATGTAAAGCCATAGTCCATGAATGGCTCCAGTCACTAACTTACGCTGATACGGAAGGCCTGTTGGTTCCTCTCAAGTGACACACCAACATACGTACACACACACTAACACACCCTCACACTCACACTCACTCACATTCAATCACATACACCCACACACACACACACACACCCTCACACACACCCTCACACACTTACACATCCACACACCCCGACCACATACTCTACTCTTACATTTTACTCTTATTATAATTAGTATTTAGCTCTATGGAACTCTGTATTTTCTCGGAGGTGGGCGTTGATGTCTGCGACACAGTTTTATACTTCTGCAGATGTCATCGACTTACAATGTTTGTACCTTTGCTTATTTGTTCCAAATAAAGTTTTTATTATTTATTATATTATTATTATAACTTACCTATATTACCTACTTATGTAAGACCTATGGACAAATATAAACCAACCGCTACTCCCCTTACCTTACCTTGACCAAATCTTACTGTATGAACAAACGTAAACACCCGCTCCTCTTATTACTTTGGACACATCCAACAGTATTAAACGAAAGTAAACCCCCTGTCCGCTTACAACTTTGGCCACATCTAGCGGCGGAAGTGACGCGTCGCGCCACAGCGGCGCCTCACCGGAACCGGCTGAAGGGTTGCGCCGTCACAAATCAAGTTATGAGAACCGCCACAAAAGGAAACTTTGTGCATTTCCGAACCGACGAGCGTGAAATCCGACACATGCCCTCTCAAATAAATTTAAACTTTAAGTTGTTTGTCTAAGACTCAAAATTATAAATGAGTTTTTGAGATCTGATACTACTTCACATGAGTGATTCATCTCGGCCATATTAAAAATGTTTTCGTATTAAATTGTTTGTCTTGTGAAATGAGATGGCTTTTTGTTTTTGGGGTTGTGGAGTTGTGGTACTAAGAATAATATTTTCTATTTAACATTAAGCCCGTCACACACGTAGCTATAATATACTTATATTATAGCTGCGTGTGTATTTGTATATATATATAGCAAGGCATATTAATATACCTATATTATAGCTAAATGTGTGGCGGGCTTTAGACTGTAAATATCTAAGCTCGTCTTTTAATATTAACAAAAACGCCCGTTTATTCTTTAAGAGCAAATGGTGCTGGGTAATGCTTAAATTAATATTTGAGGGTTATGATTTCATTATGAAAAAGTTTATGTGGTAATCGACAAAGTCCTTTTGGAATAATTAGGTTCTGTTTAGAACCTGTCTTCACCACATTTTTGTTATAAAAATTATGACTAAAATAAATTTTTAAATTGTAGGTAAAGTGGTAAAGTAACATTTTCAAGACTAGTTGCTACGAGGGGTGTAATAATATAACAATAAAATTATTTCAGGACCAGCAAATCCTCGGTTTTTCTATAGAAGATTTTATAGAAGATAGAAGAAATTTAGCTTTAAATATAGATTTTGTCTCATATTATGCATTGAATATTGTATGTAAAAAAACCAATAGTTTAAAGCTTAGTGAGAGATTTTTTTTATTTAGTTAGTCACTGGCCATAATGTTTTTAGCATGCAACAATGTACCTAATAGTTTTTGATACAGTGCAGGAAAAAAACGAAGCAGAAGTACCTAGTATGAGTTTTTTATAAAAGTCAGTGTCGGCTAACTGATATAAATAAATTAAATAGTAAAAACTTTTAAAATGTTCATTTGAAACCCAAATTTAACTTCATACACATTATGGTTTAAAATTAAGCATTCCCATGTCATGTCAATAGCAGTCATATGCGGCGCTTAAAACTCATGATCTTTTGGTCAAACGAACCTCACAGGCTACTTCGCATAATTTTCTGCCATTTTCTTTATAACCATTTAATTATTTTATTTTATATCAAACTGTGATAATTGTTTTCCAACTGTAAAATAAACACCAGTTACCGGCATAACGCCTTTTTGTAAATGTATTTAATTGTATTGTGAATGTTTGCACTTTGGAATGGAATTGTATGAAACTGTGGAATATGTAAAAATGTAAATATATGTAAAGTAATAAAGCATTAGTTATCATTATTTAATTTGTTTTATTATTCACAACCTGCTTTATAATTTTGTTCCTAAATTAACTTTTATTTTAGTGTTTGTTTTTGTCAGATTCGTTTTCTTGGACAAAAAAATACTTTGTCTAAAACAAATCTTCAAGCTTATCATTGGTCTTTTTTAACTACAAGAGCTAGTTTATGCATTGTCCGATTGGAGAGTTCAGAACATACCCCTGCAGTGTGCAATTTCTCTAAGGAGAGTTTGTCAAGCTTATATATTTCTTTTTCCAAATTCTATCGGATGAAATCATCTACCCATGACCTTTAACACATACCGACTATCCTAAGGGGTTTAAAAATAAGGAAATATTTCATAAAAATCGTTGCTACCTTCAAAAATTGGCATATCATTTCATAGCAAAATATTTCACATATTTGTTCAAAAAGGCTTTTACAGTGCCCTCTGAGACTTATTGGGCACACTGAGGGTGTCTCTTCACATGTAAGTGGGCATATTAAATAAAATAATGGTAGATCAACAATAATATTAGAATGGAGTTAACCCATCTAAGTGGGCATGTATAATATTTGCTCAAACAGACAAGTAAAGTTAAGATGCACCAAGGAAACAACAAGAAGATAGTACATTTTTGAGTCTACTATTGACCACTGACTTTATAAAAAACGTTGAAAGCCAAGTAAGCTAGTATTTTAATAAAGACATTCCGTTACCTAAAATGAGCTTTGATGGCAACCGTGTGCATGTGAAAGCACATTGGCCGCATTGGAAGGTAATGTGATTTGTGCGCAGATGTAGTGCTGTGATAGAGTCACATGCACAATTTCACCTGCTAAACGAAATTCAGGGGAGCGGTGGATATTGGGATGTCTCTACCAGGCTTTTAAGTTCTTTTGTTTGCAGGTTGTACATAACAAAACGCGTGCAAAAATGAAATAATTCGCTAAAACAAGCTCTAGAGAGGATGCAATTTTTGTGTTCTATAAGCCTTTGTTATGAATTGATATTAAATATTAAAAATTGATATTAAATATTTGAAATAAAAACTGAATTTGGATTTTCAGGGCTTATGGTGGCCGTAAAGCGTTTTCCAATAGACATTTTTCCTTTTTGTTTACCGTTTTAGATACGTTGCATAACTTAACTCTGCATGGTTCCTTTTCAAAGCAATTTCTAAAGGTTAGGAAACACTCCTGTACTTTTTTTATTGCCTGTGGATGCCCCAAACTATATCCGCCGTATTTTATTTTACATTCTAAATTAGATTCGTTTGGGATTCATCCCATCTCCTGTTTGTCCCTCACTATTACGGACGTCTGTGGTACGTAGCATCCCGTAAATGTATCTGTCTTCAAAGAGATTTGCAAAACCAATCTACCTTTGACTGTGAAATTCTTTTGATAATCTATAAACCCAGAATGGAATACAATAAAATATTTTGTCTTCTATTTAGAATTTATTAGTGCGTTTTATTTCATAGCAGCATAAAGGTGATCTCCACTAAAAGCACTGAAACAAAAAGAAGAACATTTAACAGTAATTTAATTTAGATTTTATAAGTCACTTACCTCCACTGTTATTAATACTAACTGTTGAAAATAAGTAGTCTGAAAGATAAATTGTGAGAACTCATACTTTTAAATAGATAAACAGGATTTTTCGCGTCATTTACCTTTATATATTATTTTGCGACGGTTCAACTGTGTTGCAACAACTATATTTAAAATTATCAATGTTAAATAGTCAGATGCAAGTTGCCACCAACGGTCCGTGAGATTTCGTTTGGGGTAAACTACTAAGTAGTTTTTTGTAAACACTAAATACAGGCTATTTAGCATAATCCGTGGATTTCCGAGTTATTCAATATTACGGCACAGTTGCATGCATGCAGTTTACATAATCATAGCGCATGCAAGTACCAAAATATCAGAGAATTCGAAAATCCACGAATCATGGTAAATATCCCGTGTTACATGTTCAAAAACATGGTAGTTTTGAAAATTTACCAGATTATTAATAATTAAATAATTAATGTACTTACCTACTTACTGAGAAATAAAATGGGCAAAGAGGATTATTTTCATTCGTCTGAATTATCCAAAACAGAGGTTTGATCCTGTCTGTTATTGTTTTCATTATCATTCCAGGCTGATGATGATGATGAGGATCCAAAAGAACCTGCAATAAAAAAAAAATACTCATGCCTTTGATTTGACATAATATTATACTTTGAGAGGGGTGTCATATGAAAGGGTTTTGTTTGTACATTCCAAAATGGTATTACTTTTTATTCTAAGATGTAAAGTTTTTAAAATACATCCATAAAAGTAAAATCTATTATTTTATCAGTGGTTCCAACCTAAAGTGTTTCATCTCGACAAATCTAATAAATATTTAATGGGAAAGAGATTTTTTTGAATTGTATAAAGTATCATGTGACTACACTACAAACAACTTCATCGGTTCGGTGCAGTCATCAACAATAAACAAACGAACAAACACCGACAAAAAAAATTTTTACTGCCGAAAAACCAAAATGTTTCTTAAAACATTTTGGTCAAATCAAAAAGCATCAAATATTTTTCTAAAGAATTATAAATTTATACAAAATGAATTTAACCATAATTTTAAATAACTGCGTGTGACAGTATAATGTTGAAATAGTTCACACGAAAAATTACAGATGGCTCTTTAATTGATTTGTTTTAGTTTAGGACTGGAAATACAGATGTTTTTGCATAGTTTCTCAGCTGAAATCACAGATGGAGTGATATTTAAGTGATATCCAAACGTAAACTTGTAAATAAAGTAATGTAATAATTACGTGTTAAATAATTACCAAGCTGTGTTAAAGATGTTATTTTAATTAATTATGTATTTAAATGTAAATATACTAATAACATTAAACTTTGTGTAACAAGGATTGATGTATCCAAACGAATTGTTGATAACTCAACGTTGAACTACTTCTAAACACTATTTGACTTTTTAGGACATAAATACCAAATCTATGAATCCAGTTTATTTTAGAAAAAGTTTTAACACATTGTCATAAAACTACATTCGCAATATAAAGGAAATGAACAAAGATTGTAATTTCTGTTCTGTGATTGGCTATATCATGTTCCCAGTAAAACGTGATTTACTAACCTTTAGGATCATATAAAGCGGGAAGACAATGTTTACTCGTCATAAAATAAGTTTCAACATCTTTTTAGAATACTGTGCTCAAATTAAAGTTGATATCTATAGAAATATGACTGGCTGTTTTGTGATTGGTCGACATTGTAATACCGTTAGAATGATATAAAAGGGAGGGCAAAGCTCGTCACGGGACAGAAAAGTATTATCCGCGAGCAGTCCAAAGTTAAGTACTTGCTACCTACCTGTTTACTTATGTGTTATGTTATACCTATGTGTAATTATTCTGTGTGTGTGTACTAGTAATAATACTGTGTATTCATCGTATCTGCAAGTAACTATTGACGAGTAAATTGTACCTGGGTACTTTGGCTTTGTCGCCCAGTGGATCTATGTCTATTGGGCGTAAGTTGGAATTCCTGGTTGTATAAAGTTGTTCGTTACTATTTACGTTGTATATATGTATCTTGGTTGGGTTGCCAAACTACTTGTGCTATGTTTGTACCTCGTTAAAGTTTCATGTTCATTATCTCTCGCTACCCTTTACTTTTACCAACAGCTTACTTATAATTTTGCATAGTACAAACCATGTCTAGTCTAGCCTGTCCTAACATAATGTGTTTCTAGAAAACAATGTTCAAACCCGTGTAAATGTTTTATGTTATAAATAAATATTGTACTTACCTACTTATACTCGAATTTAAATTCTCAGTCCCTACTTTCCAACCTAATAGGTAAAGTACTTAGCCGTTAATTAGCCTGTTAGGGATAGCGCAGGTGTTTGTTATCCGGATGGGTGGTGCAGGTTCGATTCTTGTCACTGTGCCCATCCCATCCTCAGTAAGTGTTGTCTGTATGAGTAGGTAGAGCCCTGTTTTTCTGACATCAGAAGTGGGATTAAATAATGTAAATAATGTTCTACTCAAAGTGCAGTATTAAACTAACAACATATTTATTCAAAAACTATAGATGCTTAGTAATAGTAAGATTTTTAAGTTTTTTTTTGCCTGAAGTACATAATTCTGAACACTAGATTATCGCCCCATACTTTCCATATTTATTTTATTTAAAAATTAATTCCGTGAAGTAAAAGGTCATTGGACTATCCGACCCGGTCAAGTGAAGCATTCTGTACAATAACCAAACTACCTAGTTTGTAGTTGTCAAGTTGAAACCCACTTCATTTTCTATACAACGTGGGTATGAATTTTAATTTTAATTATAATTTATAATTCTTTATTGTGTCCAATGATATTTAGGTATACCCTCAATGTTGCGAGTTAAAATTTAAAATTAAACATTTGGTCACTTTTTTTTATGTAGGTACATATAAAATAGGTACTTAGGTACTCAACCACATTCATGTAAAAACGTTGTCTAGATACTTAATAAAAAATCGGAATCCTTGGGATTTCCACGAACACACGGTAATGGTCGTGTAGATCAATACGTCACAATAGTATTCAATAGGCTTATTTCTTGGTGTCATAGGTACAGCTTGTCAGATTGGCCGAGCGGTTTATTTAAAGTACTAGCTGCGCCCCGCGGTGAATAGCTCCCGTTCGAAGTACCCTATTTTTTTTTAATCCAGGGTATTTGCAATTCTAGTATTAAATTTCATTCAAATCCGTCCATCCGTTTGAGCGTGAATTAGTACCAAACACACTTGCACACACACTTACTTTCACCTTTATAATATTAGTGTGTTATGGTATCCATGTTTTACAGAAACGAAACTAGGTACACTAAAATTATTAATAGTTTAATTTAAGTAGGTAGCTAATTTTATACCGCTACCCAACTACTAGAAATCTCAAGGTTTTAACCCAATAAGGCTTTTAATTGGCTGTTGCTTAAATATTTCAAGTTTTTAATCATGCCATAATATTTCTCAACAAAACATCAAATGTAGGGGAAGATGTTTGTGTATGTAGGTCATTGTTGGTAGTACCTAGATACTTTTTGGGCTAAATGATAATAGGTAAAATCGAGATCATAAACTAAAGATTTAAAGGAAACAAAAAAAAAAAATAAGATAGGTGTTTTTGATATTTTTTTAATCACAGACTAGCTGCCCATCCGACTTCGCACGGGTATAGTGATGTAGGTGTATATAGAAGTTGATGGGTCCAGGTTCAGTAGAAAGATGTAGGTAGGTACTTCACTTCAGTTTATTCGGTCCCACAATTCACAAACACAATTTACAGATAGGAGTACAAGGCACAATAGATACGAGTAGATATAGATAGTTTGAATAGAAGAAGAAAGTATATAAATAAGATTGCGACGCGTATTACAATATTTTACGGTGATATCGTAAGAGACAAAAATAGTGCGCGGAAGATTCCATACTAACTGCCGGTCAGTTATCCAACAGTCGGCATATCCCATAATGTGGGTAGGCATACGTTCGGTACAAAATAATGAAGTAAATATGTTGGAGTAATAAGAATGAACATAGTGCGAAGTATGAACTGTAGTATGAACTGGTAGTATGAACCGTAGTATGAACATGTGATATGAGTATGAACGTTGTGTGAATGTTTGTATGTATGTGTAATGTAATGAATATATAATGAATACATAAATAAACTGTAAATTAATATTAATAGGTACATAAAATAGATAAAAGTATTAAGAGATCCCCACAAGTGAAATAATTTTTTGAAGTATTCTTGAGTTATTGCGATTATTTAAAAACAAAAAAAAAAACAGACTTTGCTTTATCTTATTAATAAAAGTTTAAATGTAGGTAGGTACCTATTATTATGAAAAAACAACTTTAACCGACTATCATTGCAACTTTAGATAACTGGGAGAAAGAATGTTGGAAAACTATTTAAAATGTTACGTAATATTTTTAAATCTCACTTTCACACAACACAGTACACCCTCACACATAACGCAACACACCGCCCAAGCACATACATAACATAATGTATTTTTTTTTTTTGTTTTAAATTTACAAATCCATTGTTTAGTCGTCCTATTTTATTGTGTTTGTACATAATACAATATTTTTTTTTGAAAAAACGGAAGATCTCCTAAAACAGGTATTTTATACTTACTTAAACCTACGAAATGTAGTTAAGCTTAAAGATGTAAAAATATTTATATTTGTGTGAGGTAAGTAAGTAATATTATTCACATAGATGTTTAGGTTTTTAGAATAATTACCTACTTAGTTAAAAAAGGCCTGGTGAATGACTAACATGGCAATAAAACCAATTTAACGAGTTAGTCATTTTGCAATGGAACTTATGATGAAATATAAATGGTGGTCAATGGTGTAAAACAAATTTTAAAAAATTGTTATTCAAATAAAACGATAGTATTATTATTAATATTATTATTATAAATAAGATGAATAAAATATTTTGTACCTACTTAAGTATTTATTTAAATGTGAAATGAAAAATGTGAAATAAAAAAAAAAGAAATTAAAGTAAGATGAGATGAAATGAGATGAGATGAAATGAGATGAGATGAAATGAGATGAAATAAAATGAGATGAAATAAAATGAGATGAAATAAAAAGAGACGAAATAAAATGAGATGAAATAAAATGATATGAAATAAAATGAGATGAAATAAAATGAGATGAAATAAAATGAGATGAAATGAAATGAGATGGATCATCGGTGCTGTCCATCCTGCGGGTAAGACACCATCAATGCGTATTAAGAAAAATCATTGATGTTGTCCATCTGGTGATAAAACAGTAAGACAGCGTCAATGCTAAAAAAAAAAACATAATGTTGTTTTTTTTTAAGATTGTTCGTACATCATTTACCATTGATGCTGCCCATCTAGTGTCAAAACAGTAAGACGGCATCAATGCTAAATGTAAATTTTGTTTGGGGAATATTGTTAAAAATGTAGGTAATTACATAAAAAATCTACTTCCTAAGAACTTATTAGTAATGATGGTTAACCTACCATTTTAAACAAAAATGGTTAAACTACCTTAGTATAAGACTTTAGTATTTCCTAATTACTTATTAAAAAAAAATGTAAAATGAAAGTGTTGAATGACGACCATCAGTGCTGTCCATCTTACGGGTAAGACAGCATCAATGCATAATTGTAATAGTTTTTAAGAAAGACCATTGATGTTGTCCATCTGGTGATGAACAGTAAGACGACGTCAATGCTAAAAAGAAAAAACATGTTGTTTTTTTTTTTTTTTTTTTTTAAGATTGTCCGTACAGCACTTAGCATTGATGACTGCCCATCTGGTGACAAAACAGTAAGACAGCATCAATGCTAATAATATTTGTTTAAAAAATATTGTAATAATAATGTAGGTAGGTAGGTACCTACATAAAAATGCAAAAGCCCTATATTTCCTTATTTTGTTGATAATGTGGGTAGGTACTTCGAGAGCGAAGTACTTATCAGAATGGCCGTGACAGTATAATGTTGAAATAGTTCACACGAAAAATTACAGATGGCTCTTTAATTGATTTGTTTTAGTTTAGGACTGGAAATACAGATGTTTTTGCATAGTTTCTCAGCTGAAATCACAGATGGAGTGATATTTAAGTGATATCCAAACGTAAACTTGTAAATAAAGTAATGTAATAATTACGTGTTAAATAATTACCAAGCTGTGTTAAAGATGTTATTTTAATTAATTATGTATTTAAATGTAAATATACTAATAACATTAAACTTTGTGTAACAAGGATTGATGTATCCAAACGAATTGTTGATAACTCAACGTTGAACTACTTCTAAACACTATTTGACTTTTTAGGACATAAATACCAAATCTATGAATCCAGTTTATTTTAGAAAAAGTTTTAACACATTGTCATAAAACTACATTCGCAATATAAAGGAAATGAACAAAGATTGTAATTTCTGTTCTGTGATTGGCTATATCATGTTCCCAGTAAAACGTGATTTACTAACCTTTAGGATCATATAAAGCGGGAAGACAATGTTTACTCGTCATAAAATAAGTTTCAACATCTTTTTAGAATACTGTGCTCAAATTAAAGTTGATATCTATAGAAATATGACTGGCTGTTTTGTGATTGGTCGACATTGTAATACCGTTAGAATGATATAAAAGGGAGGGCAAAGCTCGTCACGGGACAGAAAAGTATTATCCGCGAGCAGTCCAAAGTTAAGTACTTGCTACCTACCTGTTTACTTATGTGTTATGTTATACCTATGTGTAATTATTCTGTGTGTGTGTACTAGTAATAATACTGTGTATTCATCGTATCTGCAAGTAACTATTGACGAGTAAATTGTACCTGGGTACTTTGGCTTTGTCGCCCAGTGGATCTATGTCTATTGGGCGTAAGTTGGAATTCCTGGTTGTATAAAGTTGTTCGTTACTATTTACGTTGTATATATGTATCTTGGTTGGGTTGCCAAACTACTTGTGCTATGTTTGTACCTCGTTAAAGTTTCATGTTCATTATCTCTCGCTACCCTTTACTTTTACCAACAGCTTACTTATAATTTTGCATAGTACAAACCATGTCTAGTCTAGCCTGTCCTAACATAATGTGTTTCTAGAAAACAATGTTCAAACCCGTGTAAATGTTTTATGTTATAAATAAATATTGTACTTACCTACTCTTATACTCGAATTTAAATTCTCAGTCCCTACTTTCCAACCTAATAGGTAAAGTACTTAGCCGTTAATTAGCCTGTTAGGGATAGCGCAGGTGTTTGTTATCCGGATGGGTGGTGCAGGTTCGATTCTTGTCACTGTGCCCATCCCATCCTCAGTAAGTGTTGTCTGTATGAGTAGGTAGAGCCCTGTTTTTCTGACACGTGCAACACTTCTGGCCAAAGATAATGTAACCACTACGTTTACTTCTGGCTTTGAAAAGAGGTAGTGACTGACATTACATTAGCAAATCAGAAGTGTCAACAAACATCAGTAATATACTATAAAAAGGTAAATTCATAGAGTTTATAATCAGAATGTATGTTTTACGAAATAATTATATTTTTGCATGGTTGCGTATCAAAATACGACCACTGATATTTTTAATTTGATATTTGAGCTTGGACTTTTATTATGGACTTGATTGAATAGCAGCCAGATTTCATAAACAATCAATTAGTCAACTCAACAGTGACTTAAATGGGGTAGTCGAAGCAAGTAGGTACAAAATAAACCAACAACCAACGGTGCACGAGATCTCGTTCAGGGCGAACTACTAGTTTACAACAATTAATATATCACAGATAGATAGGTTATTGAAACTGACCTTAAGTCAAAAGTTTAAGTCAAAGTTATCTTGACATTTAAATTACAATAAACATCTCTCTTTCAAGGATTTACCTTGAAAGTGGAAATAAATGCTTGTATTATACCCACTTACCACCACAACTTGATACAATTGTGACGTACATCGCTATGCATAGAAATACAAAGCATATAAAAGTACTGGCTCTCATGGTTTTAGATTTTATGGCTTTTCGAAATTTTTTAATGAATACTGAAATAAAAGTAGGTACTAGTTGAATAGATTTTTTGAGTTAGTAATTCGTTATAATTTACAGCATATTGTATTTATATAATTCCAATAAATACATTTTCGTGACAAATTATTTTTTACCTATGGGTTCGTGATCTAATAAAAAAACTAATTTTAATAGTCTGATTAAAAAGTTATAGACATTGCGTGAAAAATTGTATATTAATTTATCGATGAACATTTATAAAACATAAACTTTATAATATATATATTTTTAAATGAACATTATTTTAATAGGCAAATCATGACAAGTAAGGTATTTTACGATTGCAATAAATATTTTTATTGGAGAAATAAAATGACTTTTGTTATACATAAAGTTCATGCAGTTTCATTAGTAGAGGCAATTCGAGAACAGTACGAAAAGGCATCAAAAATGAGAGAAAATATATTTATTTGCGTTTTGCTTTTTTGCATTAACGTTGCGATTATATTGGCTGGTAACTATTTCATTATTTTGTGTATCGTGACGTGAAGAAACTCGTGAGACGTGAGTCCACAGAAAATTCATGAATCAACCTTTGATTTGGATACTTTTGACTTGTCATCAACGAATGCCAATTCTTAAACTATAAAAACCGAATTTCGTATGAAGAGAGCAATTTACTGCACTTTCGTGGTTTATAACTTCGAAAATTTTCGTTAAATTCTCAATTAAAAATTATTTGACCACCCTCTAAAGTATACCTATTATTTTTTTAAAATGTTATTTAAAAAAAAAACAAAATCGGTCCACTAACGATGGAATAATCGGTGAACAAAAATAAAAACTGTAAAAAAATACACACAGCGAAACATAAAAGCTTCTCCTTTTTTGAAGTCAGTAAAAAAATTAGCTAGAGGGGTTGCTGTTGGTGCATTAAGTTTGTAAGTTTTTTCTTCATGTATTAGTATTAAAATATTATTTAAAATTAAATTGTCAAACTTTGTATTGCAGAAGACTCTATCGCTGCAGCTGCTAATAAAAACGTTAACAATAATGAGCAGCGCCAACTAACCGTTCTCAGAAATGAAAATAACCCCGATGTTCCTGGATGGCCCTTTTTCAATTTTTTTGTAAGTTAACTAGATACGAGTGTACTTTGGACGGTACGTTATGTTCGTATGAGTTAGTCTGGTGACGAAGTTTTTGGGAAACCTAAGGGCGCTTTCAATTTTGCGTAATACAACACGAAATGTCTCAATTAAAGGTTTGATTATTTGTATGTATGAGTATAACTCCGAAACTAATTAATTTCTCATTAATTTTCACCACAGGAGTAGATCCTTTAAAAAAAGAATAGGTCTACTAATAACTAAATAATCGATGATCATACATGAAACAAGCATACCGTGGAATATGTTCCAAATAAGGGAAAAAGAACAAGAATCTACAGAACCTCCTCTTGTAATGAAGTTGAATAATATATTCTAGCTATTCCAGGCTTTTCACCCGAACGTTTAATTTTGCTAAATTAATAAAACTTAATTGATTTTCGACGTCAGCTCGTTAAAAATAAAAAAACGAATCTCTGGAACAAAACTAATTTGATATTTTTCTTTTTTCAGTAACGAATCTAAAAAATAAATAGAACCTGATAAATAAACTCTTGTTTTACTTATTACCTTTCCTAAAGTTTTTACCATTACCATGCATTGTAAGTATTTATCAACAAGTGGTAATTTTTTTTTAAAACCGACTTCTATTCAGCTGCGGGACAAATTTAATGTTTGCATGATCTGCAAATATTTGTTTCGTGTCTGGGTGTTTTCTATGTATAATATGTATGTATTTACAAAAAAAAATGTTTCTATGTAGTGTATCAGTCATCTGGTTACCATAACACTGACGCTGTGTGGAATGTCCATGGATATTTATTTATTTACTAGCTGTACCCCGCGGTGTTACCCGCGGTGAATAAGTTAATAGATTTTTTTAACGACTTTTAAAAAGTAGGAGGTTCTAAATAACTACGTCGACTGGGTGAACCGATTTGATGATTATTTTTTTGATCTGATGAGGATCGTCAGAGATAATGAATAAAAATGCATCTTGAGAGTGCAGAAAATTACTATTTTCTTACGTAATTGAAAATTATTTCAAAAAAAATTTAATTTTGCTCCTTGGTCCTTAAGACCCAATGCGTCATTGTGTCACTTGATTTTGGTGCTCATAGAACAGGATGACTGCTGGTCGGTTACTATTCTATGGTCTAACACAGTTTATTTTGCTCGCAAAATATTCAAGAAGCTACCATGCGAGCGAAGCGAGCTTCGACCCAAGCGAGCGCAGCGAGCCGAAATTTTTAAGACAAATTCGTTATGTGACACTTGATGTAGCTTATAGTGCTTACAAAAAAGGCTGACTGTTGGTCGGTCCCTATTCTATTGTCTGACATAGATCAATTTGCCAGCAAATATTCAAGAAGCTACCGTGCGAGCGAAGCGAGCTCAGTGAGCGTCTTAAACTCGCGTAGCGAGCCGAAATTTTTAAAAACAAATACTCGTGACGTGACACTTGATTTTGCTTATGGAGCTCATAAAAAAGGTTGACTGTTGGTCGGTTCCTATTCTATGGTCTGACATAGTTTATTTTGCTTGCAAAATATTCAAGAAGCTATCATGCGAGCAAAGCGAGCCAAAATTTTTAAGTAACATGCGTCATGTGTTACTTGATTTTGCTTATAGTGCTCATATAAAATGCTGACTGTTAGTCAGTCCCTATTCTATGGTCTGACATAGATGAGCAAAATATTCAAGAAACTACTGTGCGAGCGAAGCGAGCTTCGAACTAAGCGAGCGTAGCAAGCTTCAAACTAAGCGAGCGTTGCGAGCCTTTTAAACTCGAGCCGAAATTTTTAAGAAAAATGCATCGTATGACACTTGATTTTGCTTATAGTGCTCAGAGAAAAGGCTGACTGTGCTGGTCTGTTCTTAGTCTATGGCCTGACATAGTTCAATTTGCTAGCAAAATATTCAAGAAGCTACCGTGCGAGCGTAGCGAGCTTCGAACTAAGCAAGCGCATCGAGTTTCTTAGACTCGAAATTTTTAAGATAAATTCGTCATGACTGATACTTATGTTTGCTCATGGTGCTCAAAGAAAAAGCGCTGGTCGGTTCCTATTCTAAGGTCTGACATAGTTCAATTTGCTTGCAAAAGATTGAAAAAGCATGTGAGCAAAGCGAGCGCAGCGAGGCTTTTAGACTCGAAGCGAGCCGAAACTGTGGGAAATGTAATAAAATAGCGATGATGAGGTGCTGTACCGAATTTTAATTGAAGACACAAATATAAACTTAGTCCTAATGGTTTATGTTGAGTTCTTTTTACCGGGGATTTATCTGCGTACATAAGTCCCAATTCCGTGAGATTATCGGGACAAAAAAAACAATATTTGAAATTCGTTAAGCCGTTTGAGTTTGAAGAAGCATAATTTAGGTATTTTGATAATCTCACGGGCACAATACGCTTTTAATGGATTTAAAAAGTAGCTTATGACATGTTTTTATCCAGGATATCAACTGACCTGGTACCAAATTTCATTCAAATCCGTCCAGCCGTTTGAGCGTGAAGGAGTTATAACATTGCTTGTGCTGCCATCTATTAACATTATTTTGACTAACGTCACGTTTCACGGCCAAACTATTTTGGTGAATAATTTGGTTTATAATCCCACGGAACCATTCCTTTTTTCAGCAAGTTAAGGTAGCCTATTTGTTAATCCAGGGTAGGTACTGCTACCAAATTTAATTCAAATTCATCCAGCCGTTTGAGCGTGAAGAAATAATTACTTTACCTGTGCTGCCATCTATTGAAATTATTTTGTTAGTTTCTCACGGCCAAACTATTTTGTATATTTGTTTAATAATCCCACGGAATCAATGCACTTTTTATTAATTTTAAGTAGCGTACATTTTAATCCAGGGTATAAACAATCCTGCTACCAAATTTAATTCAAATTCATCTAGCCGTTTGAGCGTGAAGGAATAATAACTTTGCCTGTGCTGCCATCTATTGAAATTATTTTGTTACTTTTTCACGGCCAAACTATTTTGTGTATACCTATTTTAATGAATTTGATTAATAATCCCACGGAATCAATGCACTTTTTATTAATTTTAAGTAGCGTACATTTTAATCCAGGGTATAAGCAATCCTGCTAAAATTAAACGTCCAGCCGTTCGAGCGTGAAGGAGTTATATTTTTGCCTGTGCTGCCATCTATGAAGTTATTTTGTCTGACAGCTGCCTTTTGCACGGCCAAACTACCGAAACTATTTTAATGAACATTTTGTTTTATAATCCCACGGAAAAACTGCACTTTTCAGGAATTTCAAGTAGCCTATTAGTTATTCCAGGGTATAAGCAATCCTGATACAAAATTTCATTCAAATCCGTTCAGCCGTTTGAGCGTGAAAGAGTAACAAACACACTTACACACTTACACACTTACACACTTACACACACACAAACTTTCACCTTTATAATATTAGTGGGATTTATTATTATTATTATTCCTTTAGAATAGAGCAATTTTCTGCACTATCGAGGAGCATTTCTGTTCATAACTCTGAAGATTCTTATCAGATCCTCAAATTTTTATCACGCAATTTCTTCGAAAATGTAGGTATAGGAATGTTTTTAAAATTAACATTGCAAAACCTTACGATTGGATCTGGAAAAGTTCAAAAAAGTATTCCTGTAGGCCTAAATTGTGCAACGAGTCGAGACGACAAATTCAATATCTCGATAATGTCAAACTGCTCTAATGTACTAAGTATGTTCAAAGACGATTAATATCTAGCTCTCCGCTCCGAATCCAGTACAACTATAAAAACATCAGAATTCCAAATAATATTTTTTTTCGCATATATTTTTCTGAACCTGGTTTGTTTTTAGAGGTGTACGAGACGAGGTTCGCCTGAGGTACCAGCTAGTTAGAGATGTAGGTAAAAAAACAAACATGTTAATTTTTAATTTGTTTATTTGACCACTTTTTTCTTCCATGTCTTGCTTAACCAAAAAGTCCTTGGAAGAAACATCCCTGTAATAAAATAACAAAATATTTTAGTATCTAGAATATTATATTTAGAAAAAAGTATAAAAGTAAAACTATTCTGTCTGCCCAGCTAGTAGTATACAGCTGTAGTATATCGTGCATGTCGTTTCCATTACACAGGTTCTGCTCACTTCGGGGCTTGATGATGCTGTGTGAAAACATTGATGTCTTCAAACGTAGCTCAGAGGCGCGAACACCAGCTGGGCGCCACGCAGATTACAGCGTAACGCCCGGGTGGTGTTTGCGACTCCATATTTTAGTAGTAGCCCATATTCCGACTAGCCCATATTTTAGTAGTACCAAGCCATAAGTTGTGCAAATCGAAGAGGTCCGTGTACGTCATGGGTACCACCTGTTATATACCCACTGTATGTAACAGGCTGCCGGATACAATACGCGGGGATGCAACCTCCACGACACTTTTTAAATCGAGACTACGCAAATGGCTCCTGTAATTAAAACTCGTTCTACTCGATTAACGAGTTCCACGAGCTACGAGTACCAATTTGTTAAAAATTGTTTTTAATGTAATAGGTACTCAGTTAATAAAACATATTTTTATTTATGATTTTTAGTATCGTTATTTTATGAAATAAACAACTAATACTTTAGTACTTGACTTATAACTTGGCGTTATCAATAAAGGTATTGTGTTATATTGTAAAATATCCAGCAATAGTGGCAATTCTGAGTGTCGCAAAAGCTAAACTAAGCTAACTAAAATTGTTGCCGTCCCTTTCATAGCGATGGAAATAAAAAGAATGGCATTAATTTTATTTAGTTTAATTTAGCTTTTGTGACACTCAGAATTGCCACTATTATCTAAGTATTTTTAATAATTTGACTAAAAATGAGATATAAAATTAGTTGATTGTAATATTGCTCTTACCAAAAGTCCTGTACACGAAGGATACCGGATTTGATTCTGGACAATCGTCGTAGTTTGCTGGTTCAAATCGTTCACATTTTGATTAGTTGCTGCAAATAAAAAACAACTCTGATTGCAGACTTTCTATCGGCCGATAGTTTAGTCTGGCTCTTGATAAGCATGATGGCTAATGACAATGCTCCGTTTACGGTTATTAGACACAAACGGAGCATTGCCATTGGCCATTTTAATGTTGGCCCCAAGTTGAAGCCCATGTGGGGCGCCGGCATCAAGATAATGTAACGGGATTTTTTTTTATAAGGGCAGTATTTATTTGGATCAATCAGTATGAATAATGCCAGACGGCCCGTGTTAATTTAAAATAACCTTAATTCCTTGGATCAAAATAGTTTTTTTAAAATATGAAATTTTTAGCGTGTCCAACTAGTATTCATAGTTTGACCTGGAATAACACAATATGTTAGCTTGTATCAGGTAGGTACCACAGAGGCGAAGCCGCGGCCGAGTAAGCTAGCACCTACTAATACAGGGTGTTACCAGACCACTACCGAAAACTTAAGGGGATGAAAGTACCCATCAATATGAACAACTTTTTCTAAGAAACCAACACTGTGAACGCGAAAAAAAAAACAGCTGTTCCATACATAAGTTCAATACCTACTTGGCTAAAGTGTATGAAACAGCTGTTTTTTTTTCGCGTTCACAGTGTTGGTTTCTTAGAAAAAGTTGTTCATATTGATGGGTACTTTCACCCCCTAAAGTTTTCGGTAGTGGTCTGGTAACACCCTGTATAGTAATCGAAATACTTTCATAGGATTAGTTTAAGCTAACTTTACATAAGTCACTTTCTACTATAGTAAAAATTAAATGAACCTAGTGATCTAGAAGAACATAACTTTGTCACTCACCAGTACTTTGTGCAGCAGGATTGCCTGAGAAATCAAACAAGTACTATGAAATACGCTATCGAAATAAACAAATTTATAATAATTTATATATAAGTACATACCGTTTGTGTTTTGTGGCGGGGGAGGATTTCCTGCAAGCATGATTTCTCAATTAAAGACTAAATTATAAACTAAATAAATAAATAAATAATAAATATCCTTGGACATTCCACACATCGTCATCTAGTCCCAAGCTAAGCAATTTAATGCTTGTGTTATGGTTACCAGATGACTGATATACTACATAGATATTTTTTTTTTGTAAATACATACATATTTATAAATAGAAAAACATCCAGACCCGGAACAAATATCTGTAGAACATACAAACATTTGTCCCGTGGCGGGGATCGAACCCGCAACCTCCGCGTCTCAGGCGAGCCTTCGCCCACCGCGTCTCAGGCGAGCCCTCGCCCACCGCGCCACAGAGGTCGTCAAATGAAATACTAGTGGCAACAATCCCACTAATATTATAAAGGTGAAAGTTTGTGTGTGTGTAAGTGTGTAAGTGTGTAAGTGTGTAAGTGTGTTTGTTACTCTTTCACGCTCAAACGGCTGAACGGATTTGAATGAAATTTTGTATCAGGATTGCTTATACCCTGGAATAACTAATAGGCTACTTGAAATTCCTGAAAAGTGCAGTTTTTCCGTGGGATTATAAAACAAAATGTTCATTAAAATAGTTTCGGTAGTTTGGCCGTGCAAAAGGCAGCTGTCAGACAAAATAACTTCATAGATGGCAGCACAGGCAAAAATATAACTCCTTCACGCTCGAACGGCTGGACGTTTAATTTTAGCAGGATTGCTTATACCCTGGATTAAAATGTACGCTACTTAAAATTAATAAAAAGTGCATTGATTCCGTGGGATTATTAATCAAATTCATTAAAATAGGTATACACAAAATAGTTTGGCCGTGAAAAAGTAACAAAATAATTTCAATAGATGGCAGCACAGGCAAAGTTATTATTCCTTCACGCTCAAACGGCTAGATGAATTTGAATTAAATTTGGTAGCAGGATTGTTTATACCCTGGATTAAAATGTACGCTACTTAAAATTAATAAAAAGTGCATTGATTCCGTGGGATTATTAAACAAAATATATACAAAATAGTTTGGCCGTGAGAAACTAACAAAATAATTTCAATAGATGGCAGCACAGGTAAAGTAATTATTTCTTCACGCTCAAACGGCTGGATGAATTTGAATTAAATTTGGTAGCAGTACCTACCCTGGATTAACAAATAGGCTACCTTAACTTGCTGAAAAAAGGAATGGTTCCGTGGGATTATAAACCAAATTATTCACCAAAATAGTTTGGCCGTGAAACGTGACGTTAGTCAAAATAATGTTAATAGATGGCAGCACAAGCAATGTTATAACTCCTTCACGCTCAAACGGCTGGACGGATTTGAATGAAATTTGGTACCAGGTCAGTTGATATCCTGGATAAAAACATGTCATAAGCTACTTTTTAAATCCATTAAAAGCGTATTGTGCCCGTGAGATTATCAAAATACCTAAATTATGCTTCTTCAAACTCAAACGGCTTAACGAATTTCAAATATTGTTTTTTTTGTCCCGATAATCTCACGGAATTGGGACTTATGTACGCAGATAAATCCCCGGTAAAAAGAACTCAACATAAACCATTAGGACTAAGTTTATATTTGTGTCTTCAATTAAAATTCGGTACAGCACCTCATCATCGCTATTTTATTACATTTCCCACAGTTTCGGCTCGCTTCGAGTCTAAAAGCCTCGCTGCGCTCGCTTTGCTCACATGCTTTTTCAATCTTTTGCAAGCAAATTGAACTATGTCAGACCTTAGAATAGGAACCGACCAGCGCTTTTTCTTTGAGCACCATGAGCAAACATAAGTATCAGTCATGACGAATTTATCTTAAAAATTTCGAGTCTAAGAAACTCGATGCGCTTGCTTAGTTCGAAGCTCGCTACGCTCGCACGGTAGCTTCTTGAATATTTTGCTAGCAAATTGAACTATGTCAGGCCATAGACTAAGAACAGACCAGCACAGTCAGCCTTTTCTCTGAGCACTATAAGCAAAATCAAGTGTCATACGATGCATTTTTCTTAAAAATTTCGGCTCGAGTTTAAAAGGCTCGCAACGCTCGCTTAGTTTGAAGCTTGCTACGCTCGCTTAGTTCGAAGCTCGCTTCGCTCGCACAGTAGTTTCTTGAATATTTTGCTCATCTATGTCAGACCATAGAATAGGGACTGACTAACAGTCAGCATTTTATATGAGCACTATAAGCAAAATCAAGTAACACATGACGCATGTTACTTAAAAATTTTGGCTCGCTTTGCTCGCATGATAGCTTCTTGAATATTTTGCAAGCAAAATAAACTATGTCAGACCATAGAATAGGAACCGACCAACAGTCAACCTTTTTTATGAGCTCCATAAGCAAAATCAAGTGTCACGTCACGAGTATTTGTTTTTAAAAATTTCGGCTCGCTACGCGAGTTTAAGACGCTCACTGAGCTCGCTTCGCTCGCACGGTAGCTTCTTGAATATTTGCTGGCAAATTGATCTATGTCAGACAATAGAATAGGGACCGACCAACAGTCAGCCTTTTTTGTAAGCACTATAAGCTACATCAAGTGTCACATAACGAATTTGTCTTAAAAATTTCGGCTCGCTGCGCTCGCTTGAGTCGAAGCTCGCTTCGCTCGCATGGTAGCTTCTTGAATATTTTGCGAGCAAAATAAACTGTGTTAGACCATAGAATAGTAACCGACCAGCAGTCATCCTGTTCTATGAGCACCAAAATCAAGTGACACAATGACGCATTGGGTCTTAAGGACCAAGGAGCAAAATTAAATTTTTTTTGAAATAATTTTCAATTACGTAAGAAAATAGTAATTTTCTGCACTCTCAAGATGCATTTTTATTCATTATCTCTGACGATCCTCATCAGATCAAAAAAATAATCATCAAATCGGTTCACCCAGTCGACGTAGTTATTTAGAACCTCCTACTTTTTAAAAGTCGTTAAAAAAATCTATTAACTTATTCACCGCGGGTAACACCGCGGGGTACAGCTAGTGTTTTTATAAAACCGACTACAAATTTATAAGAAATAAATTTCCTGAGGCCGTACTCGGGATCAACGAAAACGAAGTTTCGTGACAATTTTCGGGGTCAATTTATGTTGGTGGATACTGTATTCGTAATAGTTCACCAACATAATTGGAACCCGAAAATTGTCACGAAACTTCGTTTTCGTTGATCCCTTTAAGGCCTCTGGTACTCTCGAGGTACATTTCGGTTCATAACACCGAATATCTCGAACCTCGAGGTCCGAAACTCTCTATCGATGCACCTCGAGTGCAAGAAATTGCTTCTTACGAAATTGAAGTCGGTTGTCATATCAAAAAAGAAATCCCGCTTGTGATATTTTCTGTCACAGCGTACGTGAGCTCTGATTTTAGCCGTATAAAGAAAAAAATTATAAGAAGTGAATTGTGAATTACCTACCTGTATTCGGTGGTGGTAGACTCACTGAAAAAATACAAATCTGTAGTGGGTTAAAAAAATCCTAAACCAATTAAAACTTGGATAGGATTTATGAGGACCCATAAAAATATTAAAAACTAGGCAGTACAAAGATTACCGGAGCTAGTATTAAATAAATTATATTAAAAGTTAGTTAGTAAGTTTTTATAAGGAAGTGGCCAACTCTGGTGACGAAGCTTTTAAGCCGCCTAAAGGCCTCCATCAACCATATTTTAATAGTAATAGTATATTATTTATATTTTAAGAGTTTAAAAATATAAATAATATACTATATTACTATTAAAATATGGTTGATGGAGGCCTTTAGGCGGCCTAAAAGCTTCGTCACCAGAGTTGGCCATCTAAAATTTACCTTTTTTACCAGCTACATAATGGACGGCAATAACTACGAAAACCAATAGCAATATTAATGTTTTAATAGTTGCCATCTTGATGAAATATATATCTAGACTAAGATTATTGATAACATTCAAATAAAGTAAAAAAAAGCAAATCACGTTATTTTTATTAAATTTATTGCGCAATCGTGAAAGTAATTATTTTTATTTTGTCGTGACTTTTTTATTATTATGCTCGTACGAATTTTCTTATCAATAAAAATAATAATAAATAAATATTTAATTTTTATTTAGTGTTATGCACCTAATAAACCCAGGTTGGTTGACCAAGTGGGATAGTACGACTTTTAATTTGAAGGTCGTGGGTAAGAACCCTGGCTCAATTGCGTTACGAAAAATGTATGCGCATTAGTACGAGATGTAAACGGCGAAGGAAAATATCAAGAGGAAACCCGCGGCTTGGTACAACGTATTGACCATTGTTTTCCCGCCGGATATGACTGGCTAAGCTGGTGATTTAGGTGCCAGGCAAATCTTTTCCATCATATCAATGTCCCAAACACTACAGTCAAAGATTAATTCCTAACGCTGTATAAAAATCAAGTGATGTGATGTGGATATGGCCGATTTAGCCGAGAGATGCTATTCCATTTTAACAATATCCCAGGCCCAGGCAATTCAGTGTACTGTTCAGTGTCGGCATAGGTTCATGACACTTTACAAAAAATTAGTGGTCTTTTTTGACGACATCTGTGGCGCAGTTGGGTGAAGGCCCGTTTGAGATACGGAGGTTGCGGGTTCGATCCCCGACGCGGGACAAATGTTTGTATGTTCTACAGATATTTGTTCCTGGTCTGGATGTTTTTCTATCTATAATATGTATGTATTTACAAAAAAAAATGTATCTAAGTAATATAATCAGTCATCTGGTTACCATAACACAAGCATTAAGTTGCCTAGCTTGGGACTAGATGACGTTGTGTGGAATGTCCAAGAATATTTATTTATGTATTTTAATTTATTTATTTATTTCCTACGACCCAACAAAGTGCAATGCCATCGTTTATCTCGCTATCTCATTCTTATAAAGTTATCTAATAACCTATTCCCTTCACGGTGGTGCCCGAAAGGAGGGCCGTGGCCGAGTACTAGCTACTAGACCACGTGGGGTGGATCATGGACAGTGAACGCGTCAGCTATGTCACTGTTACGTGCGTTTCGGACGATGCGCTATAACCTTAAACCAACTGGGCCGCACGGACGCTCGCGGGTGGCCCGGAATTTTTCTACCTTAACAGCGAAGAGAATTGGGATAGGCAAGGTTTAATCCACCTTATGGGGCTCTGTAACTAAGAGCTTATGCAAACCTCGTTTGTCTAAAGCACTTTTGAATTTGAATCCACAGGTCTCTGAATAAATGTAATAGTTTCAGCGTGATGCGTGATGCGACAAAATAAAAATACAGGTTTGGGTGTAGGATCGATATAACAGTGTCCTCTAATAAACAAAAGATGAGGAAACAACATGAGAAGTGTTTGAAATCCGATTGGGATGGTGAATGATTGTTTCGTAATGAATGATAGATAAAAACAGCTTTTATACTATTGGCTTTTTTATTTAAATCAAGGTAAAGTAGGTACAAATTTAATTAAAAGGTATTTGCTTATAACCCAGAACGAAAGGAATTCTCATATTAATAGGATGGACTTGTTAAAACTTACTAAATGTAAAAAAAGTGAATTTTTCTTGTGGTCGGTCAAAAGTTAGTAAAAATTGCATTATTCATAAATATCATGTTTTATTTACTGATTATTTGAGAAATGTCCAATACTAAATTAGCCAGTATGTAATAAGGTATGTATGTATTAAGTAGTTTTAATAAATTCAGTAAACAAAATAGTAACAAGTAAAACGATAGTAGGTAAAATTAATCATTTCCTTTGAAGAATGACTCGAATATGTCAACAGGCATTTTCATGAAATCAGGGAATTTGGAGGAAGCTACTGATGCAGCAGAACTGCCTCCTTCGTCTGCTTCAGCAACGGTAGAACCGATGGTGTAACCTAGAAAAAAAAATCAATTTGAACAATACCGATATTTCAAAATTATAGTTATGCTAGCTCTAAATGTTGTAGGAACAAAATCATGAGAAATTATCTCGTTTTTTATGGACTTGCATCTAATAATAATAGGAATTTATAAGTTATATTTTTTCTCACCCATTGTTTCATTGATAAATAATAAAAGACAAAAAATAAAGAGAGCTTTAACATTTTCCATTTTTACGGATGTTGGACTGTTAATGTACGAATGATTATTAAATATCTGAAAACTTATTAACTATTCGCAACGTGAATAATAAAAAATATTGTAGTTTCGTGACACCATAATAACAATATAAAACTGGTCAAGTGCGAGTGAGACTTGCACACAAAGGGTTTTGTACTTACAAATAGTTTTGTAATAGGTACAGGAAAAGAAATAGATCAGTTTTAACATAATTCACAATTATAGTTCTCCTGGAAGTACTCAGATTTAGGTTTTTGACATAATATAAAAAGCCTCTATGGCTATGGTAGGTAATTCCCGTGGTCCTAGAATTATGAAATTTGGCAAATAGCAAGCTCTTATAACATAAATAAAGATTAAGTTATGAAAATAAAAAAAATTATTTACGTCGGTTTTAGTAGTACTTTCCAAGCTTTTCTAAACTCTGGACTCTGAAGACTCTGGACCTTAATTTAAGGTCTTATACCTTTCAACTCTCTATCTCTACCTGTTTCTGAGGAAAAAGTTTGTCGGAAAGGAGCCAGACAAACGGACAACCGAGTGATCTGATAAGGGTTCCGTTTTTTCGTATTGAGGTACGGAAGCCTAAAAACTAATGTACCTATGCAAAATAAACAGTAAAAAAATTAGAATAAACCTCACGTATGCCACATGGATAAAACGAGAAGTAAATATGTCACATAGGCGGTTGTTCCATAATGGAACAACAACAACAAGCCGGGACTAGACAAAAGGACTTCAGACACTGATATTTTTTATTGCAGTGTCAGAAGTAGACCTTTTGTCCTATACGTCATTATAATGCTATAGTACTCCGGTATAGGTCGCGCCACGTAAAGAGAGCGCGGCTGGCTGTCAAGCTGCGCAGTAGTCGATGATTGGCGGAGAGGTAACGCGTCGCACTTCATACCATTGATTTAGCGAGTGCTATTGGTTCATCAGCGAGTGAACACCATGTGCAAACATACCCCCGCCACTTCCCCTCAGCGTTATTTTTACGTGGCGCGACCTATACCAGCCATTTTAAATGAAAGTGTTAAAAAGTAAGTAAACTCGGAAGAGCCATTTTACATGTCGCTTAACATTATTTTGAACCGACATCAAAAAAGAAGGAGGTTCTTATATTCCACTTTATGTATTTTTTTAGACGTTCATACAGCGTCATCTAGTCCCAAGCTAAGTAACTTATTACTTGTATTGCGATTACCAAATGTTCTTATGAGTAAAATAATTTAAACTGTTGTAGAAAACTAAATTGGGTTTGGAAAGCATATTTTCTAAAGTGGGGAATAAAACAAGTTTTTAATAATTAACAATATTTTATTTGTATTATGTACCAGCACAGAAGAAATTAATTAAATTATTGTATCATAACAATTTAAAAACATATTGGCGAGTACGGGTCGGTGAAACAAAAATTTTTTTTAATACAAAATTGAATGTTCAAATCTGGTTTTAGAAAACTATTATTTTTGAATTTCCAGAATAAAGATATCACGCACTTGTTATTGTATCTTCCCTTGAAAAGGTTTATACCGTCCAAAATGATTCTGCAGCATCGACCATGCATGACTGTGAACAAAAATCAGAAGTGGTTATAAAATTGATATGCACCTACTAAGTACTAGGTACTAACATATTGTTTTGTGAAGACACAATTTATGGGATGGCGTGACTATCTAGATGTCTTTGAAAGGCATGGGTTCAAGTAGCCCAATATCGTAATAGTTGGAAAGATCAAGAGGAGGCTTTCGCCCAGCAGTGGGACACGATGGGCTAGTTATAATAATAACATGCATACTACATAGAAAAACACATTTGCAGATCAGTCAAATGTTTGCCTTGCGGCGGGAATCGAACCCGCAGCCTTTTGTGTTTCCTTGTCGCCTTCATCAACTTCCGCACAGTTGTGTTTATGTTTTTGATCCTTTATTGTACTTTCATACATCAGTTTGAGGAATAATGTACGTCGATCTCAAAACATGTTTATTTTTAGCCGACCTCAAAAAGGAGGTTTTATGTTCCTGTATTCATTATTTATTATATAAAGTAAATATTATTTTAAAAAAATACTCCTAAGGTGATCCTATAAAAATTCAGTGAGGCTCTGACGAGGATCTTCGTAGTTTTATACAGAAAAGTGCCTCGAAAAGCAGGAAACACCACTCTGTGGAAACACCAATCCTTATGTAATAATAGTAGATTTTTATAAAAAATCTACTGTAACTTGTTTTAATAATAATATATACGTACAAAACTCATAAAGCACGGCTTCTTATTTTCCTTTTCTGGTATAGTAACTCCACTCTCCGGTGTTCCTGAAACAAATTCTATAGATAAAAGTAAATACGGAACACTAAAACTATACTGTAGGTTGATAAGGTAAAAATCGGGAGCCAGCTGTCATTTTCTTACGTTTAATACTTTTATACTGATTGATATGGGCACCAAAGATTAATGTTATTCTATGAATACAAATTATTGTTATTGGTTATTTTAAGTTTGGTAGGTACTTTTTTTTAGTACTTTCTAACACTGTGGTGTCCCAACTTGAAGCAATAAATAAATAGGTTTATTATAAATGGTTTGTTGTGCTTTGAGAGATGTGATGAGGCAGATATAAGGAAATGAAAGATACATTTTGTAGGTCGATGGGCTTGCAACATGTCACGTAAGGAAAGTTAACTTTTGCAAGATGGGCATGTACCAAAAATGTATTTGGACATACCTCTGACTACTCCCTTAGACATATTCAAAAGGATCTAAAAATTGCCTAAAAAATCTGAAATAAATGTTACCGCTCCCTGGGATACAGTCGTGATTATATTTCATTTAATTTTTCTATAATTTAATTTCATTTTGTTGGTACCGATTGGTAATGTTGTTAATTTCACTGACCGTTGCCTATTAATTTTTATACGACGTAAGAAAATCACATCTGGCTTCCGTGATTTGCATTACCATAAACTTTAGTGATCCCATCTTGAGTGATCTGAACCCTGCTTGTAGAGCCTTCTGGCCCAGAAACCTGGTTTACCACGACCGATTGCAGTGACCTAGCCATTCTAGGTTTCCCTAAAAACAAGCTTATTGACTTTGACTTTGTCCATAATTTCAGGGTAGATTTTTGGGGCAGTATGGGGAAATCCGAAATCATAGAAGATTTAGGAAATAGAACCAGTTAAGTAGTGTTTTTTGGTCAAACGCGAGTCATATTGCAAAAAAATTGACTCATTTTTATGTATAAGGATTAGCAATTGGAGCAGTTGCAATGATTGATTAAGGGGATTGTAAAGGTTTTTTGTATCATAAAACTCAGGTATACCTAATTACACAAAAAAAAAACTTATTTTTTATTTTATTTTTATTTTTAAATTATTAGGAAAACTTACAGCTAGACAAAGAAAATATCAAAATCATTCCAATGGGATTCGATTCGGCATTGATACAACGATCCTTCTCAAGAAGGAGTGCTTTATCAATTCACTCACGGAAACGGATCAATGTCAGAATGAAATTCTTAATAATATCATGGTGGCTATTCGGGATGTCGCTAAAGCTGAACTTAACTAATTTGACAGCACTAAAATTGATGCCATCCTTTTTATTTCGATCGTTATGAAAGGGACGGCAACATTTTTAGTGCTGTCAGATTAGTTTAGTTTAGTTTAAGCGACAACCCGAATAGCCACCAATATTCGGTTATGCTGATAAGCGCCATCCACATACGCCAATAACGTTGTATCAATGCGGGTTGGTACCCGTCGAAATCGAAAGTTTTGAAAAGTTTTTGATTCTTAATGATCTAAAGGGATTGTGTTCTCAAATGTACTAACCTGATGGAGGCTTGGCCACATCACCACTTGCAGCTGATGACTGTTGATCAGAGCTCACTCCTGAATCGTCAGCGGTAGCCTGGCCACCGCTAGTAGCTGATGTCTGGTGTGTTTCTTGAAATAATAATTATTTACACTATGATAAATGATTTATTATACTTATTTGGCTCAAAAGATCAGCATTGACATCCAGCGCGGCAATGCTGCCAGTGTCTTGGGCACGCTTCCGTCTGGCAGTGGTTTGGATCAGTTGAGCTACCTATAGATCGTTTGTAACGATCCTTAGGTGGCTCAACTGGTTCTAATTGTATTTTGTACAGTTATGTAAATATGTAGTAGTTTAGTTTCTGTAAATAAATTATACAGTTCATGAAAAAAAAAAAAAAAAAATGATTTATTTGTAACATTATGTACAGTAACATTACACACACACATAATAAAAACAAAAAAATATGATGAAACACAGTTGGCAATGTTACAAAGGTCAATTGACGTAGCTCAACTGATCCAAACCACTGCTAGACAAATATTTAGCATAATAAAATAACTTACCTTTTACAGCAATTATAATAAATGCTGCAACAACGTAAACAAAACACCATGTTCGTGCCATGTTTTCAAAATTAACTCGTAGACTGAAAATAAATTAAGTATTTAAAATTTACTGCAGTATTTTAAAGCCCAATTTACTACTTTATCTATTTAAAATAATGTTTAAATGCATCGTGACTCACGAAGTATTTTAATTATGCTTCCTTGTTTTTTTACGATCTAAGAGCTGAGCTAATGTTGAAACTGATACAGTTGTTTCGTTTAGTTTTGAGACACTTTTGTAGGGTTCCGTACCCAAAACCCGCACTGATAAAAAATGTTAGCTCGTTCAATGTATTTAAATCAAGAAAAAACTATCTTAATTTCCGTGACTTTAGGTCATGACGACTACTTTAACTTACCTACTTTTAGAATATTTTCTCATGTAACTGACAAAATTGTCTTTTTGATAATAAATTCTCTTAACATAAACATAAATGTGCCAACCCTATTACTAAACACCATGATTCTTTTCTGGTGTTGGGAGTCGCGTTGGAACAGGCATTAGAATCACTTAGCATGTAAAACGAAACTTAAGTGATCCTTGAGGAATAAATGATTTTTCCTTCTTTCTTTCTTTCTTTCACTATATTAAGCCTCCTCAGTCCGTCTGTCACAGGGCTGTATTATTGTCATTTTTTCAGACATTAGGCACATATTGGACCGGAAATTATGAACGAGTAACGGATAGAACTACAAGCTAGAACAAGTTAGTGAGCAGTGGGAAGCGAGTGTGTAGTTCCGATAGTTTTATCGCGGGGCTATAAGCGGTGAGCAAGTGCGACGGACGATTGGTCTTAAAATCCTTCGCCAAACAAAATCCTTTAAGATATAAATAAATAATTATGTGCATGATGACTTAATGACAATTAAATTAAGACAAGTTTGAATTATATATTATTATTCAGAAAACTACAATATGTAGCCATTTTACTGTTTCAAAAATAGGTAGGTATATAATAAATAAATATCCTTGGACATTTTACACGGCGTCATCTAGTCTCAAGCTAAGCAACTTAATGCTTGTATTATGGTAACCAGATCACTGGATACAGTACTTAGATACATTTTTTTTTGTAAATACAAACATATTTTAGATAGAAAAACATCCAGACCCGGAACAAATATCTGCAGAACATGCAAAAATTTGTCCCATGGCGGGGATCGAACCCGCAACCTCCGCGTCTCAGGCGGGCCTTCGCCCACTGCGCCACGGAGGTCGTCGGTAATAATTAATAGGTTTTACCTAATTTGATTCATCATAAACGCTCCCCAATTGCCAACCAGACCCAAGATTGCGTGGACCTCCTGTACGGCCTATAAGCCCCCTACTTACTATAGGCCCTAACTAGGGCTTTTACAGCGTCTGGCTAACTAAAAAGAGGGTTGTTATAAGTTTTCCTCTTTCTATCATCGCTATACCTTTAATTTGTCAATTCCTAAAAATAATTAATATTTAATATTCTATCTAATATCTCTTTCTAATCTTTCTTTGGAATGTACTTACCAATAACCAATTTAAAGCCGCGAGCAAAATGCTAGATATAAGATAAAACAATAAACCTATCATACGAGTCAATATGCCTAGTACAGTTCTATCACTTTTATAAGCGCATCGGCAAAATTCGTCTGCGAATAGAACAAGTTCTACCTGAATGCCCGAATTGAATTATAGGCTTTTAGGGCTAAGTAGTTTTAGGATGAAACAAGAACTAAAAATCTAAAATTTCTTTATTCTTTATTGTACACAATAAAATAATACATTAAAAATACAGATAGTAAGGGCATGTACAAAGGCGAGCTTAACCCTAAAAAGAGTTTTCTTCCAGCAAACCTTGAGGCTAGAGAGAGACCGTTAGAAGCACAGGGTCATAGTGTACACAAGAAAATAATAATTAGATAGTAACTTAGATTTATATTAATTTTAAAACTAATTTATAAATATATAAAAATATATACCTATGTATATATATTAAATACAGTATAATATAATACATATAAAATAAGTACGTATAATAAATAGATACCTAACCTACCTACATATTTCATACTACCGCAATATAAAGATGATATACCTCTTTCTTAAATTTCGGACGAATCAAGAAAAATATTAATTAGGATGACAAATCTTGGGATGAACCAAGAAGCATTTACTTTAGTGCGTTGAGTTAAACTGGTCTTATTCATAAAGATTTGTCAATTTAATATAATTATTAGTTTTAAATTATGTTTTTTTCTTGTTACTCTTTATGTCAATGAAAAGAGATAGCAACAGATTTAATATCCGTTTTAGCTAATATAGGTTTACTGAACCATTATGCATAAGGGGGTAAGTCATTAAAAACGTAAGCAACGTTCAGAGCGGTCACAGTTTAGATGGGTGTTGGATGGGTGACCACAAGTGGCATTATCAGCTGAGCGCTTCCGTGCTTCGGAGGGCACGTTAAATTGTCGGTCCCGGCTTTAAAAGTCGTTAAGCCATGACGGAGGCATTTAGGCGGCCTAAAAATCTCCGTCACTAGAGTTGGCCACTGCTCATACGAACGAAAGAACACATCTAGGTAGGTATAGGTACATTTTTTTTCGTTTTTATTATAAAGCTATTGTGAAAATATTACATGGCTAGAAGGGCTGAGCCTGCTGTAGCCATGTGAGACGTTTTGTTTCAATTCTTCTTCTTCTTTATTTTGGCTTCGCACGGCTTGTGCCACGCATTTAGCCACTACCATGTCATTATTCATTCTATCACCACTTTTTCTTTGATTTGACACTTAATGTAATGTCATTTCTAATCATTTTTTACTGATTCCATTCCAAGCGATTGTAGAATGGTAACTTATAACCTGGCTAATAGTGGGGCAGGATTGTAAATAAAACAATTGTTTTTGGTATGCTTGTATTTGTAATATTTATTAAATTGGTAATATTTTTTTTGTCCCACCACCATTTTTTATGCCCCCGTGATTAACATATAACAAAATCTGATCTAAACTCCTCCAAAATGTAAATTAGAAATTTAGTCCCACATCTCTTGGTTTTATAGTCAGCTTACCGCCAGCGCGGTTGGTACGCGTCGCGAGTCTTGTAGTTCCCTGTATCTTTTCATAATTGAATCCGTCGCTAACGTAAGCGACTATACAACCAGCCTATAGATTGTAGCAATGGTTTGAAGCACGTTAATGTAGCTTAGAAAAGTGTTTTAAATCAGACTCTGTAGGCTTAAACTATATCGAGTTCCTTCGTGCTGTGGTTGTCGTTTGGGTCGGTTTGATTTTGGATCGGAGTTAGGTATCTCGTCTGATGCCTGTAAGAGAAAAAATCATGTATTAAGTATTTGAAAACATGCAGCAGCTTAACTCCTTCTTTTTAAAGTAGGTAAAAATAAAAAATATGTTCTCTAGGTAGTTTAGAATTTGTAACTTTTACATGTTACAGAAACATGTAAAAACACAAGATTTTATAGGAATAGTTACTTAGAGCACAGTCAAGTTAGATATTATTTATTAATATAGAAAAATATTATTTGAATCGGCCACACAGAAATTTTAAAATCGTTATCTCAGAAATGGTGAATTCGTATCTAATCTAAGATACTGTAATAATTTATTAACTTACTTCTAGTTCCTTCCTTTTCTTCTGCAGGAACAGCGTCTTCTAGGCCTTTCCCTAATGTCTGAACCGTTAGGGCAGTTAGATCCACCTGTAAACAAGTAAAAATAATATGATAATATTATTATCTTCTAAATGGTTCAACCGATTTCTATGTTATTTTCAGTTTTGCACTCTACACACCATTTCCTTTTATTGGTTTCTCCTTTCATTCATACCTTTACGTAAATTTGGAAACATTCGATTATTTATCTTTCACCTCCCTTATCTATTTTGATGAAACATGTTTGAACTTCCGCTAGAAAACTTGCTTTTAATAAAAAAAACTGCATTCAAATTGGTCCATTCGAGCTACGGTACCACAGACAGACACACAGACACATAGCGGTTAAACTTATAACGCCCTCCTTTTATGTCGGAGAATACTAAAGATAATCAGATAATTATACAAGTTGGTGCTAAATTTTCATTCACACCTATTATGTTAGTCCATTTCCTTCCATCCTTGTTTTTACTTTTGTTTTATTTGCTCTTGTATTGCTGAATCATAATAAAAAAAAAATCATAACTATCTATATATAGGTATTATTAGGTCTTGTAAATTTTTTAATGTTTGATCCCAAAAAGGTACCAACGGAAGACCAGCACAGGTATTAATTACTTGCACATGCTGAGTTGGAACCTTTTTGCAACTGAAATTTTGATAAAGGTACATTATAATTCTGTTTTGTTTTGTTTTTAATAATGTTTATGTTAGTCTTGCGTTAATGTTAATCTTGGTTTTAATTTTACATGCAAATAAAATGTCTTTTGATTTGATTTGATTGCTTTGATTTAATTAGTGATATAAAATAACTTTTTATGGTTTTAACCGTTAGCTTAGATAAATTTCATCGATCATCAGAAGGCTTTTGGCTACCTTAGAACGTTAGAAACTATTCTTGTTCTTTAAAATTCATTATCTTTGCTATTTGTAGTGCCTTATACGAGTATATCATTGTTTTTCAAATCAGGTAGTACAAAGTTAATTATACTCACGTGAATTATCAATCGCGCGTTGTAAAACTTCAATGTCGTCTGATCCTTTGTATTTCGCTATCAAAGCTCTAAGAGTGGCCTTATCATTGGCAGACATAGATTTTGGCTTCGACTTTCTCTTTTCGACAGGAAAGCATATGTACTTAGGATATCCACCACGGGGTGGACTAGGAGAACCACAAGAAGTCCCGCCTGGTGATCCACCTGGAGTACCGCCTGGAGTGCCGCCTGGGGTTCCGCCTGGAGTACCGCCTGGAGTGCCGCCTGGAGTGCCGCCTGGTGTTCCACCTGGAGTACCGCCTGGAGTTCCGCCTGGAGTGCCGCCTGGTGTTCCACCTGGAGTGCCGCCTGGAGTGCCGCCTGGTGTTCCACCTGGAGTGCCGCCTGGAGTGCCGCCTGGAGTGCCGCCTGGGGTACCGCCTGGCGTTCCACCTGGAGTTCCACCTGGAGTTCCGCCTGGAGTGCCGCCTGGAGTGCCGCCTGGAGTTTCGCCTGGAGTTCCGCCTGGGGTTCCACCTGGAGTTCCGCCTGGAGTGCCACCTGGGGTTCCACCTGGAGTTCCGCCTGGAGTGCCGCCTGGGGTTCCGCCTGGAGTTCCGCCTGGAGTGCCACCTGGGGTTCCACCTGGTGTTCCGCCTGGAGTGCCGCCTGGTGTTCCACCTGGAGTGCCGCCTGGAGTGCCGCCTGGTGTTCCACCTGGAGTGCCGCCTGGAGTGCCGCCTGGTGTTCCACCTGGAGTACCACCTGGAGTTCCGCCTGGAGTACCGCCTGGTGTTCCACCTGGAGTACCGCCTGGAGTTCCGCCTGGAGAACCGCCTGGTGTTCCACCTGGAGTACCGCCTGGAGTTCCGCCTGGAGTACCGCCTGGTGTTCCACCTGGAGTGCCGCCTGGGGTTCCGCCTGGAGTGCCGCCTGGAGTGCCGCCTGGTGTTCCACCTGGTGTTCCACCTGGGGTGCCACCTGGTGTTCCGCCTGGAGTTCCACCTGGAGTGCCGCCTGGGGTTCCTGGTGTTCCGGGAGTTCCTGGGGTCCCTGGAGTGCCTGGAGTACCTGGAGTGCCTGGTGTTCCACCTGGAGTACCGCCTGGAGTGCCACCTGGGGTTCCGCCTGGATTTCCGCCTGGATTTCCGCCTGGAGTGCCGCCTGGAGTGCCGCCTGGGGTTCCGCCTGGAGTGCCGCCTGGAGTTCCGCCTGGAGTGCCGCCTGGGGTTTCGCCTGGAGTTCCGCCTGGGGTTCCACCTGGAGTGCCACCTGGGGTTCCACCTGGTGTGCCGCCTGGGGTTCCACCTGGAGTTCCGCCTGGAGTGCCGCCTGGTGTTCCGCCTGGAGTGCCGCCTGGAGTTCCGCCTGGAGTGCCGCCTGGGGTTTCGCCTGGAGTTCCGCCTGGGGTTCCACCTGGAGTGCCACCTGGGGTTCCACCTGGTGTGCCGCCTGGGGTTCCACCTGGAGTTCCGCCTGGAGTGCCGCCTGGTGTTCCACCTGGAGTACCGCCTGGAGTTCCGCCTGGAGTACCGCCTGGTGTTCCACCTGGAGTGCCGCCTGGGGTTCCGCCTGGAGTTCCGCCTGGTGTTCCACCTGGGGTTCCGCCTGGAGTGCCGCCTGGGGTTCCACCTGGAGTGCCGCCTGGGGTTCCACCTGGAGTGCCACCTGGATTGCCTGGAGTACCTGGAGTGCCGCCTGGTGTTCCACCTGGGGTGCCACCTGGTGTTCCGCCTGGAGTTCCACCTGGAGTGCCGCCTGGGGTTCCTGGTGTTCCGGGAGTTCCTGGGGTCCCTGGAGTGCCTGGAGTACCTGGAGTGCCTGGTGTTCCACCTGGAGTACCGCCTGGAGTGCCACCTGGGGTTCCGCCTGGATTTCCGCCTGGAGTGCCGCCTGGAGTGCCGCCTGGGGTTCCGCCTGGAGTGCCGCCTGGAGTTCCGCCTGGAGTGCCGCCTGGGGTTTCGCCTGGAGTTCCGCCTGGGGTTCCACCTGGAGTTCCGCCTGGAGTGCCACCTGGGGTTCCACCTGGTGTGCCGCCTGGGGTTCCACCTGGAGTTTCGCCTGGAGTGCCGCCTGGGGTTCCGCCTGGAGTTCCGCCTGGTGTTCCGCCTGGAGTGCCGCCTGGTGTTCCACCTGGAGTGCCGCCTGGAGTGCCGCCTGGTGTTCCACCTGGAGTGCCGCCTGGAGTGCCGCCTGGTGTTCCACCTGGAGTACCACCTGGAGTTCCGCCTGGAGTACCGCCTGGTGTTCCACCTGGAGTACCGCCTGGAGTTCCGCCTGGAGAACCGCCTGGTGTTCCACCTGGAGTACCGCCTGGAGTTCCGCCTGGAGTACCGCCTGGTGTTCCACCTGGAGTGCCGCCTGGGGTTCCGCCTGGAGTGCCGCCTGGAGTGCCGCCTGGTGTTCCACCTGGTGTTCCACCTGGGGTGCCACCTGGTGTTCCGCCTGGAGTTCCACCTGGAGTGCCGCCTGGGGTTCCTGGTGTTCCGGGAGTTCCTGGGGTCCCTGGAGTGCCTGGAGTACCTGGAGTGCCTGGTGTTCCACCTGGAGTACCGCCTGGAGTGCCACCTGGGGTTCCGCCTGGATTTCCGCCTGGATTTCCGCCTGGAGTGCCGCCTGGAGTGCCGCCTGGGGTTCCGCCTGGAGTGCCGCCTGGAGTTCCGCCTGGAGTGCCGCCTGGGGTTTCGCCTGGAGTTCCGCCTGGGGTTCCACCTGGAGTGCCACCTGGGGTTCCACCTGGTGTGCCGCCTGGGGTTCCACCTGGAGTTCCGCCTGGAGTGCCGCCTGGTGTTCCGCCTGGAGTGCCGCCTGGAGTTCCGCCTGGAGTGCCGCCTGGGGTTTCGCCTGGAGTTCCGCCTGGGGTTCCACCTGGAGTGCCACCTGGGGTTCCACCTGGTGTGCCGCCTGGGGTTCCACCTGGAGTTCCGCCTGGAGTGCCGCCTGGTGTTCCACCTGGAGTACCGCCTGGAGTTCCGCCTGGAGTACCGCCTGGTGTTCCACCTGGAGTGCCGCCTGGGGTTCCGCCTGGAGTTCCGCCTGGTGTTCCACCTGGGGTTCCGCCTGGAGTGCCGCCTGGGGTTCCACCTGGAGTGCCGCCTGGGGTTCCACCTGGAGTGCCACCTGGATTGCCTGGAGTACCTGGAGTGCCGCCTGGTGTTCCACCTGGGGTGCCACCTGGTGTTCCGCCTGGAGTTCCACCTGGAGTGCCGCCTGGGGTTCCTGGTGTTCCGGGAGTTCCTGGGGTCCCTGGAGTGCCTGGAGTACCTGGAGTGCCTGGTGTTCCACCTGGAGTACCGCCTGGAGTGCCACCTGGGGTTCCGCCTGGATTTCCGCCTGGAGTGCCGCCTGGAGTGCCGCCTGGGGTTCCGCCTGGAGTGCCGCCTGGAGTTCCGCCTGGAGTGCCGCCTGGGGTTTCGCCTGGAGTTCCGCCTGGGGTTCCACCTGGAGTTCCGCCTGGAGTGCCACCTGGGGTTCCACCTGGTGTGCCGCCTGGGGTTCCACCTGGAGTTTCGCCTGGAGTGCCGCCTGGGGTTCCGCCTGGAGTTCCGCCTGGTGTTCCGCCTGGAGTGCCGCCTGGTGTTCCACCTGGAGTGCCGCCTGGAGTGCCGCCTGGTGTTCCACCTGGAGTGCCGCCTGGAGTGCCGCCTGGTGTTCCACCTGGAGTACCACCTGGAGTTCCGCCTGGAGTACCGCCTGGTGTTCCACCTGGAGTACCGCCTGGAGTTCCGCCTGGAGAACCGCCTGGTGTTCCACCTGGAGTACCGCCTGGAGTTCCGCCTGGAGTACCGCCTGGTGTTCCACCTGGAGTGCCGCCTGGGGTTCCGCCTGGAGTGCCGCCTGGAGTGCCGCCTGGTGTTCCACCTGGTGTTCCACCTGGGGTGCCACCTGGTGTTCCGCCTGGAGTTCCACCTGGAGTGCCGCCTGGGGTTCCTGGTGTTCCGGGAGTTCCTGGGGTCCCTGGAGTGCCTGGAGTACCTGGAGTGCCTGGTGTTCCACCTGGAGTACCGCCTGGAGTGCCACCTGGGGTTCCGCCTGGATTTCCGCCTGGATTTCCGCCTGGAGTGCCGCCTGGAGTGCCGCCTGGGGTTCCGCCTGGAGTGCCGCCTGGAGTTCCGCCTGGAGTGCCGCCTGGGGTTTCGCCTGGAGTTCCGCCTGGGGTTCCACCTGGAGTGCCACCTGGGGTTCCACCTGGTGTGCCGCCTGGGGTTCCACCTGGAGTTCCGCCTGGAGTGCCGCCTGGTGTTCCGCCTGGAGTGCCGCCTGGAGTTCCGCCTGGAGTGCCGCCTGGGGTTTCGCCTGGTGTTCCGCCTGGAGTGCCGCCTGGGGTTCCGCCTGGAGTTCCGCCTGGAGTGCCACCTGGAGTGCCGCCTGGGGTTCCACCTGGAGTGCCCCCTGGGGTTCCACCTGGAGTACCTCCTGGAGTGCCGCCTGGAGTGCCACCTGGAGTACCTCCTGGAGTGCCACCTGGGGTTCCACCTGGAGTTCCGCCTGGAGTGCCGCCTGGGGTTCCGCCTGGAGTGCCGCCTGGAGTTCCGCCTGGAGTTCCGCCTGGTGTTCCACCTGGGGTTCCACCTGGGGTGCCACCTGGTGTTCCGCCTGGAGTTCCACCTGGAGTTCCGCCTGGAGTGCCGCCTGGAGTTTCGCCTGGAGTGCCACCTGGAGTACCTCCTGGAGTGCCACCTGGGGTTCCGCCTTGAGTTCCGCCTGGAGTGCCGCCTGGGGTTCCACCTGGTGTGCCACCTGGGGTTCCGCATGGAGTGCCACCTGGAGTACCGCCTGGAGAACCGCCTGGGGTACCGCCTGGCGTTCCACCTGGAGTTCCGCCTGGGGTTCCGCCTGGAGTTCCGCCTGGAGTGCCGCCTGGGGTTCCACCTGGTGTGCCACCTGGGGTTCCGCCTGGAGTGCCACCTGGAGTACCGCCTGGTGTTCCACCTGGAGTGCCGCCTGGGGTTCCACCTGGAGTTCCGCCTGGAGTGCCGCCTGGAGTTCCGCCTGGAGAACCGCCTGGGGTACCGCCTGGCGTTCCACCTGGAGTTCCGCCTGGAGTGCCGCCTGGGGTTCCTGGTGTTCCGGGAGTTCCTGGGGTTCCTGGAGTGCCTGGTGTACCTGGAGTGCCTGGTGTTCCACCTGGAGTACCGCCTGGAGTGCCACCTGGGGTTCCGCCTGGATTACCGCCTGGAGTGCCGCCTGGAGTGCCACCTGGAGTGCCGCCTGGGGTTCCACCTGGAGTACCTCCTGGAGTGCCGCCTGGAGTGCCACCTGGAGTACCTCCTGGAGTGCCACCTGGGGTTCCGCCTGGAGTGCCGCCTGGAGTGCCACCTGGAGTGCCGCCTGGGGTTCCACCTGGAGTACCTCCTGGAGTGCCGCCTGGAGTGCCACCTGGAGTACCTTCTGGAGTGCCACCTGGGGTTCCGCCTGGAGTTCCGCCTGGAGTGCCGCCTGGGGTTCCACCTGGTGTGCCACCTGGGGTTCCGCCTGGAGTGCCACCTGGAGTACCGCCTGGTGTTCCACCTGGAGTGCCGCCTGGGGTTCCACCTGGAGTTCCGCCTGGAGTGCCGCCTGGAGTTCCGCCTGGAGAACCGCCTGGGGTACCGCCTGGCGTTCCACCTGGAGTTCCGCCTTGATTGCCGCCTGGGGTTCCTGGTGTTCCGGGAGTTCCTGGGGTTCCTGGAGTGCCTGGTGTACCTGGAGTGCCTGGTGTTCCAACTGGAGTACCGCCTGGAGTGCCACCTGGGGTTCCGCCTGGATTACCGCCTGGAGTGCCGCCTGGCGTTCTACCTGGAGTTCCGCCTGGGGTTCCACCTGGAGTTTCTCCTGGAGTGCCACCTGGGGTTCCGCCTGGAGTACCACCTGGATTGCCACCTGGGGTTCCGCCTGGAGTTCCACCTGGAGTACCGCCTGGAGTGCTGCCTGGGGTTTCTCCTGGAGTGCCGCCTGGGGTTCCGCCTGGAGTGCTGCCTGGAGTTCCGCCGGGGTTTCCTGGCGTTCCGGGAGTTCCTGGGGTCCCTGGAGTGCCTGGACTTCCTGGAGTGCCTGGTGTGGCACCTGGAGTTCCACCTGGAGTTCCTCCTGGAGTGCCACCTGGGGTTCCGCCTGGAGTACCGCCTGGAGTTTCGCCTGGTGTTCCACCTGGTGTTCCACCTGGTGTTCCACCTGGTGTTCCACCTGGTGTTCCACCTGGTGTTCCACCTGGAGTTCCGCCTGGAGTACCACCTGGAGTGCCGCCTGGAGTACCACCTGGAGTACCACCTGGGGTTCCGCCTGGAGTGCCACCTGGGGTTTCACCTGGGGTTCCGCCTGGAGTACCACCTGGAGTTCCGCCTGGAGTACCGCCTGGAGTGCCGCCTGGGGTTCCACCTGGAGTGCTGCCTGGAGTTCCGCCGGGGTTTCCTGGCGTTCCGGGAGTTCCTGGAGTGCCTGGTGTGGCACCTGGAGTTCCGCCTGGAGTTCCTCCTGGAGTGCCACCTGGGGTTCCACCTGGAGTACCGCCTGGAGTTTCGCCTGGTGTTCCACCTGGTGTTCCACCTGGAGTTTCGCCTGGAGTACCACCTGGAGTGCCGCCTGGAGTACCACCTGGAGTGCTGCCTGGGGTTCCGCCTGGAGTGCCGCCTGGTGTTCCACGAGAGGTTGTTGCTGGAATTTATGTTTTTCGTTCTTATTTTACTTATAGAATATAATAGAATAGAAATCATTTATTCAGCACACACAGTAAAATAAAAAGAGAAAAGAAATCAAGAAATGTAAAAATACACTTTGTATTGGCTGATTGGTGTGAGTAGGTTCGAGTTAACACCTGCAAGATATTTCCGTGTATGCCTTAGTAAATATATATATATTTCTGTAAATATGGTTGGTAAAGCTGAGAGTATGGCTTAGGTGCTGGGCAAGCCTATTTGCATCTTAACATAAGGTCATGATGAAAAAATTTACTTTAATCAATTGTATTATATTCTCTTAAACTCACCAGCACTGGCCGCTGAAGAGCTGGTGGTGGTGACTCCATTTCCAGAACTTGCACCTAAAGAGCAAAGTTTCGTTTATCACCGGCTTTTCCCAAAGTCAAGGTTCTATCGAATCAAATTAAGAAATACTAATTTGTAACATTGAAAAAAATTCACAAGTCAACTATTAGTTATAATACAATTAGAATTAACGCGAAAGTTTGTAGGTGTGTTTAGATGTTTGTTGTTCTCTCTCTCAATATTTTTTATTGTTACTCTTATGTCAATGAAAAGAGATAGTAACAATTTAATATCTGTTTAAGTTAAAGTAAAGAAAGAAAGAAAGAAAGAAAGAAAATATTTTATTTAACACACACAAAACATAATTGGTACAACAAGAAGATACAAGGACGGGAGTGGACTAACAGCAGAATATAACACAAACACATCATACAGTACCTAAGTAGGTAGGTACCTACAAAATAAAATAAATAATAAACAAACATAGGTAGGTACACTAATTAGGTAGGAAGGTAGGTACCTAGGCACTCAGCGAGACACAATTTTTCATGAGTAATTAGCCCCTCCCATGGACTACTGTGTGGCTAAAAAGGTCCAATCTCAGCGTGATTCTACTTCCAAACACAAATGTAAGGAAGTAGCGCTGGTTTTCAGATTGGACCAATTGCAGAGTGTGGAGTAACCACGGAGCAACAGACAAAGAGCGAGAACACGATACAATTGAAGAAGGATTTATGTATAAATAAATAAATAAATAAGTAGGTAAATAAGTTGTAAACTATACACTATAATATGTATAAATTAAGTTTATACAATTAATAAAATAAATACTACCACCACCTTAGATATAATTATGTCAAAGTAAACGTCAGCGAACTGACACTGACTTGAAGAACAAGAAGTAAAGTAAAGCTAACCTAACCGTAGTGTTACTTCCTGTTTGCTGTCGGCATGCTCGCCACGCCGCATTACTTACTTACATTTTACAAAACGTGGCAAATTACAAATTGAATTGGAAGTTCTTAGCGAAGCCGAAGCTTTCAAACCTATCAATTTATGCAAAAAACCGATGCCCAGTGCTGAATGCTGGAAGAGGACCTGCCTACTTAGCCTGTCGGACATAAACCGTAAGGTAAGCAGGAGAAAAAACCAAAGTACCTTTATAGGTACTTTACTTACCTCTTACAACCCCCTAGCATTACGAAGTTTTTTGTGCAAGCAGATATATTTTTTTTAGATTTAGTTTAAAAGTGTGTAATGTTTTTAGGGTCCGCATCGGAGGAGGCAGGTCGTTCCAGCAGCGGGATGCTGCAAATCGAAACGAACCTCTGAATGCTACAGTTCTATGTTTCTTGATAACGAGAACTGGAGAACAGACCCTACGTGGGTAACGTAGGTTTACTAAACCATTAAGCATAAGGGAGTAGATATATATTTCCTCTCTTGAAAAATCAAGAAAATAGTATTGAGATTATCTTACTACTGCTGCCACTGCTTGAAGATGTACTTATTCCAGGGGCTGGATTACGAGGTGGCACACTCGAAGGTCTACTTGGTGGGGGTCTGTTAGGAGGTCCACTTGGTGGGGGCCTGCTAGGAGGTCCACTTGGTGGGGGTCTGCTAGGAGGTCCACTTGGTGGGGGCCTGCTAGGTGGTGATGTTTTCCTTCCACCAGATGCAGCAGCTGGTAAATTAAAATTGTTCATCTGGTATTATTACGTATAGCATATAAAGTTAATTGTTAAGGTGTATCCTAATCACCATCACCATTTTATGAAATATTTTTATTCAAATTACGGATATTTGGTTCATTATCGCAAAAAGTGGAGGCTTTTGAATAGAATACGGTATCTTTACTAGATGATTTATACAGAGTCAGGAGACAAGCTTTGCCTTCACTTAACGGACACTGTAGTGCCTGGGACATTGTTGAGATGGAATAGGCTTGCTCAGCACCTAAACCATCCTCTCAGCTTAGCCGGCCGTATCCACAGGAAAGACAATGGTCAATACGTGTGGGGCTGACTAGCCGCGCGTTTCCTCACGATGTTTTCCTTCACCGTTTAAAGCTCGTGCTATAGTGCATATACATTTTTCGACAAAGCCCATTGATGCACGGCCAGATTCGAACTCACGACTTCCGGATCGAAAGTCGTAGTACTTATCCACTTGGCCAACACGGCTTACGAAGGTATAGGACAATAATAATTACAAAGATTTTCTCTCTTATTTCTATACTATTTTGCAAGCCCATCGCTTTAATCTCTGGCCTAGAAGGACTTGAGACTGAAATAGATGGAGGCTTTCACCGACACAGGCGGCCCATACACACACTAGCGTATTCATAATTTTAAGTGTTATATCCTTTTTTATATATTTTATTGTACTTATGTGTTGGTAAAGGGAAATAAAGCTCTTTTTATTTTTTATCGCTTTTAGGATTTCAGGTAATTTGTTTCTAAGTGATATTTAAGATGATGAGCAAGTGGCCAACTCTGGTGACGGAGTTTTTAGGCCTCCCAAAGGCCTTAGTGTTGAACAATTAATACATTATAATTATGCATATTTTAGAGAAAGTAATATTTACCTGCGCTGGAACCAGATGAACTGCTTGTACCACCTCTACCAGAAGCTATAAAAAAGGTTTGTCATTAATACGAGTACCTATCATTTTAAATACTTACCATACACTAATTTAATATATTTATAATAAACCCACTGAATCCCACTACTGGGCCAATAGCTACTTGAACGTTTTTAGAAAAAGCCGCTCTAGAACATAAAATTATTTAATTTTTAGAGCTTTAGTATATTTTTATTTGTATAATCACCTATTTCTGCACTGAAATTGCACTCTTTACGAAATTGATGTCGATTCTTACCTGCACCGCCGCTTGTAGTAGATGTGGAGGTACCGCCATTTCCAGAACCAGCAGCTAAGAAATCATTTTCAAAATAAATTTCCCTTAAATTGCCTTAAAAATGTGCCAAAATATCGGGAAACTCAAAAATCAGATATAATGAAACATAATTATCGCGTATTTTAGTGTTTACAATACACGAGCAAATAAAACTAAGTACTTAAGATAAAAAAATTACCTGAGCCGCCCGAAGTTGCCGCGGTTGCGCCGTTGCCTGTAGCAGCAGCAGCTGAAGGTAAAACATAAAATAATAGTGTAAGGGACAGTCTAACGTTACCCTTATACTTTAGAATTTTGAACGCACCCAAGTTTTGTCAGGTTGTGGACTAATAGACCAACCGTGGCGCTTCGCGCTCGTTGTGGTGTTGTTTATTAGTAGGTTGGTAATACTGTACTGTTTTAGTTCCCCACGAACCCTATTAAACTTTTGATTTGTGTGACGGTGTGACCATGTTGTTTTGATTGATATTCTACAATAGTCCCTCGTTATAATAGTTATTTATAAAACCTTATAGGTAATAACCCAATACCTATAACAACCAATCAAATGATACACCTCAAATTAATTACATTATTTTTTATTGTTTTAATTTGTTTATTCTTACATCCGCCAGCAGTCGAAGTGGATCTTCCGCCATTACCAGAGCTAGCACCTGTGAAACAATTTTTGTACTTTTATAAATAAAATAGGCCCCAACAGAAAACCAGCGCAGGTTTTTAGAATCTGCAAAAACTGAGCTGGAACCATTTTATAAAAAAATACTTTAATAAAATACACTACTTTATAATAAAATTACCTGAGCCGCCTGAAGTTGCCGCGGTTGCACCATTGCCTGTAGCAGCAGCAGCTGTAAAACATAAAATAATTGTTATTTTTTAAACCTTTGTTTGAAACATACCTACTTATAACAACCAATCAAATGATACACCTCAAATTAAGTAAATTATTTTTTATTGTTTATTCTTACATCCGCCAGCAGTCGAAGTGGATCTTCCGCCATTTCCAGAGCTAGCACCTGTGAAACAATGTTTGCACTTATATAAATAAAATAGGCCCCAACAGAAAACCAGCGCAGATTTTTAGAATCTGCAAAAACTGAGCTGGAACCATTTCGTAACTACATAATTGTTATTTTATTGATTCTGTTTTTGTGTTTAAGTTATAAATAATTTTTTTTTGATTAGATTTTGTTGAAAAAAAATATTTAGGTACAGAATTCACCTAGTCAAAGTGAGCAGAGCTTGTGTGGGTATCATTTTGCTGATACTTACTACTTAAATGTACTTTTTTCCCCTGTCCAATCCGATAAAAGAATGCAAGAATCATTTAAAACACACAAAAAATATACTACTTAGTATTACCAAAGACGATTAATATCTAGAAGACAGACAAAGGCCATACACAAAATCGTAACCCTAAAAAATAGCCTGAAAACTCTAAAACATCAATTTTATCCAAGAAATTTCAATTACTTTCTAGTTAAAAATGTTTAAATATTGAATATTGTTGCTACCTACTACTAAGTATTGAAATTTCTTGGATAAAATTGATGTTTTAAAGTTTTCAGGCTATCTGGTACTGCGGGATCGGGTTACGATTTTGTGTATGGCCTTTGTCTGTCTTCTAGATATTAATCGTCTTTGGTATTACTTAACAAAAAAATTACCTGAGCCGCCTGAAGTTGCCGCGGTTGCACCATTGCCTGTAGCAGCAGCAGCTGTAAAACAAAATTAAAAATTAACCAAAAACATAAGATAGATAGATAGATATAGCATTTATTTGGACAAATAACTAAACCGACTTCGATTTCGTAAGAAGAGAGAAATTTCCTGCACTCTCGAGGTGCATTTCTGAGACGCGGAGGTTGCGGGTTCGATTCCCGCTACGGGACAAATGTTTGTATGTTCTACAGATATTTGTTCCGGGTCTGGATGTTTTTCTATTAATATGTATGTATTTACAAAAAAAAAGGATCTAAGTAGTATAACAGTCATCTGGTTACCATAACACAAGCATTAAGTTGCTTAGCTTGGGACTAGATGATGCCGTGTAAAATGTCCAAAGATATTTATTTATATTTATTTCTGTTCATAATGAAACAATATGTAAAACGAAACTTAAGTGATCCTTGAGGTCCTACAAGAATAAATGATTTTTCTTTCTTTCTTTCTTTCTTTCTTTCATAACTCTGGAGTTCCTCATCAGATCCTTTATATGGGACCACCTTGAGAGTGTATTCTTTCAAACAAAAAAAAGCTTTTTTTAATAAATATAGTAGGTAGTAATTAATAAATGTAGTATTGATTCGTATTATATGCTTACACCCGGTGCTTCCAGACGTAGCGCTGGGCCCACCATTGCCAGATGTGGCCGCTGTGAAATAATATTGTGTTAAAAAGTTTTTAAAAAAACCTTTTAAAAACAAGAGTTTTTATAGAGTGACGTCACTTTATTTTTCAGTTTTTTCAGTAAAGCTTTGAAAAAGACTAGTATTACCACAGAACAAATAATACTTTACCATAATAACTATTTAAGATAATCATTTGTTTTGCAGCGGGTATCAAAATTGCAACCTTCTGTGCACCCATTGCACAGGTTTTCAAAATCTATAGTAAGTATAATAACAGTTTAGTTGGCTTTTTGGCGGGAATTTGAGAAGTCGTGTTGTCTTTTTGTTTTATTTTCTGAAACTTGTGTTTTAGCGAATGTTAATGTGTAATAATGGTGGATTATTAACTGTTGAGTGTTCGTGAACGTACATAAGTGTGGGCAAATGAAACAAAACTGGTTAACATTCCATTTCAAGTTCTCACAAAAAGTCCGTGTGATGCTTCAGTAAAGTATCTTTACTGAGGCACATGGGAATGAGTGGGATATTATCGAAGCAAAAAAAAAACAGTTTAGTTTGAACTAGTACATATTTACATAACTGTACAAAATACAATTAGAACCAGTTGAGCCACCTAAGGATCGTTACAAACGATCTATAGGTAGCTCAACTGATCCAAACCACTGCCAGACGGAAGCGTGCCCAAGACACTGGCAGCATTGCCGCGCTGGATCTTTTGAGCCAAATAAGTGCCAGCCCTCGGATCACGCGTCGCTTCGACCAGACGCCCCGATAGAATTTAAAAAACGCGATGGGCCCTGCTTTTGTTTGAATAATATTACTTACAGCCACCACTTGTAGAACTTGTAGCGGCTCCTTTACCACTGGCAGCTGTACAAAATGAGAATGTTAATAAAATAAAAGTGACGATCCAATAAAGGCTTGGCTGAGACGCAAAGAGCCTATGCAGTAATTTTTCGAACGATTTCAAATTTTTTATTTCAATTTTTCACTGCGCGTTTTTGTGTAGCGCTTGCCAGCGCGTCACCTGCTGCTTCACAGCGCGTTTGTATCAATTCAGACGTGCTGTTTCAACGCGTTTTATTTGCGTTTGTAACGATACAAAAGTTCCTTATAAATCCCTACTTAGACTCACACGCACACGAAACACACGAAGCGAACACACGCTTTACTCGCTAGAAAAAATTATGCAAAATCTACAGATTTGAATGCATTGAGTTGGTACCAATGTTTGTATTGTTTGCAAATATTTTGTTCCATCCCTGTCATGAATTTCATTTCGAAGTTGAATAAAAAACAAAAAAGTTGGATAAAATATGAACATTGTAATTAATAAAATAAAACAATTTTCTTACCGGAATTACTTCCAGAACTGGAACTGCTTCCACCACCAGTAGATGCTGTAAAATATACAATAAGGTATTTCAGACCTACATGATTTTATTTGACTACGTCCCTTAAATGTTCAGTTGACTTCACTTCTTTTTTATGGCTACTGTGACTAGTGTTGTCAGAGTTCTACCAGGGTCCATTTCGCGCTAGTTTCATAAACTTTGCTGAAGAGTAGAAGAATAAGAATATGGCCGGTACAATAATATGAGATTCTTAAGTATTCTGTTTCATCAAGTTTGTTTTTTCTAAGAATCGAATCGTAAAATTTCATTTCGAAATAAAAAGAAATTGGTTGTATAAAATATGAATTTAGTAATAAAATAAAACAAATTGCTTAGATACCGGAAGTACTTCCAGAACTGGAGCTGCTTCCACCACCAGTAGAAGCTGTAAAAAATTCAATAAGTTTATTTCAGGCAATAAGTACAAAATTTAATTTGACTACGGCCCATAAATGTTCAGTAATGAAAATAAGTCTGGTCCAATATTGAAGGAAAAATCGATGAACATACACAAAAAAATACATACAGAGGAAAATGTAGAAGCTCCTCCTTTTTTAAGTCGGTTAAAAAGTAATTACCCTCATCACACACATACTAATGTTTTGAAAACAATGGTTTCTTTTTGTTTCGATGCCTCTCCATTACTGAAGGTCTTGCTAAATTTTTCTTTGTCTAATGCTAGCCTAAACAGGTCTTCTACTTTCTTTACTCCTGTACAATGGTTAGGATTCAGAATATAGTAGTTGTCACAATGTCAGATAAATACTTACAAGACGAACTACTGGAACTCGAAGATGATGTTACGACCTCAGGATAATAATAGTAATCTGTAAACAAAAATGACTTTTAAGTCTTTTATCAGAGGTCTCATTTCTCATCTCTTGTCGCTTCTAAGAGACACAAAGTAATATTTAATTGAAATATTTTTCAAGCTACAAACTTGTAGTAGGTAAACACGAGTATTTTCAAATGACCCTAATTCAGGTATTTAAGGATTTACTCAATAGCTGATACGAGACCGATGGCTACGCCCGCAAAATTTTTTTGCCTAAAATACCCCTTGATTTGGAGGAAGAAAGATGTTGTTAAAAAAAATTGAATGAAATGAAATTAATTGAATGATTTGGTAATGCATTCAAAATTACTTTACTCACCATCATAGTAGTATGGGTCTGAAATTAAAAAGAATAATATTAAAATGATTTAGAATTGGTGTTGTGACCAATTATATGAGTAGAACAAGGTAACGTGAATATTGATGCAATATGTATCAGTATCTGGCAAATATAATTTCATGCCATTTCACAAGGTAGATATCTAATTCTATTCCAAAATAGAATTTGTTTCAACTAAATTAATGTTATGAGAGCGAAATTCCACTACGAGAATGCTTTTAAAATTGATTTACTCACCATAGTATCCTGGGTCTGTAAAATTCAAAGAAATAATAAACACCAATAAAGAATCAATATAGAAGAGGCCTTTACCCAGCAGTGGGTGTTACCGGCTGATTAGATAGATAGATAGATAGAAAGAATCAATGTAATGAGAATGTTAGGTGAACTTCATTCAAACAACATTAGAGTCTGTCTTAATATCAGCGGGGCTCGGTTAAAAATATGAGAAATGTACCTCTTATTACAAGTAGTGAAAAGGAGAAATAAATTAAATTTTATTAGTATTCGCCCGTGGCTTTATTTTCATGGTACTAAGCAGTATAAAAAGTACAATAAGATATAAAGGCGTGTAATTACAGAAAATAAACTTTGTAACGATAATTTCCATCTATCCACACAAACATCCGAATTTATAATTATTTGTAGGATTTATATATTCATAAAAAAGGGTATTTTATCGGGATCCTTGCAAGCCCCGGAAGGAACCGGTTATGTAACACATATTTTGTTTTCAATTTTGACTTACAATTATTTCCTGCAGCTCCTTGTGCGACTGTCAAGGTGCTAGCTTGTCCACCACCTGCATTTCCTGAAATATTTTTTCAATTAAAATGCCATTAAAAAGAAATACTTACTTTACTGCATAGTAAACATTAAAATGAAATGAAATTATATGATGGTAGTAATCAGTTAACTAAGCTATTTAAAGGGGAAGAGGAGGATTTGCTTTGATTTTTTCAACTGAATATTCCAGAGTTAGTGTTTTGATTTTAGTCAGAGATCGATACATGATTGATGTAATAGAAATGTAATCTCAGAAATAAATTATTAAATAAAGTATCTACACAGCGGGTTGATGTGCAGTTTCAGCCTTTAGAGCGGTTTGGCACTCCGTCCGATCCGAATCCGAACTCGTAAAAATCTAGTCTCATCTAGTCGTAGAACTATGGTAGTTTATTACGCACTATGACTATATTTAGTATTATTTATGTATTTTATGTATTCGGATCGGACATAGTGCAAAACCGCTCTCAGTTATTTAAGGAGATGTTTATAGTCTTTTACATATTAAATGTTTTGTTAATTCAGCTTTATTCTCATAGTACCTATAATCAATATACTGTATAATATCGAAAGTATTGTTGGATAGTGATCGGAATTTGGAACACAATACCTTACTTAATCTAATAATCTTACATAATTTAATTAATCTTACCCAGACTGGCGGTGCCAGTTTGAGCTCGAGCCGCTCCATCTGAAAGATAAAGATATTATGAAAATTAAAAAAAAATGGGTTATAGTTTTGAGTAGCCTCATTATTCACATATAATAATAACCACATATTAAGTTCAAATCATCTTAAGTTAACCTTAAGTTCGAATCCCAGCCTTGCCGGGATAGTTGCAGTTAAACTTAAAAGCAACATTCTAAGCGGTCACAATTCGGAAGGCAAGTAGAATTAACAGATAGAAAAGCGCCTCCTTTATTAAATGGAAAAAGTAGAAATTTATTATAATTATGATCATGACTGAATTCTCAAGGTACTGTAAACATATTCATTCAGATCTTCAGGCATTTTAGATCCCTCGAAAATGTCTAATAGTCAGAAGTATGTCCAAATATTATTAGGTACATTTAGGTACCCATATTTTGCATAAGTTACATTCTAACACGCTACTGGAAAGTTAGTAGAAATGTTAATATAACTATATATACACTTACCTTTGCAGAAGAGTAAAACTAAGAGAGCTAAGACTGCTAAAGGCCCTCTTCCCATCTTGCAGCCAAGACTGATGATTGATAGAATTCCGTCAGTTTTTATAGTAGAAAAAACAATAAAAAAAAATAGTACATATTCGTGATTGCATTACTATAGATTTTTATTGTTTTATCGTGTTCATTTAAATCACTGATAAAACATTGTATACCTTAATAATTTTTATTAGTGATATAAAAATTAAAATTTATGTAAATAGTGCTTACCTACAATTTACTTCATTTCTAAAAATCTTTCATTGGTTAGCGTTCCTCGATCAATTTTCATCGGATCGGTGTAGGGAGTCGCGCTGGAACAGGCATTAGAATCACCTAGCATGTAAGACAAATCTAAAGAGATTCTTGAGGTCCTACCAAAATAAAGGATTTTTTTTTAATAGTACCTAATGAAGATACAGTTTAAAATTACATGTCACTGATACAACAGCCGCTTCGGTGTGATTTAAGCCATAAGCATAAGCATTTGTATTTATAACTACTGCTCGTGGCGAAGCTTGCTAAGACGTTCTTGATAGATCGTCGAGGTGCAACGTTCTGAGCGATCAAAACTTGGGTGACCGCACGTTAAATTGTCGGTCCCTTCGGCTGTCGCTGTCGGCTTTTAAAGTCGTTAAGCCATGACGGAGGCTTTAGGCGGCCTAAAAATTCCGTCACCAGAGTGGGCTACTTGCTCATACGAACAAACGAACTACTCGCAAAAGATATTCAGCGAAAATTTCCGAATACTTTCAATTGGCCATCGTCAATCCTCGTAATGCCTGCTTATCGGCAATAACCGGCAAATACGCCAACATTTCCCATAGCGCCGATATGAATGTAGACATCTTGTTTTTACGACTGCATAGGGCTGCTTTTATTTCAACGGGCAGGGAACGATTAGTTGCCTTTTCCGGAAACATTTAAAAGATTCGCCATATCTTTTGTAGAAATTTAACTTCGTGAATCGTTCGTTAGTTCGTATGAGCAAGTGGCCAACTCTATTGACGGAGTTTTTAGGCCGCCTAAAGGCCTCCGTCATGGCTTAACGACTTTAAAAGCCGGGACTGACAATTTAACGTACCCTCCGAAGCACGGAAGCGCTCAGCTGATAATGCCACTTGCGGTCACCCATCCAAGTTGTGACCGCTCAGAACGTTGCTTAACTTCGATGATCTATCAAGAACTTCTTAGCAAGCTTCGCCACGAGCGCTTCTTTCTTCGTGAATACTATTAGTTTATATAATTTTTTATAGTGTTAAACCACACTTAGGTATTTCATTAAATTCGTAAATACTGGTGTTTTCTATTATAAAAATATATGTACATATTTATAAATGTCTGTAAGTAGCTTATCAGTCATCTGGTTACCACACAAGCATTAAGTTGCTTATCTTGGAACTAGATGATGCTGTGTGTCCAAAGACAAAGAAACAATAATACTGATGGAGTACTTTTGGGTATGTTTCAAAATTTTAACTGTTAAAATATATTACTCCTCCGCTAATCTATACCAACACAAGTTTCCTCAGGATGTTCACACCGAAGCAACCACCCTTTGTCCACCGCCAAGCCTTACAATGCCAGATTAGCCAGGGCAAATCCAGGAGCAGCACAAGTGAAAATTCAATGATCATGAACACGTTTTAAACATGTTTTGTCCTTCTACGGAGCATCATCAAGAAATTATTGACTTCCATTGTGCCTTCAAATGTTTTAATAATACGTTTGCTTACGTATTTTTTTGTTTAAACATTATCATACGTTTATGAATATGTATAGAAAAAACATTGGTTTAAAAACTCTAAATGGTTTCCCGTCTCCCGTATCCGTCACGTTAGGATGTAAGAAATGCAATTCAGACCAGACTTTAATATCAGGACCATTGTCAATTCGGCTTCCCTCGTTTTCGCTATCGTGTGCACCTAATAATTTTTCAGAATAACTTCCTCATGTTCAGGCCTTTTTGATCTTTTTAACGGGTTCGATTGGGGAAATAAATTGGTTGGTTCTCGGTGATCAAACTTTTTTATTTAAAGTGCAATATTTGATGTGCATGATAATACCACATCGTGATTATTACATTCATATACATTTATATAATTATTATGATATTAAAAAGTCACGAATATGCTGTGCGCAGTAAATTGAAGAATTGGTATGATAAACTGCAAATCTGTAAAATAAAATTGACAAACTTTGAATTAGGTATCACCTAAAAAAAAACAAAACTCAAAATATTTGGTAACTTACGTTGCTAAATGTATCTAGATTCATAGTTACGTAGCCTCTTGCAGAGAATGTCAACGGTTTTTGCGCCCGTATCAAAAAAATATGAAGGATCCTTTTCATACGTTGATCCGCGTATGCCCAATCAGCAAAGTATATAGCTTGTTCCAACTTTGAACTCTGAAAGAACGAGTAAGCAATAACATACTTTTGGAATGTTCCAAAACGAAGTGTAATATTCAAATGCGTGCAAAATGTGTACGAACTCTGTAGTTAAAAAGTTTTAAAAAGCTTTGTTCTAAAATTTTTAACTCTACATAAAGTGAATCGTCTGTTATTGAGTGACCACCGACTAACATGGTAATGTATATTGGAGAGACGAGTATAATAACAAGATTATTACGTGTTTGGATCTTACGTGATCAATCAATAGTTGTCCAATGATGCACTGCACGAACACTTCAACCAGTAAAGAAAGGAAGAAGGAAGCGTATCGCATGCGCAAATACAAGTTGTCTACTACCTGAAACAAAAACAGACATTTTAGGCGTTGGACACACAGAAGGGACGCAGCAATGGCAATGGCTCCTCTTACGTATTTTCAGTGTGTCCAGCGCCTTAGGGCACACGCACTTATAGTCTCTCATTGCTACTAGTTCTTCGAAAGGCAATGTCAATTATTGTCAGTTCCAGCCAAAGAACATAAGAAAGTAAAAGTACGTGGTATTGTGATCTATTATCAGCACTCTTTTACACGATATCATGCTGAAATATAAATATACTAGTATCCTACTTACCTACTCGTATAATTATTACTGAGTAGTACGAGCATATTCCCTGTATATTTTCTTACCGTTGCAGTTAATATGGTCAAGCAAATAAATACGGAGCCAAACGCGTAGGTTAGAAGAAATCCATCTCCTAATACATCGTCTAAATCTGCCACTGTACTGTGAAAAATAAAAGAAAACATGATACTTAATTCATTTTGCCTGAGGTCATTTTTATGAGTCGGTCGGTCAATATCGAATTATCGAGCCACGTTAAATGTAGGTGCCCAATATACGAAGGTATATTTTACTCATTTAATGTATTTTTTTTCATTATTCTATATGTCCCACTGCTGGGCAAAGGTCTCCCCTTTCTCCCTTCACGTATCTTGATCCATTACTATTTCTGGCCATGTAGAGTCAAATGCATCCAGGTCATCTCGCAAAATGGTTTTTTTTTTCTACAGACCGACAAACGAACACACGTAAATGGCGGAACTAAAAGGGTTAAATACGTCACCTAAAAAGGCCTTAAAATTAAACGCAAAATAAGAACCATGAATTCCATATATTAACAGAATTCTTTTTTTAATATTTGTACATACCCTGCCAAATACTGATGCCTCTTTATAACGAGCTTAAGCTTCCTTCTGATTCTGTCATGAGTATGTTTCACATTCCTTCTACTTACAACGTTCAAGACCTCTTCAGTCGTAACAACATCTTCCATCATACTTCCCAATATCTTAAGCTCCATACAGATGTACCTTGTAAACGATATGTGTACCATGTTAGCGAAAACGTATATAAATATAACAACGGTTGTCATAAGACTCTCCCAAGCGTAAGCTGCGTAATACCACTTCACTTTGTCGAAGGGGTACCATCCATCGAAAGGGTACAAATACTGAGCGTCATTGTGAGCAATCTTCTCTTCATACACAGATATTATTTTAGGAAACATTATCACAATCAACACCAATATAATCGTATAGTAGTATTGAAATCGAACTATCAATCGAGATGTCTTTGTATATCTTTCCAATATGGCTTTGTGTTGTTTCGTATCAGCGATTATATCCCATAAATCGACTTTGAAATGTGTCAGCACATTTTCGTAGACGTCTCGACGTGTTTGCATTTTAGAATACTTTATTAAAATCATTAAACAAACCGCCAAGTTTGGTGCAATGTTCACAATTTCGAACCAATCTTGGAACTTGGTGACACATAATGATATAAATAATTGCGCAGAAGTTACCAATACTGAGAAGTAAGTAAAATTATAGCAATAAGCAGAGAGCTTTGGTTTCCCTATAAAAGGGTACACGAAAACTTTGTAACCAATATTGGTGACGAAATCTACTTCATGTAAAAACTCGGTTTTCAAAGTTTTATAGCTTTTTTTAGACATGATGATGGTCACGGTGCAAAAGAGAAATTTTACATTATGCTGCGTTCAAAAGAATCCGCATTTTATAGTACCTTCAGAGACAGATAACTTTTACAAACATACGATCCAATATCATTGTGTTTAAAAAAATACTTAAACTATGTTATTTCAGGTCATAAACTATTTTTTATTCCAAGTTTCAGCCAAATTCGATGAGTAGTTTTTCCGTGCAAGAGTAATAAACATCCATACTTTTGCATTTATAATACCTCCAAATAATAGTATGATTAAGACTTGTCGAACACATGCCTAAGTAGGCTTAGTACCTAATTGTAATGTTAAATGTGCGTAAATAAATAAATAGGAAATGAAAATTCCTCGTCGTGCCACTGGTGGCACAAGCTGGTGGCTCAGCCCATATCGTATCGTATCATATCGTGTTCTAAATCACATCACAGCATTCAACTCCGCTCAACAATTTGTGTCGTACATTATAAAGAGGTCCGTGTCAATCAAAGCATTGAAACGCAACTATTACGAACCATTCACGAAAATTACAGGAACTTTTCCTTTTAATTATTTGATCAAAGAGCTTGAATAGATCAAATAATCTGCTGCTTAATTAAATGAAACTAAAGTCAATACTACGTTTTTTACATGAATAGCATAATGATAAAGGTGACCAATTTGTCTGTCAAGTTTAAATGTAGCCCAACTACTCACAAAATGATGACGTATCCCTCGAGGTTTCATAACCACTTCACATTTGTGTTTTAGGAGATTATTTCACCCTACTTAAAATTATTAATTTCGACCACCAATCCCGATCCAGTATTCACTGCACCAATATTTAATTCCTACCCAAAGAGAATCAGAAAGCCATAGAAGGCCGACATTAGCATGGAGTGGATGACATACACTGAATTAATCCATATTAGTCATGCATCAAAGAGCTCCAAACGGCACGGTTGAGCCCCTTGCGTGCCTCCGCACAGTATTTATTATTTCGATACAGTATTTTTCACCCTATATTCTCTGTTTGCTACCGCTTCGTAGATTATCTTGTCCTGGTACTATTTATCTTGTTTTAGCTAGTAAAACGGCTAGTTTTTGTGACTTCTTTGTTATATTTGTACTTAGAAGTTTTTCAACAAAAGAACTGCTAAAAATTATGTACTGTAAAATATTCATGTTTTTTGGCTGACTGGAATTAAAGAGATAATTATATTATTGTATAAACGGTTTTAAATTAAAAATAGCAATTATCAAGGAAAGAAATGGTTAATGTCCCTTGTATTGTTAAAGTATACAAGGTGTAAAACATTGTTTACAGTATCTACATACGAGAATGAACTCAAAAGAAAATACATAGAAGCATTTGTAGAACTGCTTCGATTATTAGCTTTACTGTGCCCCCTGTGCTATAGATTTGAACAATGGCAGCCAAATTATAAAGCAATCGCAACTCCCAAGATCTCCTTGACCTATTTAGATGTACTTATAGATCGTAAATTGCTTGGGGGATGTCTGCTGTTTTTCTATTCCTATAAGGTTTAAATTACATTTACCCCAAAAGCCTCAAAAGGGGGGCATTATACCGGATGGCGATGTTAGAGGTATTGAGTACAATTGATTTATACTACCGCACAAGTGTAGGTACTGTTCATGTGTTTTATTTTTAGTTGTGACTTCTCAAACGAAATGCTCCTAAGATTTGATTTCTCTATCTTAACGAATTTACTTTCTTAGTTTTACCTCTCTAGAAATCCACCCTACTCTTAATTACTGCACTGGATCACAAATTAGTCGTATAGTAAAGTACATATAGGTTTCCACGGATGTCTAGTTAACGTAGAATGGAATAGAATATAGCACAGGTAGTAAAAAAAAAACAAAATAACAGTAGGTAGGTATCTCATTTTACAAAAAGGTTTCCTACTCTCTATATTTTATAAGGTAAACGATTTTGAAAGTATAAATATGATGACGATTTATTTACTTACCCTTGTTCAAAATTGGATAAAAACAAAAATATTACCTCGTTACGATTCAATCAGGCGTACCAAATGTTCATTGAAATGAGAATCCAAAAACGCATTCGTCTTTAAATTGTGTTCATTTGTGGAATGTGTTTGAAAATCTTTATAAATGCGGACTACACGCTCTCGGCTTCATCTGCCAATATAACTTGATCCTCCATCATCTTTCATCTAAAGGGAATTGAGGAAAACAAACCGAAAATGCCGCCTAGGCGATGGATCAATGTATAGTGGTAAGGATACAGACGGGTCGTCTGAATTCTTTATGTGTGTTCTTTATTCACATGAAATGGAATACGATTCCATATTGAAGGTGGATATTTAGATAGAGAAGATAAAACTTCGATCACCTTTTACCCTTTGTTGATTTGAAAGAAAGAAAGAAAAATCGGTTATTTTGGTAGGACCTCAAGGATCACTTCATATGTTTTCTAATATAATTGTAATGACAAAATAAAGATTTTTCTTTCTTTCTTTCTTTATCGTCTTACATGCTAGGTGATTCTAATGCCTGTACCAGCGCGACTCTCTGCACCAAATCAGGCTTAACCGAATATCATCTTATCAAGAATTTTATTCTGACATAATTAACATTTAACTTTCTATGACCGAGTAAAAGGCAATCCGGCTTGAGGATAACCGCTCGTTTCATTGCGGGCAAATGCAAAATTTCAAATCCCGTCGGAATCAAAAATTTTGACAAGAATTTCCATTTTCAAGATCGTCTGTTAAGCCGTTTGAAGAACATCAGTTCTTTTTTAGTTATTAAAGGGGTAATTTTATTATTTTTTTGATTTAATTGTTTAATTACACAGCTCTATAGAGTTTCGTGCAAACAGGCAAAGAATACTCACTCGCCGGTTATAAGGCAGATCCAACAATAGGTATTCACTCGAAGAGGTCTCACACGTCAAATTTCACATTCTGAATAGATCCACCCTCCTAGGAATCTTTATAAATAGTTGTCTGAAGATCGTGCTTAATTTGATGGAAATTGAGTGCGTTCCACGAAGTAAACGGATTGGGAGCCTTTAATTTGATTGGGCTTTGTGATTTAATGAACTTTGAATTCTTTGGAATTACGATTTAATAGAGCTAGTGATATAAAAATAACTTGCTTATATTTAGAAATATTTATTATAATGCCTATTATTTATTCAAATTTATACTTATACTTATATACTTATATATTCAAACTTATATTTAGAAATATTTATTATAATGCCTATTATTTATTCAAATGCTATGACGGAAATGACCACCACTCTACCATATTAATTCGAACAGCAACATGGCAACAAATCTACTATTACTCTTATAAATTTCAAACAAACTATAACTGCTTGATTCGCGTCTCGTGCCCGCCATACATCGACTTGCAACCTAAGGGAAAACCCTGAAATTGCCATCATTACTCATAGAACCTTATTAAAGTTTAATTTTCATTGATATTGTACCAAAAATATAGTTGTTCATTCATATACCTACGGCCAGTTTTGGATATTTTATCAGTTATTACTTACTTTGGTTATATACTTAGTTATATTAATAAGTATTGGAAGAGTTTTTTTTATTTTATAAGTATATAATGTTTTTATTTGAACTGGGTATTTTCTTTTTTTTAATCTTTGTTGAAATATTTTTTGTCGACTATTGTTTTGTAGTTCTTATTAAAAATTTAAATAGTAAGTTAAATTATAATCAGTTCAATATTGTATAAAAATAACAGTAACCGTAGGTATATTAAGTGTTGCAAACCGCAATAGATTACTTTATTTTTATTTTTTCCCTGTTTAATAATGGTATCACTTTTGAGTTTTGAAGAGCATTCTCATCTCATTCACAACTTATAAAAAAAAAAAAAATATTCCAATTTTGTATAGAGACGATACGAGTCGAAGTCATTAGTTTTTTGTAACAAGACAAATACAAATAATCAAACTATTAATATTATATAATTAATATCAAGAGCAAGTTTAAGTTGTCTTGAGTGCTCACAAAGTCTGCATTTGAATACCTAAAATATTCCTACGTTTTCACTTTTGCGTTTTAATTAAAACTGAATTCACAAAAGCACGAACTGTCTCATTAAATATGAAAAAAATATCATGACTGAAATATTGAAGTACCCTTACAAAGAAACAGAAACTAATTTTCAGCTTTATTTACTGTTCAAGCGCACTTTCAGTAATGCCTAGGTCTTAATTACTGGCTGTTTTATTTATAGACAAAGAGACAACAGTATATTGTTTTTCTATGTGAACCTTGAGGTCCTACTGAATAAATGATTATGACATTGACTTTGACTTTACTGTGTAATATAATATATTGTCCGACATTAGACGATTATTTTTAATTTTCTTATAAGAAAAGAACATAAAAGTATTTAGTTAAAAATATAATGAGGTTAAATAAAGATACACCCTTTGGCATTCCTGGGCCGTCTGTTTAAAATAAAAACAAAATAATAAATTGATGAATAAGTCTTGAAAAACAAGCATAGCTTCATTGCATTTTAGTAATTAACCTTAAAAAAACAATAATAATATTGTGATATTTGTGTGATATAATTTTTTTAGCAGTGGGTTGGACTAGTTTATCTAATAGCAATGCAATGCGAAGATTATGAAGAGGTTCGATCTGCATTCGTGCACATTTTTTTTACATTGAACATTATCGTGCTGGTCCTCAATGAAGTTTTACTATTCACAGCCATCTCTCAGACTTTTAGGTCTTCATTAGAGACTGTTTTAATTAGTAGAATACGAATACTCATCGCTCGACGGAGCTTGAAACTTGAACATGCCGAGTCTCTTTGGGGTACGCAAGAAACTACTTAGTGAGTTTGTTTACAACGAAATAAAAAAACAGAGTGTTTCTTTGTAAATTGTTACTGTTCTTGTATACATTTTAATAATTAACTAACAACTTTGAGATGAATGCATCATCGTTTTGGAGCATATTTTATTTTAATTAAGTTTATTTTTGTTTTTTTAATGCATCTATAAAATTGCACACATCCAGGATTTGAACGCAGCCTATTCGTGTGTCTATTTTTATTTTATTTTCTTGTGTTTGCTCAGATAAACTTTATTCTTTGCTGCTATTCTATTCTGTTGTTTAAATCATAGCTATGCTCAAGCAAGACCAATTGAGCTACCGGGGATATGACGTTAAAGTGGGTGGCTTTGTAACTTAATTGGATAATTACATTTTTCTTTGTTTCTATTCTAAAGCAATTTTAAATGAAATATGGCAAGGGCGCTTTTTAGTTTAAGTAAATAGATAAAAACATGATAAAATTTGTGTCTCATGCACTTTGTATGTAGACTTGTGACGTCTTAGATTTTTTTACAATATTAGTCTACGCCACAGGCTGCATTCTTTTCATAGATCTTTGTCTGTTCCTCTATTAGTTGAACGTTGTTATCGTGTATTGTCTTGAGTTATTGCATTGACTGAGCGACAGATTGCCAACATTACAGTTACGAATTGCCGTAGACATGGAGGTGAATGAACCATATCTATTGGTCTTATGGCTACTTTACTATCTGTGGTGGATTTATAAATATGTTAGTCTATTTCTTAGATTTTATCTGATGTTTATTTAATTTGGTTTGAATTTCAGGAATTTAGTGTCTTATGTTTTTATTAAGTAGATGTAATACTAACGGCGCAAGTATTAAAAAAAATGTTAGAGAATAAATAAAATTGATAATGATGAATCAAATCAAGGGAATAATGAGCTATTGAATAAAGGGTGTTTTATACACTTATCCGCTACGAAATCAAGAAAGAACGAAACTATTTTTCTCTTAAATAAAATTTAAAGAATCTCGAAAAATAATAGTGCGTAGACAAATAATGTTTCGTAGACACGCTACGATTCGTAGACTCACCGCTACGAATAACACGATGAAATTTCTTAAACACGAAATATTTTGTTGCCAAAAATTGCAACTATGCGATAAATATAGTGATCGGAAACAATAAATTTGTATCGCCTCGGCACACAGGCGTCTCAATAAAGAAACTATGCTCGGTATGCTGTCAAAAAGCCATATAATAATTAATTGCTTGAGGTTGCACTATCTCCCGTGAAAGCTGGACAGACAGGGGTGGTACTATGAAACAATGGAATAGTGATATCGCTGTATAACAATGACGTGAAAATATTTATATTTATTCCGCTAAAATTTGTTTGGATGTATGGATGTTTGTTGCTCTTTGACGCGAATAGTACTGAACGGATTACGGTCTACCGCGGCCGACTATGCTAGTATCTAAATTGCGTATTTTAATTTAACAATTCAACAATTCGACATTATTTTCACTTTATAACAATTCGACATATTTTCACTTTCACAAGCGTGAATAGAAAATTCACAAATTAGTATTATTGCGCCTCATTCGTCAAAATCATCATTATTATTTCAGCCGGTTTTACTACTGGATGGCCTCCTGGACTCCTTTTCTCCGATCCCTCGCAAGTTCCAATGATAAACCAAATTTCTATGACATGGGTAAATATTAATCATAATCTGATATCAACTTTACTAGTAGCCCTTCCTCACAGAATTTATCGTGGAATTATTATTGAAAAGCTCCCTCTGAACGGGACAAATTGTCGGTTGCTACAGGCGACTGGACAAGGATGGGTTTAGCAGCAACATTCTAGATAATAAAGAAATACAATGTATCAACTTTTCTTGGAAAAATATGATATGTAATTCAGTGGTAAACGCGCTGCTTTCAGCAGTTTGCATTAACTTTATGCAACTATAATAAAAGTTAATAAGGCATAACGGGAAATCGCTTCAATTCAGTGAGAGAGTTTATCTCTTCTCATCTGCCATTCTGTACTAGGTTTTCTATTTTGACCAACTGGTTAACAAAAAAAAAAATATGATCACGACTGTATCCCAGAGAGCGGTAGACATTTCTTTCAGATCTTAATGCAATTTTTAGATCCTTTTTGAAGATGCCTAAGGGGGTAGTCAGAGGAATGTCCAAATACATATTTGGTACATGCCCACATATTGCAGGTTAACAAACAAATTTGATAAATCATCTCAATAGCATGACTAAGCAATGCTGAGAGCTATGCGCATAAAAATAAAACTTATCTGATGATGATACACAATTCCCAAGGTGAGACTAGCTGTGCCCTCTGTAGGCACCGATATTATATCAAAAGATGGTCAGATATTATCTGCGTATACAAGTATAATGTGATGCGCTTTAGTATAAGAAATCGCAATGTACCAGACTTCACTGTGTCTATTACATATTTTTCAATTTAATTTTTTTATAAATCAGTAAACGTAACAGAAAACAAAACTAATAAACATGAGCACATCGCAACAGAACATTAATTAAGCAAAATATGCGTGGTCAAACATCCCCTTCATTAAATCATATTCGATGTACCTGTGCACCCCAATCAAAGTCCGGCAGAACAATAACGTGTGGTCATCCTCCTCGCAAAATTCAATAAAGTAGGGTGGCCTTGTCGACCCGTCATCCAGAAACTTTCGAATCGCCGACAGCCGGTCCGAGGGGCCTTTTGTCCACAAAATTGCCTTATTTCGTGGTCTACCTAATAAGGGTTTACTATTCGATGTAGTAATTGAGTATCTTTGTAGTCTTTGATGTCGTCTGCATATTGCCGACGATTCGGCTCGTTTGATCCAAAGCAAACTGTTTTCAATCAGAATTGTCAATTTATTTGGAAAACTAGTTTTCATTGTGTTTTTGATTGAATTCGTTCTGAGCACGTTCGGTTTCTGTGTTTGACTTTTGATATCTTTTTGAACACTTTTCAACTATTCAGGTACATTCATTTTGATATAGATCTGTCGAAATGAAGTTTCTCTACTGTACTATTGGTATACCAAAATAGTTATTTTTATTCTACTCCGTCCACATATTGGACATAATTTAGTCAGACATTTAAAATATGAAAAAAACTCGTCCCAAGCACGTCAAAAATTACCATACATATTTTTGTCACTATCACTAAATTCGGGTAATTTTTTGGGTGATTCTTACCCTTATGACTAGAGCAAGGTGCGCTAGTTATTTTCAACCCCGCCCACTCAGACGCAAGCAAATACAGTTAAATGTAAATTTGATGCTATTCGAATATTTATTGGATTGAATACGTAATTAGATATCCTTCTTGCCGGTCCATTGGGAAATACTATCATAGGATTGACGGCGTGACAAGCATGAATAAATTTATTTATTTAATTACAATTGTTGTATCAGTATGATTTGCTGGAAAATATTGTGAGGAAACCCGCGGCTAGTAGCAGCAGCCCCACACGTATTGACCATTGTCTTTCCTGTGGATATGGCCGGCTAAGCTGAGAGGATGGTTTAGGTGCTGGGCAAGCCTATTCCATCTCGCCAATTGTCCCAGGCACTACAGTGTCCCGTTAAGTGTAGGCGAAACTTGCCTCCTGACTCTGTTTAAATCATCTAGTAAAGATGTAAAGGCGAGTTTATGTGTGTGATTAATAAATGTGTAGGTACCTATTATGAGTAAATTCGTAAATGTTTGAATTTATTTACAATGCAGTATCATTGGCTGCAGGCATAGGTTGCTTCCTGACGCTGTATATTCTGTATTCTTGAGTTGATCTCTTAGACACAAAGTTTAAATAATTGTAAAAAAATATGCTTTCCAAAAAGTCTCAGTAGGTAATTTCATTTCAATAGCCCAATATAACATGTTTCCATAACGATTTGACAGAACTGAACATCAAACATCAAAAGGGTTACACCACTTTATTAGTGTAACTATTCAAAATATTCTATCATAATTGGACCCTGAAGGGTCTAGCCTAATTAGGGATCGTATTGGCCTTCCAGTGTATAGTAACTGACCAGTATGGACACACGGGCGTAGAGAATTAAGAAAAAAGTAACCATTGGTTTACAAATACATTGAAGCAGAAACAAAAAATGTGGGGTTTCGCTGTTTCGACCCACATTCAACCCAGAAGCCAAAGGTAAATTTTTTTTTTTTTCCCTGTGATATTTTTCATTTTTGTTTCGACCTACACAGAACCAAAAGAACCTATGTTACAAAATACGACAAACATGTACTGTTGAAATAAAAAGCGAGAGTATGTACCAATATAAATTGGCATTCGAAGTTAAAAAGTCATATGATCAGAAATGACAAAACAAAATGTTGAGACAAGTGGCAAAATTAAAAGTTTTAATAAAACCGACTTCAATTACGTGAGAAAAGAGCAGTTTCCTGCACTCTCGAGGTGCATTTCTGTGCATAACTTCGAAAATCCTCATCAGATCCTCATAATTTGGGGGAACTCCCTTGGAATATCATCTTTCCAACAAAAAAAGAATCATCAAAATCGGTCCCCATAAACGACGAAGTTTATACAGGGTGTTACCAGACCACTACCGAAAACTTTAGGGGGTGAAAGTACCCATCAATATGAACAACTTTTTCTAAGAAACCTACACTGTGAACGCGATAAAAAAACAGCAGTTCCATACATAAGTTCAATACCTACTTGGCTAAAGTGTATGAAACAGCTGTTTTTTTTTCGCGTTCACAGTGTTGATTTCTTAGAAAAAGTTGTTCATATTGATGGGTACTTTCTTCCCTTTAATTTTTCGGTAGTGGTCTGGTAACACCCTGTATAAAGTCGAATTGAGAAACCTTGTATGACGTGGGACAAATGTTTGTATGATCTGCAAATATTTGTCTCGAGTCTGGGTGTTTTCTATGTATAATATGTATTTACAAAAAAATATATATAAGTAGTATTTCAGGCATCTGGTTACCAGAACACAAGCATTTAATTGCTTAGCTCGGGACTCGATGACACTGTGTGGAATGTCCAAGGATATTTATTTATTTAATGTATACAAAACTTTTTGAGCAGTATGCTGCACCCAACACTGAATATCAAAAGGAGCATCGTCAGCGAGAAGCATTGTTCAGGGATTTGGCTCTGAAATAATCCGAGGGGTTCACACCTACCTGCAAATCCATTGCTAATGAACAGGGGACGGTGAAGTGGGCATTATTTGGTAGAATTGTCATGAATATTGCTGAGATGAGCTTTTATATGGATCGTGATCTTATACACTACTTTTTAAATGTTAAGTTAGACATATTTACTTATTTTAACAACTAACGACTTTATTGAATTCCTAAATTTTAAATTAAATCGACACAGATCATTTTTATCTAAGGTTTACTTTTAATCTCAAACGTATTACTTTTAATCACAAATGTCGACGTTGTAGACATTTGTGGCAATTCTGGATGTCGCCAAAATTTTACTAATTTGACAGTACTAAAAATGTTGCCGTCCCTTTCATAACGATTGAAATAAAAAGGATGGCATCAATTTTAGTGCTGTCAAATTGGTTTAGGTAAGTTTTGGCGACATCCAGAATTGTCACTAATGTCTCTTTTGGTTAATATTAACTCTTAAGTTAATTAAGCTAATTATAATGAATAGGTACTAGAGTAATAAATAAATAGATAATTACAGAAATAAATATTCGTTTCAACTGCATCAAGTTGAGCAGTCACGTGAGTAGTATGATTTTAAAAAGATGATACATACCAATAGCTAATGTATTACTTACGTAATTTACGTACGCACCATGAAGTCACCTCAATCAGAAGGGTTACCTTAGTAAGTACCTATTTTATTTATGCAAAAACCTTTACAAAACGCCTCTAAAAATTTACAACCGAAGTTAACCGGACCCAAAGCCACAAAAAACAAATTACCTTTTAAATACCTAAGAACTCGTAACATTTAGCGTAATGAGATCCAACATAAACAAGAGCCTGAGCTACTTTAGGAATGCAATGGGTACGGAACCTAAATTGTACAGGCCGACTCATGAGGTTTCTACAGATAATCACACTAATATTATACAGGAGAAAGTTTGTTTTTGTAAGTATTAAGTGTGAATGTTTGTTACACTTTCACGCTAATAAATTTGAAAAATACCAGGATAGCTTTTATCCTGGATTAAAAAATAGGCTACTTTTGATCTCGGTATTCTTACGGTAATGGTAAAAATTCACCGCGGGTAACACCGCGGGTAACGTAAATGCTCGTGTACAGGATGCACAAATATTATCTACGAATCACATTTTATTATTATTTTAAAATGTTTAAGACTCGAATAAAAGATTTTAAAACATAATATTCGAAAAAGTCCTTCCGCCTCTTCAACTCATTAATTGAGCGCGAATTTTTAAGTCATCAAGGCGTCGGGAAAGTAATACCACACACTAAATAATAAATATGGTATTACCTAAAATATTAGTATGTGTGCCGTACTGTACATTATTGAGAGAGTTATTTAATACACGACCACGTGCATTTTTGGTTATTATTATTGGGGCTTACAAAAGCTCACATAATCCAATGAACTCTCATTAGGCTGCGTTTCGAGCGTAACTTTATTTGCTCTCCCGGCTTTGCTTGAAGCCTTATGATACTCGTAATAGCACGGACAGATAGGTTGTTTCGGAAAGATAACATAATTATTAAAAATTGCTTTTGATATAGCGGAAGATGTTTTTTTCATTACGAATAATTTACTGGGTAATTTTATTGGGGTTGGCTCTGCTTTTGGAAGCTACTTAAACTTTTTGTTTATTATAATGGTAATATTGTAAAGTGGGTAAATTTACAAGCATATTTAAAGGTATAAATTATGTTCCGTTCTTATAAATTTATATTTTAGGATGAGGTTAAGCGTACACTTTTTTGTTACTCTTATGTCAATGAAAATAGAAATCCAACTAGTTAAGCCTTCAAATAACAATCATTCGCGATAACACGCAGAAAGATCAAGACAATTATATAAAGCACTAGTTCGTAAGGTAGTTCTTATAAGCAAGTGGCCAGAGTTTTTAGGCCGCCTGATGGCCTTCGTCTTAACGACTTAAAAAGTCGGGACCGACAATTTACCGTGCCCTCCGAAGCACGGAAGCGCTCAAATATTTTATTTTTAATATTTTATTTTATTTTATTAGGAAAACAAACAGTATTACAATCCATATGAAGAAACTTAACAAAGTTTTCTTAAAAATATAAATGCTACTTTCGGTCACTTGACTGCCTATCCAAGTAGTGACCGCTCAGAACGTTGTTTATCTTCGACGATCTAACAAGAACGTCTTAGCAAGCTTCGCCACGAGCGCATAAAGCACTAGATGAATACAGCAAAGCAATGAAACATAAACATAGCGTCGTGCCGCTATTTACAAGTATAAAGCAATTCCAGGATAGCAAGGTGTCGTGTGAGAATTACAACTAGTAGCGAGCGAGCTCTTTCACATCAAAGAGATTTATTACAACGTGTTCTCTTACTATAATAGGTTTTGTAGTTTTGACGTTCTCGCGTTTAAAGTAATTCAAAGATTCGTAGACAATGGTATTTTTAAATTGTACCAGATAGAATCAATATTTACATGAAGTTACATCCTATTCTTTTCCTGATACAGGAATATTACAAAATCATTCGCTATAATTGCAAAACGTAAGTGTCTTTAACTCTAATGAGGACATTCCTTATATTTTATTTACGCAGCGACAACTTGTTCAATTGTAACTAGAGGACTGATATACTACTTAAATCCTTTTTTGTGTATATATAAAATCGGGCCCAATTTTCTTATATAATTTTGCTTTCTAAAAAAAATGCTACGCAAAAAAAGCTTCAAAATAGAGCCGCATAACATTTTCACACAATTATTTTCAAACAACACTGCATGTTAACTCACTTGATAGTATACAATATTCTTTCTACATCGCTCCATTTACACCTCAAGCAATTTCTTTTGAATCCACGTTCCTACGCAGTTATCTTTTCACTTCGACGGAGCACTTTAGAAGAGATTTACTTTGTTTTCGCTTGTCTAAAGAATAGTTTTCTATGCTTGGGTGGATTTAGAAATAAACTAAGGACCAGTTAACAGCATGGTGGGTGGTGAAAATGTTGTTATGATTATCTTGAATGCTATGGAAATGGAATGCCATAAAACTGGATAAATAGTAAAGAAATGCAGCGATAAAGTTCTAAGCCTTCTGAAACTTAGATAAAAGCTACTGGTATAACTGCAGTTGCCATCATTGTTACATAGCAAGAAAGTGATAATAAATCATCATTCTCTATAATCCGGTTCATAAAAAAAAATAGATTATGCATAATGAGGTATTTGTAAGATATAATAGTAGTGTTTACCGTGTTACCTGCTCTCCTAAGCATATTACTTTTCTACAATTTTTGGTATAGATTTAAAGAGTTTGTAATATGGACACACTGAGACTCAAATAATTTAGGCTCAACATCAACAATAACAAACTAAACCGACGCGCCAATTGTAAACAACATCGCATCCACGTCGAGGCTTTATATCTTTTGTTTCCGTTTTCAAAAATTTCGCCCCATAACATTATGTTGATAGCGGCAATAACGCTTGAAATATTTACGAATATCCTAACAAACGAGCCGCGTAGTGATAAATAGAGCTGCCGGATTGACCGTGGCGGATGCGAGGAATAAAGATTAGACGGCTGAGGAACATTTTTCATTTGACAACGATCTGTTGGGCAAATCTATTTTTGGGTAAATTGTATTTTGGTAGACGCGTGCTTTGCTCGTGTCTAGATAGCTTATGCTATCTATAAGTTAAAGATTAAAATCTTAGAGTCTGTAGCCTTATTACAAACATCGTAACGTAATGCTTAAAGGACGCTTTCAATTTAGACGTTTCGTATTGGACGGCTGCCGTGCCTTGTCGTATTTCGCACGGACGGTCGTTTGTTTTATACCTATAATAGTGAAACAGTATTTTGATTTATGGTGTGGTATGTTTACGGTATTGAACCACACATCACTAGGAATTTTTAGAACATTTCAAAAAAGATAAATGTTACAGTTTTTTTTTCACAGATGTTATTATTTTTTGTAGATGTTTTGCAGATAATATATTTTGTCGTATTCATAATATGAATACATAATATGTAAACAACTATGTACTTGCAATTTACTTATTTTCTACTTTCTTTTGAAATTGATACATTAAATAATCCCCCAGACACAGGCGGCGACCGTGATGTACAACTTGTTTGGTAAATGCAACATTTTTCTAACAACATAGACCGGTGAAGACCGAAATAAAATACTAACTTTAGCCATTAAGCTCTAAAGGGATGAGCAAAAGTCGTAGTCGGGAACGAACAGCTGTGTTTTTTCAGTATACAAATATGATCACGACTGTATTCCCAAGATGCGTTCTTATGTGTCATGCGAAAATTGGCTCCTGACATTGTATAAATCAATCGTCAATTACGTGTGGGGCTGACGAAGGCCTTGGCTTCCTCACGATGTTTTCCTACACCGCTTAGTGCTTGTATTAAATATGTTTTTTACGAAATTGCTCGGTCAAATTAACACGGCATTTTAACAAGCTAAATAATGGTTAAATTTTATTACACCAGCTATTCTCAACGTATCTACATATAGTAAAACCCAGACTGTCCGCTAACCGTCATGTTTATGACTTCTATAGGGAAATACTCGAATTGCTAAATGAAAAAACTTTTATTCGTAGGTACGATATTAGGTGTGTTTTCATATTTTCGTATTTTCGCTCAGTTCCGATGACTTTTTTATGTTTATACCCTCGTAAAGTAGTGCGACAATGTAACCCCAATGTGTTTATGTTGTTACACAGAATATAGATGTTATATTGGGCTTTTAGAGCAGTAGCGATGCTACTATCTTTTTTCAAAGACTTGTAATCGAAATGTTATGATTTTTTTTTATTTATTGTAGTTTTCAGATATTGAAAATTTCAGAACATCTTATAAAGTACCTACCTACTCCTAAGGTTTCCTCACGATGTTTTCACAAAGGCCACCCAACCACCCCCTAGCCAACAGCCAAGCCCTACTATGCCGGGCTAGGCAGGGCAAATCCGGAAGCAGCACTAGTACAAACTCAAGCGGACACCTACTGGTTTTTGACACGTGTTTCGCGCCTACACGGAGCATAAGTCGATTATGAATAAAAGGTAAACTACACAGAAATTTTACTGTATCTAACTTTACCATGCTCGTGTCAATATGTTTACGGTAAGTACATGTTGTATGAAATTTTCAATGTAACGATCGTACGGTATTTATTGGCGAAGCATGATGCTGTGTAGATAAGCGGGTTTATGTTTCATATATTTGTTATAGCGCTGTTTATGATTTGCACGAATTATGGGTGAGGTCCAGCCATGTTTTTGTGACTTTTTTTTGATGATGATATTGGCGAAACAGTCTCTATAACATCTACAAAGCTTATGATAGGTTTCACAAACGGAACAGTAATTTTTTTTTAAATTCAACGTACTAATAAAATAAAATAGGCGGCGGCGCTAGTTTCACGCATATAGGCACCATAATTTATAAAATAAATTTTCCACATACAACTTCTGGTTAATTATCTTATTTACAACTCAAATAAACTTTCCTCTCATCATTTGCGGTCCAACTCATTTATTTGCGGTTTTAACGCAGATTGTTTTAATTTGAAATTCGAGAGCACCATCTAAGCAATAAAATATTTACTTAGATCCCCATCATACTTTAGACATGTCCGACAAACAGCCAAGACCTCTGGGGATCAGCTATTGACACGACCCCACGACACTTGAGCACAAACACGGCTCTAATCAATACATCAAACAAAACTTAGCCACTACCAATAATAATTAAAACCGAATCATTATATGGAATATTTGCTAAGGACCAAGGGTTTGCCCGAGGCAGCGCCCGCTATTGGTATTAAGAAGACATTTGATAGTATAAAATATTCAGCAGTGCAACTTGTAACTTGTAACTTGCAACTCTACTTTTCTTATTGCGTGTTGTAGTTTTTTTTACTTTTTACAAAACGCAAATAACCCTAAAATATAAGTTTTACGCTATCTTCCACTTCCTGGTGCACATTGTGTTTTAATTTACATTTTTACGCGAATAACTTTAATTTACAAACTAATCAATAAATAATTATGTAAATACCTACTAAGTATTTACTCTGTTATGTGTAAACTTGTAAAGTATTTACTTTTTAACGAGTAAACTTGTAAAGGATAAACCTTAAATATCTATACTTACTGCCACAAAAGTTACATCTCACCTCATGCACTCACTTATCTTTTTGTTTTTCCTGATATATCTGTGTAGCTTCCTTTAAACTTCAGACACTGTAAATAATACACATTGCACACTGCCCATAATCCTCTTCCCCGTGTAATACTGAGATGATGATTGCGACCCATTTTAGTTTACAAAACGTAATCCGCAACTATTGGAATTTTGATAGAGCATAGTTACTGTTTACGATGTAAATTTTCTCCATAACATAGTAAGCTCCTTGATTGGATACGATAGTAAAGGATAGAACTTTGTTGGCACTTTGCTTACATTTTGAAGGGACGGCTATAAATATGGATTTGTGATAAGATGACCCGAAGTTGTAAGTCGGCTTGCGCTATTAGGTAAAGGTAGTTAGCCTATCCTTTGTAAGATAAGTACCGTTCGAGTTAATCAATGAATTTTATATTGTTAAGCATTGTCGGTGCGTCCAATTTCAAGAGGAAGTTTTAAGCCTCTGAAAATAAAGATCGATGAATTGGAATAACTATTAGTAGAACGAACTTTACTGGTTCTATAATAAACCCATAAGAAGTTCTCAAGTTTATCAAGTAATGTGGCAATTCTTTCGTTTTGATCATAAAATAACTATTTTAACTTCTATTGACGGTCCAGGAACGGCCAAGAATTCAGGATATCAATTTCAGAATATTAATAAATCAACTATTTTCTGATTTATCTACATAATAACTATGTACACCTACCTAATAATAGCATCAAGGATCACACAGGGTTTTTATAACACACTGTATTTTGTATATTTTGTTCTTAGTTGCAAATAAGAAAATGCCTTTTCGCTTGATCATATCAGTAATTTACGAAATTAAATTTAAAGGTATGCCTACCTATGGGTAAATGAATAGAAAGCCATCCCAAATGCCTTTCATAAAACTTCCAAATATAAATTTTACCCAAGGCCTTGCAACAATCATCGTCCTCATATTTTCAAAAAGAAAAACTTGGACGTACCAATTGTGTGGAAGATACTCATTCGCAACCCTCATCAAAAACCGTTATATTATCGAGCATTGTTTCACCGAAGTATCTGTTTTTGTAGGGCCTGTATGTTTTCGACTTCAATATTAAAATCTGCTGGATCATTTTCAATCTTATTCCTAGGAAATACGGTACCAAATGATGCATAACAGGTACCACTCGACTTATAAAGAGCATTTCACTGCGGAACAGTGATGAAAGGGTATCACAAAAGCTTTTTATACAACTTTCGGCTCTTTAAAACACAGCAAGTGTGTATGAACTCTAAGTAATTAAGAGATGGTATTGTTTTCGTTATTGGATTCTATAGGGGTGTATTAATGTGGGGTTTAAACTGGTTATAGCTAGGCAAAGCAGATTATAAAGTTTGTTCTGTTTTGTTTATAGCGAGGACATATAGCATAAGCATTGCTTTTATAATACTTGACGATTGTTTTAGCATCTTCAACGAAATATTTTATTAGTAAGGTCCTGTTTTCTGTTATGTTCTATTTTCTGAATATACGTTCTTGTTATGTAAAAGTTATTAACATTAAGCCTACGAATGAAATCAGTCCCCTTTAGCCATATTAATTTTGTAACAATTACTTTCGTTATAGAAATAGAAATGTCAAATCAAGGGATTAATATTAATGGAAAAAGAATCGATACGAAGCGTATTTTGTATGGCTATAGGCTCTGATTATTGCTATTCAGCAATGAAAGCCGTGTGTGTGGTTACTTTAACTCAGAAAGCTGGCACGCGTTTGCATAGATACAAAAGTTTAGTGCCAGTTCGTTCGAAAACGTAAATGTGCCCTGCCCAGGCTCTTGTGTAAAAAGTATAAGAGAAGATCGGTTTACTTCGTTTTCAGCTAAGTGCTCCAGACAAAGTTTTGCATACCAAACAAACTATCACAAATATTTATAACGCAAAATCATACAGAACATCGTCTCGAGAGTTTCGATAAACAGGAAACACAGGCAGGACTTTAGAGCTGGTTCACTTATACCAAGATATTGGACGTTCTAGATAATTTGTAGAAATATCTAGAATGTCAGAAATTTGAAATTAGAATTCAAACAGTCATTATAAAAGTGACCGTAAGTCGTAACAGCTGAGCGCTTCCGTGCTTTGGAGGGCACGTTAATTCGTCGGTCCGGTGACTGGTTGTAAGTTTGTCACGATATTGTTCTTTACTGCCCAATGTTTGCACCAATCCTAAACGAATAGTGAACCATATCACTGTTAAATAATAATCGATTGTATTTTGGACATAAATAAACGATAACCCTTACAGTCTGTCATTGAAATAATCAACAAAAACTAAAGTCACTGCTCCAATACAGTTTTAAAACTAATGATTTGTGTCCAATAAATTGTATTTTGAATAAATCGGAACAAGATGGTACCTTCCTATATTGAAAATATTTTAATGAGAATCTTGTGCTAAAATATTAAACTTGTTACGATTATGTAAGATAGAAAGTATATCTCAACGTTAAAATAGCCGCGGGCGAAACTTGGCTGAATGCGTGATTATTTTAAGTTATTCCTAGCTGTTTTCCTTTAGCTAAGCACCGTACAGGAAGGCAGTCGTTATACAGCAGAAAGTACGAGAGAAGCTCCACGGGTGGCTTAATATCCCTCAGGACAAAACTGCAATTTCAGTATAAGTCTAAGTAAACAAAAATATTATAAGCAGGCAATAATAATAAAGTAACGTACACAAGACGGGAGGCTAAGGAGGGAGCCGTGCATACAGTTTCCTATGAAAGTAAAGTTTTTGGTTTTGAATCGACAAATAAGGGAGATAATTAAATACGGTTTACGGTATTTAAATTCTTCGAGGTAACTTCAATTATCGATTACAAGTTTTATTATTAAAATAAAGTATATACCTAGTCCTACGGCAGTACAAAGGCTTTCTTCCTCTCATCACTATTGTGAGTTAATGTGGTTCATTCATCCAGTTTTATTGAAATCTTATTATTTGTGCTAAATAAACATCTCATTAGGATACAAAATTGTATACATTATTAATAATGTCGGTTTGTTCTCAGTGAAAAGGAGACAAATAAATTTCAAATTGTAACTCGATTGTAAATCAGTTTGAATACCTAATAAAATTAACAAACGCAAATATATGGGAATCTCGGTGTCCAGCGCATTCTCAATACTTCACATTGAATCGCTCATAACAGTTTAGACTTAAGGGTTATATTGCAATGAATATTATTATTTCTGTTTAAAACTAAGTTTGATTTACTGAAGAGCGTTTTCACAAAAGTTTCATGCTTAAGTGGATGGTTTTAGTTAATAGTTTAAGTGTTACTATTTATTGGTTAAGTTGGTCTCCTTTTAAAGATAATGCACAATCTTATCTTATTTACATACAAGATTTTATTCCGTATAATTTTAATTAATGAACAAAATTGTCTCACTAATAAACGCTACTACTTCTATTATAAAAAAAGCACAACTTTTTATTTTAAAGCTAAAGAGGATTTAGCATTCGTTTATTTCCAGTAAGTTTATCTTGCCTCACGTTTAGTTAATCCTCATTGTACCAAGCACTCACAACAAACACGTCATCCGCACCTCATCAAAATATCACATTACTGAATCACAAATTCATTCCGGGACGCCAATTATCCGTGAGCGCTCATTTTCCAACTCATTCCCGGGTGTAATGATTACGTGGTGATTTTGACAGTTGCTACCCCCCTCCCGCCCCCTGTTAGAGTAGTGTTTGACTGCACGAATTACCTATTCTATTTTAAGATCGGAGAACTAGGAAATAATAAATAATAATAAATACTCTTGGACATTCCACACGGCGTCATCTAGTCCCAAGCTAAGCAATTTAATGCTTGTGTTATGGTAACCAGATGACTGATAAACTACATAGAAATGTATAGCTACTAGATTATACGGAGACTATAATGAAGGCAGAGGCTTTCAATCGACGTAATAATCATTAAATTTTCCATCCTCATATAAGGCATAATGATAATATTTATTTTTATTCGGCAATGTGTGTTACTCAGCAACAAAGTGCTGTTTTGTGGTAAATAGGCAATTGGATAAGAACGATATCATCAGAAAGCACCTAACACCAGCGTTGGAACAGGCAATGGAGTCACCTCGATGTGATCCTTTAGGTCCTACCGCCCTAAAAATTTTTTTTCTTTCCTCCTTTCTTTCTTTCACTAACTTACAACATTTTTTTTAAGAAGGAAAAACAATACTAATAATTATATTGTACTTTTGTTCGTCCTTAGAAACAGCACCTTAACATCACGAGGCGGGAGATGCGAATGCAAATGTCAGTCGTTAACATGCATTGCGCGAAGCCGGCCGTCTAATTAGCTCCACCTTGACACGGCCTGCAGATAACATTTAGCGGAATTGCCCAGGAAATTCTGATATTATGCAGACCCATATTCTAATGCTATCATTACACTAATGCACTATAAAGTTTGAACAGAATATTTTAGTGGGTACAGACTTTGATAATACAAGTACCTCGGAAACCAGCCAAGGAATTTGCATTTTTTTCATCATGTTCCACCAATATTCTCCAGCTTTAAATGGACTAAAACCTGACTTTAATAAAAAACGCATTTGAATACACATTCACTGTTTAGTTGTCCAGTAACTGTGTAATTTAATTTACTATGAAAATAAAAACACCTTAGTATGAAAAGATATGTCAGATTTCTTTCAGTTAATCTAACTAGTAGTATGACGTAAATGTGCATGACAGTCCCATTTATTATTCACTAAATCATTGAGTAAAATATCTTGTAACATTTAAACAGGTAATTTGTGTGTAATTTGTTTTTGTCTTTAGATAAAAACACATAAAAAGTTATGTGTTGGGTACGTTTTATAACATCAAACGACGATTTCCAAAGACAAATACATGTTTATTATTATTGATTGGTCAATGACCCAATATATTGATGACTGGTTAAGTAGGAAGCCTTTGTCCGGCGCCCAGCAGTACGGCACTAAAAATTATAATAATAGTAATAAATAAATACATAACTCCAGTTAAATTAGAAGCAAAAAGATCACATTTAAATATTTTATCTTGTTTTTTCTAAACGGTGCTACATTAGTAGTTTAGAATTTATTGAAGTGGCAGTGCAGGGACGCAGTTAAATTAGTTTCTCGGCTTCTAGAATCGACGGAGCAAGTTTCCGTGCTCCCTATGCGTTAGGGATGAGCCCGTGAGCTTGTGAGAAGGCTAAATAATAATGTAGATTTGTATACTTACAGTCTTACTTAAAAAAACCAAGCTGATTCAGCTCTCAACGGCCTCTCATGAACACTGATCAAGGGCTTGAGAGTACTCAAATTTATCTTTACCTAAAAACCAAACAAAAAAAACAAAACACCTTTACCTAAGGTTATGTCAAACAAATACAAACATCAGCTGTTTGAAATGTTCGCCATTTTGCGTCTCAAGGCTCTCTCAACTTTTTAAACAAGGTCCCGACGTTGTTTAACTATTTGAGAGTGTTCAAGCATGTCTCAACTTTGAGATGCGTTTATAGGTAAGAATTTTAGCTGATCAGTCGTTGAACAAGTGTTCAACTTTTGAGAGGCGTTTTTAAGTAAGACGGTTAATGTACTTAATAATAAAATTGTGCTTAATAATGTATACTTACTGAATTTGCCTTATTGAATGAATGAAAGAAAACTCTGTACTGTAGGTAGGTAGGTCCACCCCTTACATTACAATAACTTATGAAAATATAAACGTAACACATGAACAATGGGAGATCTTATTGGTTACATTGATTAAATACTAGCAAACCTGACAGATGCATTTCTGTTCAATTTGAGCATAAATATTTAATAAAAAATATTTGTTTTTAATAGTTCATCCATGCAATTTTTATCTTTATTTGGATTATACGAGCATTGAAATGAACAATTTGTTTTACTTTGACTAACCATTCTCAAGCTATGCACTGCCCTATAAACACTATGTTTAATATCGGAACAGATTTATGTCGTTTTTTTATTTCTTATTGTGTCACGTTAGTTGCGCCATACATCTCCCTGAATCTCACATAGGCACTTCTTACTGTTTAATTTGAACCCGACCTAACTATCAAGTTTGGGCGTTTGTGATCAAATAAATATTTTTTTTATAATACGGCAGATTTTTTGACATTGGCTACGGCGTAGGTCGCTACATCACGCTACGCCGTAGCATTATACAATTTTAAATGTACCAAACACGTGAGATGATTCTCAATCCCAACAAAAGCATAACCGTTCTATTCATATAAATAATCATCATAGTTAATAATAATTTTTGATGTTAGAGAATTGTGATAAAGGGCAAATATTATAGTTTTTTAATAAAGAGGTAAGATTAATTATAGTCTTATGAAAATTCATTTGATAGAAAAACTAAAATCTTAACGTTTAAAATGAAAATTTTAAGTCCCATCCCTTACCACCCCATCCAGCAGCGAAACGTGCATACATTAAAAGTTTACCGGCAAAACACAAACATACCTATAACCAGACATTCTCAGAAAAACCTATTCTATTCAGACTTTACGATTTTAATAGCTGCGTTTTAAGTTATTCTGGTCTATAAAATAGAACTACTTAGATATGAAATTCAGAGACCCAATTAACACACCCTGCCCAACCACTACTGGAGGCGTTGGACACTGACTGCGTTTAGCAATAATTTAATTTAAATACATTATCTCGATACTTGAAATTTTGTTTTTAAATAGTTGATTTTAAGAGCAATAACGTTTGTTTAATGCGACTACGGCCGGTGTTAATATACAATACGATGGTTCGTAAATAACATAATTATGCAACGCTTAGCATACTCGCAGTCGCAATAGAGTCGCTACCTATTTAAACGAATATTTTCGCAAAGTTGGGCTGCTATTTGTTAGTATGAATTTAAACCGCAAACGGTAGATTATAGAGAAAATAGTAACTATTAGGAAATAAATACGAAAATAATACGTTGAATAAAGAAGAAATTATCTTATTAGTGCCCTAAACCGTTTAGAAAGCTTTAACAAAATAGATGTAAGAAACGTAGATAAAATAAAGAACTAACGAACATAGTAAGTGCTGGCAAAAAATGGTTTTTTAAACAATATTTAAAAAACTACACACTTTATGTGAGATTTAGCTTATGTTTAAAAAAAATACTAGATAAACATGACAAGTTGCGTTTCTAGGTATCACGAACTACTTCATGTTTCTAAATTAAAAAGTTGAGCTACATTTGAATCATTTGTTCAGCAAATAACGAACAAAAGGTAATTTTAAATTGTAGGTTTAGGTATGCAAACGTATTAATCAGGCTTACTTTAGAAAGTAATTTCTCTAAAATGTTCAAGCATTTTTATTCTTTTTATATTTATTCTCGCATAAATCGTAATGAAGTGGTATGAGATTTCAAAAATATTTTTGGACTAAATGAGGAGAACTTATTGTGTCGTAGCAAGTGGAAATGCATAGTTTCTGCCTACCCCTATGCGAAAAACGTTATTTTTGTCTAATCGTATGAAGTTTTACTGGGTAGGTTTTGTTCCTTATAGAATTAGTAAACAGATATTATAACCTAGTCAAGAAATTAAGATTCAATTCATACTTCGATTCATCACCTTCCTCTTTAGCCACGATCAGAAGTTTTGAATTTTTCTTGGTTATTCTATTACCAAAGTGTTGCCACTTAAATCATTTAATGATAATGCTAATATCACGCATATAAAACTTGGAAGTTGGAATACATGACCTAGAATAACACATAGGCTATTTTTTGTCCGGGTAAGTACCACGCGAGCAAGGCTGCGGGCGAGTAAGCTTATGACAACTATTTTCTTGCAGTCCACGATTGACATCATCTGCAGTAAGTTTCAATAAAAACAAGTAGACGTTGTGAACAAAAAACCCTTTATGCGTTCACGTTATAGTCTGAGGAAGAAAATTAGATTTCCCTTCAAACGCTCCGTATATTGGCAATTCCGTCAATTTATCAGTTTCACGATGCCACGAGAGCTCTTGCAGTATGTTCAAACTATTCCACAGTAATTGACTTTAGAGTTCCTCTCACTCGTATTATAAGAGGCAATAGCTAATCTACATTTTCAAATACAGTATAATAGCGAAACGTTGTAAACCGACCAGCATAACAAGAGCTCATTTGTGATCACAATGTTTTGTTATTAACATTGAAAGAGCTAAAGGTGGAAAGGTACCGGGGGTCTGAGTAATTTGGTTTATTTGTAGCACCATGGTGCTTGTCTGTCAGTGTAAGTAATTAAGTTACGCAGCATAAATGAAGGATCTCCTGCTATTTGAAACAGGTAATTAGTTTATGCTTCAATGCTTTACATCGGTGGCACGATAATTATTCTAAAATACAGTTAACAAAGGGTCAGTTTCTTCTTCCAATTTGACTTTTAACACCTTAACACTCACCTAGAAATTGTAATTATATAGTCTAATCATTATGTTTTTAGTAACAGTAAGTACATAAGTTCGTATGAAAAACTCAACTCTGTTGTTTTAAGTAACTGTAATTGTATTACAGTTTTGTTTCCTAAAAATTCAACTTCAACTTCAACAAATAAACTTCTGATAGTATTTCCACAAATCAAATCTACAGCGAGAGTCAAAGATACGACGAGTAGTTTTTGGGTGAAGAGTTACAATCATCGATCTATACATCCATACAAACTTTGGCGTTAATAATATTAGTCGTATATTCGTACCGTTCAAGTAAAGGCCCAACTAAGTTTAAATGCACCCTGTCTGTTACCCATGACAATAAAGCATCTAAACAAGACAAAGTAGCATTCAAAGTGGCCATCCCTCCCTCACCAATTATTATAATTAACCGTAAGGAAGTGACCTCTGGAGATTGGGCCTAACTTCGTAATACCGGCCATTTGAGGAGATTGATAGCGACAAGACAACGGTCTTAAGTCAATATTGGATACATTGTTAAGATTGTTTGCATAGAAGGGCTTTTCACCCTTGTGGATTACCCAAATTTAGATTTGAGTATTTTCTTTGAATGCGGTCTGGATGCTTAAGATCGTTGTCGTTTCCCAACAAAATAGCTGGTTCACGTATAATTTATTATAACGCCCACGTTATCAACTAAGTCTCAGGCGTATCATATAAAGCGTAACGCTGGTAAGTTTCAAAAAAATCCGTTGAGTAGTTTTTGCGTGAAAGAGAAAAACATCCAAACAAACTTTTGCCTTTATAAAATTAAAAGGACGTATGTAAATGTGATACCTATGGGTAAACTAATAAAATCTTACTAATATTATAAATGCGAATATTTGAATATGACGTTTGCTTTTTCACGTGAAAACTACTAAACAGATTTGGCTGAAACTTGAAAAATACAAACAAAGTTATGACCTGGAATAACACATAGAGGCAACTTTTTGTCCAGAAAGGTAAAACGCGAGTGACGCCGCGGGCGAGTCAGCTTGTTTGTAATAAAAACCCTTACGAAGACAAGAATTTAAAATCATTTATTATTCAAAAGTGTATATTACATTTTCTGATTGTAAAGAGGTGTAGCTTATTTAACAAGATTCGAAGTTAAATAACTGACGGCAATGAATATACGATAATATTGGTTTTAACTTCAAATAATTGAATATCTAATACTGCTATTATTGGTTTTGTTCAAAATAATTCAATCAATCGGAACAATCCACTAAGAGTTGACGACCTCTGTGGCACAGTGGGCGAAAGCCCGCCTGAGACGCAGAGGTTGCGGGTTCGATCCCCGCTACGGGACAAATGTTTGTATGATCTGCAAATATTTGTTTCGTGTCTGGTTGTTTTCTATGTATAATATGTATGTATTTACAAAAAAAAATGTATCTATGTAGTATATCAGTCATCTGGTTACCATAACACAAGCATTAAATTGCTTAGCTTGGGACTAGATGACGCTGTGTGGAATGTCCAGGGATATTTATTATTTATTTAGTTATTCATCAGTTAAGTTGAACAAAAGAGCCGTCTTCAAACTATGTACAAATGAAAGTTCAGCTATTTCAAAACGCTAACTCATTAATTCCCTTCACCAGACAGCAAATATTTGCTAGATGAAGTTGGCTCATTATAGTTTTTATTTTCCATTTTATTGGTTCAAACGTGATTGAGTCTAAACAAGAGGAATTCGCTGAGCTCAAACAAACCACCAATAAAACCTCTACCGATCAATGTCGTACTTTATGGCTTGGCTTCGCAGAATGCGGTATAAATTCGCATGAATCGAAGGTCTTTGGTATTAATTTAATGCATTCATAAAATTATCATAAATAAAAATAAATAGATCTCGTTCGGATTTTTACACAGTGTCAACAAGAAGAATTAAGCAACTCAATGCTTACTTCTTTTTTTGTAAACACATATTATTATAGATAAAAAATAACCCTAACCCGGAATAAATATCTCGATCACCGCCGCAGAGATCGAACCGACGACCTTCTGAACACGGCTGTTTTACTAATCTTGGAACAGTATTATTATTAATAAAAAAGATTAAATCGTACCATCTTTCGGCCGTACCTAAACTGAACAATGTATAGCAGAGCCTTTGCAGATCAATGTCGGATTCTTAAGTGGAAAACTTGGGATTGGCGATGCAGAAATCGTTTCGCAAATATTTGGTCTAGACGAGTTATTAAAATATCTAGATTCTATAGAATTTTGTACGAGTGCATTCGAACTTTGCTTGTTAGTAAGAAGTGAATTCAAGTCAATTTGAGTACCATTCACACGATCTTCGGTTGAATAAATTCACGTTTCGAAGGCATTGTAGTTAAAGATTTTCTAAGATGTGGTTGAGGGCTGCCTCGATAGAAACGCGAACTCAATTCAAAATTGCTTTGTTTTTTAAATCTCTGTGTGTTATTTTATTTGATATATTTTGATGTACAAGTTAGTTCTGGTATTGTAATAGTACTTAATCGATTTGATGAATATTGAGCATGTTATGAGCATTGACATATTTTCAGACATTTTAAAAATGATGATGAAATCTAAAATGATAAAATATTATATATTTAATGATAAAATGATAAGATAATCTGAAATGATAAAATCTAAAATAAAAATATCCAATCATAAAATCACGACATAATCCACAAGGCGCAGGTAAACCTTATAAATTATATTAAATTCAATTTAAAATTATGGTAACTTCATTGTTAAACATTTTATTTTGCAAGCTGCCTAAATACTTAACTTTATATTTATTTATTACACAACGCTCGCTACTTTTAAGTGAACCCACACCAAAGCTAACGGTAGCGTTTAATATGATCACTATTAATAAGTCAAATCTGTTTCGTAAGGAACATTGGCTTATTCGAAAATACTCAAGACCGTAATAGATCTAGTTAATGGTACCAATTCTGCACACGCCAAACTAAGCTAAAATCATACTAAAATTCTTAAATTTAGGTTTAGAGACTCAACCCTATTCAGATGGCACCAAACTAGACTAAAATCTGATTAAAATTTTTAAAATTCCTAAAATTATAGTTGGTTACTCAACTTAGACCAAAATGCTAAATACTTATTCGGCGACAACCATTTTAGTATTTTTCGCGTAAATTTAAAACTTTATCCTAATTTTAGAGAGCATGTAAAAAGGTGTTGATTAAAATTAGTAGGTAAAGTGCTAAGATTTTTGTTGTGAAATTGGAAGCTATTACAGTGCAAAATCAAAGTAAATTATAGTAAAATGTATAAATAACAATGGTGTTTGGTAGAAAAGTGTTGTTTTAGTGTTATAGTTAACTAGAAATACCTACATGGTGATAGTGGACTTTGTGGTGGCTGCCTGTGATGGATTTTTCGGAAAGGTTTGTGTTTTTGATATCTTCTTTAGGTACTACGTAGTAGGTACGAATGATTTCTACTAGTAGTAGTAGGAATCATTAGGTAGGTAGGTAGGTAGGTACATTGTAGTCCTTGTTGTTATGTTGAAATAGGTAGGTAGTAGGTTGTTCCTACTCATAATTATCTACCTACTATAAATGTGCAGTGAAGCTTTATCTCTTCACATCAAAACTCAGGTGGGCTACCTACCTTTGTACCTACCTACCTACCTACTCATCATTATCTTTTTGCCCCTATTCCTCATTGCGGGGTCGGTAAAACATGTTTCTTCACCACTTTCTTCTATCAGCATCATCTCAGTGCTCAGCTCACTCACATTTTGTACAATTTTTGAATCTCTAGCGGTGTAGGGTCACATTTATCCATCAACAATCACATTAATTGTTTAGTAGACCGTATCTACCTACCATGTCGGTAACATGACTCATTCCTCTTTTGATTTGCCCAGCCCATGCCAGCAAAGAGCATGTAATAGCATACCAGGCTAGCCTTGTTCTCCTCAATTTATCAGTTCCAGGCATTATCTTCAATATTCCCCTGATCTATACACACACCTACTGCTATAGGTAGTTAAAATGTAACCTGCAACTAGGTTAGGCACCTAAGTAAAACCTTTTGAAAGAAATATTACTTATATCTAATGAATTGCCTACTATATTACAGGTGACAAGGGCTACCGTTATATCTTGGTTGACAACATCAAGAATGAGCCACACAAAGGACCGGAGGACCACTGATAAACTGAATAAGTGTCTACACCCCCACGGACCCTGATTATAAGCCCAGACAATGTACAAAAATCATAGTTGCATAACCTAAACCCTGGACAAGATTATGTTTATGGATAAAGTTCTCAGGCAAGGATAATACTGATTATGTGCTCACATCTCTGGTGTCACACTAATTATAATACTAAATCATGGTTACTTTTTGCAGATACACTGGAACACCATGCCCTAGAAGGTGATAATACTAGTTAACATTCAAGAAAACAAGCAGAATGATATTGAGCTTGGAATGGACTTCCTTTCCAATGCTCGGGCTATTAATCAGTCAAATTTAAACATTTCTTGTTATGTAAAATTAAAACTAGTTATTTTAATTTTGTTACTTTTATTAAACACCATTGAGGAAAATAACAGTACCTACTAGATACATTTATTTAAGTTGAAATATAACCAATAATTCGGAAGGTACTACTATAACAATACTAGTTACATTCATTTGAGCGAGCAAGGATTGATTAGGATTGTTTTGTAACATAGCATGTGGTGTAGGCACTTTGACCAGACTTCTTCTACGGTAAGGGAAACTCCTGGTTCTGTAGCTTTGAGGTTTCTCTGCGAATGGTGAGGCAGTCAAAGGTAGATCCTAAAAAGAAAAATTGTTTTAATTACAAGTTACTTTAAGAACTTACAAATAACTTTCTAAAAATTGTTTTAATTACCAGTTTGTTGTTCTGTCTTCTGAGGCAGTCAGAAAATCTTAAGAACTTTGTTGCTATTTAGGTAGGTATATGTTGTTGTTACTAAGGTAGATCCACTCAAGGTGTCATCTGCATGTTCCTTGAGGTGTGGATCTGAACTTTCTATGCATTTCTATCACCCAGTTATTCAAAATCTATGAAAATAAAACATTGAAAGTTAAAATAAAATACAAGTCAAAAAACACTTTAAAGTAAGTACCTATATGATTTTTCTTATGAAAAGGTAAAACTTACATGTTTGTTTGTGACCCTTTACAGAAACTATTATCATAGAACTTTCAAATAATGAATTTATTTCGCCCTTAGCTTGATTAGGTATCTGAAACAAAGTCATTTAAAAATTAGTTTTACATACATACCTCAACCTATGTAGGTACTTTTTATACATAATACAATATAGAATCACGCCTCTTTCCCATGGGGGCAGGCAGAGACCACGGATCTCTACTTGCCAGGTACACTATGTGAAACAAAACAACATTTTTCACGCATTACTGTAATATCATTTTCAAGATCAAAATTTCTTTATCTTCCACTACTAACCTTTTCAAATTAGCATGGTATGAAGTGACCGATTGGTCGTCCCAAGTATCGGTGGAGCGATAGGATGGAAGCTGACTTGCGCGACCTCGAAGCCAACAATTGGCAAAAGACTGCAATGGACAGAAGAAAGTGGCGAGTTCTCGGATCGGAGGCCAAGACTCACTTTAGGTCACTGAGCTAGTGGAGTAGTATGGTATGAAGTGAAGAAGACCAGGCTCTATGCCTCAAATAGAATCTTTTTGAGAAGATAAATTGAATTCGAATTAAATTTTGTTTGTTTGTTTACTTTGTTTTTAGTTTGATGCGCTTGTGGCCTGTCAAAATTGTCAAATGTCAAATAAATTATATATGTCAACGTCAAAACATTAAATCATTCGTTCATACTGATGGAAACTGATGTGAAGCACCAATAAAATTTTCGAAATTGGCAACACCATGAATTCAATTTAAAAACCAGACTAGGCATGCCAAATCGGTTTAAATTTAGTATGTTGTGCTGTGCGGAATAACCTATAACGCATTTCTAAACTTAGCTAGGATTTTTAACTAGGATTTTTAGTTAAAATGCGGAATAGCCACCAATAGCTCTATAAAATATCTTAAATACGATCCGTAACATCATTATGTTCATAATGTCTGGAGTTCAATCTACTGTAAATTATGAGCGTAAAGCAATTATAGGTGAATTGAAGGCTTTACCTTGATTTTCACTTTATGAAAATGGTGTAATTGCCTAGCAGCAGTGAACCCTAGTAATACATAAATAAATAATTATTGAAACGTACATTATTTTTTTATTTATTTAGTCCCAAAGTAAGCAGAGCTTTAGCATAACTGAGAAACTATTAAAATATTATTATAAACGAATTAACGGGACTCTAACGAACGAATATAAGTGCATCGGTCAGCCCGTGACCACAAGATCTGTAATGCACTCTAAAAGTCGTGAAATTATTTAATAAGCCCCGTAAATTCGAATAAATTATGTCTAAAGACCACGAAGGTTGTACTATCCTACTTTTATCCTTTTTTGAAAATAATTCGCAGTCAGAATTTATCAACTGCTGGGTATAGGCGTTTTAGTTTTTTGTAGTAATCATAATCTTAATAATAAAGGAAAAACATATACCAATATAAAGTTTCTACGTATATCATTATTGTAGTATAAGATAATTTGCTTAGTTTTAGAGCTACATAACGCGGCATTTGTGATATTATTTAATAAAATTTTAAAGACCTCATTACTGAGGCTTCAATTTATTAAGATAAATGTTGCGTAGGTAGACAGAAGATAGTTTTAATAGGTACTTCTAATTTAAGCAATTTTATGTTTTATAGTTAATATTCTTGTGGGCAGAGTTCAAGAGATCCACTAATTGTAAAAACCAGTAAACTACCACGGAGTTTATAGAAAACTTTGACCGTAAGAAAATAGTTTTAGTAGCTCGTGAAGATTTTTAGACTAAGGGTGATTTTGTAAGTAAAGCGTTGCAAACAACATGTTAATCTCTTAATAATCTTACCTATCCGGCCTAAAAACCATCTTTCCCGGAGTTGACATTACAAAGGTATTAAAATAAACATTACCCCCTTCCTCATCGTTGTTCCTAATTGTATGTTATGTTTGTAAAAATTTGATATAAAAGTACCTACACTTTTATATCAAAACATTCACAATCCAAAATGTAATTTATCACCAGTCAGTAGTGTGACAGCGACAGTAATACTTATTTAGACTCCTAAGAATTTCTTAGGAATCCGAAACATTAGCGATCTTGCATTAATTATGAGTTTTATGATAATGAATTCGAGAAAGCTCTTATGAATTTAGTACCATTTTCATTCTTAGAAGATGGCTGCCACCAATTAATGTAATGAAACACGTTAATAGTTATGAGGGTCAGAAGGGTTGCACAGATTATACTTCATAAGTCCTTTGTCTTGCCTTTTACATTATAATAAGTATTAATGAAGGGCTATACATACTTTAGTTATGACCGTGATTTACTTTTTTTAAAGTTATTTTGAAAGGAAACTAAAAAATAATACTTGAAATAAAGTATTTTTAACTGTAGAGTATTGCATCAACTAGTATTGCATAACGAACCAACTCGGCCTTACTTAGGCCCTACACCTTTTGATTCCAGAATGAGTGAAAGTAGAATGTTTCCATTATTCCAAACATACAATTTATCCAAAACAAAACCCTGTGTCAGATAATCTTTCACTATCGAATTGTCATTCTTTGTTTTTCTCTCGTTTGAATCAAAGGAAATTCGATTTATCGTACGAAAGGCCCAACAAATAAACAAAGAAATTTAGTTTAGAGTTGCGATGCAGTAACATATGCAGTGCAGGTATGGGCCGGGTCTAACGAAGACCGCTCGTCGACGGAATACGTGATGTCTCCTAGTTTTTTTTAGCTTTTTACTGAAACGCTCATGAATAAAACGATTTTGGATAGATTCGATTTGACTACCCTTTTTGCGGAGAGAATACTTATCAAAATCTTGTAATCAATCAGTCTTTTAGAACAACTTTCTTATCTTTTTAAATAAAATAATGAGTTCATTCAAATATTACTGCGACAATACTGCTTAATGCTTCAAAATAAATCGTAGAATTCAATTGTCATTATTTGAACTAATAAATTGAATTACTCTATTGAACTCTAGAGTCAATGAATACAACCAAATCAATGAACCATATTTTCAACCTCCCTCTTGAACAAAAGCCCTCACAGATAAAACTTCAGCTGAACAAAAAACTGGATACAAAGAATTAAGTAGCCTTTACTTATTCAAGAATGCTTCACCAGCCCCATGATTCCTTTGAAACTGTACGCTTCCTCAAAATAAGCCAACAGGCTCGTTGAGTGGTTCTCAAACGATCCTCGGATTTGCATCTAATTATCATTTTTGATTCTCTTCTTTTGTGTAAATACTCGTCTAAAAGGTAACACCGTAAATGACATAATGCAAAGAAAGATATGCTGAATTATTTAAGCGATAATACGTTTCTCTGTTTAGTGATGTGACGTTTTTGCAGTAATCTTATCGATAATGTCTTATTTGCAATAATTATGATTTAATCTTAAATGTGAGCCTGTGCCAGGCCACTTACTGTACTTATATTCTGGTACATTATTTCACTTACCGTACATGCATTCTCATACATTAAATCACACTCCATGGGGGTAGGCAGAGACCACGAATCTCCACTTGCTATGATTCTGACACACCTCATTCACTCTCATTACATTATTCATATACGCTTGTTAGTTTAAGGTACTTTTGACCTAGCCATTTTCCAAAATGCTTTAACGCGCTTGCACTTGAACGTGCCTCTAACTAACACCATAGACGACTTACAAAGAAGGTCTATTAGGTCTGAGATAATGTCTACCTTAGAGAAACGTAATCATATTTATTTTTGATTTTGTTTCTTTTCGTTTTTAATTTTAAAGATACTCCTATAATAACCGTTTCTTAATTCAGCTAATACAGTAATTATATAACATAATATTATGATAGACAAATACATTTAAGTGAAACATAACTTTGATTTGGTTGTTTTCATTCTAGTGTGTAAAATTATTTAAAAAGTGAAATATCTTTTTTCTTATCTCAGATACTCTGCAGATTATATGTCAGAGTTCGAGAGTGAAATATAGCACTTCTTAGACTTTCATATTGGTTATATTTTTCGCAAAACATTAATTTCGGTGTATCGATACTTTTGATTTATGTTCTTAGCATCACTGCATGCTCTTAAACGTTAAATACGCTTCAATGGATATTACTTTCGGGGATTTTTGACTAAATAAATGATTACATAATTTGACTAAGACCACATTTTTAATGAATTTTGAGTGGTTGGCGTATGAGGGTTACATTTTCTGTTACTTTTAGACAGATGTTATTATTGAAATAGAAAAATATATCTAATCTTAATTACAATTACCTTTTAACACAGTAGGTGTTACCCAAAATTTAAAGGAAGTTGTTTTCTTAGGAAATCATAATTTAGATTTTGATGAAGATACTCGAATCGAATCGAATCGAATACTCGTAACAACAAAAGGATACTTTATTTTTAGTTTTGATTGTTATGTTATATTTTTATTATTTACCTATCATTGACACTCCCTTACTACAAAATCATTTTTTTAAATTTTCAAACGATCATATTACAAAAACAATTAAGTATCTTTGATTACGTTTAATTTTAAACTGTAAATACACTCCTTACATTATTTCCAAGATTTCATCAAAATATTGCTTCGATTGGCGTGTAGCAACGTTTGACATTTCACTCAGACGTCATTGTCGTTACAGCGTTGTGTTTGACACGAGCTTTATTATCATCAACACACTAAGCGTTTTCTATGAAATAAACCCATTATTATAATAATATTTTATGCTTCCTACAGTTTTGATGGCTGTAAATTGGTTGCCATCTCTTTTGATTGCCAAAAAAAAACCAGGGGAATGGATACGATTATATAAAGTAAAAAAAAACATGAAAAATTATATAAGTAATGGCTCTAAATAATAAAAAAAATCTTTAACACACAATGCTCTAACTTTTTTCAGTTTCTTCTTCTTCTTCTTCTTTATTTTGGCTTCGCCGGCTTTTGCCACGCATTTAGCCACTACCATGTGTATGTGTATATATATTTTCGTTTCGTCAAGGTCGAGTCAAAGTCATAGTCAGCGTCAGTAAAGATGTGGGTTCTTTACTGCAGCTTTTTACATGGACTTTTTGAGAGAACTCGAAATGCAATGATATACAGTTTTGTTTCATTTGCCTACACTTATGTACGTTCACGAACTTTTTTCAGTTTAGTCATCAAAGAGCGTTTTGATAACTGTCATCAGGAAGTACCTGCTTAAATATACCACGTACCTACTGGGAGCGAAACACTAAGAGGAATTTGTGAGTTCGAATTACTAAGGTAAATCCAGGTACCTACATTAGAAAAAACTGAGTTTATAATCGTAGTTTAAACGCTAAGTGTGTACTTGCCTTTACTTGTTCAGACGCAGGGCGTCGAAAATCAACTTAAAATTGACTTCGTGGAGTGGATGAAAAGCAAACATTGAAGAGGAAAGTGTAAAGGAAAGCTGCAAAAATACTTGTAAAGTACAGTTTGAAATGAAAGAAACTATTTACAAGTTTTATACTGGATGAACTTATATAGAAACGTTGGCGTATTGTGAATTTGTAATAGTAAACTCAAACAAGTTCTTTTCATAATAATATAAATGTTTTAAAATAGGATGTATTATCTATCTCACTTTATCGGAAACATAATCATAAAATTCATCAGGTTTTTCAGAGTTAATCTACTTTATATTTACTGGTAAGAAACTTTTATTTAAGTAGTCAAAATATAATAAAAAATACTCAGTTTTGCAACCTTGTCAATATTTTTGCAAACTGCAGAAACAAACTGCCGAGACAAGGGCGAGCGTCAAAGTAGAAAAAACTTATTTTACGATTTCCGTTCCAAAAACTATCTCTCTTTTGAACGCGTCCGTAAAATCATGTTATTTATTATGCTTACCAAGTTTTTTATTGTTAAACTATCGATAAAAATGTCCATCCGGTGAACTCATGACTTTCATAAAATATTACATCTTGGCAGACGGGTAAATAATCGCCAAAATAAATGTTTATAACATACCTTTCTTAACTAAATTTTAAATTTTCTATCGCTTACTTCTTCATCCGAATATAAAACTATAAACGTGTCACTTTTTTATTAAAGTTGTGTAGAACAAAATGAAATTATAACACTTCATTTCAAAAATAATTTTATAAGATAGGATGACTTCGATATCCCATATGATTACGTAAACATTGCCTGGTGTTGAGCAGGCAAATTTCCTCGCCGTATCGCCATCACGTTGACACACTACGTGTCAATTTAAAAAGGGCAAATCGCGCAAATCCATGTGAAATGACATAGGCTGACAGGAGCAACCGTCGAACATTAAAGCAAAATACCCTTAACTCAATTCGTTCATATAATATTCATGACACGCTGCAATCTTTCAAAAATTGACACCTTTTACCCGGGCAGACCCCTCTGACGAGCGACGTACAAGTTTTTTGTATTTGGGATGGTGAATAAATTACTGGGACAATAGGTCCGCGGTTTTACGACTGTCTTTAAATTTATAGTGCGAGGGGCTTAAATTAATTGACACTTCTAAATTTTTGTGCTAATAACAATGTGGTTTCAGAGCATCAAAATATTAAAACGTTCTCAACGATGATTTGAAATAAGATAACGGATTAGCAAGTTTGATTTGCATAAGTCCAATTCGATTTTAAATTAGTTTTCGTATCTATTCCCTTGGCCTTACCAACTTAAATAACTCGAATCTGAAAAGTTTATTTACATTTTAGCATTTCTAGATTTTATCCAATCGATGTTACGACTCAAGGGACTTGTGGAGATAAATACAATTTCTATTTAGACATTGAAAGGATGAGATGCATTAGCGGTATTGGTTAGGGCCTTGAATTTTTAGAGGGTTGACCTGTGTACACATTACTTAGTAATAAAGCTTTAAAACAAATAGCCGTTTCCCGAGAGAGGTCCCAAGTGGAGTGGACTCCCCACATTACTTCGGACCACGTAACTGGAGATGATTGTTTGAACAGTGGACACGGATTTTTCCACTTGATTGTCTGATTTGATTTTCTTGAGGGTCTCTCAGTAGTAAATAATCGGCTTTCGGTAACCTTTCTTATATTAATCTTCCAGTTACTAGTAAAAGCAAATTGAAACTATATTTTTATTCTAAACTTTATGTTTTGTTTAGGTATATCAAATCTGTTGTTTATTTTTTACAATAAAATTAACAAAAATTTTCAGTGGTATTTCACAAACATGATTGGTTAATAAATAAATAATGTTTATTGATCAAAGTAAAGTTACAGTACAGTATTATGAAAAAATACTTTAAGTCATGTCAAGAAAGTCAGAGATACAACCAAATAAAATCTTAATGTTTTAAAAAAATATAGATTCATCCATCCATAGATTGCCGGACATTTGTCAATCCTCACAAACTTTCGCATTAATAATAAATAATGATAATAATAAATATAAATAAATAAATATCCTAGGACATTCCACACAGCGTCATCTAGCCCCAAGCTAACCAATTTAATGCTTGTGTTATGGTAACCAGATGACTGATATACTACTTATATACATTTTTTTTTGTAAATACATCCCACTAATATTATAAAGGTGAAAGTTTATGTGTGTGTAAGTGTGTTTGTTACTCTTTCACGCTCAAACGGCTGGACGGATTTGAATGAAATTTGGTACCAGAATTGCTTATACCCTGGATTAACAAATAGGCTACTTTAAATTCCTGAAAAGTGCAGTGTTCCCGTGGGATTCGTGCAAAAGGTAGCTGTCAGACAAAATAACTTTATAGATGGCAGCACAGGCAAAAATATTACTCCTTCACGCTCAAACAGCTGGACGGATTTGAATGAAATTTGGTAGCAAGATTGTACCCTTGATTAAATAATAAGCTACTTTAAATTCCTGAAAAGTGCAGTGTTCCCGTGAGATTATAAACCAAATTATTCATCAAAATAGTTTCGGTAGTTTGGCCGTGCAAAAGGTAGCTGTCAGGCAAAATAACTTCATAGATGGCAGCACAGGCAAAAATATAACTCCTTCACGCTCAAACGGGTGGACGGATTTAAATAAAATTTGGTAGCAGGATTGCATATACCCTGAGTTAAAAAATACGCTACTTACAATTCCTGAAAAGTGCATTGACTCCGTGGTATTATTAATCAAATTCATTAAAATAGTTTATACCTACAAAATAGTTTGGCCGTGAAAAAAACTGAAAAAGTAACAAAATAATTTCAATAGATGGCAGCACAGGCAAAGTTATTATTCCTTCACGCCAAATGGCTGGACGGATTTGAATGAAAATTGGTAGCATGATTGCTTATACCCTGAACTAAAAAATACGCTACTTAAAATTCCTGAAAAGTGCATTGATTCCGTGGGATTATTAATCAAATTCATTAAAACAGTTTAAGTATACAAAATAGTTTGGTCGTGAAAAAGTAACAAAATAATTTCAATAGATGGCAGCACATGCAAAGTTACTATTCCTTCACGATCAAACGGCTGGAATTTGAATTAAATTTAATAGCAGGATTATTTATTCCCTGGATTAACAAATAGGCTACCTTAAATTCCTGAAAAAAGTGGAACCATTGCTTTTTTCAGGAATTTAAGGTAGCCTATTATAAACCAAACTATTCATCAAAATAGTTTGGCCGTAAAAACGTAACTTTTAGCCAAAATAATGTTAATAGATGGCAGCACAAGCAAAGTTATAACTCCTTCACGCTGAAACGGCTGGACGGATTTGAATGAAATTTGATACCAGGACAGTTGATATCCTGGATTAAAACATGTCATAGGCTTCTTTAAATCCCTTAAAAGCGTATGTTCCCGTGAGATTATCAAAATACTTAAATTATGCTTCTTTAAACTCAAACGGCTTAACGGATTTCAAATATTGTTTATTTTGACCCGATAATCTCACGGAATTGGTACTTATGTACGCAGATAAATCTTCGATAAAAAGATTTCTGGCTCAACATAAGCCATTAGAACAAAGTTTAAATTTGTGTCTTCAATTAACATAGGTACCAGGACCTCATTCATCATCGCTATTTTATTAAATTTCCCACAATTTCGGATCGCTGCAATTCTAAATCCTCGCTGCGCTCGCTTTGCTCGGAACCGACCAGCGCCTTATCTTTAAGCACCATAAGCAAACATAAGTGTCAGTCATGACGAATTTGTCTTAAAAATTTCGAGTCTAAGAAACTCGATGCGCTTGCTTGGTTCAAAGCTCGCTTCGCTCGCACGGTAGCTTCTTGAATATTTGCTAGCAAATTGAACTATGTCAGACTATAGAATAGGAACCGACCAACAGTCAGCCTTTTCTATGAGCTCCATTAGCAAAATCAAGTGTCACGTCAGGACGCATTTGTTTTTAAAAATTTTAGCTCGCTTCACGAGATTAAGACGCTTGCTGTGCTCGCTTAGTTTGAAGCTCGCTACGCTCGCACGGTAGCTTCTTCAATATTTTGCTGGCAAATTGATCTATATCAGACCAAAAAATAGGGACCGACCAACAGTCAGCCTTTTCTATGAGCACCTTAAGCAAAATCATGTGTCACATGACGAATTTGTCTTAAAAATTTCGGCTCGCTGCGCTCGCTTGGTTCGAAGCTCGCTTCGCTCGCATGGTTGCTTCTTGAATATTTTGCAAGCAAGATAAACTATGTCAGACCATATACCATATATCCGACCAGCAGTCATCCTTTTCTATGAGCACCAAAATCAAGTTACAAATGACGCATTGGTCTTAAACAAGGAGCAAAATTAAAAAAAATATTAAAACTTTATCAATTACGTAAGAAGAGAGTAATTTTTTGCACTCTCGAGGTGCATTTTTATTCATATCTCTGACGATCCTCATCAGACCAAAAAAAGAATCATAAAAATCGGTTCACCCAGTCCACGAATTGAGAACCTCCTCCTTTTTTAAAGTCGTTAAAAAAATGTATTAACTTTTTCACCGCGGGTAACACCGCGGGGCACAGCTAGTACATAATATACATAGAAAACACCATGGTATTAGTAGGATTTATTGTTTCCTAATATTGTACCTTTATTTAATATTACAAAATGTTTTATTCTGAGAAAGGAGAAATGTTTCCCCACAAAAGCTTTTTGACAGTTAGACGACAAGCGTCTCGAATCCGCGTCATTGTCCACTTGTCATTAAGTTTTTGTCTTTCCCCCATCTTACAGGATGTGTTGCGAAAGACACACTGACAAAAAGTTTTACCAACAACATTTAAACTATCGCGGTTAGTGCCCGCCGCGACGGTCATGTACTCCGGGTGCTGGCTGGCTTACAGTGTATGTGTTAACGAAGTGCATACCTACATTAATTGAATTAATATATTATTATCATTTTATTAACACGGAAATACGGAAGGCAATTTTTATTCGGGATAGTGTATTCCAGGCCATAAACATAATATTCTAAGTTTCAGTTAAATCTGTGCATTTATACAAACTTTCTACCCTCTGCTTGGCAATGATTTCCCTATTGGATGATGACGTAGATGTATTCGGGATGATCAGCGCCAGCGTCTTTGAGGCTTGCACAGTCGCCACTCATCCTTTGGAACCCACTGAGTGACGATCTTAGCGTATGTCTGGATGCATCGACTAACGTGGCCTATACTTATATTAGGTGAACTTTATATTAGGACCAGAACAGAAACTGATTCTCTACATCGTCAATCCCAGTTTTTGAGCGCAGCGTGTTATTGATGTTAATTTAGTAAACATACTTAATAAGTAAAACGTTAAAAACTACCCACACTTACAGAATACATTAATCTCCATTCCTTAATTAATAAGAAAACCCAATTTTATCCCAAGATAAAAATTTATTTGAAATACTTACTGCTCAATCGAATTGGAAAGATTCACCGATATTCCAGTTGTTTCAAATAGATCTTAACAAATCTTCGAGCCAAACATGTTTAGCATTTTGCTCAGCCATATGTCTCGCGCCCATAACGACCGCTAGATGGCACTACAAGAGCAATAGTCACGGATTGACGTCGCATTTATCCTGACGTTGTTATTGTGCAGATTTATTTGCTTCCGACAGTCCGGGAAACGCTATTATAATGGATATGATGGGAATGCAATTTGACAGTTCGTTAATTTGTCATTTTTGTTTTTGGTGTATTTTTTGTTTACTTCTATGGCCCTTTTGTTTATACAATGGCGATTTTTGTAACCATTCGAAAACTATAATTCATTAATACTCGTATTAGAATTTTAAACAATTAGGGTATTGCGAAAATAAGTATAGGTAAATCGAGATGCTAGAAAAATTTGATTGATAAAAATAACATGTAATTTTTTTAATGCTGGACCTGAATTTTGTGAGCTATAAAGAAATAATTATCTTTTTCTTTTAATTTAGTCATAATTTTACCATTCAAAAATAGTAGTGTATTTCTTCCTTTAGTCGTAAGGGCCACCTGTCACCGCATGTTTCAAAAGATTCAATTTAAAAAGGTTGCAGTTAATTACTATTGATTTATAAAACAAACGAATAACAAAATAAATGTTTTAAATAAACGTAAATAGAATTGTAGAAATAAAAAGTAAATGAGTTTTCTAAGAGGACCTCGACCGGGAACTAAAATGAAGGCGATCGGAATTATCTGCAATAGTAGAAATCTGCTGACGCATGTAGAGAGCTATTACGTTGAGTTAGAGATACTAGATCGATTTATAAATTTAGTATGATCTTACATTCACGTACAAAGATCGGCTGCCTGTTCTTTTACTAGGGTTTTCTGTATCGTAGGAATAAAAAACTACAAGAACCAGTCTATTAAGTACACGAGTACGTCTAATCTACGAAGATTTTAGACGTTATATTTTTTTCTATTCTTTATTAATAATGCTGTAACAATATTTTTACGATTAACGATTCCAAATATTCAAAACAATTGAAACCATGTTTTTCAATGAATTTTACCTTCTAGTCTCTAAAAACTGACGCAGATTCCTGGATTAAATCCAAAACAGCTTGCAAAGTATTCGGAATGCACATTCTAGCTTAAATTTATATCTTCCACCTACGTGGTCTGTAATGACGCCGAGACCGCCAACTCGATTACACGAGTCTAGCATCGTAATCGTGCAGACGCCTCATCCACGTTATTAGATGATGTCGCAATGCGTTTACGATGTTAATGTTTACTGGATTAGTGATTATTTGACTTTCAGAATAAGGCCGTCAGATCTAAGACGTACCGTATTACGTGACTTTAGTTCAAAAGGAATTATGCAACTGATCACTTTTGATAAATCAAACAATTTTTGTTTTTTGGATCCAATTCGCATGCTTTATTTAATTTAAAATAATTTTTTCGACTACTTTTTCTAACTGTCATGTCGTATCAAGAAGTAAAAGAGATTGCACTGGAAAGAAGTATATGGAGGAAATTGCATCATTACACCGACAAGAGCTGAGCTCTTAAGTTTTAATTATATTTCTAACTATTCTACAACAATAAATATCGTTTAAAATTTTTGAGCCTTGAAGAATTTTTATTAAGTAGGTACCTACATATTATTTATAGACATTACCCCGAATTTAAGAATAGTTTTGTTAAAATACAAACACCATAAAAACAAAACAAACTTGAGAATTGTGAAGAAACAATGCGAGAACCGCAAAGGTTTAAATTCATTTTGTTTACAATTCAAGAATGTAGGAGTACGTCTAAGCGCTGTACAAAATGAGACATAAAGAGTTGTTCATTAACACTGAGCAGTAGCAAGCGTCTTGAGCACGTACAAAACAGATTTAAGATCTGCTGAATAATTCTTTGACTTCAACGAAATAACTTTGAAATTAATATTTCAAGTTTTGAGAACATACAAAAAATGCGCATTTTTATTTTTTGCTGTCGAGGTGTCTGAATTTTGATATTATTTAGAGTTTTTTGTGAAATCATTTCCAAGAATTTAGAATTTGCGATGAGAATCTTTATTTTTAAGTGTTTGTCTGTGTATATCTTTTTATTTAAACTTCTTATATTTTACTATCAACTACAATATAGTATATATTTATTTGTAACACAGAACAGATAAAAAAGTAAACTTGCAAAAATAGCTTAGGTATAATATCTTTACGATAAGTTTAAAAATGTATAAAACTGTAGATTTGTAAGTTATGGCAAAGACACAAGTGGTTAATGCAACTTGGCTACCCATCCAAATTGTGTTTTTTCACAAACTTTATATTATTTTTGGATCAATGCAATAACTCCACCTGCCCAGACTGAGGAACGCCCTGAATTACGACTCACGTTAAGAGCCGGACGCCATCTCACAAAGTATCGTTTGATGGCCGTAAACCCGTCCCTTAACGACCGTCCGATGTAACCCCGCCCTTGTACTACAGCTTTTATGTCAATTTAGAGTTGTTGAATTGACTAGAAAACCGGAAAAAACAGTTAATAGTCGTACAATTTAAAATTTCAATCAATGTTTGTACAACAAATACCAGATTTACACCGAATTAATGGTTGAATAATGCTTATGTTGGTGATGCATTCTTGATAGAAGAATTTGTAGGTTAAAGAAAAATAGTTTTGCACGAAAAAATATTGAAAATGTGCATAATTTTTATATAAATCTGCCTAAAATTATAGATTCTTATTTATAATCACAGTACACGCAAACATTGAAATATAGAAATTCTTCGACAAGGAAATGAAAATTCCTTCTTCGACTACTGGTGGCACGACGAGGAGCAAGTGTAAATATACTTCTGTGACTTGAGGAATATCAGGATACGTTGGTGTTGGTATGTTAATACACATATAATTCTATCGGTGTTGATTTATGGATCAACACAGATTCTTCAGTTTGTCCGGTCAAAAACGTTCCCATTCTTGAGTTATCCGGCCAAAAGGATATTAAAGGCAACTCTACCTCTTTTATATCCAGTAGTAGTCTTAACCCCAATAATAAAATGCGGGTTGTAAATAGATAATAAGGGAACACTCGCAGCCACCATTAGGAGGCGCCATCGGTGCACCAGTCACGCTAATCGACGTACTTTGATTATTGAGAACTGCGCCCCACGGTGTATAAGTCCCGTTCTCATGGGAATACTGTATGTGTATGTGGATCAAAAGTAGTTAATTCAGGGTATTAGCTATCTTGGTACTAAATTTCATTTAAATCCGTACGTTCATTTGAGCATGAAGGAGTACCAAATATAATACCAGAATACCAGCGCTGCAGCAGCTCTCTGCTGCTGCAGCACACGCTGAAAGGTGACCTATTTTGTGTTTAAATTTAGTTATTTTATGTTTTGTTCTATTTCATTAAGTCACAAAATAACTTTTTTTCTATTCTATTCTATTCTATTCATATACACACTTACACAAAAACTTTCACCTTTATAATAATTAGTGTGATTAAATCATTATACAAAATAACGTTAAGTGAACAAATAAAGTACCTATTCTATAAATTTTGTATGTTTTACGAAATTGAATGTTGTAGGAAAATGTTAGGTTTTATCTTGATCAACATAATATTATGTATGACAAGTTACCAACCACGCGAGCGAAGCCGCGGACGTGTAAGCTTGTGTAAAAAAATAATAAGCATAACGAAATTGAACAAAAATTACTTTTTAGTGATGTATCACTTATAATATAAAGTGTAGTACAGACTGGATGTTCATGCAAATAGGTACAAATCGAACAAGTTTGCAGCGTTATCTACAACAACCAACACCGGTGTACACGGCATGAATAATAAAACAGAATCGTACAGTTTGTGGATAGATTTCGATAGTGTAGTCTAGGTTTTAGTTTATTTCCATCGTGAGTAACATGTATCTATTCAGCTTTAGCCTTGTTTACTTTAAAATGCAGCGATAAATCTAAGAAATATAATGTAACTATTTATGTATCCGCCCAAACATGACATGTGTTTAGACATATCCTTGACAACCCTTACAATAAAAGGATCTAAAATGACTAAAAGATCTGAAAGAATGTGTCTACCGCACCTTGGGAATACAGGGATAAAGTCGTGATTATATTTCTTATTTTTTGTTAGGGTTACATTTAAATATCTATAAACAAACATTTGAAGTTCCAACTAAAGTTTTATTGTAATAAGATTCCGTTGAATCGAGTCCAAATCACTTAACCAACTTTGAACTATTTTATCACTTTTGATTTAGATTTCGCAAACTTCAGAACTCTAAAACTTAACGCAATAAAATACAGCAATAAAGAAGACATTTCATTTTAATAACGAATATGCGGTGTTAATAACTTCGTCTCGTAGAAAACATATTAAATATCTTGATTATTCCAAAAACGTTTTTAATTAAAGAGGAACTTGCGCTACATAAAATTTTACAACCCTTTAATAAGACGTTAAAGTACTTTAACTGGTATTAAGCTATAGTTTTAACAGGGAATATTAATGAATATAGCTCGCTTTAATACATTTTTGACGCGATTATGGTTTTAATGTGGCAAAGGGATTGGAATTTGTAATGGGATTGCTTTGAAACATGTTTTACACTGAGCTTACGTTTTTATTGCTGCATATCATGCGAATGTTGTAGACTGAATGATTGATACTATACGGTTGCAATAAAAATATAGTTTAGTTTATTTTTTATACTCGTAATTCATTTTAGCACCACTTTTTAAATAAACCAATCAGATATACTGTACAGATAGATATAGATAAATACCTTATAAGTAATAAGTATTATTTGTCTTTTAAAAGACATGCGTCAAAATATTCGCTCGATAAAAGCCATTAATAGCTGAATAAGTTTCTTTTCACGACTGCAAATCTAACATATTACTATTAAAATTGTTCGAGAGATTTATTAATATTTATTACATAGGTACATTACATGTGTGTAGAACATCTGTTTTGTATAATACTTATATTTTTGGATAATTTCTAATTATAAACACATACCCAAAATGATGACACTAATTTAAGTGCCATGTGTGTTTTTACCACTGCGGCTTCAACCTTATAAATATCTTACAAACAATAGCCAGTATTTGTAAGTGAAATATAAAATATACTTTTCTGTCACCCTCTGTAAGACAAGCAACTTTAGCAGTAAAACCAACGAAGCGAGTTAGATAAACGTTAAAATAAAATGAATTTTACACTTAACGTTGCGTAGAGTTCGAAAATAATTTTAATATAATATTACGATCTCTATACGATACTTAGAATTCAATCTTTACGAATGTTTATCAATTAATCATGTATATGTAATAAGCAGTTACATTTAAATAGCTGTACATAATTAAAGCTAAGTACAAAATAACAAACACTTTGATTATGTTTCCATCTCAGAGGGCCTAGCCAACCGGCATTCGCTATGAAGCGATTCGATTTCTATCATCGCTACACCTTTGATTTGACATTGCTGATCGCTCGAGTTTTCGTCATCGAATGTCAATTCCTATACATTTTTTTTAGTTTCTAATCGAAAGCGATTGTCAAAATGTAACATGGCTAGGGCCTCAGATCTTAATCAATAAAACTACATTTTAAACTTCAAAATTCATAAAGAATAATTTTAAAACAAATAGTTAAAAAGATTTTGTTTACGTGTAAAAAAACATATTCGTCCAAAAATGACCCTCTATCTGAAAGCATTGAATTGGTCACTTGCTAATACGAACTTACTGACTAACTTAGAATTGAATTACATATAAAAATGTGAAGAGAAGTGAGTACAACATTTTTACGTTCCCGACCCGCTGTGACACAAAGAAACCTTTCTAAAGTGACACCAGATACTGTAACTGAATAAACTTAATGTACGTCTAAACAATACTTTAAAAAGTTTCAAATAGATAAAATACATTGTCTGGGATGTTTTAGAAGCATTAAGAAGGTATTATCACTTTCCTCTCGAACAGTTTTATGATAGTTTTAATGTCTTTCTTTTGTCAGTACAAAGAAAGAATTTTATTTCACCTGCAAAATACAGCGTAGCAAAATTATAAAATGAATAAGAAAATGAATGATTTTTTTCCAAACAAGGCATTGGGCGTGCAACATGTCACGTAAAATATAGTTACTTGCACAGAATCGGTAAACGATCTAAAAAGATTTAGTTCTTGTGGATTTTAGTAACAAAGCTATCGGCTCTTGTTATAATACTAGCTGGTTCCCTCACTATGTTTAGTTCCTTGAACGAAGAATGTTATAAAAGAGAGGGGAGAAAGATGTGTCGGGATTGATGCAGGTGAAAATCTTCGATCTCTGTCTAGCACTACGGAAAAGAGGCATGGTTATGAGTATATATATAATTGTATGTTTTCCTGCAACGTTTAGACCTCGTGTCTATCTGACAGTTCTACTGAAGTGTTAATGGTGATATTAAACTACAGCACAATATCATCACTATGATTTATACGCCTTGTTGTCTTAATATACGCCTCGGCTTTACCCATTAGTGTCTGCAGGCACTAAGTGAAACTTGAATTATACGCGATTGTCTAGACGACCCATTGTAAGAAAAACAAATTAATTCTCTTTCTATTGCACGGCGAAAACTAAATGTACGCAAAATTTATGGCCTCTATTGAATTATGGTGTGCTGAGAAAAGTGAAAATTACACGCACTCTGAGAAAAAATGTGGAAAGTTTCGTTCAATGAAAACCGAGTATTGATAGCTATAAATAAGAGTGAAAATCGAAGACCAATGTCGCAGAGGGTGTTCAATAGTAGAGTTATTGAAATTACTTTTTGAATACTTCATTTCAGATCACAATGTAAAGCAATTTACTGAATCAAGTGTAAGAGATGAACCTCAAGTTATCGCCTAGAAAAATAAATTAATTATGTTTATTTAGTAGAACTTCGTTTTAAATAAACGTTTGGCATTAATATGGCAAAGTGTTTCAAGGTTTTATCAAATAGAGAATTATACTGAACTATAAAAATAATCTTCCTAGAACGTGTAGCCTGTGACAAACGCTTTGTTCCACCATCGCTTTTCCTTTGATTTGACATTTCTGATTGCTCGAGTGTTCGTCGTCGAATGTCAATTCCTATACATTTTTTCGTTTATAGTGTAAAACGATTATAAAAAAATTCAATGTAACAGGGCAGATTCGATAAGTATTTGAGTGTTAGTGATGCTGTAAACATCAATCGAAAGGATTTTTGATAGCTATAGAAGCAAATTACTATTTTCTTATGAACTAAGTCAGTATTCGACTTAGTTCATACTGTCGCGTCGAGTGCTCTGTTGCTAAATTATACTCTAAAGAAAAAATGTGTCGTCTAAAAACTTTATTCGAATACATTTAAAAGTTCCAAAGCTTCGAACAGTAAATTCAAATGAAGTTCAGGATTAATAGTCGCACTGCACGACTAATTCTTTCAAGTTCGAAACTAATTTGTTTCTGTAAAAAGTACTTGTACCTACTCAAATGTTTATTCGTGGCGTTTTAAGATTTGCAATTGGCAACAAAATTAACTGTGTTTTGGACGTGATTTCATTTTCGCCGCGAAACTAGAATAAAGTTTTATTTGTTTTTTTAATCGAACTTTGAGGCTTATTAGCATCTGACTTGTTGAAGGTTGTGGTCTGCATAATTTACTTTGTCGAATAAACTGATATATTTGTAAGCTTTTATTTATCTTCTGATCTGTATGTTTAATCTGAATCGTGTTGTTGTGAACCTGGAATGGGATTTAGCACGACTATTATAATAAGAACGAGCTGATCTGATGTATAATCAACAGCTCTGTTAAATTTCTAAAAACTGATGGTTTTTATGTAACCAAAAAACAATTCCGATGACTTCGTATATTATGGTGCTACAGAGAGCTAATCTTGTGATGAATCAGGAATTATTTACCAGTTATTCAGCCGTTCATTAAAAAAACATGACACTGAAAAAAAATTTGCTCACGGTTTATTTTTTAGAAGCTTGTATGTGTTTTAATTTTTGTGAATCCTTTGAGATCATTAAAATTTTATCATTTATCGAAAATTTTCTAGACTTTCAGTAGAATATCAATAAGTACATACATGTACATAAGATTCCTAAGAGCATCAGCATTTTCGTCCATTCGATAAAAACCGACCATCGCTCTTTTATAACTACATTCAAATTTAATCTCGTTGAGTGCAGGAGTGATTGACGATACTGGACCCCATTCTTCTAACAAAAGCATGAGTTGGATCGTAACCGAAACGTTACTAAACCGAGTGTTGACGAATCTGCTAAAGTAGTGCCATATAGCTCATAATATGGGTTTATTAAAAAAACATCTTATCTAATAATAATTACAAATTATCATTACCCCATTATTTGTGATTAACTATATTTTTTTCTTGAGCTCTAGTACACATTGTAAGTATCATAAATAACAGGGTTAATGTCAGTGTCAGTTCAAGTCACAATATTTATATAATACTTATACTCACTTTACTCCTTTTTATGGCATAATTCTGTCAGTGTGCGTTTCTTGCTAGTTTTATAAACTTTGCTAGAGGGTAATAAGATAATAACATGGCCTGTAAAATATAGTGAAGTTTATAAAAAAAAATTGTTTGTCTAAGTTAATAATTCTAACTAAAGCAAAAAACAATACAACATACATATACTCAGTGATTCAAGTTAGTAGAAATATAATTATGACACTTTTAGCATAAAAATACCACTAATTGAAAAGTTACAGAATTGACAGCGGTTCGTTTGCGATCAAATCAGCTATACGTAAAATCGGGCAGTGCTAGCGTGCTTTATTTATGATGCGACCCTAAACCCTTAACATCTCATTCGTTTGGGACAATTCCGAACCCATTTGGAACCGTAAACAGAGCTATCTTCATTTGCATTTTAGTGTAATTGGAATTTTTCAGTATTTCATTTCATTTGCATAACTATAATTACGAACGCGGTAAATCCTCTAAAGGTTTTAAGCATGAACTATAATATAAAGTATTCAGTTTTATAGCTCGATAGACTGATGATCGTAGTCTGACAAAGTTTATTAAATTCTAACTATTGCACGGTAAAAATGCCTCTAAATGTTCACTTTTGGCTAGTCTCAATAACCTTATGTATCTACTTGTTTGCTCACTGTGTTAGAATATTTGACAATACTTCCAAAATAAAAATGACAAAATGTCAATTAACCACAGTAATCAAAATTTAGAGTATAACGATTTCGCAACAATTCTTAATGTCAATTATTTTCACGAATAACTTTATGATCTGGGAATTGAACTTAAAGTCTCCGTCAGTGCCTGTGCCGCTATGCCGCTATATACCTATAAAGCTCATATATTTATGTAGTGGCACAGATAATATAATACACTAATTATGTGGCTAATTCTGTTTATAACAAACTCTACTCTGTTTATCAAGAAATTATCTCGTTGTTTATTATTAAAAGACGTTAAGTTGTAGCCTAATGTTGTCGTTAATAGCTTCGGCAAATATCATCATAATATACAACAAACTTAGATTAATCACCTAAAAAAGTCGACGATTAAGTACCGACAATTATTCTATTCATTCTATGAATATTTATCTGATTAGAAGGGAAAGACTGACCGCACGGTCACTCGTCGCGGTCGCGTCATATACTGTAAAAATTAAGTCAAATAATCATCATCATCTACAAACTAATTTAATAATACTGAGTGGTTCCTTTGTTATGCTTTATGTTTATGAGTCAGACTCATCTCTTTGCGACCTATACTGATGATTATACTCCTTCGCAACTATTGTGATACATTAAAAGCTTCTACGAAGTCGTAGATCTCGTAGCTATTCGTAGAAATTCGTAGCTCCGTAGCTCCGTAGCTACAACGTGTGTTAACTAGACCAATTTAATCTGATGTTTTCTTAAGCATTAAAGCAATACACATTTGTCTTCGATAAATAATAGCGGTATATGTTCAGATTTACGCGACGGTCGCGAAATTATCTCATCCTCGCTAATTGTGAGCCTCGCACATTAAATATTCTACAAACGTAATTGTACATCATGGAAACAGTTACATACAAAACTTTAAAATATAATTCATTATACAGATGGTAAAAGGGAATCTGTTACTGCTCTTATAATGTTTGAATGTATGTATTAATTTATTTACAGAATCTAAACTACTACATATTTACATAAACTGTACAAAATACAATTAGAACCAGTTGAGCCACCTAAGGATCGTTACAAATGTTTGAATAATACTTATTGGACGACGATAAAAAAAAATTTGGACACATGAAACATCTTGAAATGGTACAAATTAGTATTTTACAGAAGTTTTACTGTATTCATGAATTACCATTTTTAAATTTCTGGATTTTATATTGTCAATTTGTTGAAAATTGTCTGGTTTACGGGTATAATGTACCTACTTAATATATTTTACAGTGGTAATGTTTATTTTGTTTATAAACCAACTTCATTATACTGTAGTTTTTTGATCTGATTGAGAATCAACAATGTGAAAAGTGGGCCCATAGCCTGTTTCCTGTGTAAATGTATTCTAACCCATACCAGCCCAGATAACCTCTAATTCACGTACGAAATAAAATACAACGCTGTAAAGTTATCAACAAGAATGGGACCTGCAAAACTCTAATGGTCCGCAAGGGACCAGTTCTTTAATGGCCACTCGTAAATTGGACGAAAATAATTAAAATCGCACGTCCGCACTACTGTGTGAGTTCAGCTAGTCTACTGCTCATAAAGTACATAAATAAAACACAATTCAAAATCACAAAATTGACCATACACTTTTTTAATGTATTTCTGGATGTTACATGAAAGAACGCTTAATTGTTGAATGTAACGCAAATTGTGTTATATCCAACCACTGTTGTTTATTTTAATGAAAGAAATTTTGAAACAATTTAATTATAATGTAAACCTATGACGCTATCTTAACAAAATATACAACATTATTACATTAGGCGTTAGAAAGAAAAAAAAAGGTAAAAAATAAGTTTTAAATTAAATCGAGTGATCTAGCTGATTGCCTCAGAACAAGTGTCCACCAGTAGTAGACCAAAACACGGCCATTAGGAGCAAGTGGATTCGAATAGCACAAAGGGTTTTCCGTTCAATGAATAGGATCGTTTTATAGTTGAATGTGATGGTCCGATATAGGGACACTTAAATTGTCGCCACGAGAATAATTTGCGTGACTATTGAGGCATTGGAGTTTCGGTTCTATTCGATTTATAAAAAATTTAATCGAGTTGGCTGATGAATGTATTTGGATTATTCTATTATATTTATCAATGTGTGAATATATGAAAGAACTTTATAAAAGAAACTTAATAAATAGTTTACCCTTGTAATAACATTACAATGGGCATTTTATTTATGTTAGTGTAAGTTATAAGTGTATACAGGCCCATAACAGAATAAATAATATAAAAAATGTATAATTCCGTTATTGTTATAAAAAACATTTTGTTTCTTCTTCTTTCACCATTAAAGTACAAACTAAAAGTCTTTATAAGTCGTTTAAATGTTTATAACTCTATTTTTATGATACACAATTTCTCCTTCACATCCATCACGGCTTTATTTAGGCCAGCATGAAATGAAGCTGTCCCCCATAACTTCGACAGGCCATCAATCAGAGGTCTTCGGCATGCGTAACGCTACTGAACTTGTCAGACGTTACATCTCGCCAGCGGAGCGGGTAATAGCTATTTACCTGAAGCCCACCCACGGACATAGCAGGATAACCAGTACCGCAAGTCTACGTGAAAGTATATATTTAACAGGATCACTGCTGTTAACCCAAGGTGCGATAGACATTTCTTCAGATCTTCAGGCATTTAAAAAAAATGCAATGTAATTTATTCTGCCGGGTAGTGTTAAGTTAAACAGTGTAAACCAAATCTGTTATCTTCGTTTTGTCATTGTTTCGTTGAATGAATGTGAAGTTCTGTTTATAAGCTTTACTATGTCTTTGTCCGGATTATCATGTCTCTCATTCGATTTTGATTCTTTTTAAGATACGAGAGGATTAGCGAGGGTCGTTCGTATGTCGCAATTTTAGGAGATACGAGTATTTTGAAATTGAAGTACCTATTATATTTATTTTGATCCGTTGATTTTGATCTGTGTTTGATATGGATTATATTTTTTGTTTGTTTGTTATTTTTATTTAAGTAGATTTTTTTTAAATTCGACTAAACAATTATAATTGTTGAGAATGAAAATATCAAGAGTTTTCGGGATGTTAGTTAGTGACAAATTACTAAAATGTTAATGTATGACTGAAATGCTCTTTTATTTTAATTCACAATTTTAAAAGTTTAGATATTAACTACTTCAAAAGCTATACAAAATGAAAGTCTCCATAAACTTTTTAAAGTTTATTTTTAAATTCAAATAAAACTTGTAAGTATTCAAATCTTTAAAACTTCGAAGCTTTTACATACACAAATTTTATTAAACGTGAATCCAAGCTTAAATAAGTATCAAATAGCGAGTTGTAAAGCCCTAAAGAATAGCCTCATGCGAAATAATTTAACTTTGAAATGAGTTCTTTTGAGCAAAATTAAAAGTCGTCTCATCCAATAATTTTACCCACTTGGTGACTCCAAAGTCCCTATTGAATTCGGAAGATTATTCATTAAATGATACTTTAGCTGTCCTGCAATTACGGGACCGAAAACTTTCACTCACAATTGGTAAATAATTATAATTATCACTGTGGTTCCCTTTGGTGATTCGCAAAAAGGCAAGTACCAACTTTTAGGAACGCCCTTCTTGTTATTAAAATTTTCTATTACAAAACGTTCGAAACCTTTATCAGCTAGTCTATTTTAAACTTTTCTGCATTGACTTTAGGATCAGATTTGGGTAAAACATTATTCAGATAACGATCAAAGCGAGGTTTGATTTTGCGGCGATAATTGCGGCGAATCCTTAATTATTTCGAGGGTAAACTTTTACCGAAGTTAATTTGACTCTGGATGTAGACTCCTTTTAATGGACACTCTTTTGGTGACTTCCAATTTATTTGGTTGACTGGAATATTCATTAAAACCGCGAAGCATGACTGATATAACGAGAAAGCTTTGATACTTCAAGCTGCAGGTAAATAAATTTAAACTTCATAGCTACGACCGAAAGTTTGCACATGTATTTCCATGCAAAATATTGTTCAAAATACAAAGCAGACGGTGTATCGCGTCCCTGCAATACGAAACGTGCGGTATACATAAACACAGCTATAGGAATATCACAGTACCCTTTTAGCATTCCCCTCGCAAATCCTGATATACCTAGTACTAGGTAGTTCTAGGTGGTGTTGGGGTGAGGGAAAGGGAAGTAATTATAGGGGGAAACATCAAGTGTGTCAGTGAGTGTGTGACAAAAACGCGAGGGCCTGTGAAGAAGTGTGTCGCATGCATCAGTTCACTATGTCAGTGCTGATCTTTAGAAGACGGATGTGGGTATCTGTGTTATTTTGGGGATCTGTTTGTTCCTGGCTTTTGATGCTTTGAAACTTTGAATAAGATTCATTATACAGTTATATTTACAAATAATCTTGTTTATGGTTTCCTGCCTTATATTTTTTAAATTATTTTCCTAAATTGTAATGTGTAGGTCTTTAGAAAAAAGTTCAAAATCTCTGTAGGTTTATATTAAAATTCAATAAAAAGTATTAAGTAAGTATTAGAAATTAACTAATAGTAAGACTTCATGGGAATACAGCCATTCAAATTTAATTTCAACGTGACATTTCATAGTTGACATTAGGTACTCGTACCTACATAGTTCTGAAAACACCATTAGGGTTTCTTATGAGTATTAGGAACTATGAGTACCATGTTAGTGCTTACGTTATACATATTTAATATAAATCATGCGTAATTGTCATTTACACGATGCAAGATTTTTGCCTGTTGCCATACAATTAAATTGACTGTCATCGTGACTTGCATGGTCTAAACAACAGTTGCTTACAATTATTGAACGTCAATTAGGTGCGCGTAATTATTGCATTAAATTATAGCTCTGGTACGTACAAGAAAATGGCATCATGGTACTTAAAAGATTGGTATTTAGAACAGGCTTTTGACTTTTCCCCATAAGACACTATGGAAAACTTAGCCATTTAAGATTTTTTGAATATACCTTTGGATTAGTCAAAACAAGTTAACAACAAGCCCTCAATACCGTTTCAGCCCCAAATTCTCAATTTGAAAACATTCCAAAGCCAACAAACAACGAAAGTACTTCCCAGCCAACTACAGACTAGACCGAACAAAAGTAGAAAAACCGAAATTCTCCATCACACTTGATTGTCAAAAGCAAAATTGCGATAAAAATTGCGACTTTTTAATATTGGTGTACATTGAAGGTATTCATCAGTGTGATTGTATCGCCGCTTGGGGTCGGGCTCTGTTGGCTGTTGCTGGGTGAGGGGCGGTGACTAGGAAGATTGAGTTTTGGACGAGGCTTTTTGACTATGTCTACCATTTTATAAGAAAACTGGTCAGTGCAGGAAATCAGGTAACTGATTATTGTATTCATCTGATATTGGATAAAAAGCACTAGGTGAAAGTCTCAGTGACAGCCATTAAGTTTGCATAATCATAATTAATAGCTAATTAATAGTTTTTATTACAGTTGTTCATTTAGGCCCAACTGAAAAATAAAATGTATTCAAAATGCAGAATTAGTTGTTTTGTAACGAAGCAGGTAAATTTATGAGCTGCGAGATGCCAATCCAGGTGTCAGATTTTAAGGCTGATTCATGACCGGAATCAACAATAAGCCTTTTGAAGCACAAAAGCTCCCAATTGAATAACGCAACTCGTCGTCACTTATAGATTTTTGGTCCACATTGCGTAAATACCATTTATCACTAGCTCAATACTTTGATCTATCACGAACTAATACTATGTATTAAGATAGATAGATAATAAACATAGTATTATGGTGTGTTGTAACATCTCCCAAACATTATCATAGAAGAGACTGACAACGTTTCTCGGAAACGCACTTAGCAACATGAAATGACCACATCAAATTTTCTCACCTCCATGTCATTCAGCACTGTAGACACCCTATAGGTATGATTATTTGCAGATGAAGCTAGGGGATCTGAGTACATGCGTTGCTAGGTTACGAGTCCCCCAAGGTCAGAAGTTTTATAATCATATGTATACTGTAGGATTACGAAGGGGACTGACGATCGATTTATTGCGTCGTTTGTTTCGCCTATTTGATACGAGGTGATGGAATATTTGGCATCACTTTACAACTGGCCTCTGGTCTAGTTAGTAGAGACTTGCTCTAATGCAAAGGAAGATGCTCTACCAAACTTTTTGTAACTGTGACATAATAGCGACTCGCTTGCATTACCGACCTGTTTTCCCTCAGTTAGGCAAAAGTTCAAAAATATTCTTTTATGAGTTATAATATTTTTTATTTGATAAACTGAGATGATGGCGAGACGACCTGGATGCATTCGAATCAAACTGGCAAACTGTTGCCTTGGAGCGCAAAGAGTGGAAGTTGAAGGGGGAGACCTTTGCCCAGCAGTGGGACATGATAGGTTAGATAAAAAAAAAAAAAAAAAACTGAGATGAAGAAAATATAATAATATAAAGTACTTACAGTTCATTGAAAGTCAAAAAAAAAATTTATTGTAGGGAGAGAGACATCGCGATAAACTTACGACTTTAAAATTGCTACATGCGTAGGTATGATAAAATGAGTTTATGTGTAACATACTTTCACCACATAAAGAGAATATTGATACCTGAAGATTTCAGAGTATATCGTGCTTTGGGATAGTATTGCGAATATATAAATGTACAGTGTAGACAACTGACATACTACAATGAAAGTCCAAATAACATTTGCTATAAATGTTTTATCTAGCAATGAAAATGTTTCAGCTACAATATGCCACGTGACAGGTACGCTACGTTCATTGCCTCGAGACTCGCGTCTGGGTGCCACGTGAGTTTCCACTGATGATTCTAATATTCTATGAATCAAAGTAATTAATACAAGAATTAATATTTTTTTATTTACGAAGAAAATTAGTCATGCGCTATTTGTATTCGGATATTTCAGAAGTGCATTTGACAATCTCTAGTCCTTTGAAACATTTCAAAATATCGTAATAAAAGTATTACGCAAATAGAATTTGCAACTTTGGCCTTTTCTTAGTCTCGCCTATAATCATTTTTGTTAGTAATCCTAGTACTGATTTGAAAATGAAATACAAATCTTGCTCATGATGCAGATTTTTTAATTGAATGGGAAATATCTGTATCAATTCTATATGATACATGCAATCTCTGTATGCGTCATAGATAATATCTCTAACAATTTTATTTTCAATTAAAAAATCTGTAACATTAGCTGGATTTGTATTTTTATTTTCTAATCCTTTTTTAAATTCTTTTTTTCAAACAGTAGTTGTTTATTACAAAGCGTCAAACATTTTCCAGTCATTGAAAAACTGTCAGCTATACAAAGCCATCAATAATGGATCTCATTGTTTCACAATCGCAAACCGACTCATCTATTCAGTATTTTGCGTGCCGATATTAATGACAATTTCGCGCCTGACCGAGCACAATTCGAAGCGTTTGTACAATATGACACACTATTGTAGTATCATCAGCAAAGTAATTTAAAGATTTTTAAAAAGCGACTTTAAGATATAATAAAATGTCGTGATGATTTTAAGAACTATGTGCACGCATAATTATTGAAATCGAAAAATTGAAGTCAAGCTCAGTGTCTAAGAGTGCAAAAGACTTTTAGTTTCATATTTTTTCTGAATTTGTTATAATGATTATGAAAATTAACACAACAGCTAATGTTAGTGTCTAACAAACCACATAGTATTCACTGAGCTGAGACTTTATAAATCAATTTATTTGAACTCATCAATTAGTAAATTAAACATCTAAACAAAGAAGCAATACGAGTATAAAAGTAAACTAAAAAATATATAATAAAAGCATTTTTTTCTGATGTCAAAATATTTTACAGAAATATCGATGTAACTTCTATAACGTGTCAATTTATACACCGCTTTGGAGTATAGCTTGTTTTTTTCTCCCTACCACTCGAATAAATCCTGTTGCGGTGAAGGCGAGTTAATTAATAATTTATGGACGAGGATTGGGAGTTCTGAAAGTAAAAAAAAGAAAAACATTGAAACCTAAACGGACAGGAAATTATTGTCATTTATTTTTGTTTAAGCAAAAATGCAATTAACATGGGTAGCTTTTAATTGACTAGCAATTTAGTTTTGATTCGGCTACAAACTCATTAGTTTTTTAATAACACTGGTACTAATACTAATTGTCGTCACAGAACTACATTTTTGCATTATTTTATAGTGCATCAACGCAAAAAGTTGTTACCTTGAGATTTTAAAGGTACCCAAAATTCATTTAAATCTGTCCAGCTGTTTGAGCGTGAAAGAGTAACAAACATACTTACATACTTACACACTTACAAACTTTCACCTTTATAATATTAGTGTGATAGCAGGATATAGATACATTCATAAGCGACCTGAATCAATGTTTCCTAAAATGAATCCGAAAACAGTTAAAGCTAGAATAAATTGTGTAAACAAACAGTCACACAGCTTGCACACGGTGGAAAATGTGTTCGATCCTCGCATTTTTCTTTCCTCTAGATGTCACCGCGTTATTTACGAGGGCCCGCTCTGTTTTAATACCTTTTCATTAACAATTTTAAGGTTCAGTTTATTGAGGACATAAATTACTCCAGCAATCCGACTGCAAGAGAAAAGTAATGACAAAAAATCTAATTTGCAGGACGAAATTAACAATGGTTTTTAATGTCTGTAATTTGTATTAGTATGAAGGACATGAATCTAAGTCGTTATACGAAATGGCCATTTTAAATATGCTTCTACTGTCCACATTTCATGATAAATGAATCATGAAATGTGGATTTTCCAAAGCAAGGCTATTTTACAATTAACAGTAATAAACAATAAGATTTTACTGGAAGTATCTTTACTCTTTCATAATTCGACCTTTGTGGCGCAGTGGGCGAAAGCCCGCCTGAGACGCAGAGGTTGCGGGTTCGATCCCCGCTGCGGGACAAATGTTTGCATGATCTGCAAATATTTGTTTCGTGTCTGGGTGTTTTCTATGTATAATATGTATGTATTTACAAAAAAAAAAAATGTATCTATGTAGTTTATCAGTCATCTGGTTACCATAACACAAGCATTAAATTGCTTAGCTTGGGACTAGATGACGCCGTGTGAAATGTCCAAGGATATTTATTTATTTATTTATTTAATTAGACAGTCGACACATCTTAGCTTTCTTTGTGATGATCTATATTTTTATAATATTTAAAGTTACTTTGGTAATTAAATTAATGCGCTAAAAAATTTATAGTCTAAAAACGAGCATAATATGAATAGTTGGGTCCTACCACACAATATACTTTACTCGGTTCTTCAATATTAATTATTAATCGACATAAACAAAGCTGTGGTTTGAACCCACAGCTGCGACAGCCTTAGGGTAACCGCACTATGAATACTGAAATAACTAACACGATATTGACTTTTGTTCTACGTGACTTGATCGAGAATATTCGGGTAATTCTATTATTTTTTGACATAGAAATAATATTGGTAATGAAATAAATTCGTTAGCGAACCTCATTTGTGAAATAAGCACTTGTAATTTTAATCAAACTGAGGTCTTTGTATCTATTCTCAGTGACTTTCTTTTGCACTTATTTTTTATACTACGTTGAAAAGCTAGAATATTCCAGAAGAATAAAGTCTATCGTCGCTCGGATGAAGTCGTGATGTGAGTGTTTAATAAATTGAAAAGACAAAATATATAATCTAAATTACAACCATGATATCAATCGCCTGCAGCTAAATAGGAGCATCTACAGGTGGTTAGGTCGAGGTTGAAGTATAAATTTATATTATAGATTTTTTTCTTAATCCGAAATAATGCGTAGTTTGCTTTTCAAATAAAATAGTTTCAAAAGTCAAAATGTATTGTATAAAAATATTTTATTATGACTAATGCTTAAGTGGAAGTGTAAAAGCAATAAAAGTCCTATCCCAGGAGTTATTTAATCGAAATCTTATTTCATAGGTAATGTCCCATGAATACGAAGTCTCTCCATCACAAAGGCTATTTGATTCGCAGCTCACACCCGCAACGCACGGCCGGCGACGGAATTGTATTTCGTTCCTCATTGAAATTGTCTGTGATTTTGTAACTATGACTTATTTATTAGATAATCATGTTATTGACATCATTCACATTTTCATTATGACCAGGGGGCAAAAAGGCCGTTTTAGCAATATCCTTCCTATGTCATAAGGATAAAAGAATAAAGTGCTGTAACAATATTCTTCTTATTTCATATTAAGAATAAGGTGCTAAATTATTGTTCTGATTTAAAAAATGACTATCAGCAGAAATGCTCGAAACGGTCATTAATTAGCCCCCCATAGGTATACGGTAGATAGTTTATTTTATGATGTGCAATCAAGTTATATTCTATTCAGTTCTATTCTATAGATTTATAGTCATTTTCTTTTTGTACATGACAAGTATTCAGATTTCCTGTAATTTTCAGGTACTAAGAATACTTTGTGGGAGTACATAATTATGGCCTACTAGTATAGTATTATATTATCTGTGATATGGCCCACATTTTGAAAGAAATCATCATTTCATATGAAAAGTTTCAGATTGTTTTATTCTTATTAGTATAATAACGGTTTTTACCCAAAATGTTTTCTTGGCATATAACATTTTGCATCTATTGATCGCTGAGATCGCTTTTACAATATTCGGATGGAAAATCGAGGCATACTCGACCAACATGTCTATCTCTACTTAACTAAGCACACATATACAATGCTTATTACGTAAATAGTTTTGTGTATGCACCTACATTATTCTGTCCATCCGCCGTCCATCTCGCTATTCAGCTCACGTACGCTCTTTTTTCAGCAGACTGTGTGCCCAGACTGAAATTACAGTGTTTTCCATCGTTTCCCTCTATTTTGATTCGCTATTGTAGGTGTTTACGCAGCTTGTTACAGTGGAACTGTTGCGAATTTTTTGTGGGATATCAAGTTTATTTACGCATTTGTTGTCTGTATCAGTACTGAATTTGTTTCAAAGTGTGAAGTAAAGTGAAATAGGAATTCTTTGCTACTCTAAATGCTTGTTTGGTTACTCTAAGGTCATTTTTTAGGTCATTAAGCTTGTTCTCAGTTATAGTGAGCAGGATCGTGCCTCGGCTAACAAAACGCTTAGCACTTACAGGTACCAGCTGTTTACTGTAAGGCGGTGAAGCAATCCTTCAGTGACTTAGAATATTGTTATGCCAATCAATACTTAGCTGGCTAAAGCGGTGGTTCAGTTAACACCAAAAATCACACCAAAACCACCCCTCGTATTAACAATAAATTCATTCCTTAATGTTTATTTACATAGAGTGCTGATATGATGAAGTGACTGTTAAGATTAATATAAGTACGTCTGATTAACGCAGTGCAAAACGACACGGTTTGTTTAAAACGGAAAAGCGTATTTTGAATAAACGGTCCTGCACCTCAATAGCATTCTAAAGAACGCCCGACTCCGCAGACTAACTATAATTTCATTGCAGAAATTCGATTTTAAAACTCGCCCGTCGCTTACACAAACAAATCGTAAAGCAGGGGTCATAAACATGAACACCTTACTTGATTCAAAAGGAAATTGCTTATTTTACGTCAAAGTGACGGGTTTATTCGCAGACTCTTACATTATCCGTTTGTAAATAAAAACACTTTTACGATGTCTTGAATTGTTAAAGAGACCAAGTCGTGTCTGTCAAGGAGTGTCACTGGGTTCAAAAGCCAGATATTTTGAAATAAGAACAATCATTTCAATTTCATAATAGTACCTCTACAAATTACTAGCGCAGTTTGGAAAGATCAAGAGCAAGAAGGAAGAGTGCTCCTTGCCTCTTGTGGTACGATGCTGACTAAAAATAAATCAAAAAAAACCTAGTAAGTATTAGAAAATATATGTCATGAACTTAAAATTAATGATGTGTTTGAGGAACCCTAAAACATGTTTGTAGAGTAGCAGTCTCGCATCGATTTTGAAGGTGGAAGGTTGGCTCATTAGGGATGTTGTCTAGAATATAAGGTACACAGCGGAATAAAATAGAAATGAATTCATATTCAGTTCAGTCATTCCGTTTTATTTCTACCTTATGTTCTTATCTGTATTTGTTTTTTTTTTCCATTTCATCTATCTCCATAATTATCATATTATTTAGCCCGTGTCAACCGACTGCTGCCTCCTCCATTCTTGGCCAGTCCTTCCGATGTTAGGCCGTTCGTTTCCAGGTTTTAGTGGCGATCTTAACAATGTCATCCACCCATTTAGCAGGAGATCTGCCAACTCTGCGTTTATTCCTCCTGGGATTCGGTTATCTATCTATCTCTATTCATCTAAAACAATTTTCACATTCGAAGTTCATAAGAAACGCAACGAAGCAAAAACACGAAATCAATCAGCGTCGGTCTGATGCACATGTTATAAATAATAAACAATTTTTTCTACAAGCTTGAACTGATCCCGTACCGTGGGAAAGTATCCATCTGGGTCTGAATTTACGGTTCGAGAAAGATTAATCTTAAAGTTCAAAATATGTTCGTACAAATTTACTTGGTTGGATTGACGAGACTGAGGGACGGTCTTATGGGACATCTTGGTAAACCTATAAAGAAGACTCACGACATGAGACAAGATATTCATTGTCACCTGTTTTACCTTAGGTCGAACGTAAAAAAAAATTGTAGAGTAGTAAAACCATGATTTTTCTTAAAATAACAATTACTCGTAACTAAATCATGACTGAATTTATATCAAACCATTAGACATACATTTTTCTTTTTATCCAAAAAATAAAACACTACAGCGAGTATTTATCACCAAAAAAATATTTCATTTTCAATAGCCTTTATTTTTCCTTATTCCTCCGAATAAGGTACTAATAAATCATTTATTCCGTCCTCCAACATCGTTCAGATTAAGAAAACAATGGACGATCGGGGACTCCATTTAGATAGACAAAAGAGTACGATGGTACTAAGTGGAGCATTTTATATTATATTTATCTTTAATTACTACACGAAGGAAAAAAGTCGATCTGGAAAATAATGACGTGATCCGTTCTGGGGAAGGAAGACAAATAGCGATTTTCTTTTGTTGGCTTATCGCTCTCGGGAGTATTCATTATTTTGTACCGTCAACTGCAAAATATTTTGAAATATCTTTAGAAATATCTGTTTACAATCTGAAAAGCTCTTCTTGGAGTTAACTACTTTTTATTAGGAAGGAATAAGATGCACCCACCAAAAAAAACCATACTAGTGTAACCCTCTAACCATACTACTTCAAGCATTTACGAGTATTTTTTCTATATTTTTTTTCAGATTAAATTTATTTTTTGACGATTTATCTTGTTATTCTGAATAGACAATATTACAATGATTAAGCTTCATCAAACTGAAAGTAGCTTTAAGACCCCGAAACCTTATCCCCCTGCATTTAAAGGCCTTCATTCATGTTAGTATTGCCTTGAAAGCCTCGAGTCGTGCGTATGACGGAAGTCAGATTGTCGCTCAAGCGATAGCGAACCCATCTATTGTGTTGACGTCTCACTGATGTATTTGTATCGAGAAATCCTGGTAATCCGCTAACTTATTGAACTGTGGAAATTATTAGGCAACCATCAGTTTATTCTTTAACTAATGTATTGTCATAATCTCTTTCATTTTCTAGTTTCAGTTTTTAAAAACAATTACCTACTCAATGTCTGGGTGATAGAAAAAAAACTTTTTTTTTATCTTTACACGAATAATAACAAGAACGCCTTGGTATTGATATTTATAATGAAAGTTTTGTTATTATTTTATAATCAAGTTATTAGGAATAGAATCAGATGATCTTACAACGTCGGTCGCGCCGAAAAAACACTAAATCAAAATGCTTAATAACCATCATAACTTCATCTCGGACAACAAATAAATTAAAACTTTGTACCATCAACGATCTTAAAAGGCATTGGCTTAAGAGTCATAAATCGCCGTTTGGGGACGACAGGACATTATTAAAATACCACATCACGGGCGAGATACTAATTAAATTTCACACAAGAGACTATGAGACTCGTTAAATTTTACAACCCTTTGAGTTTTCATCAGTGAAAGTTTATTGTCTGTTTATTGTCAGTCGACTATGTGAGGAACTTTATCACTTGGGACAAACACTCAATTGCACGTAATTGTAATTTTATAATGGGGACTATTTATGATCTTTGGGCGACCTTTGAACCTCTTAGGTGACATTTATCAGTAGCTACGTTGAGACTTTTATGCTTGTTTTTTATACCTGGAACATAGTTTTCCTTAAAACACAATCTATGATTATTGTTTTGGTCTGTCATACCAACATGATTTTTAAAATGATATTTTGTTTTGTTACAATGTATTTCTACTTAATAATGTTTAAAGCCCTTTTCATTCTATAATATTGCCTCAATTATTAATTTCTTTAAATTATTATAACAGACTCACACCCAACGCGATCTTCTCATTATTAAAATTAACTTCTCATTATTAAGAACATTATGAAATATAGTTTAACATAAAAACTACTTATGGCGATGGTAGCTTTATTCTGTACCCCTCCATTGTTCAATGTTCATGGTTCTAGAATAAGAAAATAACGTAATATCTACTGGTATATAAAAACAAAGACTTATTATGGGAGAAATGTTTGTATTATCAAACATTTGTCTCGAGTCTGGGTGTTTTCTATGTATAATATGTATGTATTTACAAAAAAAAATGTATATAAGTAGTATATCAGTCATCTGAATACCATAACACAAGCATTAAATTGCTTAGCTTGGGACTAGATGACGCTGTGTGGAATGTTCAAGGATATTTATATTTATATTTATAATTATATTTATTAATAATTGAAAACACAATAATCATACGCATTCTACGCATTCTATAACTTAATTTGACACATGAGTAATTTAAATCTTTCAGTATCTAATTTGAGTTTTCATTTAAACTTTGTAATGGCTTACACTACGTAGACAGTTAGCAATCTGTTTTGGCACACTAAACCTCAGTCTATAATGAACAAATATTCAAATTAAAGTTTACAAACAATGTACGGTCGACTCTGCAGAATGTGTCTGCATTGTGGTTTGATAATATTCTCACTGGACTTTATTAAGCAATGATTGATTTAATAACTAAATTCCAGGGTCGCTACTTGCAAAACTATTTAGTAAATGTTGACCATTGGTATTGCAGGCAAATTATTTGGACAGTGTTTGCTTGATTTGTATTGTTGTCGAATAACTTAGGAACAGCTAACCAAAGAAGAAGAAAGAAGAAGATCAATTATACATTAGATGTTTACAAACTGGTAAGTTTTTTAGTTTAATGTTTGCGTTATAAGTAATTGTGTCTCGTAAATCCTTTAATTCACAGCTCAATCAAATGCATTTACTTATTCAAATAGTTCTCCTATGAAGGAGAAACAAATACAAAATATGCGACGATGGTATTCATGACTGTTAGGATGGAAAACTTGTTTTTATATAGGTAAGTATATAAATGTATTCACGAAAAATCTATGATGTTTTTATTTCATATTCTTCTAGTATTATTTGTCTTTAACTGTATTAAACCACCTATGAAAATGGTGCGAGTTGATGAATGAAAATAATATTGATTTTAATTTTCCAACTCGAACCACCTGGTACCAGTTTTTTAAGTGCGAATTGGGAACTACTTCAACTTATCACCACAAAGGTCATAAAGGACTGACAAGAACCAAGGCATATCAAATAAAATACACTGCAATAATCCGGGTAAAAAAATAAATAAAAATTGCATTCATCTTTGGTACATATCAGAACTTTAATATAAATTCCGATCATGAAGCGACGTCCCACGCACACAAACAGCTTTTCATAGTAAATAATCAGATCTGACGATATGGAAAACTTATTTCAGTTCCATTCATATTTGACATGTCGTAGCGTGAAAAATGTGTACGTGTATCGTTGTGATCTGGTGTACTCTACTTAGTACTGCAAATGTGCAATAAAAGTGTTTAAAAAAGCTATCGATTAATGTCTAACACTATTACATTAACTGTGAAATCAAAACATAATAAGTTATTGGTTTAATGTTAATTTTTGCAGCAGTTTGGAACAAAATGATAATAACTTTTAAATGTTATAAAACTTTTAAAGCATTTTTTAACTACTTTACTACTACTTCTTTACTCCTGCATAAAATAAATATACTTATTTGCTAAGTTCTAAGCTTAGCGGATAAAAAAGAAAAGGAATTATTTTTTTATTCAATAGTTTGTTCGTGACACAGGTTGGGTCAGGAATAAACCCAATAATCTCTGTGTAGTTGGAAAGGCTTCAATATCGCGCGTGACAGGATTTATGTACTACACTACTTTGATAAATAGAGCTCGAACTACGTAATTTTAATGGATTATATCTTCATTCATTTTGGAGCCTTGTTTGTTGAGTGGGATGTACCTTAACTTTCGATACAAAGGTCGTGGGTTCGAATGCATCAATGAATTTTTCGTTTAGAGAAAATATTATGTGCAATTATATAATTATACTTATGTATATATATATCTATATTGCCATTTTAGCAAGCTTTTTTATAATTCTTAATCAAAACATTGTCGAAACCTAGATCGATTATTGTACGGTTAACTAATTACGTAAATGTGATTTATCTAATTTTATTTTTATAATCATTATAACTCGACCAAACTGAATTCCACTGACGTCAAAAACAAATGCCAGTGGTATATTCCAGACAAGATATTACATCCTCAGTGCAAAAGCTAGTGTTTATATAACTTAAATAGCGAGCTTAAATACCAACATCAAGAACATGGAAGAGTGAATACCTACTGAAAGTACGTAGTCTAAGCTTAGTCTTTATTTAAAAAGCTTTTAAAACTATCATGGACATTGTAAACAATAAATAACTGTGCCGAATAACGGGAAACTCGAAAATCCCATGATTCATGGTAAATATCCCGTGTTTAGTGTTTACAATACTTTACAAAATAAACTGACCAACAAGTTTTTGTTAATCATAGAAAATAGTTGTAATATCCTTAATAATAATAAAATTTTGAATGTGAAACACTGCACGGTTTATGTACAATCGAGACTGTAGTATCGAACACACCTTGGAGCGATAAATGCAGAAAGCATCTAATGGTGAATTATTTGGGCCCATAACCTAATAAAACGTGCACTTTCGATAACGACTGACTTGTCTTAAGAATATGTATTTTATCAATTACCACATCTACGTTGAAAACATTCCATGTATTCCGTGATTTAGAATGCCGTCATAACGACACGACGATGCGGTTTCATTAGAGCCTCAGAAAATACCGGGTTCTTCCATCCGCTCAGACGCCGTGTGAGAATTAATTTTTACTCGAAAATAGCAGAAATTCCGAAACGAAGAGCGTTTTAAGTCACTATAAGCAAAGACGATTAATATCTAGATATTATTATCTAGATATTAATCGTCTTTGCTATAAGATATCATTAACACGAGTTTCAAACGGTGAAGAAAAACACTGACGTGAAACCATTGTGTTAAAATAGGTTATTTCTAGGTTTTATTAACATCTGCTTTTTTTATGCAATTCGGGAAGTATAAAGCCACTCCACAGGTTTCTTAACATTTAACACATAGTTACAAAATAAAGGTAAACTTATGAGTGAATAATAATCACCAACACGGGAATAAAGTCGAGAGCTTTCACTAGATAGTAAATAAATGACAAAATAATTTAAGCAATTTTAATATAGAATTTGACTAAAAGGAATGTTTTTAATAAACTCAAATATTAATTTTATTACCTTTAATAACTAACAAAATAACTAAATTGAAGAATAGAATGCAATAAGAAAGTTTTGCAAATAGTAAATTATTTTTTCGTGTCTGACATCGAGTAAAATTAGATTTTAAATTACACAAAATTAATATTTCTAAAGTCTTTAAAACGTTCTTCATACTATTAATTAAAGAGCAGACTCGCTTCGAGTAGTTTCAATACTCTTGGAACAATTGTCTAGAGACTGTCTTAGTCTACTCATATTCAGCGGTTTTACCGCGAAAATAGCCCTCTTTTTAAAAACAATAATTGGGCCTTTTCTAGTTGATTTATACAGTTTCAGGAGGCAATCTTTGCCTACACTTAGGCCAGAAATATAAAGACCGCGTGGTACCGAGCGGAACACTTACCGCGCGGTACAAGATCATAGTAAACGGTGACTGTCGTTCACAATGACCTCTCTTACAAAGATTAAAATCGTAATAAGAATGATCCAACCGCGCGACTTCACGCGGTCATATAATCTTAGCCTTAGTAGTGCCTAGAAATTAGCCTAGAAAAGCTCAACCGTCTCATAGCCGGTTTATAAAACTTGTAAAAGCATGAACAATATCTAAAAACCTGAACAAAAATGTATACAACGAACTCTATAATTAGTTTGAGAAACGAATACAAGGGGATACAGACTACTGCATTCCCAAAACGCGGTAGATAATCCAAGTACATTAAGGCATAATATGTACATATTTTGATGAACTACGAGTATGGTATTAAGTATCGGGTTTTAAACCTGATTTCCTGGGATTACCTTTAAGAAGGTTTTCCTTTACCGCTCCTGTTTTTTGATTTTAATAAATCCATTGATATACTGCCGGTATTGTAATCTACGTCTTAGAAATGTGGTCTTTTTAGGAGATCATTATTTTTAACATTTATTGAGACGAAAAATGAAATGAATGAAATATACATCAAATATGATCGCGACTATATTCTTAGCTAGGTAGACCTTTCATTTTAGATTTTTAGGCAATTTAAGATCCTTTAAAGATGCCTAAGGGAGAATTCAGAGGCATGTCCAAATGCCCAAAATATGCATTTACTAAGGCGAGAATAATAAACAAAGATGTATATTTGAATAAAAGCGGAAAATCCGCTAACTGTACATAAAATACCAATATTTTATTTACTGGTACGAAATTATAAGCTCCTTGGCGAAATAAGTACGTGACTAGGTACTTAGTTTTAGATGAGAAAATGAGTTTTCTTATCGTAATAGCCTATTATAAATATTTATTCGGCTCTTAATCGTAAGACAATATTTTTGAAACAAAAGTGGTTATAAATGTACCTATAAAATACTTAGAATGGCAATAAGCTAAAGTATCATTGAAAGGTTTTTGTTTCGGTTATTTCTAATACTTTAGTTAGCTGAAAGGTAAATTAAAATGAAATGTCTTTGTTCTGAAAACAAAAACATCGTAAAAGCAATTCCAAACTCCTACGTAATCAATAAAAACGCTTTGTATTTAAGTTCTTATAAATTGATTCAATGTGTCTTAAATATTGACATTGAAAATAGCTCGATACAAATTTGCTTAATTTTGATATACCTGTAGTTTCAGGTTTATACTCTGTTAAATTATTTAAGACTTCGTTTTCATTTAGTTACCTTATAAATTAAAAAAATATATAATATAATGTACTAGCTGCGACCCGCAGTAAATAGAGGATACAGGCGACTGGGCCCATTCATAACTAGGACCGCGGTCCCAGTTACCTGATCACATTTTTGAATCGGTCGACTGGGACCATATACCTAATTTGCTTTAATGTACAGTTAACAAAAAAATCAAGTTACATAACTCAGGATTTATTTATGTAGTACTAGCTTTTACCCGCTACTTCGTTAGCGTATAGAATCGATTGATTGATGATTGATAATGACAGCGTCAATTTATATAGTGATGATGTTTTCTTGATTTCATTTCGACGTTTGATAAAATGGATGACTTAGAATTTATTAAGCGTAAAAATGGTCAAATTCTGCTTTTCGATGGGCATCAGTATCACAAATTACGTACCTACATATAAAAATGGTAATGTTATATGGAACTGCAGTCGCATCAAAAAAGAAAAATGTCATGGTTCAATTACTCTGGCAGTAATTAGAAAATGTTACGACCTATTTGTAATTATTCTTAATTTTTTGAAGTTTGACAGCTGTCATCGAAAAAGTAAATCTCATCAAGGTCTTTCATTTGAGCTCACAACGGAAAGTCTAGGACGAGTAGTTTTCGAGATATGGGCGTTTGAAGTTTGACAGCTGTCATGGGAGAAGTTGTAATGCGATTCTAGAATTTCAAACATTAACTGTAATTTTTGACAATACTGTAATTTGTGACATGGTGTCAAAGACATAATGATTAGCCATAGTCTGTTTTTTAAACACATTCACACACATATTTTCATCTATATCTCATTCTAATCCTTTTTGTAATTTATGGTTTTACAATTAGAAAAGTAAAGAGAAACGAAAGAATAAATTGAACTTTTTTTTGTAGTTAACTGTACTTGCTTTGCCTATTTTGACACGAGTTCGGCCATGAGGAAATGTTTGTCCTCGTAGCCAAATCAGTTAGGCGAAATAGTTTGGCCACGAGGAACAAAACAACCCCTAAAAACTCCGTCACCAGAGTTGGCCACTTGCTCATACGAACTTACTTACTTATAATGCCAACTGTACTTTAAGCAATAGATTTGTGGTTAAAATTACGAGTGGTCCCACTCGCCCAACGAAATAAACAAGAAAAAACTAATCAGGTAACTGGGACCGCGGTCCCAGTTTTGTAGTGGGCCCAGTCGCCTGTATCCTCAGTAAATAGTTCCCGTTCTCTTGGGAATACCGGGATCAAAAGTAGTCAATGTGTTAATCCAGGATATAAGCTATCCTGGTACCGAATTTCATTCAAATCCGTCCAGCTGTTTGAGCGTGAAGAAGTAACAAACATTCACACTTAAACACACACATACATTCACCAAATTTTAGTGTGATGTGTGAATATAACTATATTTAAGTAACAAGCTTTCGCTCGTAGCTTCGCTTGCGTGGTATTTACAATGATAAAGTGTGTTATTCTTGGTCATCTCTTCTTAGTCGGCCTCTTCATTGCTGAAGGCCGTGTTTAGTTAGAAAGTGGATTATTCACTTTTTATACTTTGCACTATGCTTTTCCACGTTTTCTGGTTTTCGGCGGTCTTCAAGGCTTCAGGTATTGGCAGGCCGGTGAGTGATTTTATTTGGTCTGACCAACGGGTAGGTGAGCGACCGCGTGGTCTTTTCTTGGTCATAAACTGTGTATATTCCAAGTTTCAGCCGAATCTGTTCTGTAGTTTTTGCGTAAAAGAGTAACAAACATTTAGACATCTATACAAACATATTAGGAGGATTTCCACTATTCTATTGTTTAGTAAAAAATATTGATTTTAAATTAATTAGTGCTTTAATCTTCGGACCATGGCTCTCCATTGTGTCTTGAAGAATTTGAAATACACAATTGAATGGGTGGAGTTATGTGATGTAAAATTAATTATGTTGGGCATGGACGTTGGAAACCATTTATAAATACCGTGACGCACATTGACAGACTTTTAAGAACTTTGACGTTATATTTTGACTTTTATTCAGCAAAATAGCGACCAGCGTTGTCCATGGTCATAACATACCTTCAACTATGATACAACATTTCTTGGCTTTAGTTTTACCAAAGACGATCAATATCTAGAAGACAGACAAAGGCCATACACAAAATCGTAACCCGTACCAGATAGCCTGGAAACTTTAAAACATCAATTTTATCCAAGAAATTTCAATTACTTTCTAGTTAGAATTACCTAATTTTTATTTATATTGAATATTGTTGCTACCTACTACTAAGTATTGAAATTTCTTGGATAAAATTGATGTTTTAAAGTTTCCAGGCTATCTGGTACCTACTGCGGGACAGGGTTACGATTTTGTGTATGGCCTTTGTCTGTCTTCTAGATATGAATCGTCTTTGATTTTACTAATCCATAATGTGCCGTCATATAATGTTGTGTTGTCCTTTTTTACGCTATTTTGTTGAGTTTTTGTTTTACCAAAAAACTTAGAAGTATTTCTTTCGTTATGTCTTTTAATGTTTCGTTGTAATTAAATAAAAACTGTTTTTTTTTTCTATAAATTTTGTTGCGTGTTTATCGCTCTGGACTCCTTACTCACAAGAAAAAATATTATTTGCTATCCCGATTCGTTCTTCGGCGTTATGGCACACTCTTAAGACCTGGTATAAAAAGTAATTCCAAAAAATATTAATATGTAAATGTTCTAAATACAAAGAACTATATTTTCTACAATTCTCAACTCCCGACTTCATCCCGTTGTCACATAAATATCCTTTTCATGTGGGCAGTACTAAACGGAGTACTAATAGTGGAGGGTGACTGCTACCGCAGACTTTACGTCCTCAGACTGGTCTAGAATTATTAATTAACTGAATGGTAATTGCATTCCTTTGGAGTTACGCAAGCTTAATTAATAATGGTGACGCGGCAACGGTACTTGAGGACTTTCTGTCATAATTTTATTTTAAAATTTGTTTTTTTAAACTCTTAATGATATCTGGAGTCTAGACAACTGCTTTTTTATACTACCTAATTCAGCGTTTTTAATGGTTTGAGAAGCAAATGACCTTGTGACAACATTATCTTAAAAAAAATATATTGATGTTCCTGAATACTCATAAGAAGACTATAGAAATAAGCAGAAAAAAACAATTTGTGCTCCTATAAACTATAGGATGACCGAGCTTCTCTCGGTTTTTTTTGTAAATATTGTTTTTTGAAAAAACACATCTAAGCTAGATCGATTTATTGCCCCAAAACGACCTGTATACTAAATTTCATGAAAATCGTTGGAGCCGTTTCCGAGATTCAGTTTGAAGTATATTCTATGTTAGAGCCTAGGCACACCATAATATAAAGTAGTATATCAGTCATTTGGTTACCATAACACAAGCATTAAATTACTTAGCTCTTGGGACTAGACGACACTGTGTGTGGAATATTCAAAGGATATGATTTATTTATTATTATTATTTATTCGAAAAACGAAGTGTACACCAGGCTTTAATATGTACGTCTGTTTAATGTATTTTGTCTCGATCCCTTCATTTCCTACCTTTGATTGCTTAGCTAATAAACTTGCGGTTTCTTACTCAAATTTTCCTTTACACAAACACAAAGACGTCTAACAACGTCGAACAAAGCATTCGTCTCGCGTCAAATTTACATTAATATGAGATTTTCGTTATTAACAATACTTAAATACACTCATTCAGAAAAATTATTCCTTACCCAACCACCCAAGTAAATAGAGCTTAGACTTTTCTGATATTGTTTCAAATATACAAAGATTGTACCAAAGTAAATTGTCATATTTAAAATAATAATTCTAGCAGTCTTTTTGTACAGTTTGTATCACCGATAAGATGCCACAAATACATTATTAAGAAGCTACCTGAGCAATTCAATGTTTCAGAGGCCACGTGAAATTGTCGGTCCCAGCTTTTAAATTCGTTATACCATGACGGAGCCTTCTAAGCGGCCTAAAAACTCTGTCACTGGTTATTTAAGCAAATAGTATTTTGCCGAGTCAGGTAGGGAATAAACCGTTCAAAATCACATCACAAGAACGCTTTCCACTCCGTCAAACAATTTGTTTTGAAAGCCGCAAGTTATGCCGCGTGTCTTGTTAAAATCGAGGATTAAAATTTAAATTTGAGAAGTCCCGAGGCGAATAGGTGAAACGAAATAAATATGAATATGAATGGGGAATCAGACAAGTACTGGCAACGGGTTTCGAATTATTAACTTTTGGAGAGCGGTACGGTCGGGATGAAAGCAGAATTTTCTGAAAATGTTCCGTCTAGTGCTAACGTCTAACAAGCTTGTCATTTTGTAACAAAATTCAAGTAGCTACTTATCGTTTTTTGGACGTACTTAAAATGTCTGGTGAGTTTACTCTGTCAATTTTAGCTTGTTACAGTTCGGGCATGTTTAGGAATATTAGTTTATTCAGTAAATTGGTTAAAAAAATCTAAATTGCATTCTTCAAATAACAAGCGCAAATCATGATTGGACGTAAGCTTCAGACCATTGCTTCCTAATTGATTTTTATCTGCTTTACATTTTAATCTTTGAGTTTATTTTAAGTTTCCAAATGAAAGCAATATTTTTTGATGAATTTGTGAAATCTCAAAATACAGTTTTCAAGTTTTTGAGAGTAGTCATAGTTATACACTGTATACATTAAATTCCCTTGTAAGTCACAATAATCTTACCACACTTGTATTTTATGCTGACTGTACTGCAATCAGACATCTTGAAATCAACCCGATAGGCCAGAGATAATTTGGCAAAACGTATAATTTGCCGCGGGCAGTTGACCGGGACGCGTTTAGAATCCTAAACGCTTGCTTCGTGCGGACGTGGCAAAAAGATAAGGAAATGTTCAAGTTCTGGAACGAAATTATGATTTGAATTTAATTGTGCTCATTAAATATACCTCATACAGAAGAAACATAGGCTTTTGTATCTTAATTATAAACTTGCAATTGCCAGGCTTGCCAGTTATGTAATAAAAATATGGCGAAACACAACAAGTAGAAGTTAAATCAGTAAAGATGATGAACATTTGAACTAAATCAATCCTTACTTTTTCTTTGTTAGACTACAGACATTCACGTAAATAATAAAAGTTGAATCAATAACCACAAACCCAATTCTAAAAGTTTTTATTATAGCGTTTAAAATTCGAACGCTTTACTCTTTTTAATTACTGGCATCATATAACAAAGAACAAAGAAAAGAAAATTATTGAAAAAGGTTGTAGCAGTTCTAGAATTTTATATGAATTAAACTTCTTTGTTACAAATGAGTTCTTTTTTGTATTTTTTGCAGTAGCCAGTATTATGACAACTGCAAAACTTTGCGCATTAGCATTTTGGAAGCTTCCTGCATACTAAACATCCGAATTTATTAGTGAAACTAGGAAGCGTGTTACTTTTAGTTATAAGTTGGTATATCATTTTTCAAAGTAACTTACGATTGGTTATAATGCAAGCTGACCCGGCACTTCGTACCAACGCTTTTTTTTCACCTTTAAACCTTTTCTGAACTTCCACAAATATTTCAAAATACCAAATTGGTCCAACCATTCTCGAGTTATAACGTGACACGAAGAAATAGGGGTTCACTTATTATATAAACAGATAGTTCGTTCGTTCGTTCGTATGAGCAAATGGCCAACTCTGGTGACGGCGTTTTCAGCCGCCTAAAGTATTTTGCTCAGCTGAAAAAATGCAAGCCCACAAATACCGTGTTTGGTGTGTTTTAGTTTAAGTTGGCTGAGTTGAATTTATAACCAGTAAGGTCTAGCCAAGGCACCTCAATAATTAAAATCAACCAAGTTGAAACTTGACCACATGTCTTGCTCATAAGCTAAACCGAGCGGCCATATTAATTAGAAAGGACCTACGAACTCGAGCACAGTTTAAATAATAGCTCCGAGTTCTCGGATCTCGAATTAGGGTGTCGTCCTGCAAAATCATTTATATCAATTCGGCGACCGTCGGAATTATTAAAACCACAGACTGGCTGTCTTTACAATGTGGATTGTGGTTGGATCACTACGTTTGAAGACTTTTCATTGCTTAGAATCTAAGAAACGTCATATTAGTTCATAGATAAACAACGTCAATGTTGTTTTTAAATTAAGTAGTTGTCTATGCAAATCTAACAAGTAAGGATGTCTCAAATGGTAAATACGCCCCCGTTAAAATTTAAAAAACGCTACCCGGGAACAGTTGTGATCATATTTCATTTCAAAATTGTATAAAGTCTAAGTTAAATAAAATACCTACTTACACTTTTTATCGGAAATTCACCAAAATATTTACGCAGATCATTGGCTAGCTGATTCTGCCTAAGCTATGGCAAAAGCTTCTAATTAACTTTGGTCACTGAATCGTCTCACCCACGATGCTGACCTAAGTTTCTAACAATATCCCCGGTGTAAGGTAGAAAATAGACGTTGTACTGTTGCAGTTGTTTTGTTGCCCCAGTACCGAGACTGTAAAATGTAGGCATTTAATTCCGGGTTGCAATATTCAATTTACTAATAACCGTGGATTCTGTCGCCATAGTAATATTGTTATCTGTCAAAAAGTGTCCTACATTTTATGTTGTCTAAACAAAGTTGCTATGGCGATCAATCTACGATCATTCGTAAGTTTAAATTTGAAACCGGCCGTAAGTAAGCACCGCTGATCATCATCACCGTTGAATCATCTTAGGTACTAATAGTTTCAGCTCTCGGCGTACAGGTTCCGTAGCCTAGTGGTCAGGCAGCTTGGCTTAAGAGCGATCGCTTGTATCTACGCAGGTTCGAATCCTACCGGAGCTGTTAACTTTTAGTAAGAATTTTCATTAATAATAAAATACCTAGTAAGTGTGGTTTATCACTGTAAATTATAAAAACTATACACTTCAATTATTGTGATTATGAAACTTTTTCTTTAAAGAACAGCCCTCGACTTTTGGACTTCCTGGTTTTTACTTGTGAAAGAGTTTTTTAATCCCATTTATGTAAAGTGTTACTTTGGTTTGTATTTTTGGGGATCAGAATCAGTTTCTGAATTCATTCACTCTCAATTCACATACCACGTTAGATATCATCCATTGGTTTACGTGCACCAGTAGATTTTTTATTTTAAAAGAGGTATTTGCAGTATTAAATGTATCTCTTTACTGTAAAGTATGAAAAGGAAACTGGTTCCTTGCGGCAAAGCGGCAAAGGGCTTTCAACTTTTACGAGGAATTCTAACAACCGGCAACCGTAGTTTTAACAAAATAATCTAAGAAAATACCTATATGAACCCTTCAAAGTAGAAAGTATTCTCTTGACAACCACTCAATAACTGAAGGTGATAATTTTCTCTTTGTTTATCTCATAGACAGAGGGAAATGACAGCCAAAGTTTGAGCGTGCATCGCCTGTCAAACTTACTTCAGTTATTAATAACTACCAGCTTCTAATTACTCTATCCTATCACCTGCGACTGACGGGTAACAACCAGTCTAACCTGACACCCAGACTTCACGAAAATACTTGGAACAGAAACAGCTGGAGTCTGATTCAGGGGTCGGAGTAAGATGGTGGCATGCTTAGGTGTGGTGAGAATATGATTTGACAGGATAATAGCGTGACGGAGATGTTCAATGCGAAATAATATTCTTGGAAATATATTTATAAAAAAGGGTATTCTTCTCGAATTGTATTCTCTGCTAATAAAGAAAATCTTCCATGGAAAATAATATAAGTACATTATACGACGTCTTGTACACCTACTCTGTAACCTCAAAATAAGAACACCAATTTTATCTCTATAGAAATCCCATTACTATTATTGATAATGTCAGTTATTTAATATTCGAATAAATAAATAAAGATTTAGAAACTGAACTTGAGATAAAATTTCATGATTTTTCGAAACAAAATATTTAGGTACTACGCGATTGCATTCTTCAAAAAATGATTTCTATTTACCAAACCGATCATTCAAGTTGTATACACTTTAAGTTTTTATTAAGTTTTTTCAAATAAAAATTAACTAAATTAATTAGAGTAAAGTAGGTAAGTATACATTTATTTACAGAAATAAATTAAATACATATTTAAATTTTTTTACAAATACAATTAGAACCAATTAAGCCATATAATTATCGTTGTAAAAGTTCTATAGGTAGCTCAACTGATCCACACCCGATATAAGGTTCATTATTATTAAATAGACAATGGTCTACCGTACGTTAGGATAGAGTGTTTCTAAAATGATGACGATTGAACGCGCAACATCGATAACTATAAGTGGCACTGAACTGCTCTCAGAGTTCAGAGTTTAAAATCAAACTTTGCAGTTCAAAATATCATGTAACGTCTATAAACTTTGAGACTATTTTGAGAAACGCAAATACGGCTTTGTTTAGACGAAGCCAATCAAAAGATTTACTCAAACTCCAGTCGTGATCCAATTTCACGCTTAACACTTGAGTCTTTTATTAATTGTTAATTTGTATTATCACGAGGGTCTTTATTGTTTCTGTAAAATTATACAGATTTTTTATGAAAATAAGAGTTACGTAAAATTATTATTCTCTAATCTAATGTTTTGAGTGTGATAAACATAGTACAGAAATGTTAACAAAACGACACAACGAGTATTAAGAACAGTATATTATTATTATTATTATTAGCTATAGTTTATATATTGACAGTGGTAAACCACACTAGGTATTTCAAAATGAAAAATCTTACAATAAGTTAACAGCACCGACATACGAGTATAATCTGTATGTTTTTTTCTGATTTTAAAGTTAAGTAGTTTTTAAATTAAATGTATATCATTGTTTCTGTTTAAAAACACTAACGTGATTGTTAAAACTTGTTAAATTCGATCACTAAGTTTGTCTATTCTCGATGTTCATTCGACTCATTATGAAATATAGTTTTCATAACTAACCGCTCAAACAATACAAGAGCTATTAAATCTGTAGCTATGCACAGGGTGCGTCAATAACTCGTCCCCTCATCTCGCTCCACCGCCGTTTAAACTCCACCCTGTATACAGAAACATTCAAACTTTGCAGACAAATTCGATCTGTGCGAATCGGGCCGGTATGCATACCATGCAATAATACGCTATTTTAACCCTTAGCTTCCAAACAGTAAAGATTGGTATTGAGTGCAGTTTTCAAGGAAATCAAGGCTTGTATTTCTGTATATGTGATGCGAAAGTTTTGAATATGATATGCAGAAATACCGATAACAATGGAGCTCTTTACAGATGGGTATAGCGGCAAAAGTTGCTTCACATTTTAGATTTTCTTTTAGTTATGGTAGAAGCTATAGATGGTAAGGCCAGGCCTAAAACGCCTTGATTTAGGTGAGTGAAGGAAGAAATTTGCCAAACACAGTGCGAAACTACTAAGTTAGTTCGTATGAGCTAGTGGCCAACTCTGGAGACGTTTTAGGCCGATTAAATATAAAAAAACTTAAACTTAAAAATAAAAAAGTCAGATGGTTGCGATTCATTGTTTTCTTTCAAATTAATTCATTTATATTTTATCTTCTTGATTTTCTGTTTTCATTGTGTGGAATGTTCAAGGATATTTATTTATTTATAATATAATATAATCAAATTGTATTTGTCAGAAATATGGTTAAGGCGTGGCGGCATTCAGGTATCCGTTTGTTTTTAAAGCTCGTGTACAACATCGTAAAATGAGCTTTATTTTTGACAGTGTAATAATATCCTAACAATAATACCCGGGTCTGTTATTACATTACTCCCTCTTCTAATTAGAATTTTCTTCGCCGATTAACACAAAAGCATAACAATAAGCTACATTGATTGTTGGCCCCTTTTAATCTTTTACACTTGGCTTGCCACGATGAAGGAAACTTGCTATAATTCAACATTATAACGAATTGCTCGCGAAAGATAACAGGATCATCCACGGTATTCTACTTTGAAGTAAGTATTTATGATTTGTAATTAAATATTTGTTTGAATGCTTTGGGAAATATTTATAATTTAACTAATTAAGAATATCGTCCCGCGGCTTCATTCGTTATCCGGGTTAAAAGAATCCGGTTATGAAAAATCCGGACCAAAATATTTCGTAATAGTAGATAAAAGTTATATAGGATACTTTTTATTGTTATTCTACATTATAAGCTATATACCAGAGAAGAAATAACAATCGACAATCCATCGAATTTATTTATTTCCTATCCTATCTGGACACTTAACACAGGGTTACACTGTACATGCAAAATTATTGGTAAGCATTATCAGAAGTATGTTATAAATGTTAATAATTAAATATATTTCATTTGTATACATTTCATTATAATTATAACTTAAGTACTTAGATTATCTTAAAATACTGAACTTTGTACATGAAGGCTGTCTACTCGTAGTATTGATCACTTAATTTATGTTTCGTATCTTTATCCCTCTCTTTTTTGACTGCTTCTTATCATCTTATTTATTATCATCTTATTTATTATCATCTTATTTATTATTTATATTAAATTGTGATGTTTCTATATTTTCTTTGTGTAATTCTGGTTTCTTTGAAGTTGTGGAAGTGGGATGTGTTTTCCACCACAGTTCTATTCTTGCCTTTTCCTCTTCCTCCTTCCTCTTCTCTGCTTCTGTAAAAGTTACAAAAAAAGTTTTTTTTGAACACAATGTTGCAAACGTCTTTAAAATGCGAGGGAAATGTGAGTTTCTAAATATATCTTCAAAAATAAAAATAAAAATGAATAAAATATGAAAATTTAAATCGTACGAGTATAAATGATGATGAAATATTATGATAAATAACTGCAATGTATTGTGTTATACTTATTAGAATATATTAAACAAAAACAAAATAGATTTTTAAGTTGCTAAACCAAAAACTCCGTTATAGTCTAAGATCCCGTCATACAACGACCTTCACCGAGATGTTTATTTGATGAAACGTATTTTATATGTAATTTAATATGTAAATAAATATATTGCATATGGGTTGCCTAACAAATTTCAGTCCAGTACATGCTTAATTAAAAAAAAAAATTTTTTTTACATTTCACCGGTATGATTATTAGACAAATTCTATACCAGTCGAAAGTCTGAAGCCCATAGAATATGCAAACGTTGGGTTGCCTATTCTTTTCCGGTCATTACTCTCGGGCAGCCAGGTATAAACAGGTAAATAATATTAGCATTTTGCACCGATCTGATTATTGAATTAAAATTAAATTAAAAATAAATTAATAAATTAATAATAAATTCATAAAAAACTCATAAATTAAATTAATTAAATTAATAGTTGTGACCGGAAAAGAATAAGCAACACAACGTTTGCATATTCTATGGGCTTCAGGCTTTCGATTGGTATATAATTTGTCTAATAATTATACCGTTGAAATATTAAAAAACTATTTTTTTTAAATTAAGCATATACTGGACTGAAATTTGTTAGCCAACCCATATGCAATATATTTATTTACATATTAAATTACATATAAAATACGTTTCATTAAATAAACATCTCGGTGAAGGTCGTTGTATGACGGGATCCTATACTATTAGTAGAGTAGCCTACGTACGCACCAATGACAAATTTAGGCAACATTTTCGTATACAAATGTAAACATAATTATAAATAAATGAAGTATTTATTTGTAGCACACAGCTAGGAAGTAAAAAGATAAAAGTATAAAATCATTAAGTATTCTACCTTATGGTACAAAAAAGTCCCACCTCAGCATTATGCAAGTTGTAAACTACTTGTGCTTGCCTCGCATTGAACGAGTTAAGCCCAAACAAATGAACTAAGCTCTGAAAATATTTTTACTTTGGCTGTTACTCGTAATTTTTTGTTTTTTTTTTAAATTAGAGTTAATTAAAAAACTTAGTAATAAACACCTTATCCTATTAAACCTATTAAGGTTTGTCTAAGGTGCATAATTCCACTTAGACATTATATTTAACAGAAATTAAATCAATAATTAATAATTAACTTACCAATTATTCTTTGTATTGGATGTACACAAATAGGCCGTTCACTCGATGATCTGTACTGAAGATCGTATCCACCCGGACTATATATACTTTAGTAGCTTTAGTAGTAGTATTTTCAGTAACTATAGCAGAACGCATAATTACTACCAACACATAAATAAAAATAAGTGAGCAAAATAAGAAAACAAAAAAACAAAGAACTTTCATTTTATAAAATTGAAGTGTTTCTTGTCTCAATGAACAGTATTGACTGTTAAGTTAGTACACTATTTTGTTAAGATAAGACAAGGTCACATTGGGTTATCTAAATTATAACGTGGGAAACCCAAACATAATCATAATGAAAAACTTTAAAATCCCTGATGCATCAACTGATTTACTTAGTCTGTTTTTTTCTGTATCATATTTAATTTCTTACGTCATGCAAAATAAACCGCATAATTTATAAAACCAACCGCTGAAGAAACAATCGTGAGTATCAGATAGCTTTTCAACAGCAGCGATGGGCTTACATTGGTCACGTAATGGTATGATAACTTCTGAAAAATGTGGGCAAGTACCAAATAGATAATTGAACATACCTCTGCCTACCTTTGACATCTTTAAAGGATCTAAAATATCTATGATTTTAAATATTTGGAAGTACGTGTACAGTACTTTCGGGATACAGTCGTGATCTTGTTATGATGATATTGTTACAGCAACACCTTTCATATTGCGAAATACCCTGTGATTCATCTCATGCTAGGTGTCAGCAAGAAGTTGGTATCGATTCACTCTCACTATCGCTTGAGGTCAGCTGCGCGCGTTGCAGTAGGCCACTGGAACTGCATGATAGTCAATACCGGGCTTCCTCATCAAACTAACGTCCTTAGTTTCAGTATACAGAATATCACAAGTGGCAAAAATTCTGTTACCTCTCATATGTGCGGGTTGAAACTGTGGGTCTAAACAGCGAAGCCCTAAAAATACTTAAAAAAAACTTCTATTTTATAAGGCGAGTTAATTTCCTGCACCATAGTGCATTTCTGTTTATAACTCCGAAGAGCAAAAAATCATTACCAAATTATTATTAAACTATTACTCTAGAGTATATTTTCTTCAAACTAAATATAATTTAAAAAAAAAATTACGGAGAAATCGGTGAGCATACATAAGAATATGAAATACATACAGTGGAACATAATTTTAACCATACCCTCGTTTTTAAAATGACTGGAAATCAAAGCAAAATTATATCTTGAAATCAACGTAAGAATAATTATAATAATATGCGTGGACGTGAGTTTTAGTTCATTTTGGAATGTTATTCTATGTGTAGGGGTACTTCAAATTCAACATCGATATTACCTGGACTGTTTATGAACTGTGTGAATAAAAATCGAAGGTTCTTGACTAAGTTTAAGTTGTTATTGTGCACGTTTTTGTAAAAAAATAATGTGCTGTTGACCACAAATCATACTGACTTAAGAAATGTTTTACTAGGAAAGTGAATTACACTACATCTAGGCTTATACTTGGCTTTGAAGGTGAAGACCAATATACTACCTTAATAGTGTTAAAAAAGCATATTGTGTGTATAAAAGTAGCATCGATCAAAATAAAGTGATAAGTTCTAGATAAACATGAAAGTGATAATTTCTAGAAGTTCAATAAAGAACAGTGTAAAATCAATAGATCATATAAAACAACTTTTCAAAGATAAGTTGAAGATTAGTGATCATCCAATCACAAAGAAGATGGTCATCGCAATAACGGATCTAATCTTCTCATTCGTAAGAAGACTTTGTAAGTACAGCATCAAGAGGATTATAAAGGTGAGTACACATTTTACATACAGTAGTTTCGCTTATCCAATCCGGCAGTAGCCGTCAGACGTTCTTTGAAACGTAAATTCAAATAGAAACGCAAAAAGATTAAAGTAGGTATTCACACGTCTGTACTCAGGTTTCCAAAGGGTATGCCTTTTGTGATTAATAATACCATCTGTATAAGAAAAGAACAGTTGACTGAGTTAAAATGTAGCTAGGAAAGCAATCACAAGAATTTGCGTAAGGCACTTGACACGTTTTTCTACAAAAAGACTATAAAAGGTCAAGTGAATTATTATTTCCTGTTTACTAACAGTGATAAATAATTAAAGACTTGCTGCGCTTCAATGCTTTTTAGAACAATCTAGATCATCACGACATCTATTTCTTAATATGCCGATGCCGTGCCGTCTTCGGTTATATTCTGGCATCCACTAATGCCCGGTTCTTATATCGAACGTACGGATGACGGTAGATCGATCGTCATAGCAACGTTGTTATCTGTCAAAAAGTGTCATACATTTTGTGTTGTATAAACAACGTTTCTATAAAAATAGATCGACGGTCATCCGTACGTTGAATATAGGAATCGGGCATTAGTCAACAGTACGATAAAATGTATCTAAATATAGCCATAAACTGTTATAGATTATTATTTCCAATATTAGCAAAACAAATTCAATTTTAAAAACAATTACACCCATCAAAGATATCTTTCTAAAGTTGACTGTACATTGGAGGGAAATCTGAGGCGTTAGATTGGTTCTGGTCCCTTAGCAGCTTACCTCGTAACAATGTTTATATTCCATTTACGGTTCTCGAGAATTCTATATTTTGTCACGTTATAGGATTAGTGGTAAGTCCTAGAAGCTAAGGTTAATACGAAAGTCCTTGTTTTCTAAACTGAGTTCAAAGACCTGACAAATTAGTTGAAATGCTTTTAAAGTTTAATTAGAGGTTTATTTATCCTGAGACTGTTAATAAATATTTCGTGATTGAGTTTGTCTTTAATATTAAAAACAATTAACATGGTTGGTTATTTTTATTATTTAATCTATTGTATCATCAAAAGATTCATTGAAGCGCTCGTGGCGAAGCTTGCTAAGACGTTCTTGATAGATCGTCGAAGTTAAGCAACGTTCTGAGCGGTCACTACTTGGATGGGTGACCGCAAGTGGCATTTTCAACTGAGCGCTTCCGTGCTTTGGAGGGCACGTTAAATTGTCGATCCCGGCTTTTAAAGTCGTTAAGCCATGACGGAGGCCTTTAGGCGGCCTAAAAACTCCGTCACCAGAGCTGGCCACTTGCTCATACGAACTAACTAACTATCATCAAAAGATTTATAAGTAGTAGCGTGGTAGTCAAGAAAACTATTTCCAATCATTTCATCTTTTATTGGCTGCGAAGTTTACATTGCAGGTAAACAGCTCATTGTTTATTTCTTAACAGTTAAAGCAAAAGCACATTTAATTTTTTCTGACAAATGAGACGCAAAATAACAGTGAACACTTCTTAAATCTCTATAAATTTCCCTAGAAAGCTTTTTCACGACGGCACTTAAACACAAACGCTGTACAATGTTGATGTAAATAAGAATATCTTTTATATACAAAATTCAACGTTTGTACGTTCGTTCATAAATTATTTAAGTTAATGTTATAAGATTTTGTGGACATAGATAGACCATTTTTATGAATATTTATGTTGTTTGAACGTATATTCAAATAGTTTATTTTGATATATTAAAGTAGCGTTGATGATGACGATGAAAAGTAACCCATTCCCCTGGTAGGTATGTATTGTATGTTCATGCCAAACAAACAAAAGGTAACTGTCCGACAGAGTTACTTTTATATTTATATAATTGAATGCTAAAATATGCGAACATAGCCACCGGAAAAACTAGTTAAAGTTACTAAGAGAGATGTAAATAAGAGTAGATAGTGTGAATGCATTCCCATCGTAAATCACGAGATTATCTTTGGAGTCTGCGTCCATGCTTCGGTCTAGGCATGAATAATTTATTTTATACCTTATCGCGTGTATCGTGCATATTGTGGAGAATACTCGTGATATATGAACATTTTAAACTATCTCACGTTTTCTAAAATGCCTTGTGGAAAGTTTTAGCTCAGACAAAAGTCTGTCGTTGTAGAAAGCGTTTTGACAGAGTGGGATAGTGGTTTTTCGTTCTAAAGCAATTTTTTATTACATAAAATTTAACCGGCTTCAGCGGTGTCCGAACACATCCGACCAGCTTCAGCGGTGTCCGAACGCATCGGACCGGATTCTGCGGTGTCTGAACGCATCTGACCGGATTCTGCGGTGTCCGAACGCATCCGACCGGATAGCGGTGTTTCAACGCAGTCGACCGGATTCAGCGGTGTCCGAACTCATCCATAAAACTTACCTAGGAAGCTTATGCCCTGCTGGGGTCACTACCACCTGGCAATGATGATAAAAAAGTCTCCTGTTTAGTACACCATTCTACTTCTACTCTGCGTTTGCGTGGAAGCCTCATCATTGTGCTGTTCATTGTCAATGCCCATCTTTCAGCCACCACTCCATCACTGTTTTTATTATGTCGACATCCACTCCGATTAAACATCCTGTATACATCATAAAATTATATCTTATGCATGTTTCAACGTGATGACTTTGTTTTTAAATATAAATCACAGAATCATACCGAAAAGTACTAATAAACATTATGATAAATGTTCGCGGTTCATGGATTTATCTACCGAGTGTCGCTTACTGGGTACCTATTCGGTGTAAGCCTGAATTTATGGACACAGACAGTGCGATAAAAATTGTATCGCCCCCGGTATATTTACAGCATGCGATTTTTTTCTGTTTTTAGATGTTTAGCTTTTTGTTGAGCCGATAAAAAATGACAGGCACCATAAAAAATACTCATATAAAATAATTTTTCAGTCGTGTGAAGTGAAATAAACTTACGAAGTTAGTAAGTTTGAATCCCGGGCGAAAATGTTTTTATGTAACATTTTTAGTTAATTTATACAGACATCGTAAAAAACCAGTTTCAATTCTAATAAGACATGCTTTGTGTCAAAAATCTCATCTCAAATCCATGCATCGTAGATATATTGCAGAAGTGTGATTGTCATTGCCTCTGTCTTGCAAATAATCTTAAATGCTTGTACATTTGAGTACTTATCGTACCTGAAGAGCCGTGGTCTTGGCGTTCATACATTTTTACTTCAAGTAAATTACAATTATTTACATTTACAAATTCTGATACAAACTAAATATCTCAATAACCCAACCACACTGGTTTAATAAAGTTAACAATAAGGCTCTCCATTGAAACTAATTAGCCAGCTTAAACGTATCTCATTTTAGTTATTTTCAGCTGAGTTTTGGAACATTTTCACGTATCCCTGGGATTTCGTCGGACTGTGGTGAGGTGCGATTGAATTTTTTCGAGTGGAAGAGACAGGGCTTACTCTGGTATTCATGATACTGCTTTACTAGAAGCACACTTATATTCGACTAGCTTACTCGCCCGTGGTACCTACCTTAATAAAATATAGCCTATGTTCATTCGGAAAGTCCATGCTACACATCGGTGAAAGAATTTTTGAAATCGGATTAGTTGTTTCGGAGATTACCCCAAACATACAAACAAACTAACTTTACCTCTTTATATTATTAGTATAGATATAGATGATCGTGGACTAAAATTTTACTTATAGGTACTTTTTCTCAAATTTATTCTTGACGAGATTTACTCAACCGCGGTTTCGCTCGTGTGCCTGGATAAAAAGTAGCTTATGTTTTTTTCCAGGTCACAAACTATGTATATAATGCCAATTTTTCAGCCAAGTTCGTTCAGTAGTTTTGTGTGAAAGAGCAACAAACATCCACAAATTCATACAAACATTTGCATTTATAAACTTAGGAAGTTGGCTATTAGGATATAGGTAAAGGTAACTTTACATAGCCAAAAAAAATTAAACAAAGCTCAAAACATTAGAAATTTTCTGTAACTTCTCGTCTTAAAGATCGTAATTGTCATAGTCACTTCCATTGATCTCTATGTAAAAGAACCCAGTACTTTTGGGGTTCAGCACAGTAAATAAACTCGAGAGAGACAGTGTAGCTGTCTGCAGTCCTGCCAATTGAAATTGTATCCCGGCTTTATGTCCATTGGTTACCAATAAACTGTTATAAAATAAACAAAATATCCTAGAAGGGTGGAGATTTAAAATCATAACACTCTCGCTTCAGTATTATGATCATCGATATTGGTTTTACATACTCGTTGGAATAGAATATTGTGGGTTTCGAAAGTCGTTTATTAGAGAAAGTGGTTGTGAAATGGAAGTCAACTGACACTTTTCAGTGCAATTTTTAGAGTGTAAAGGTTCAACAAAATACAGTATCTAAGTATGTACTTTTTTTCTATTTTTTGTCTTAGCTTTACAGGTTTTTGACTTACAGGTAAAGTCGTAAACGGCTTGTATTAACAGTACGTTTATTCAATTATTGTCATTTTATACATCAATATTTTAACAGCTCTTAATGTAAAATATTAAATTATCTAAGATATGACATGATTGGTTTAATCTCAACTTCTGACTGAATTACCAATATGGGTTAACAAAAAAAAAACAAGTCACATGATTTAAAATCATTTTCAGTAAAAAAATAAACAAAAAACTAGTAAACCAAGAAACCGTTAATGCAAGCCGCAAGTTCCATTACCACAATCCTGAAACATTTTCTAATTGTGAAAATATTGTATTCAAATAAACCGTAGAAACCATTAATTTACCTGAGAGCCAACACGATAAGATGGGCAAATTCTATGTGCAAAGCAAAAGCCACAGTGAATAGGGGCAGTATTTGTATTCAAGGCACGCCTATCAATGCTGATGGTATTGAGATGTTCATAATGGATATTGGAGGAGACCAATATCTCACCCCTGTAACGTGGGAATGGCTTTTCATCATTTTTATCATCCTGTAGATTATAAAGCTACGTTGAATCGTGAAATACTGCAAGCAATCATTGAGGGGGTTAATTTTACATAGAGTTATTTATTTTACTGTGACTAATGGCTATGCTGCATAGTAGGTATTAATATCGTGTCTAATTTGCAAAGGTTATTATACCAATGTACGATTCTTTTTGTGTCAATATTTTGGGAAATAAATACACATATACGTGTTATAAATTACATAAATCACAGTCAAACAATATTTACTCTTTCACTCACAGACAAAACTTTGGATTTACATCCGAATCTTTTCAACTTCTGTCAGATCATGTGATTTCACTACCAAAATAGTGTCGCTATGTAAATAATTCAAGCATCAGTTGCACTCAGTCCTGCGATAATCCGATATGATTTATGCTGAGACTTTACCTGAAGTTTTACTGTCTCTTTGAAAATTCTTTGTAAATGTAGGTAGGTACTAAAACATATTTTTCTGAGTACTTGTGACATCTAAGTACCTTTTTTAAACAAAATGGTATTACATGATTAAAGCGCTCTTGGCGAAGCTTGCTTGGACTTGATTGATCGTTGAGGGTAAGCAACGTTCTAAGCGGGCTTAATTTGGATTGGTGACCACTTGTGGCATTAACTAATTTGGTGTAAAAATATCGTAGATACCGACAATGTTTTGATTCTTCTGGAGAATCTTCATCTAAATTTCTATAGTAGTTATTGATAAATGTCATGACATGCGCAGCTAGCTTTGAATTAGTGTGAAAAAAAGTTGTCATCGTGGAAACGTCAAGTTTGAGTGATGCTAAAACGCGTTCAAAAGAAAGTGAAGTTGCAATCGATTTAAAAGAAAGTAAGACCGCAACAATGTTTTTATGTTATATACAGAAAACTGCAGATTTTAACCCTGGCGTATCTAAATCAATGCAAAATTATAATGTAAAAGCACTTTGTATTTCCATTAGCATTATGAGTTTAATAAGTCATGATCATCGAATATAGAACCCAAAGCAAAGTATAAACGAGAAATTGTATTGGCAACTAATACAATTTTCGAATTCAGATAAATGTTGCTAAATCGAATCAGCATATCGAAACTAAGAGTAGTAGCCGTATTCAAAAATAACACTCTGAATTTAAGCAGTGAACGATTGTTTTGTTTTAAATTTCCAATATTGCTATTTCATTTTAAACTTTCGTGAGTTGCTATAACACACAGAACACTCACTAAATGTATATCATTAATTAAGTAATTATTATCATAATATATTTACCTCAATATATGTATTTTATTTAACAAATATGAGGAATGCATTAAAAAAAATATATTCGATCAAATTTTTGATAGTATAATAATAATGGTATTAAGAATATATTTTTTTAGGCTACTAGGCACATTTACTATCTTTAAAGTTAGTTTAGTTAAAAGTTTCTCAAAAATTTTTTAATAAACTTATCCAAGTGTAAAAGGCACGCATCACAGATTTATGTTTAGATTATTGTTTATTTGTGTGTAAAGATTTTCAAATAAAAAAAAAGTATTCTTCGTGACTACGGCTGTATCAAAATCGTGTTTGATTTATGTATACTTCACAAATTGGGTATTGATTGGAAGCGAATTACATTTCTCGTTATAACTCGGGCTAGGTGAGGACGTAAATTTTACTTACAACTTTCACTAAAAGGTTTATTGAGCAAAATTGAATACATTACATACATCAACTAAGTTTTGTAATACTATTTGACTGGATTGTAGTATATCTGAGAGTATATTTTTTTTATAAATTGTACGGTGATACAAATAAATGGGGTATAAATTTGTTATTCCAAGCAAAATATTTAAACGAGAAAATAATAGGCAGAGGTGCGTAACATTTCTGACTACTGTTATTCCAGTGGTCTATATAAAATAGCATCTATTTTTTAATCCTACTTCCTACTAATATTATAAAGGTGAAAGTTTGTGTGTGTGTAAGTGTGTTTGTTACTCTTTCACGCTTAAACTACTGAATGGATTTGGCTGAAACTTGGAATATACATAGTTTATGACCGGGAATAACACATAGGCTACTTTTGATTCCGGTATTCCCACGGGAACGGAAACTACCGCGGGTAACACCGCGAGGCGCAGCTAGTTTTTTTATATTTCTAATTTTTACGTTTAGTAGTTTAGTAGTTTTTGCGTGTCAGAGTAGCAAACATTCCATACATCCATATATCCATACAAACTTTTCCATCCATACAATTTATAATATTAGAATTAGAATATCTAAAACTAAATTATATCAACAGTAGGTACTGAGGTGTCGACATAATGTTACATATCTTTAAAAATGTTATTTCAGCTTGGGGCGACGAAATCGAGTCAATTTCCATGCGAAAACGATTTTCCACGTACCTACTAGCATTAAAGTAGCATTGTGCTCATGATGTATGTTTTTCTTGCATCAGTCAGGGATTAGGGTTGACTCCTTTCTGATTATTATAAATGCTATTTTTTACAGACTAAGAAAACTGTTCAACAAATCCGTTAGATTTTTAAATCAGGGTCAGCAGAAGCACCGCTGAAATCAAGTTTTGCTAAAAACCATTTAGATAACACTCTTCTTAATTAACTCGCTGAAGTTCACGAAATACCAGAATAGATAATTTATTTTATTATTCGTTCGTTCGTTCGTATGAGCAAGTGCCAACTCTGATGACGGAGTTTTTAGGCCGCCTAAAGGCCTCCGTCATGGTTAAATAATTAATTATTAATTATTAATATTTATTACGTTATTATAATTTTTCAGTTGTAATATAAGTTGAAAACACAAGTTTTTAATAATTACTTGACCTTATGAAATATCTTCTACATTTTTTAACCCCTAACACAACCCTAAACATATTTCTTCTTAAATTTGAGTGACATGTGCCACCGAAGGGTTGAAGTGAGGGAGTAACAGTAACTATTTGCAGGTGATTTTGGTGACACAGTGATTGATGTAGTTCCTTCTGAACACAAAGAAAATATCCGTAAAGCGAGTATATTAATCAAGTGTGTTATTTTCTTATCTTATCTGAGATTTTAAGCGTAGGCCACAAATTGAACTAAAATATTGTTCAATATTTTTATTTTTATTCATCAACATGAGACATGTTATCTCTACTTGGTGTTAAGGTTGTGTTAGTACATCGCAGGATAGCAGCTTTTTTTAAACTTCCTATTTATTTACTCGTAACTCATACACAAAAAGTTTTAGTCTAAAGATGTTTTATTATAAGGATTAAACGAATTGAATAGTGATATTGAAGGAGAACTAAACTCTTCAGTAAAATCAAGCAAAGTAACAAATAGCGCTACGAACCGTAGCTCCGTAGTAGCGTAGAGCCTCTACGAGTGCGATAACCACAATCTCGGAAAAACACAGACATTATCAATCCATCACATTATCATGACTAACTGTTATTTTACGAGCGTCTAATGGCCCGATATGCGTGTTTTATTATTCCCTAATGGCTTATACCTGTCTTACCGAGTCTTTCCTCCGATGCATTATGACCACGCGTTTGTGCCAATTTCGCATAATGGAGGTATCTTTATTGTCTTCGAATAGCGTATTAAAAGGCTATCAGAATGACTTGTTTTGAAAGGGTATGCTTCTTACGTAAATGCAGATAAATCGATACTTTAACACTTTTTTTGTGAAATTACGAATAAATACTAATTTATATCCGTTCATTTTTAAACGGCTTACAGAAAATCGCCAACTCATACGCCTTTTAATGAGTTTAAACTTCCACGTAAAACGGTTGTTTAGACTCCGCCCTTACAAGAAATTGAAAAAATAAAATAGCCATAATCATAAAAAATATACTGTTCTCTTTTATAATACAAAGATTTTTGGGTACAAAGGATGCAGTCGCTTTTAATGTGCTATCTAAAATTGCTGGAAGGTTGAAGCACAACGTGAGGCATATTTATGAAGTTGGAATCAATCTTACACCTAAATCAATATTGATGGATAATTTATCCTAAATTAACTACTACAGTGACCAAATGTGAAAAAAATTACAGACTATCCTACATCATCTTTACAAATATATTATTTAGACTCAACAAGATCGAGGCACAAAATAAGTATAATGTTCACACAAATTTAAGTTGAAGTGTAAATTTTTATCGATCCATACAGCCGAGTTCTAAAGCATAAACTAACAATATTTTTCTAATCACGTTTACTATGTCTTAAAATAACTAAGCTTTATAAGGCGCTATTTTATTTATATTGTAACCGTTGGAAACAAAGACCATTGTCGAACAGATCCTCCTACGCAGTATTTTGACCTAAATATTTGACCTCTCTGGCCCGATCCAAAGGTGCCTTTTAACGAAGTACCAAGTTTAAATAATATTTGAATGTTCATATCTAAGCTATAATTCTTCATGTATAAAATTTGTTGAGGTTTCAATATTTGCAAAACCTTTACGCATTTGGGATTAAATTATTTTATAACCTAAGCAAATATAATGACTTATGTTTTATTAGGCTGGTTTCATTTGTAATTATGTTTCAAACATAATTATAGTATTATGCTGAAATATTTATTAAAATAATATTTTGATAGAAGGCACGTTTCCAGAGGCCCTAGCCATGTTACATTTCGACAATCGCTTTCAATTAGAAACTAAAAATAATGTATAGGAATTGACATTCGATGACGAAAACTCGAGCGATCAGAAATGTCAAATCAAAGGTGTAGCGATGATAGAAATCGATTCGCTTCATAGCGAATGCCGGTTGGCTAGGCCCTCTGCTATTTCTTTGTTAAATTTGTTATTGAATCTTTCAATTATTAACTATTTTTTTGTAATTTTACCAAATTTTTACAATAAACGCTAAAGTGTAATGAAAAAATAATTGAAACAAAAGTAGAGACAGAAACTTAGATAAAGTTTTTCTTAACATTTTTTTGGCCTTAGTCAGGTTTCTTTGTTCTTTGAGCATGAGATAAAAAATGGCTTAATCAATTTTGAAAAACAACGAATTATAAAGACTATTAATATACTCTCTACGTTAAAAGAAAATATACTTTCTACGTTTGATAATTGCACAATATTTTGTTTTGTTTTGAGTGTTGTTCTGCACCGCTAATTCTTCTTTGTCAATTCTTAATTTTTTTCACAACAACTTAGCAAGTGATGAATTATCAAACTTAAATAATAGAGAAGGTGTTGAAAAATCAAAAATATTATTACACAATCAACATAAAAAATTAGCATTCTTAAAGCTTTCAATCTTCATAATTGACTTCTAAAACTAATTTAGAACTTACCTAAGTTAGGTATTGAAATGACAGCGAATGTCTCGGTTGTGTCGTTTTTAAAATGGTAAGCATCGTCAAGGGACACTTCAGACAACGGGTAGCTTATTTTTAAACCTATTTTAGGTTGTTTCATGTATTTTTTATCGATATTAGATGGTTCAACTGCCTTTTGTGTGTGTAAATAGTTACTTTGATGTAGATTTAAGTAAACAAATGTTGATGTAAAGCTATGAGCTTTTAGAAGTTAATGACTAATAAGTTGACGAATAAGTTGACGAATAAAATACATTGGAAATGTTTTTTAAGAATTTGTGTAATTCCTTAAAGATTCATACACATCATCATCATCATCCGCCTATAGGAGTCCACCTGTGTTTAATGCAGATCTCATTTTTATAATAAAATTAAGCTCTCTTTGCAATATTAGTAGGTATTGATAGGTGGTAGATGTCTTTCTATACGTTTTTTGTATATATTCCTTTGTTCCTCTTTGATCCTCCATTCCACTTCAAAGCTGTACCTAAAAGTCTGCCTATACAGATAGATTTTATAAAATTAACGCATGGCAATTCCTGTAGGTCCGCCTCAAAGGGCACAGTAAAAGCTCTATTAAAACCAAAGACGATTAATATCTAGAAGACAGACAAAGGCCATACACAAAATCGTAACCCTAAAAAATAGCCTGAAAACTCTAAAACATCAATTTTATCCAACAAATGTCAATTACTTTCTAGTTAAAAATGTTTAAATATTGAATATTGTTGCTACCTACTACTAAGTATTGAAATTTCTTGGATAAAATTGATGTTTTAAAGTTTTCAGGCTATCTGGTACTGCGGGATCGGGTTACGATTTTGTGTATGGCCTTTGTCTGTCTTCTAGATATTAATCGTCTTTGATTAAAACAAACAAGTACCGTCAGCTTTAGTTATGGTTTATCAGTTTCAATTTAAGAATCACATCCCAAAACACTGTATCTCAAACTAATGGAATTTACCCATTTTTTTATCATGTAGTTGAAAAAAGGTAGTAATAGTTTCAAATTACTATTATTTATCTAAATTATCTTGGCTTGATCAATTTATTGAAAATGACTTGCAGTTGCAGGTTAGTCCAGGGCTCGTCCAAATATTCTTTTATATTTCATCTATTTACATGTCATAAGTTGCAAACCCTCGACCTCTGTGACGCAGTGGGTGAAATCCCGTCTGAGGCGCAGACGTTGCGGGTTCGATCCCCGCCGCGGGTCAAATGTTTGTATGTTCTGCAGTTTCGGGTCTGGGTGTTTCTATAACTATCTATAATAGTATGTTATTTACAAGACAAAAAAAAAGTTGTATTATTACACCAGTCATCCGGTTACCATAAGTTGCTGTGTGAAATGCCCAAAAATATTTATTTAATTAAAATTCAATATTAAAATTTTTGTTTACATCAAACTTTGTCCCCTGAATACCTCACAGATTCAAACTTTCCTTAAATGACCCTGAAAAAAAACTCACCATACACTGGCTGTATACAACCAGGTTGGTTTCTACTTACAATATTCTGAAATGTTATAATTGTACCTACTAGGTACTGTTTATTTTCTGTATTCATTTTATTTTGTGTTTCGATGCTGTGTGTCAATTAGTCATGTTGCTCTAAATATTTTTTATGGTGCGGTCGCAAACTCAACATCAAACAATTCCGCCGCTCCTATAAAATAAAAGAATAAAAAACTACCCAATACCGCCACAGCCTATGTAAAACTAACCACCAAGAAGAAACTATAATATGACAGTGACACATTTACAACCAATCACCGTACCTTACCTCATTTTACCCAATGCGTAAAACGCTACAGTTTTAAAGGAAAATCTTTGCATTTCTCTAAAATATTTCGGCTATTACGTGTACATTTCGCTTTCCGCATTGCGCCGCGCGTATACTTTTATTTTGCATGTACTCTACTGCAGACGCTATCGATTTTGTCTGTGTTAGGGGGACAGTCTGATAATCATATTATATTGGATTTTAAATACATCGAGCTAGGGTTCTTTATGCCATATACGAGCACTAACTGCGTCACACCACGGAAGTGTGTTTTCATCCTTGGGGATAAAGCTTAGTTTGCTCTGACAAAGGTGTATGGCTAGTTATGGGGCTATGGTGAAATGCTCTGGTTTTGACCTTGAATTCCCCTCGTTGATATTAAATCCTGGGCTTGTAACCCTTTAGGGAGCTGTGTTTTGTGTTTTGGCTATCTTTTTAAAGTAAACAGAATATTACGCGAATTCAAATTTATAATCACAGTGTCTAAGTTCGCGTTGAAAGTTTTCTAATCAATTTATCTTATTCAATCAAACTGTAAAATGAACTCAATTTAAAAGTCCTGGAGTCAGTGTTCACTGACTCCTGCGTACGTAAGAGCCACTACGTTTTTTGAACGAGTCGATGCGCAATTTTGTGAAGCGCTTCACCTGTTAGTTCGCATCGGGTTTCACAAACGCCAGGATAGTGTTCACGGTCACAGCTTGCTGCGTGCATTTTCTTTGCCACGCGTTTTTATTGCGCGTTTGAAAAATGTGGTAAGCTTCGTCTCTAATCCAAAGTATAGAATGATCTATGAACACTGTCAGTGCTGTGAATAAGTTTCAGAATACATCCATCAGGCACTTGTTTGACAGACGTCTGTTCTTTTATTCAGAAGCTTAAAACTTTGGTATCTTTTACATGATTTATTTCTTCTGAATAGGATAATGTAATTTGTTTATTTATTTTCTCTAAGTACAATTTGCTTAGGTCCCAAAAAGGTGGAACTTTTGGGGCAGAAAACTCGTACTAGCAAAGGTTTTGCAAAGTCGAAATTAATCAAATTTGAAACAAAGAACTTACCTGATCGATTTGAATGATATACTTTTCAATTTATTTACTGGTGTAATATTAATAATTTATTTTAGAATCGCTTTTTGTGTGGAGTACGTCTAATGCTTGTGTACAATATTCAATACTGAACGTATTAAATACCTATAACAAAGAAGAAAAAAAATTTTTTAGAATACACACAGCCGGGAATTGTAACCATTTTCTATCAAAACTGAGCAGAAATTGAACAGATCCTTTTAGATAAAAACAACAGTATCACGTCTCTCCCAGGGCGCTGTAGGCATTTTTTCAGAACTTAAGAAAATTCGAAATTCAAAATGTATTTAATCATTACGATCGTTTAGACTTTTCAGACTTTTAAGATCCTTTAAGTACATTTTTGGGGGCAGTCAAAAGCACTTGCAGATACATATTTTGCAAAAGCATTATTTGTACTATTTATGGCAAACGTTTGCATGTTCTGCAGATATTTGTTCCGGGTCTGGTTGTTTTTCTATGTATATTATGTATGTATTTACAAAAAAATGCATCTATGTATTATATCGTCATCTGGTTACCATAACACAAGCAATAAACTGCTTAGCTTGGGGCTAGATGACGCCGTGTGGAATGTCCAGGGAAATTTATTTATTTATTCTATTCTATTCTACCTACTGTGCCACAGAGGTCGTGCTTATTCATAAGATGATAAGACAAGAACAAAGATTAAGCTATTTCGACGTCATAAGCACTCAAGATCAAGCGAAAAGATGTTAAATAATAAAATAATATCTGCATCTTCACGATGCTTCGGGTACTGAGTGGCTTTTCAGTTGTGGATGCATATTGTATCAGCTTTTAAAATGGCTGGAAAAGAAACAGAAACAAAGCGAGTTTCGCATTAAACTTTGCTCTTAGATTATTCTTTTCCTTTAAGCTTTTCACAAGAACGAATAATATAAACTATTATATATATATTATATTGAAAACACGAGATTACATCCAAGGATATTGTGTAATATATATAATACGTATTTATTTACAAATAATTAATGTATGTAATGTAAGTAGTACCTATATCAGTCATTATGGTTTCCATAACATTGCTTAGCTTTGGGACATGACGGTAATATATTTAAGAATATTTAGTTATTTATTATTTATAGAAACCGATCTAAATCGACAACATTTATGCAATCAATTTAAAGAAGTTCTTTCTTTGTGAAACATTATTTCAACACAATACATTTATTTCATTGTTTTTTTATTTATAATTCTGGTTCAACCTATTAAAATAAAATAAAAAATCTATTTTTACAACTTAATTAGTACTTACCTTATACCAAAGGCGTTAAATATTAAAAGAATATCGTGTAAGTTTACTTTGTAAGTAGCTGTTGAAGCCCTTAAGGCACGCGGCTGCATTTTGTATGAGCTAAGAACGCTTTGGATTAAGTTGCTTTAATTATAGCATGCGAAAATACGAGCATGTACACGATTAGTAATTAGGAATATGACGGGGGGTAGTTTGTGTTGGGGTGGGGTTAGGGTTTGAGCGTGCAGCGTGGAAAATATTACAAAAAAACTGGCTTTTATATCTTTACTAGATGATTTATACAGTGTCTTCACTGACAATCTTTGCCTACACTTAACGGGACACTGAAGTGCCTGGGACATTGTTGAGATGGAATAGGCTTGCCCAGCACCTAAACCATCCTCTCAGCTTAGCCGGCCATATCCACAGGAAAGACAATGGTCAATACGTGTGGGGCTGACTAGCCACGGGCTTCTTTACGATTTTTTTCTTCACCGTTTAAAGCTCGTGTTAAAATGCATATAAATTTTACGACACGAAAAGTCCATTGGTGCACGGCCGGATTCGATCTCACAACCTTTGGATCGAAAGTCGAAGTACTAATCCATTCGGCTTTTTTAAATACACTGTCCCACCAGTGGGTCAAATTACGACCACGAGTCGCGACCCATACATATAATTATAATTTCTTTAAACCGTAATCTTATAATATCGATATATATATATTTAGTAATCATTACGTGTTCAGCTTATACTATACCCAAACCTTTACCTAAATCACTCGAGTGTAAGTCACAAACATGTGCTTAAGAAAGTTTGTTAATATTTAATGAGTTTCCTGGAAATGGCGTTGATTTGTAGGCGCTTTGCTTTTATTTACATTTTAACAGGAACCGCTAATTCAATAATTTGACAACGTATGTGGGGAAGCAGGTACTTTCTATGAATAATGGTTGAAATGTGTAATTTATTAGGTACTCCACTGAAAACAGTACAATGGATAATACAGTGTGTTAAATTTATGGGCATTCTCTTAAGGGAGGCCGCAGCGCCAAATGGCACGACACAAAATACCGCAAGATTATTATAGAATGTTTATAATTATGATGATCCTTGTGATTGAATAATCTTTTATGAGTACATCAGACTAAATAAGCAGTCGGAAACACATCTATACATTGTATTTATCCTAGCGATGAAACTGGAGTAGAATCACCTAGATTTGAACCTAGATGTGATCCTAGAGGTCCTAAGTAGTTACGAGTAGATAAATGATTTTTGTATTTTAAATTGAATGATTTAGCATTTGCCTATCTAAACTGATATTTGGTAAGTTCAAGTATTTATTTGTAAACTAAAGAAGGGTTAAAATTAATACTACTTACCTATAAATCAAATTCACATTCTTAATAAAATCATTTTTTAGTTCATAAAGTGACTATTTATAATTTATGAATCAGAATTGCTTCGAATTTTAGCTCTTTAGTTCAGACTTAAAATCTTACTGAAATTCTAGAAATTATAAAATGTAGGTAAGTGAAGTTGAATGTGTCTTCAATAGCGTTGAGTTCAATCACTATTTGAAGAACCCTGTGGTACTTTTGAAGATGTGAACACAACAAACAACACACAAGTTGACGCGTGAAGAAAATTACATCCTGTATTGTATTGATGTTCGAGTTTGTACTATTTGTTCTCGAACTAGTCTCATCATTACTCATCATTTTCGGTTTTTGAAAGTCTATCACTAAAATAACGGGAGTTGATTTAAAAAAATTTTTAGTAGGTACACAGTTTTTTCTATAAATTTTAGATCATACATTTTTCATACATGCCATAAAATAATAATAATAAATAGCCGCTTACTGCTCTTAAGCAGTAAGCGGATTATTATTTTTATTCCGCCGGTTGACAGGTTAAATAAAGTACCTACCGTATTCATTCTAAGCAGTACTCACACTCACCTCTTTGTGCGTTCTGAATTTCTTTCCACCAGCGCCTTTTTTCAACGAGTTCTCTCGACCAATAAACAAATAGTAGTAACTATTTTGACATACCTACCGAATCTCGCAATAAACTGAGACGGTCCCATACAGCCGGCGGCCACAAGTTTCCAATAAGTAATTAAAATCCGGAGATGTAGGAGATTACGTTCCGTCTCCGAGGAGTATTTGCTCCGCGTTGCTGAACTTCTTGGTCCTTGTGATTTCCTGGTACTTCGACGGTATTGACGACAATAATGAGGGTAGCCGTCTGAAAATAATTAGTGCCTTGGGCTCTGTATACTTAATTGTTGACTCTATATATCTAATCGAGATTTCAGTTGCTTTCGAAACGCATATAGGTATAAGTATATTATGCATTGTCCTAATACTGTTACAAAACTCGATCTACGAGTTGCTATGGTTAGAATTATCTTATTTATTACTGAAAAGTATTCGTAAAATCTAGTCTTTTAATTAAAAATTATGATAAGGTATGCTGTAAAGAATTAATTGACCTTTTAACATACACATTGTGTCTTAGTTCAAAATTTTCAGTGAGTAATTAAAAAGTTACTTACTTTTTTATCAACTCATCATCAATTTAAAGAAGATTTACATAAATTATCCCATCTTCTTCTTGTCGAAAAATCCAAGGATTTTGAGTGCACCTAAAAGGCTCTTTTCGTGCACTTTCAACATCTGTTTTATCTACAAGACAGCCAGGTGAACTAAGGTGGACCATAGAAAGTTTTTTTTCCCCTAGAACACCCAACTATCTTGAGGTGGACCACGGAAAGAAAAAAATGCCCCTGGTACAGGTTACCACACACCAGGTGTACACATAGATGTACACCAGGTACTTTGTAAGTAAACCACGGGCAAGGACTGAAGCCATTGACCGAAAGCTGAAAAATTAGCTGCAAAGGTGATTTATAATAATTGTTTACATTTCAGAATAAACTATCACAGCTCACAACTTATCCCATAAACAAAGATAAACCAAATCTGGCGATCCTGAAATGCAAATAAGGATAAACGTGAAGAAGGATTACACAAAAGCATCGTAAAGTACCGGGTGTATAAATAAAGAGGGAAAAACTCTGGCTTTGATATTTTCAAACCACTACACAGTGTTTAGAGAGATCAACATTTTTTTTTCGTGGCAGCAGAAATATATTCTGTTTTAAGGTTCCGTACCTAAAAGGGTAAAAACGGGACCCTATTACTAAGATTCCGCTGTCCGTCTGTCCGTCAGTCCGTTCGTCTGTCTCCAGGCTGTATCTCATGAACCGTGGTAGCTAGACAGTATTTTAGCTTTGTTTTTGTAGATAAATCATCAGAGCAAAAGGTCAAATAAAAGTAAAATTCAAAGTCGTTTGTTCCGTCTATGATCTTGAATATAGCCTTATAATGTTTAATGAATTTAAGATTATGCTTCATGTTAAGAAGTGTTGGTATGAGTATAAGTATAATAATTTTTTATTTTACCAAATACAGATTAAGTATGTGTTGAGTTTCACTACACTGGTTTTATAACTCAAAGTATTTAAGTATTCTGCGAATTTAAAAAAATATTTTAAAAATTATCGTATATCGCATAAATAACTATTTTATACTGAAAATTTATACACCCAGTACACACACAAAACGTTATTTAAGTTCCCTTGTTTATTTGTGCCACTGTTCATAGCATTTTTATGAAGAACAGTGTAAATAAACCGGCACAAACATTAATCTGTTTCATACCGAAGATGTAAAGGGACCTCAGTCAATATTATTTTAGGGGACAACTCGGATCCTGTACTCGGTACCTCTTGGCACCAATTAGAGCGTGCCATGATTTTTAAAGTAAACTTAATTTTCTTGATTGTGGATGTTTGAATGTGTTTTTTGTTTTCGCTCTTAGATAATATTTGTGGATGTTTTATTAAAAAGATTTATTGCGGTTAGATATTTGACCTCATGTTTTTTAATTTGTTTGGGGATTTTTTCTAAGTATGTCTATTGTCGATGGTTACGCAGTTTTGAATTAGCCAAAATAATTTGCATCTTAATTAATATGGAACGGTAGAACACATTATATATTTTTTGTTTAACCTTGTAGATAAGACTTTCGTTGTAAGCTAGCGATATACTAATATAACAATAATAACATGTTTATATTTCGTACTAAGCAATTTGAAGGATGTTTAAGCTACGAGTTATTCTAATCTGCTTTCAGTTCACATTTAATCCTGTTATTCCAATACTGTTTACACTCTGCTTACTTAGTATAACTCATCTAACCCCTCACACGGTACGTTTCTCCAACAATTCAATTACAAAGTCGTTAAACAATCGATGCGTTACGATATTAAATTGCATTTTAGTTTAAAATGTGGTTCCGTAACTATAATTTACTGCTAGCGAGTTGATTTATTGGTGTCTCTCGAGGGGTTAAATCTTGGTGATTTTGCGTTTTGAGAATGAACCCTATCTTGATATACGGGGTGATTATAGAACGAAATCATTTTAACGAAATAATACATTTTCGATCGATTTTAATTTACCTAAAATAAACTACTACATAATTTGCATTACTGTACAAAAAAGAGTAAGAACCAGTTAGGCCGCCTAAAGGTCGTTGCAAACAATCTACGGCCATTTTCAATAACCTATCTATCTTTGGGCAAGATACTGGCAGCATTGCCGCGCTGAATGGTAATGCTGATCCGTTGAGCCAAATAGGTGCAAATGGATTTAGAGCTCGGATTAATAAATGCCCATAGATTTATAGTTTTCCAAAAAGAAATGAATATAATATTTTTTATTATTATTTTTTATGTTTTCATTTAATAATGTTCACTTTTTCCCAATCAAATGTTCGAATATTGTAAGTAGGTAGGTATGTTGGTTGAGTCACATTCATTATAATAATTAGAATTGTAACATTGTTTTCAAACACTGTGGTATTTAAAAAAATACCTTTACTAAAATTAAAAACAACGGTGCTAAAACAATTCGCACTCATTTATAAAGTCGAAAGACTTTATTTCGACGTGCGAAAATCCCTGCGGTTAGAAAACAGTTCACACTTAAATATAACACCCTGTAGATATGATAAAATTTACCTCTGAAATCGAAGATTAGAGAAAGTTTGAATTTAAATTAATTTAGCGGATTATTAGTTTTGAATTATGAACTTGGATTTTAACTACGACCATGGAGATTATTATTCAGCTGGGTTAGTGTAAAGAGTAAAGTGAAATCTAATTACACAATGCATAAAAATAATATTCTTTCAGTTACAGATTTAATGTAAGTAAACGTAAGTTCGCTCATACGAAGCAAGCTCATTCGTCCTTAGCAGGTGGCTAACTCTGGTGACGGAGTTTCTAGGCCGTCTTAAGGCCTCCGACATGGTTTAACGACTTTAAAAGCCGGGTACAATAGTAATAAAGTGTAAAGTTTTAGTAATCATAGAAATCACCATTATCGCTTAGTGATATAAACATTGCGTTTTATCGACATAAGTTTTTTGTATTCTTATACCATTAATGTTCGTGTAGCAAGTAAATAGATAAGGTTTAAATAATTTAGCTCTAAATCTAAGCTGTGACAAGCTGATCTAAAAGCAACTTCATGAATAATTTCTCATTTAAATCGCAGGACAAAAGCCGAGATAAATGAAAGCACTAGAATGTGTAATAATTTAGATTTATGTCATGATAGCACCTATTATAGCTTCAAATATAAGTGAAGAACGAGTCTATTTATTTTATAGCAAGGTCTAAGCAGGGTAATAAAAAAGGTAGAGAAAAAATAAGATTATAATTGAGAGGTTGAAGTTCTCTTGAAATTAAATTAAATATTTTTTGTAATTGACCGCTACAACAATAGGTAAATACAAAGAGACACGGTATAAATAAAAAAATATTCTCTTCATGAGGCAGTGATTGTGGCCGATAAGTAAACCGATTGTGATCATTATCATCAGCAACCGTTATGCAATGTAGCAATGTCTGTAAACATATAAATTTAGTGTATTTTATTTTGTCAAGTCCATAAAACTTTTCACCATTAAAACGTCCGCAAAAATATCCAACAAACTTGAAACACTCATACAACAAAGTTACAACAATGGTTTAAAAAAATATGAACGTTACATGTTGAGCGTTTTTTTTTAAATACCATTATTGCTACTGGTTTATTTTTATGATTTTGATTAGAGCTGTGTCTCGACTTTCAATCCAAAGGTCGTGGGTTGGAATCCTGAAGTACATCAATGGATTTTGCGTTACAAAAAATGTACCTTTTTTTTTAATATCATGATATCACTTTTATTCCAGTATGCTATTTTTCTTTTAACAAAACAGTAAGAAAAAGTGTCGACTCGTCCGTTTTTTAATTTGGTGTCATTTGGACACAACTAGATTATAATATTCATACAAAAACCATTGATTGACCGATGTAATAAAATATATCGAATTTGAACACAATAAAACAGTAAAGTAAGGGGAGTAAGGGGAGAACGGTAACATCATCTTATCCGGCCCAAATGTCAACCTCACCTGCTCGCGACGGTGACCCTTAGGTCACCGCGGTGCTCCCTGCTAGACAACAGACGAGGCAATGGCGACCGATCATTGGCGGTATATACCACACACCTAGCCGGGCAACTGGCTGGAAGAGGCTACAGCGGCCCTGACGTCTAAATAACGTCTAAAATCCCTGGTGCAGAAACCACTGCACTATTATCCCAAGAAAGTCGTCATGAAATAAAAGGAAAAACAGTAAAAGACGTTGCCCGCTCCACAGAAACCCAGCCATTCGTTTATTTAAATCACAGTCGGTCCGCTCAGCTTACACCGACTTTGGTACTGAAGCTAATTGCGCTTGTAGGAGTTAGCGGGCTCAACAAGATCTGCCCGGAGTAAATCCGGGAACGAGTGCTGAAAGATTTATATCTCAGATAAGGCAGAGTAAGCCGGTTTCGGAAATTAAGACGTTAGCTGAATGTTCGCACATTACAGACGGTAAATGGTTCAAGATAAGATAAAATAAGATAAGTTTGAAGGGGTTTATCGGAACTGAAATGCAAAACTCCGTGAAACATGTCAGTTGTCTGTTTTGTGTATTGGATATGGAGACTTTTTGTTGCTATCATAAGATTCAGAATTCATAAACCCATTGTGGTTGTTGGTCATACATAAATAATGTTTTTTGACGTGCAATAATTTCATTTTATCATCATTGTATTCAAAACTTTTAGTAACACACATACATACTATATAAAGTATATCTATAATAGTAAATTTTTAAAGTTGATAAAATTGAATCAAGACCTAAAAGTGCAAAAACCACTTAACTTTTAATTGACTTTTTAATCTAAACTTTTGCTTGCCTACGAATAACCAGATTCTAAAAAACCAGCAAGTTTACTACAGTATAGTTTAAAATGTTTAAAAAGCATGCAAAACAATTAAAATTCTTGTATTTCGCTTGAGCGTATAAATAATTGAAAATTTTACAATGAATATTTATATTTTTCAGGGCGTGACCCAACCCAAATGATTCGGTTGAATTTATACGTTTCACAATATTTTACGAAACCTCTCCGTATTTTATTTCAAAAGCAATTTAGTTTATTTATTGAAAGATTCTAGAAGCACTAGACTGTTGATAACGCAATGTTTTCATTAAGCTTTTATCAGTGGTTTGTGAAATTTCTAACCTAGGAACATTTCAGAATAGAACTTCATAAATATTGCAATAAAAATATGCTCATTGGAAATATTTTTCCAATTGAGATGGAATATTGTTAGGTTTCTTGAAGATGAATTGAGAATACAACGGAATTAGATATTATTTTTGTCATTGAAACTTTTTTTTAGAAAATACACTTAAGCATACTGTATTCCCGGTAAGTTACTCTCTTTAACTGTTACCTTCTGAGTTTACTTACTAATTAAAAAAATATATAGAATAGTAAAGGTGTCATCACCACAATTTATGCTCGGTATCACCTATTGCTCCATTCGTTCTTGATCTGTTTCATTATAAGCAACATGATCCTGATAGAATATCATAGACCAAACGTGCTATTCGATGTTTAATTTCTTTTCTTTTTGACGACCTGTGGGCGAATGCCCACTTGAGACGCGGAGGTTGCGAATTCGATCCCCGCCCCGGGAGTCGGGACAAATGTTTGTATGATACGCAATTATTTGTCTCCAGTGTAAGTGTTTTCTATGTATAATATGTAGTAGTATATCAGCAGTCATCTGATTACTAAAACAAAAGCATTAAGTTGCTTATCTTGGGATTAAACTGACGCTGTGTAAAATGTCCAAGGATATTTAGGATATTTATTCTTCCTTCTGTCATTCACCACCGCTCCATCAAGGCTTTACCCCAACGCCAATAAACGCGTCAAAGAATACGCTAAGATGAAAAAGCTTAAATAAAGATTCTCATGTAACAAAAGCTATTACAAAGTTTTGCATTGTCGATCATTAACCTTGCGATATTTATATAGCATACAAGTTGTAGTGTCGGAGCATCGTCTCCCTTCGTTAAAGTAGAGTGAAACCACTAAAGCGCGACACTGATTCGATTTCACGTTCAGCGCTCAGTATCAGTACACAGAAAATATACCTATTATCAGAAAAACAAAAATATGAAAACGGTTTTTTAACTTTAACTTTACTCCTTCCTAGTTATATTTTTTAGGTAAATACATACATATTTATCATAGAAAATACTGAGACTAGGAACAAATATCAGCAGAACATACAAATATTTGCCCGTTGAGTAGCTGCGGCCGACCGCTCGCAACCAGCCCACGTGCGTCATGAGCCGTGAACGCGTTAAGTTATTACAGACATGCATCATCTGGGGCATGTTACCAACTGGCAGTGACTTGGGTCAGTTGAGCTACCTATAGATCCTTTGCAACGATACTTAGATAATTCATCTAGAACGTGTATTGTAAAAGTATGTACGAGAAAATATGAAGTTTCTGTAAATAAATGCATTACAGACAGACAAGTTCATTTGATTCTCAATGCATCATAATAAGAAAAACATGTAACATCCCAATTTGCCTTACTGTCTCTTCTGCTAAAAGCACTCTACACTGTGCCCAGTATCTCCGTAAATCTTAGTCTGTGATGTGATTTACGCTAATTTCATTTTACTAAGGCGTTTTCACGTGGTGTTAGGCTGAGCTCAGCCTTAATTACACTGAGATTTGAGTCTGCGGTTCGGATTGACTGCCTCTTCATTTTGGGCTTCGAATGCTGAAACTGTGGTTTTGTATAAAACAGGGACCGTAAAAACAACGAACATTTTAGTAACATTTGTTTATTTCTACATTACTTTTTTTACAATTATTTTTTCCTCAGAACAACAATTGTAAGTGATCTCTTACGGCCGAAATTGATATTCAATCCGACGACCGATCGCAGATCAATCTCCATAGCAACTTTGTTATAAGAACACAATTTGTATGGCACTTTTTGACAGATTTGTAAGTAAGTAAGTAAGTAAGTTCGTATGAGCAAGTGGCCAACTCTGGTGACGGAGTTTTTAGGCCGCCTTAAGGCCTCCGTCATGGCTTAACGACTTTAAAAGCCGGGACCGACAATTTAACGTGCCCTTCGAAGCACGGAAGCGCTCATTTGTAAGTGATCTCTTAGCACAGAGATACTCAACTCAGGTAAAAAAGTAATTATGATCTATTGGCCAACTCTAGTGCTGGGGACTAGTCAACAATTTGTGGCCGTTTTAAACAGTAGTTTTTATATAATTCAACGTTACTAAGATTTTCTACTCTCTTTCAATAATGTTAAATAGGTACAGTATGGTAATGCTGCAAATGGCTTAAAAACGCTTCTGAGATCTTAATCAAGTTAACTCGTAAGATCGTTTGAAGTCTTCTAATAGACCGTTTTAGGATGGCTCAACTGGTTCTAATGTATTTATAAATTCATGTAAATATGCAGTACAAACATAACGTAATTACAACTAATAGTTTATTAAAATAATGTTTCATAGTAGTTTCTTTCTTAAATTCTGGGGATCAAATAAAAAAAACTTTATTTTACTGTAAATAACAAAGTTCAAAAAATCATAAGAATATTCCAAATTTAAAAAAATAATATGTTTAGTATGAAATCAACGGATCCAACTTCTCAAAGAATCGCCTTCTAATTTTATTTCAACAAATGCCTTTTCAAATAACCCTGCAATAATCCACTGAATCTTTTTTTGGCTTGATCAGCAAGAATTCAATTGAATGGGCTTTGATTAAGCATTAAATACAGTTATTTTGTCTAGTCTTGGCACGATTAAAACTATCTTAGGACAAGGTTTTGGTTTTTTAATGTATTTGCAACTTAGACAACTTTTAAGCCACTTTCAACACTAATAATTGAGTTTTTTTAGTGGTATTCATTAGGGTGGTTCAATTGTCATGGTAAATGAAATTACAAAATCACTAACTACTACTACTATTAAAATGTAAATGTCGTCATTCACTTCTGTACAAAATGTATTAGAGGGAACATAAATGTTTCAAATGAAATTGTGTCTAGCATTTATTGTAGAAACGATAATTGATAAAATTGAGTAGGTACCTAGTATATAATCATATATCATACATTATGTATCCTTCGGTGCCAATGACTTCTTTCAATATACGCTGTAAATATTAACATTGGTCTCTTTGATCTCGTTCATTTTGAACGTGTGCTCTTAATTAAGTTCAAACAAGACGTGCTAATCGAACCGAAACAAGAATGTTGCAGTTTCAAGTAAACACGTGCAAAAAGAGCATCGGATTTTGTCCTATCACCACATTGGTATCCTCGGAAAGGCGAACTTGATTCCAATTGTCCACATACACAGGACAGATAAGGTCGATACAGTATACCAGTTTAGATCTCTTATAGGTACAGACAGCAGATAAATACAATTAGGCTTAAATGTGAAGGCCAGCAAAGTGTTTAGTAATTCGATCCTACTCATCGAACTTATCGGAATTCACCAATTAAGCCATGACGGAGGTCTTTATGCGGCCTAAAAATCCGTTACCAGAGTTGGCCACTTGTTCATATGAACTTACTTACCAATGTTTTGGGCTGTGCTTAAATAAAGTGAAGCGTAGTAGAGGAGTGAGTTCAGAGTTGACGAGTGATAGAGGAGAGTGGAGGAGAAAAACATGTTGTGCCGACCCCACTTAGCGTGGGATAAGGTCAGGAGAATGATGTAGTAGTTAAAATTAAAAAACTCTTAATTTCAAAATCTTAAGAAGTCTATATCTTCAAACCATTGAAGTCAAATGCTGCAAGCCCATAGGCAATTTAATATAATACATAAATTAACCTAAAATGTAAATACAGAGAAATTTTGTAAAATTCCAATTACTACATTTTGGCTGCGACATGAAACCGAAGACAGATTACCTGCGAGCTTATTGACATTAAGGGCTTAGGTAAATTAGGTAAACTCAGAGCGAGACGTGGGATCAACTAACTCCAAGTAAATACCTATTAGTTGTAAAACTTGAGACTGATGAGCTTTCGAGCATTAAGCTGCCTATCCATTCACACGGAGCGAGCTGGCGGAGCCGAGAAAAATGACGAGAAGCTACCCCAAGCCATCCTACTATTATTATAAAGGTGAAATTTTGAGTGTGTGTATGTGTGTTTCTTACTTTTTCACGCTCAAACGGCTGGACGGATTTCAATGATATTAAAACGAGGAAGAACTACTTAATTGCTCGCCACAGAGGCAATAAAAACGTGGTGTCGATCATCGCTCGACGTAGAGAGACTCGACGTAAGGGGAACATATCATTATGGTACCAGAATATAATTATAGGAATTGGCATATCTGACTTAAATAAATCAATGCGATGTTGACGGAAATGTTTAAGAACAATAACTAAATAACTATGCTATACATTTGCTTACTAAAATGCGTAATTACAAGACTCTAAGCCGACTTGATAAGATTCCCGCCAATTACCTTAATCGGATCAGGTTTGATTGACGTCACTACGCAACAACTACTAAAGTAATCCCCCTGTATATAATTGGCCTCGTTTTACGCAGAATGTATCAACCAACTATATTAGATCGAAAGTTTGAGCAAAATTACGATTTGTGTGTTTTGTTTCTTTTTCATATAAACTCATTTAAGTCTAAGTATATATTCTTTAGTATTTTTTTTTTGTTTTATAATTTTATTATTTTTTATTTATTTTAAGTACTGTAAAATCCGTTAGACTCAGTCAGTGTCACCACCTTTAGGACCTGTCCGAAAACCAGCGCTGCACCTTACCTACCTAGGACAGGTGCAGCATATGCTGAGACAGGGACCTAATTTGACCCCACGCAACACATTTTTTTCTTTTTCTTCAATAATATTCTTGTATGTGTTATGTAAGTCTTTTGTCTTACCTACCTAAAATATTATTATTATTATTTTTCTTTGTATTTACTGTTACATTTACATAATTATTACGTGTTCTTGGGGCGAATAAATGTCTTTTCTTTCTTTCTTTCTTTTTCTGTATTTTCAAATGGTTTCTACCAGATATCTATTTATTTGATAGTTATTGTTTTTATTTCTGATATGTAGTTTTAGCTACTCAATCGTCACTTTGATATCAAAATAACATCTTAATAATAAGAAAGTCAGTGTTCTGTAAAGAAAAATTATCAGGTGTAGTAGAAAATAAAATCCTGCAATCTAAAAGGTGTTCGAAAAAGCTAACTCCTATAATGAATTTGAAACCCGCCCAACCAGAACCTCGAGTTTATTGGCCTTTATCCAACTTACAATCACTGCTGGAATAAAATGAGCAAAATTTGCAGATTTTAAAAATACTAATTCGTTTCAAATCATGGGATCCAAACTTAAAAAAGTAAATTAAAAATTGAACTTGCCGCTGTCCCAGAGAAAATAATTTTGCGTTATTGTAGATTTATGACCTTTCTTGGAGGTTGTTGTTCTGGACGTAACTTAAACTTGCATGTTTATATTTTAATGTGAATCAACTGTCTTATTAAAGCTGTTGAAACATTTTTGAGAACTTTTTTTTGTATATTAATGATATAAAAAGCATCCAACTTGCCTCTGATTAACATGCGTTAAGTATGTTCGTATGAGCAAGTGGCCTGGCCATCTCTTGCCTGGCTTAACGACTTTAAAAGCCGGGACCGACAATTTAACGTGCCTTCCGAAGTGAATCTAAATCCGAAGAATCTATTTCATAGAATACAAGCTTCTGTCCGCCCATGGTACTAACCTGGATAAAAAATAGCCTATGCGTTATTCCATGTCATTAACTATGTTCTAACCAAGCTTCAGCATAAATCCGTTCTGTTGTTCTCGTGTGAACGAGTAACAAACATCCATCAATACAATATTATAAACGCGAAAGTTTGTATCCCAATGCCACGTCCTAAAACAAACAGTCATAGCCCTAAAGAACATAGGTCAAAACACCCAGTGAATGCCAATGACATCTATGTGAAGATAAGGCTCAATTTCCAATACGTAAATAATCCTCGAGACGTAGGCACTCTAGGCTTTATTTCGTCTAGATTAATACTTATCTTGGAATACCACCTGTGGGTTGTGGATTTCAATTTGGATAGAATATGTTTGGGGAATAGATTTAAATGGCTAATGGAAATCGCATTAAGAGTGATGGACATATTTCTTAATTGATCTTGATTAAGTTTGGGTATTTTGAAACGATTTAGAGAAATGAAGATTTGTTATCATAAAACGATATCTGGAGAGCGTGTATGAAATATAATAATAATAATAAAATAGTTTATTTTGTGTCAAAAACATAAATTAGAGGATATGCATAAGTAACTAGGAGTTTCTTCATTCTTGGTACGTACCAGAGCAATAATTGAATGCAATAATTATTGTGTATTGCAACAGTTGTTTAGACCATGTACGAGTAAGTCATGATGACATTCAATTTCATTTTATGCAACAAGCTAAGCTTTCATGCATCGTGTAAATTACACTATAAAAATGTCACGACTTACAAAATAATGTCACGCCATCAAATATCAGCTATACACCGAAACATGTTCACATCCAATCTGAGCACATTGTTGTTTTTTTTACAGGTTTTCTAATTTATTTACAGAAACAAAACTTATACATATTTACATAACTGTACAAAATACAATTAGAATCAGTTGAGCCACCTAAGAATCGTTACAAACGATCTATTGGTACCAAACCACTGCCAGACGGAAGCGTGCCCAAGACACTGGCAGCATTGCCGCGCTGTATGGCAATGCTGATCATTTGAGCCAAATAAGTGCCAGCCCTCGTGTCACGTGTTGCTTTGACCAGACGCCTCGATAGAATTTTGAAAACGCGATGGGCCCCGGTACCCTACGGTCTCAACCCCAAAAGGTTCATCTACTTGTTGTGTGCATGGTCTGTAATCCGTATACATCAATATGAAAAAAAACAATGTTTTTACAATGGGCTTAAAATGTTATTTTCTAAAAAATAACAATCACTTTAGATTACATTAAATCAGATAAACAAATGAAACAAAAGCATCTGAATTGATAAAATAATATCATTAAAATAAATGTAATGCCTTTGTATACCTTGGCTTAGAATAACAATATTAGCTTTTACAAAAATAATAAGCTTAAGTTTTGTAATCGTAATTACCTATTTATTATAGGATTAGGTCCCGCGGCTAGAATTATTATTTTTATCAAAGCTAACGTAATTACAGAGAGAAAAATGATTATTTTTATTCAGATACAAAGTATTTTTGGACCATCTGCCTCCGTACCTATTTACTTTTAGGAAAAGTGTGAGATAATAATAATAATAACAATAATAATAACAATAATAAAGACCTTTATTGCAACAACATAGAGTTATAGTCGAGATTCGTCGAGATCGTATTCGTTAGTGTAGTTTCTAGGACGCCTGAGGTATTTCAAGGCAAATAAAGGACTTCTAATGATTTATTTAGTGATGTAGATACGGGAAAAGAAAAAAAATATGTACACAGAAAGTGATATTTATTAATCTTTTAGGAAGTACATCTTCTTCGAGCTTTACATTTGTTGTTTAATATAACTACTAGTTTTTTCATACTATATACGACAATTATTATAGAAAGGTGTTCATGTTTGTTTAAAACAGTTCACTTTAAATTCTAAAATTTTAAAACCAGTAAAGTATTGCTAAATATAATTCTTATTTAGAAATCACTTATTTACGTGTTGTGAATGTTCCCCATATTCGATAAATAGTGTAAAGCTCGCCAATTTCATTGGCCAAACCGACTAGAAATTACTAGTTATCACTGGACATCTTATACTAAGCTTCAGATCCACCATTTTATCCTCTCTCACTTATCCTATAATCGCCCTAATCCTCTCAAGTGTCATCACAAGATTAGTGACCGTTCGACCGAAAGTAATATCTGTTTTCAAATCAATTGAACTCTTAAAAATGTTAGATTATTGATAAAATGACAAAACCAAACGCACTGGCCACACGAATGATGTTTGGGGTAATACTACTGTCCGTCATTACACTTTTGGACAAGTTTTTTATATAGTTTGATTCGGAACACCTATCACATAATTTGACGAGTTTTGTTGTACTTTTTTAGTTTTAACTGACGTAGAATAGAATAGAATAGAAACATATTTATTTACATTCACTCACACACATTACAGTAGGTACAGGTACAATAATTATTCAACAATATTACATGTATTCCCTTATATCTTAATAGTCAGATTTAGGAGGATAGAAGACCAAAAATAATGTTAGACCCTAAGAAGTCGCGAAGTAGCAGGAGTTGAATCACCTAGCTCTAAAGTCTATGTGATTTTGAATTTGTTCTATAATTGACTTTAAATTTGTTTTCAAGGAAGTTAGAGGTCACAAGTTCGAGTCTTGCCCAGACTACCCAGTGCCTAGTTATAGGAAAATATTTTACTTTATTAAAAGTAATTTGTCCATTTTTGTTAGAGGATAATGTTTCCTAATAAAAAAAAATGAGGTCCCTATTTGTTATTTGACTGTTAACTACCTACTTAATTTAAATACACAATAATTACGTATATTTTTTTTAATTCAAGCTTTCACATATTGGAAACAGAACACAATGGTTATTATAAATTAAAATATTGACACTTCAAAAGTCACTAGTCACGTCTAAAAAAATTATATAGAAAGAAAATGTTTATTTGAAGTTACACACACAAAAAAACATCTGTCCAAAATTTGGTCGCCTTATAGTTACTTAACAGTTTGGTCGTTCTTTCCAACCTAAAGACTTAACCCTCGAAGAGCATTATACACGCTTCATTGGCTTCTCAAGTGGTGATGGAACTGATTGGCTGGTTTTACTCTAACAATGGCCTTACGACCCTGGCATAAGCCTACACGTCACACAAAATTGCCTCTTACATCAAAGAAAACACAGCTTATATTTGCATGAAAAGAAATGGACTTTATTCGGGCATTTACCGAAATCATTGCATCTGTTTAGAGCTTTCGTGTTTCATTGATTGGCATTGTTGGTTGAGATGTTTGCAACTGGATGACGGAACCATTTATAGATTTTCCTTCTAAAAACAAAGGCAGTTTTCTTCATAATCTGATAATGCTGGGCTGGGCTGCGCTGGGCTTTTTCTTCGAAAAAAACATTATATTTTTATCTTATAAGAGTCTCGTTGAGTCACGAGTAAGTATACAAAGATTATTTGTTGTTGCCAAATTAAAACAAATATTTCTTGAATGGTCTTTCTTACTTAGAAGAAAACGTGAACCAAGCAATAATAATAAGACCCTGAAAGTTACATGGACATTTATAAGTAAAAATAAACCCAAATTATTATTTTTGATTTACATGTACTGTGTGACTGTGAGTCCAAAATGTATGTTCATGTGTTATACGAGTACAATAAAGTGTTTATATAACTATCTACTGTCCTACTGCTGAGGAAAGGTGTCCTCCCTAAACTTTTAAGCACTAGCTTTGTCAAATTATTTATTCTAATTTAGATTAATTCAATATAGTAATTCAGTTTCGAGAATTCTTCTGCTACAAAAATAACATGGTAGGTACAGAATGTCCAAATGATTTTGGCACACAAATTCCTGTTACAAACGCCCCTATAACTACCTACATGGTTTTATTTCATCACGGTACATGTTTGTCTCAGAGTAACAATAACTGACCATGACATTGTTCATACTTGACGTAGGATTAGGTCTGAACATACTTCTGTCCGTAACAAAATCAATTGATCGAATGCCAAAGTACAATTACAAAAGAGCGTAAACCAAAATATGAAGTTATTACTTGATAATTAATAAGTAGGTAAACCTTGTTAATAAAATTATATAATGACAATATAGGTACTTATCATTGTAGACATAATATTTCATTAATATTCACAATATGATAACTTAAATAACATTTTAAAACATCCATATTCGTACTAGATATTTTGTCATTGGTAAAATTTTTAAAGCATGTTTATTTTCGATGCCAGGTAAGTATTCATATCTTGCTTTTTATAGCTCTAAGGCAACTACACAATAGGAACATGATATTATGAGCATTTTCTGGACGTAAATGTACATGTACAGTCGTGCAGAAAATAATATTCCCGACCTGTATTTAATGTCCAGCTTACAAATACGACTTACTCGCTTTTGTTGGACATTGTTGAATACAATAGCTTTTTACATGCCAGATTGAACTAATTGATACTTGTTGAAGGGATTATGTGTTTGATTGTACAGAATTGAATGGGCCTTTGATGGTATTATTATGATGTAAACTGAACTGCAGCTTAACATTTATTAAAGCTTTTTATTCATTTATAAGTAAAACATGAAATGCAAATCTGCTGATTTCGGCTATTTTGATTGTTGGTGAATAAAAAAAAAACATAAGCTACTAATATTATAGAGGCGAAAGTTTGTATGGATGTGTGGATGTTTGTTGAACCTTTACACAAAATTTATTTGGCTCAAACTTGGAAATTATATAATTTGTGGCCTGGCATATCATATTTTGTGCATTTTGACTCTCGTACTATTTTGCATGCGGTGATCGAGCCATTTGGACGTTCAGTCATGTGAACAGCCAAGTCCTGTTACGGTTATCAAGGTAGGTCTAGTCTCTTTTATCTATCTCGCGAGCAAAGCTGCGGCCGAGTAAGGAAGTAGATTTTTTTTGTACAATTTATATTTTTAAAATTGATAAAAGGATTATTTAGACATCTGTCAATCTGTCTCTTGTTTTCTATACCATCCGGACTTTAGTTTTAAGCGCTACTAAATACTGTCACAATGTATTAACCACTAAATGGTACTGACTGTAATTCATATTATCAAAGGCTAAAACGAAAACGAATAATAAAAACGAAGTTTCGTGACAATTTTCGCGTTCATAACAGTTCAACAACGTAAGCTGAACCCGAACATTGATTCACAATCGGCTTGTAATCATCAAATGTCAATATTATTGGTAGATTTTTCCACATCACTAAGTTACTTACGCCCGAAATTAATAATGTATCTTCAATCCGAGATTAAATTCAATCTTGGATTGCTGGGTATCTCCCGATCGATCTCCTATCCGCATGCCAATAACCTATCTGCTATCCCAATCTTTTTTTTTGGTGGCAGATTGCCGGCAATCCTTTCCCTCTTTAACGTTCCGTTTTATGTAAAATGTTTAATGGAACCACAATATTAATTTGGAACCACAATATTAATTTGAGTAATATAAAAACAAATAATAAATAAAATTAATTAACAAGTTGTAGATAGTAATATTTATAGTTCAAACAAATTGTTATTTGCCTAAAAACTTGCAGATTTAACAATCTCAATACTTATACACGAATTACTTTAACTGAAATGGAACGTTCAAGTTGACGAATGTTATTTGACAAAGAGAATATAACCAAATTATAACCACTACTGTTATTTGTTGCGAAAATTAGGTACCTAAATAAAACAGTTGTGTGTTGTGTGATCATTTCATCAGCATTACTTCTAATGATGGATTCAGAAATCGTAAGTTACCTACCTACCTACCTACTAGTTTTTATGGAAGTTGTAGAGATGACGCCTACGGCCTAACTTAGCAAAAGCACACCAGGTTCTTGCCTGCTCAGAGAAATTCTGAGCTTGCCTGTTTCTTTCCCTGGTGTAGGAAGCTAAAGCTACGAATAGCCCTCGCACATGATCCATTTTAAAGACAGCAGATGCGTTTAAAATGGGAAAATTTAAAGAAAAATGCACGTATGTTCATTCCCTATTAATCTCATATTTTCTGTTTTTCAGTAAAAAAGAAATTGAAACCTGATGAAGGGAAAACAGCCAGAAATAATGCAAAAGCAGAACATTTTGCTACTAAAAAACGATGTCTGGACGCTAATATAAATAATACAATCTAGAAAATAATAATTTCGAATTAAAAAAACACAGCTTACTTTGAATAACTTAGAATTAGGATTACAGAAGTGGAAGGAGAGTTTGTAAGATGTTTTGTTAAGTTTTTAAACCTTTTTGATTTATGTATTTAATTGTTTTAATTAAATATTATATCAACAAACATTTCATTTCATTTCAATTGTCCTACAAAACTGTATTTTGATGGTAACATGATTGTTCTGAGATATGAATAATCTTTTGTCTTATTATTCCTAGTAGGTAGGTATTATTGTTTCTATAAGATAATGTAGGTACTAAGTTACATTCCTATCTCACATTACCTACCACCTACTACAATTGCTTACCAAGGGTATTGATTAAAAAAAAACTATTTTGTCATTTATTATAGTAGTTTTTATTATTAGCACTGTTTAAATCGTTTTGCTAGGTAAAAGCCTGTGTATATAAGTAACTAAAATAATAATTTATGAGAGCTGCCCATTCTGTAACATCTTGTTCTTCCGTAGGTATTATTCTCTAGATTCTAGAATAATATCTGCTGCTGGTAGCTATACTTCAGCCTAACCGAAATCTGAAGGTGAATAATTCTACATCCTCGAGGGTCTGCATAAAGTTCACCCTTCTGATTCTTCGTGAACTTCTAACTTCGGCGTTGGCGTCGATATCATCACTTTCCCAATCCGATAACTGAGCCAGAACCTCCAAATCACTATTATTATCACTATCATCACTATCACTTGAAAATTCCGACAGATTTATTAGGTACTTTTATAATAAATATAATAAATTTATCAAGATTACAAAATCGATCCTTTGACAATCTCAATCTGTCAAGAAGAAATCCAACAAATTTCTCGGATTGCAATCTGCGATTGTTTTCACCTATCAAAGCAAACGTCAAATAGAAAGATTGGTTATTGGCAAGCTCAAACTGTCATTTTCGAACAGAGGCCAATCTTTAATCCGTGATCCGACCTCCCAAAGATAGCCTGGTTTTTTGGATTGCAAACTCAATCCAAGGATTGGTTATTGGCAAGCTTTTTCTAGAAAACAGATTGAAATGTCAATCTCAATCTTCAAATTAAGGATTAGGATTGAATATTAATTTCGGCCGTTAGTCTTATTAAAACGCACCCTATGTAAAGCAGTTTTAGTACTCAAGCCTTTAATTAAATATTTACAACAGCCATTAACAGGAAACCAGATTGAAACCGGCTCTGAAATTTGCACGGTATCAAATTATCTGAACACAAATTTCACCTTTGTTTCGAAATATAATTACGGCGTAGGCTAGTTGTGCAGCCACTAATGGATGCCCCTTGTCCTACTCACAAGCTTATTATTCAGTTAGTTGTGCCGCTCAGGTTGTAATGGAGTTAATATACAATGCTTTGTCTGCCTCTGCATGAGAGCCATGTTGTCCGAAAACTTAAAAGATTTAGTTAGTACCTATACTACCGCCGTGGGTTCGATTCACGCCGTGCATCAATGGAATTCTTTTTTTTTCTTTCATCCTAATTTTTAGGTTTGTGTTTTAATCTCAATATAGTTCAAATGTTATTTATTAGCGACTAACCCCGGCTGTTTTTTCTATGCACGCATAAATAGCCGTAGCAAAGAAAATTCTAAATAAACCTTTCTCTTGAATGTAAAAATGTCTATTGATAAAACTGGGAATATAATTGCGCATTGTAATAACCTTATTTTATTATTTCCCGGAAGCGCTCGTGGCGAAGCTTGCTTAGACGTTCTTGATAGATCGTCGAAGTTAAGCAACGTTCTGAGCGGTCACTACTTGGATGGGTGACCGCAAGTGGCATTTTCATCTGAGCGCTTCCGTGCTTCGGAGGGCACGTTAAATTGTCGGTCCCGGCTTTTAAAGTCGTTAAGCCATGACGGAGGCCTTAAGGCGGCCTAAAAACTCCGTCACCAGAGTTGGCCACTTGCCCATACGAACAAACGAACGAATTATTTCCCGACGTTTCGAGTGCATTACAGCTTTCGTGGTCTCGGGCTGAATTACGCGATAAAGTTTCGTTTAGTTTAAATTATGTCTAAAGATAGCGAAAATTAAAATTGTAGTATAACATAGTTTTAAAAAGAAAGTTGAGGGGTAGGAGTGCCCAATCGTACCGTTGTCGTCGTTTGTTTATTTTTATCATACAGCAGATTTTGTACAGACACATGGCTTTGCATTGTCTTTTGTACATTCCTTTGCGTGTAATACGTGTTTGATACGGAGCAGTGAATTTGTGCCTCTATTGTTGGTTGCAAACGCAATTATTAGCCGGGTCGCAATATGAGATTTGGGGCCCAGGGCCAAAATTAAGTGAATTAGAAACTGGAGATAGGTGGCGATCTCTGCCCCCTTTGGACAGAAAGCTTTTGGAATTTGATTATGTACAAATAGGTTGTTATATTCATTATAATGATTGCTTGTGAGGTCTTTGTATTTGATCTTAAAATAAGCTTTTAGGGTCTATTTTGAGGAATTTTTAACACGCTTTTAACAACTTTGGCTTATAAGTGAAACTAATAAAAGCGATTCTATTTAAAAAAAGAAAACCTACAAACAAAAAGACAGTAGCACCTCAGTGGCAATTAATGGTCGAATTAATCATTTAAAAAACATAAATATAGTCTAATAAGTATGTATTTATTTATTTATTTCATATTTATAAGTATTTTATTTACACCGCCTTTTTGCCTTCCTGTATATCCAGTTCATCCTAAGGTTGTCTGGAAGAAATCGCTCATAGCGATAAGACCGCCCATTGTACTTCATTTTAATTATTCTTAGTGTTTTTTATTTGATGTAATGTCCATGTGGTGTACAATAAAGTGTTTATCTATCTATCTATCTATCTTCTTATTTCTTTACTAATGTAAATATCTTACGACAACGTTCTACAATCGTCTCTGTAATCATCGATTAACGATGATTTGTTTATGAAAAACGTAAGAGACACCAGTAAAACCTTAATTGGTTCCGATTGAGTGGACTTATTCGCCCTAACTATTCTAAACATTACCTATCGCCCCACAATCTTCAGGGTAGATGACAATACGTCCAATCAACTGCTCATTAGGTAACCCATCACTATCACTATAACTACATTTAACGCAAAATGCACTCTATACCATTACCTTTAAATTTATTTTGTCTCAACTCTAGAGGCTAAAATTCGTCTCCAAGAAAGCATTGCGCGATCTAATTCTTTCAAACCTATCTGAACCGTCGTTCTCTGCTTATAAGTTTTATTATCGCTTCCATAGAGTAGTAATTAAAGTAAAATCTGAGTTGACTATACTATTATTTTCACTATAACGTCCAACAATTTAGAATTTCCCGGTCAGTTTGAGACGGGACAATACTAACAAAATGTCCCCTGCAGATCTTGGGTTTTAAACAAGGGTTTTTGTCCCAATTACTGGACTCGTAATTACTTCCACTAAGAGGGTTGATGTGAGAATAGTGGAAATCCCTTAACACATTATTTTCAAACTATAATAGAATTCGTCTTTCTAAAAGGTTGATTGTATACAAAAAAAATGTGTTTATAATCTTAAGCGCGCCATTTAATTTGTTTCATCCATATTATTAACCACATCAGCGTCATGTGGTAGATAACATAGAATATAATTATAAGAACACAGTAAAATCGCATCAATCATCAGCGTCCTAGACTTTCGAATCAAAAACAAAAAGCGGGTCTTAAAAGATCTGAGTGTTTAATAATTCATCTCCCAACATAGTTTTTTTTTCAAGTTTTCGGGCCAGATTTTTTTATAAATTTTAAAAAATATATCTTCTCGTGTATCAAACAATTTAATAAATAAATAACTATAAAATAGCTAAACAGGCTTCATAACTAGTACAGTAAACATTAATCAGTACTACAAAGGGCAGCGCGAAACTCGTGCTCCTCACAAATGCTTCCAATCAGGGTCTGGCCTTTCATTTCTAACACAATAGCAGCCCCGGATAAAATGCGAAATAAGAATCACAGTACTGAATGTTACAGTAGATCAAGTGCTGGTTAAAATAATATTGTTGGTCCCGGCTGTCCTCAGCTGAGTTGGTTGTAAAGGCTTGAAGGAGGATAATCAAACGTTCAAACAGCTGGACGGAATCAATGAAAGGTACCAGAATCGCTTATACCTACCCTGGATTAAAAAGTAGGCTACTTTTGATCCCGGTGTTCCCATGTAAAAATATGTATTCTTGAAAACGGGAAACAGCTCTTGAAAGTTAATTTAAAAAATATGCATCACTGTTTCAGAATTTTATTATGCTGGTTGTTTTGTTCGCACTTAGCACCTTATTTACTGGTATTCGAATTAATTGTATTGAAAATAACCTTAATGAAAACTATCGTCTACGCCAATAATCTATTACGGTCCGGTCGCCTGCAGACGCCATTAGATCGTGATAAAGAGGCTCTACATATTAGTGTTACAGCAAATTTACAATAAGTGCTGTTTTATATTAAAGCGATTTAAAGTTTGTAAATTCACTTTAAAAATGTATGTCACTAAATTTAAATTGATCTCTATTACAACTTTGGTTGTTTCAAGTACCTATGTTACTTAAATATAAACTCAAAATTTAGTTTACATACAAAGACACTTTTAAAATAAAATTAAAATAAATTGATTAAAATTAAAATTGAATTGATCTGGTTATTGATAGGTAATTCCGGTTAAGCTTATATTGGACCGATATAAGCAACCTACGAAAATTTGGACGAGTAAACTTTTATAGTTAATAAATAAAGTCATAAGTAGGATATTTTAGTTTATTGTAATAAACACATCAACGATGTTACTAAAATAACTAATAATTTCCCGCTTGAATTTATGCATCATTTTATCTTTCCAATAATAACCAAAACAATATTTCACAACATTAACTTTGTCACAGCTTTGACAGTGGCATGTGCCAGGAAATGGAAGGGACGGCCGGCAGGATCCGGTCCGACAATAAGCAAAAACAATATTTAGAAATATGTATGTATAGACTCTCAAGAACCATAATATCTTCCCATAAAAATATAATTCAACACACATAAGACTACTGACAGGACTGATTAGATTTAGATAAAAAATCGTTAGTCCATATTCTTGAATTCATTATTTTCGTAGCTTCAAAGGTAAAAATACAAATAGAAAACAAGCATTTAAAACTATATAAAAAATGTATTTTCTTCAACTTGAATACGATGCGTTTTTTTTAATATTATTACGTCCAATAGAGCAGGTAAAATATTTATTTTTCTTAGGACAACGCTTAAATCGGAAAATGTTGGGAGTTAAATCTCTGACCAAGTCTACTATGGTGTGGAATAAGTGAAAACATGCCAAACTATGCAGGACAACGCGTTGGTCAGCGTAGTGGAAACAAAGCCGCGATTAGCCACGGGTGAAGCCATAGGGTGGAATAGGTCACGACGTCACTTGTGGCTTGACTGAGCGTGAAATTCTGGGTCCATAGGGTCTTTACACCGTCTTGAAGGTTGTCATACTGACATTCTCAAGATATCTCTGTCATTGAACCTAGAATAACTGACAGTGACCTATCAAATTACATTAATTACTCAAATTACTTCAAAAGAGTGGTAAATACAAAAAGATGAAAAAATGTCATGTGTGCATAGTTTCGAAAATATATCCGCTAAAAATAGATCAAAGATGATGTTTTGAGAAAATTATTTGTTGTGACATTTGATTTCAATCCGCAAGCTTGATTTATTGAAACCACTGAAAAGATGAGCCTTACAAAAAGTCACCATCAAACGCATTGATGTCCCATTTTTCTATAAAACATACGTAAAAATATAATAGAAAAGGGTGGGATTTCAGGCCCCTCAATAGAAAATGACGTCATTGAGCAAAGCTTCAGATCCAAACGAATAATGTACGCCATACATCTCAGCTACAAGTTAATACACTGGCCGGATCAAAGGACATACGGAACCCGTAGCTTAGAATAAACCAATTATGACTGAAATATTAGAGATCCGCGCGCCTCGGGTCGGTCTTTGATCACGCGGTTATATTTCTTTTCTACGAAGCCTTCGAACGCTCGGTAAGCGAGTCTCTTAATAAATTACATAAATTGGTGGCCAGGAGACTAATACCCTTGGAATGGGGAGTAAGCTGGCCATAACGCCGGTTAACTGCGCGCAGAGTAATCATTTTCGGACAGGATATTTTACTTCCGTCTGTTACCCTGATAAACGACAGCTTATTAAAACAGAAGTAACCACAGGTTTCGGAATAGAAGAGGTTTAGCCAATCCCTTTTTCGTAAAAATATGAATGGATTACTAAGCTAAAACTAGAAAACGGTTAGTTTTGCTATGCTCTAACTAAAAGACGCGTTACACGCGACAAGTGGCACCTATTGTTTAAAATGTTATTGACATTTTTGGTTGAGAGCGTAAATAAATTAAGAGCGATCTATGCCAGCGGACCTTCAATTAGAATGAAAGCCGGGGACGATATGGATATTTTGTGAAATGGGAAAGTAATCGAATTTCGACTGAATAATGAGGACCCTCGGTCAAAACGGCACAAAGGGTATTTAACTCGCACTTAGTACTTTTTGTCCAGCAACCCACTCCACCCACTCTCCCCTTGCGATTATTTTGTCGTTATCACCCTTTAACGTATGCAGAAGTATAACATGCATTATCTCTATTGCCAGTATCCATTTCCATTTTAATCCTTTGATTTATAATATCCCGTTGATATATTGCCGAAGGCCGCAATATATTTAAATTATTCTAACAGTCAATTAACGAGATAGCTTTTACCGATGTAGGTCGCGCTCGCTGAGACGGAACAAACGAACAGTGCTGGTGAAAATTCAATGGGTTTCAATTTATTTTTCATGTTGATTGTACATTTTAATCCCATTGATATGAATGCGAAAGCTTGGGATGTTTGCTTACTTAATTAAGTGTTTAGGACTGAACAGGTTAAAAAAATATCAAGATTAATACAGTGATAAGATTATCTTTTTTGAAACGAGAATAGCTGATAGCAAAAGCAAAGTTAAAATGCTTTTCACCCCCTACGCAAAAGAAAGGTCATTTCGTTTTTAATGTGTATCTGTGTGTCGGTCTGAGGCAATGTAGCTCATGAACGCATGTATCACTACGGATATATATTTTTATTTTTGTAAGGTGTCTTCATCAAGAATTTTTTAAGATATTTTTAATAAAAAATATTCAGCCGTTTCAAGATGGTCAGCTTTTGAAGTCGATGAGGGATATAATATAATAATATATCTAGGAGTTTCTATGAAATTTTTAATTCCATATCTTTCAAATCAAAACTTTCAGCTACCCTCTACGAGTATACCTTATTAGTGAAGTCAAACACACCTTTTAAAGTGGGCCCCGAATTTTATTTGCAGAGGCTTCCAAACGTTCTATTGATACAAACAATTTTGTTAGGGAGAAACCATATTTCACCGTTGGGTTTTGCTAACACGAAGGAAAATTTGCAACTTTTGGTTAAAACTTTTTTACATTTCGTTAAAAAGGTGGATTAATTTGGGCGCCGTTGGTAATACTTATTTACAATAATCCGACTTGTGGGAATGCAGCATGAATTGCTGGGATAAAATTCTCTTATTCAAACGTGTAGGGACTAGGGTTGGAAACAATAGACATTAATATATCGATACATATTTAGTGCGTGAAATTATTTACATTGGTAAGATATTGAATATCATTATGGCCTTATTATTTTATTGAAAATAAACTGTACAGTAGTTTATTTACAATAAAAAGCGTTACCCTAAGTGGTAATTACTTTGTTCAATGAAAATGTATGGATTGGTGACTGCAAGTGGCATTATCAGCTGGGCGCTTCCATGCTTTCCGAGGGCACGTTAAATTGTCGGTCTCGTCTTTTAAAGTCGTTAAGCCATGACGGAGGCCTTTAAGCCTAAAACTTCCGTAATCAGAGTTGGCCACTTGCTCATTTGAACTAATTTACTTTTCGTAATAAAAATGTAAGTAATTAATATTTGTCTTCAGAAATTAACATCTGTTTAACTGGATTTGTTTGATGATATTTGTTGGTGAGTTAAATTTTATCTTATCAAGTTCAGGGCAGGATTAAAATATTGTAGCATCAATTTATGGTAATATAACAGTCTAAATATTCCATAGAATTATAGTCTAAAATAATCTGTAAAACCTTTATAATTCTATAAAGGTTTCACAGAATGTATTTTATATGATTTAAGAAAGGAGAGCAAAGATCACAGATTTTGTAAAAAGCAAAGAGATGAAGAATAATGTTGCACTCAAGCTTATCGAAATCTTTATGTTAAGCCATTTTCACATCACTATTATGTATGCAGATCGTAAAACGGCGTTTCAAAAATTAGGTACGTGCTCAGACCACATACCTTTCATAATCCGCAAGAATTCTCCTAATGGTACGCTCATTTATATGGATACGATCTTCGGCCTCCCTAATTAGGACGAGAAAAGTATGTGCGCATAAGCATTATTGATTGCTTAGTAAGATTTAGAGGTTTTCTGTTAAGCTTAAAAGTAAAATAAAGTGGTTTGTAGCGATATAGATGTGATATTTTAATGTCGCCAACAAAATTTTAAAAGGAAATAAAATTATTAGTAATGTTGAAATTAATAACTTTGAATGTTTTTGAGTTCATAGGCCGACTGCAGGTTTCTTGGTTTACCGATTTAAAAGCTGCAACAGACATTTTAGCTTTAAGATTTTAATAGTTGCGTCGATTTACCAACGTCCAACATGTATAGTATAGTATGTATACAACATTTATATATATTATAGTATAGTAAAAATTGATGAAAACAGACACAAACTTTATAAAAGTTATTTTTTTCATCTTTATCGTCAATAATATTGCAAGAAATTCAATAGGTATACTACTTAATTACACATTGTCGATTTCCATCTATTGTTAGAAGTCCTCATAATAAAATCTCTGCAAACTGCTTATTTCAATAAAAATGAAATCTTATGAGTCTTATCTGGTCAAAGTTGACTTTGTTTGCATAAAATCTTTTGTATTTACATGAATTTAATACAGTCGAGTGCTTTTAATATTTAATTCTAAGTCTCAATATTCAAACATACAAACACAATATACATTATTTAACATACACATAACCGAGCCAATCTTGAGCGGGGTGCCTTCAATTTGCATAATTCGGCTGGGAATCTCATGATTAACATTTTTATTAAACAAGGATTAGCTAATCCTTTTTTATTCGACAATTAGTTTGTTATCGTGACGGTAGGAGGTCGTAAAGAGTTGAAATAGGCACCGCTTTTAGGTAATTATCCAAATTGGGTGAGATAACCAGCCCTTTAATTACGTTTTTTCGTTAAATTTATAAAGTGATAGGCGATTCATCAGTAAATTGGGGTTGTAAAGTTGGCTTTTAAAGTCTAATGGAAGAGGTGTGGATTTTAATAGCTCATACTAAGAGCGTTTTTCATTAATGTATTGGTTGTTTAGCCTAGTTTTAAAGTTTAACACAGACGCTGTTTTTTGAATAAACTATAATTATAGATTTGTTATAGTTGACCTTAGAATCGAACCTACAAGGGTTCGATCCCGCCACAGGACAAAAAGTTTGTATAATTTGCAAATTTGTATCGAGTCTAGGTGTTTTATATTTTAAAATGTATTTACAAAATAATATATAGGTATGCCTATTAGACATTGCCTAAGTAGTATAATTTATCAGTCATCTGGTTACCATAGCACAAGATTTCAGTTGGTTAGCTTGGGACTAAATGACGCTGTGTGAATATCCATGGACATTGTTTTCTTGTTAATATCGACAGTGACACTTTTAGTTTATGATACAAATGTATTAAACTAATTTATTTATATTTTAAGAGTATTTTTACAGTGCCTGGAAGGCAATGTATGCTTACATTTTGCTATAGAGCTTAAAAAAGGTTTAAATTGTGTATACTCGATTACTCGCCTAGCACAGTACCATGGTCTCTGTTGATTGGTATTCTAATACTGCCTTTAATTTACGTATCAAAAGTACTTTCAATTCACATACAGTTCTTACAAATAAATCTAAAACATTTTTCTCATTCGAATTTTCTTTTTTTATAGCAATTCATTTGAAGTTAAACTCGTTGTATCTCAAACTGTTAACTATTAAATCTAACTTATTCCAAGTACCGAGCTCGTAAAAGGTTTCCTTTCACCGATATTACCAATCCGGTTGAATCACCTATAAAATATGGGTTTTTCGTCTCAAAATGGCCATAAAGCATTCAGTTACGATATTAAAGCAGTAACATTTGAATGGCCAGACGACGGTGACGTGACGGAAAAATAAAGTGCTTGTGGGTTTCAAGTATCATTGTAGGTTTCATCGTTTATACAGCTAATGAAGCAGTCTCAACTTTGCCTATGTATTGTCTTTTGCTTTGAATAATTAACGCAGTTAAATTAATAAATATTTTTTTATAAACTTCCAAATATTTGACCAGCCATAATTATTATTACGAGTATCCTCCAGCAAAGTGTATGAAACTAGCATGATACGAACACTGACAAAATTGTGACAAGTCTAGTTATAGTAGCCACAAATGAAAAGACGTGAAGAGTTACTTGTCCTGGTTGATCCGTTTCAGTTGGTCAGTTGAGTTGCTTGGAGTGGAAGTCCTGTATTTTTATCATTATCTATTCTCAGTAATCACGGTGTAAAATGGTTACAGACACACAGTTACATTCACTTTTATATAACTCTCTGCGATGATTTCTAACTTTAATATAACATCTCTAAACCGAAGCTTACCATATGGTCCCATCAATCTTGTAAAAACCTTCAGATTCCTATGCAAATATCCTGTGCAAACTGTGAAAACTGCGCAGACCGATAGCCTGATCGCCTCTGATTTATCGCTCTACTTGTGTTTGAGATTCAGACTACGTAGGATCAAGTTTGTATTTGAAGTTTGCGCAAACACTAGCGCTGATTTTTAAAGTCGTTGAAAGCCAGAGATCCGAGGCTTTATAAAACTTTTCTCTTAAATATGCATAATAAATAAATATCCTTGGACATCTAGTCCCAAGTTAAGCAACTTAAGAGCCTGGATACACCACGTATTTCGAACGCGCCGTCACTGTGTGCGCTTTTGTATCGATACAAACGCAAGGCGAGCCTACAGCTAATATTCATAACTAAGCGTAGCCTAACCACTACGCCGTAGCTTTGCTACGCCAAGATTACGTAGAGCCTTACTACGTAGCTAAACTGCGCACGGTATTGCGTCGTTGAGAACGCAGTAAAGCACTTTCACCCTAAATGACGTCATGACTGAGTAGAACAAACACTTCCTCAATTTTTTATTGTAAATGTAATATCAAGTAGTTCAATATTGTATAGGCGTTTGTATTAAATATTAAAATATATTTTGTAAATACATTTTTTCAGCACACACACACACTACAATTGAAAATACAACGTTGTACTACTAGGTCTACCTTGTAATTTTAATGGATTTTAGTAGATTATTTCGTGAAAAGTATCCCCCATCAGAACCACATCACCACCTCACAAATTACGGCAGCAAGATTTATTGTTCGGGTTTCATCGGACAGAATCCCAATTAATTATAGTGAGACTATTTATCAAAACTTGAATATAGATAGAGAAGATGCTAGAAATTCTTACGACATAGGTATGTACCTACCTACTATGTAGTTATTCGTCTGATATGAATAGAACACTTAACAGAATATATTCTTACGAAATTGAAGTCGGTTTGTAAGAAAACTTAATTAGCCACTTGTTTAAGTCCCATTTTTAAATCATAAATATTATTTTTAAAAACTGTTCGATCAATTCTTTATCATTTAAAAATAGAATCTTTGTTAAAATATCACAGTTGCCAGGTTGCCACACAGAAATTTGTGTCTAAACTTTAAAACCAGTTGAATAAATTAGAATCTTCTCAACTTTTTACTGTTCATTTAACTAATTTTGAACATAATAATGGCCATTAAGTCCTTCTTAGTACAATTAATTAGTATAATACGGTCGTTCCAGACGCAAATCTCGACTCAAGTGAGTTATGTCTAAAGAGTTATCATAATTATCGCGGCAATAAAATTATGAGCTTAAACGTGACTTAACAAAGTTATGTGTCTTTTAGATTTCGAAAAATACTCTTTAAAAAACGATAGGTATTGCAACTAACTAATGATATTATTTTTTCTCTTTTGATTAATATTGGTACTTATATTATCCAAATAATGTATTTTTTGTGGCAAATGTTGATAGTTCAAATTAATCTGAAACCAGTTAGCTTTTTAATAGCGTCGATGGGCTTGCAATGTATGGAATGTTAGCTACTGCAAAATGTGGGTATCAGAATGTGGTTGGACATACCTCTGACTACCCCTTAGACATATTAAGAGGATCTAAAAAGACCAAAAAGATCTGAAATAATTAGTCTACCTTGGGAATACAGTCGTGATCATTTTCATTTTGTTTTATTTAATTTTTGTAGGCTAATAATTCAACTAGCAATATCTAAAATCATCAACAAACCGTTCCCGACTATAACTCATCTAGCTCCGCCTCCAAAGCTCTCGGCAGACAATAAAGTTTTAAAAGCTGAATAGAAGCGAAGATTGGAAAAAATTCAAAGTACTTTTTGTCGAAATTCGTAAAAAAATGTTTTTGTATTGTGAGTGGAGCACAATGGTGGATGGAGGAAATGAGTGTCTGGGCGTAGCGGTGCTCAATTTAACTGGTACAGGGCCGCCCGAGCAATGCAAAATACAATGTAGAAACTCAACTATATTCTTAGGTAATCTGTGACATGACAATTTTTAATGCTATAAATTTTTAGCCCGACATATTTTTTTGGCTTTAAAGGCTTTAAAAAATCATTAAAACCAGACATGTGTGTTACAAGTATTTTCTATGAAGTTCCGCGGCATGGTATTTTCGCTTTCCACAGCGGCAGCGAATACCGCGTAGGTTCGCAGAGGCCTTTAGCTAGTAACTTCTTTTTTCCTTTTATTGCTGATAGTTACAAAAAATTGTATTGATTTAGAAGCTGCTGCTACTCAATTTTATTTTTGTCTTCTCTCAAGCTGGTGAAAAGAGCAAGTACAGGATGTAACCCTTAAGTGTTATATGGACATCTGCTTGTAACTGTACTATGCCATGGCTGGCCCGTCTGCATATTGCGCCGCGTGCATACGATGTACAATCAGCCAAAGATATTTTAGTTAATTCCATAATTAACATTTAACTTGAAATATAATAAAAAACAACATTTATCTTAAAAACATGTCTAGGATTATTCAATAAAACTTCGGAAGAGGAGAGAGCCACTTTAAAACTCGATGTTTTAAGTCTGAAAACTGAAGTAATTCATTAACACTGGCCTCAAAAGTATTTTTTTTACTTTGAGTTAAACCATCCCACTAATATTATAAAGGTGAAAGTTTGTGTGTGTGTAAGTGTGTAAGTGTGTAAGTGTGTAAGTGTGTTTGTTACTCTTTCAGGCTCAAACGGCTGAACGGATTTGAATGAAATTTTGTATCAGGATTGCTTATACCCCAGAATAACTAATAGGCTACTTGAAATTCCTGAAAAGTGCAGTGTTCCCGTGGGATTATAAAACAAAATGTTCATTAAAATAGTTTCGGTGGTTTGGCCGTGCAAAAGGCAGCTGTCAGACAAAATAACTTCATAGATGGCAGCACAGGCAAAAATATAACTCCTTCACGCTCGAACGGCTGGACGGATTTGAATGAAATTTGGTAGCAGGATTGCTTATACCCTGGATTAAAATATACGCTACTTAAAATTCCTGAAAAGTGCATTGATTCCGTGGGATTATTAATCAAATTAATTAAAATAGTATACACAAAATAGTTTGGCCGTGAAAAAGTAACAAAATAATTTCAATAGATGGCAGCACAGGCAAAGTTATTATTCCTTCACGCTCAAACGGCTGGATGAATTTGAATTAAATTTGGTAGCAGGATTGTTTATTCCCTGGATTAAAATGTATGCTATTTAAAATTCCTTAAAAGTGCATTGATTCCGTGGGATTATTAAACAAATACAAAATAGTTTGGCCGTGAAAAACTAACAAAATATTTTCAATAGATGGCAGCACAGGTAAAGTAATTATTCCTTCATGCTCAAACGGCTGGATGAATTTGAATTAAATTTGGTAGCAGTACCTACCCTGGATTAACAAATAGGCTACCTTAAATTGCTGAAAAAAGGAATGGTTCCGTGGGATTATAAACCAAATTATTCATCAAAATAGTTTGGCCGTGAAACGTAACTGTTAGTCAAAATAATGTTAATAGATGGCAGCAAAGGCAATGTTATAACTCCTTCACGCTCAAACGGCTGGACGGATTTGAATGATATTTGGTACCAGGTCAGTTGATATCCTGGATAAAAACATGTCATAAGCTACTTTAAATCGTATTGTGCCCGTGAGATTATCAAAATACCTAAATTATGCTTCTTCAAACTCAAACGGCTTAACGAATTTCAAATATTGTTTTTTTTGTCCCGATAATCTCACGGAATTGGGACTTATGTACGCAGATAAATCCCCGTTTTTTTCTAACTCAACATAAACCGTTAGGACAAAGTTTATATTTGTGTCTTCAATTAAAATTCGGTACAGCACCTCATCATCGCTATTTTATTACATTTCCCACAGTTACGGCTCGCTTCGAGTCTAAAAGCCTCGCTGCGCTCGCTTTGCTCGCATGTAGCTTTTTCAATCTTTTGCAAGCAAATTGAACTGTGTCAGACCTTAGAATAGGAACCGACCAGCGCCTTTTCTTTGAGCACCATGAGCAAACATAAGTGTCAGTCATGACGAATTTATCTTAAAAATTTCGAGTCTAAGAAACTCGGTGCGCTTGCTTAGTTCGAAGCTCGCTACGCTCGCACGGTAGCTTCTTGAATATTTTGCTATTGAACTATGTCAGGCCATAGACTAAGAACAGACCAGCAGTCAGCCTTTTCTATGAGCACTATAAGCAAAATCAAGTGTCACACGACGCATTTTTCTTAAAAATTTCGGCTGGAGTTTAAAAGGCTCGCAACGCTCGCTTAGTTTGAAGCTTGCTACGCTCGCTTAGTTCGAAGCTCGCTTCGCTCGCATGGTAGCTTCTTGAATGTTTGCTGGCAAATTGATCTATGTCAGACAATAGAATAGGGACCGACTAACAGTCAGCCTTTTCTGTAAGCACTATAAGCTACATCAAGTGTCACATAACGAATTAGTCTTAAAAATTTCGGCTCGCTGCGCTCGCTTGGGTCGAAGCTCGCTTCGCTCGCATGGTAGCTTCTTGAATATTTTGCGAGCAAAATAAACTGTGTTAGACCATAGAATAGTTACCGACCAGCAGTCATCCTGTTCTATGAGCACCAAAATCAAGTGACACAATGCAGCATTGGTCTTAGCCAAGAAAAAATTTAATTACGTAAGAAAATAGTAATTTTCTGCACTCTCAAGGTGCATTTTTATTCATATCTCTGACGATCCTCATCAGATCAAAAAAATAATCATCAAATCGGTTCACCCAGTCGACGTAGGTAGGTATTTAGAACCTCCTACTTTTTAAAAGTCGTTAAAAAAATCTATTAACTTATTCACCGCGGGTAACACCGCGGGGTACAGCTAGTAAATAAATAAATATTCCTGGAAATTCCACATAGCATCATCTCAAGCTAAGTAGTTGAATGCTTGTATTTAGGTTATGATTCGGATTTATTTTGGAAACATCAAAAAACTTACATCTCTCCTTGTGAGGCAAAAAATGATGGGATGCCTCATCATTTTTTGCCTCAAAAGCCTCAACTATACTGCAAATAGACGAAAATACATTAAAAAACAAAAGTAATCTAATAACCCGGTGCAGCCGCCATGCTTCTGCCGCTCCGCTGAAATTTAATGTTTCGCTTATGTAGCCTTTGAAGTCAGCCAGCTAACCACACTTCTGGGATAAAGAATTATCCCGACAGAAGATGACAGTGAAAACCTACAAATAAACATTTTTAAAAACGTAACGTAATACGATCACGACTGAATCCCCAAAAATAAGAATTAAAAAAGAAATCTTAGATTTTTTTTTTAATAATGTTAGAAAATAAAAAAATTACGAAGTAAGACTATAAACAATAAAGGTCTACTCAGACCTACGCGGTAAACGCTGCCGCTGTGGGTAACGGTAAATGCTGCGCAGATTCTGCTCAGGTATTTTTTATGAAGTTCAGCGGCTAGAGCGAAACAAAGTACCGAGCTGAATCCGCGCGGTATTTACCGCTTCCCACAGCGGCAGCGTTTACCGCGTAGGTCTGAAAAGACCCTTAATGAGCGCTTTCGTGCTTCAGAGGGCACTTTAAATTGTAACTCCCGACTATAAAATCGTTAAACCATGATGGAGACTTTAATTCGGTCAATTCTTTCACTACAGCTGGCTAATAACTCATAGACATTATATAAAGTAGATTTACGACCGAAATAAATATTCAATCCGACAAACGATCGCAGATCTATTGCCATAGCAACGCTGTTATCTGTCAAAAACTGCCATACAAATTGAGTTGTATAACAAAGTTGCTATGGAGACAGATCTAAGATCGTTCGTTGGATTGAATATTAAAATCACTAATAATACAAAAACACAATAATTTGAACTATCATTAGAACGAACCTACAATGAAAATCTTTCGTAGGAGTAATATTTCAACCCCAGAGCTCATCTTACGGAACCGGCTTTGAAGCCTCCATATTACCCTGTGCCTATTAGCATAAAACCCATAATGGCATCACATAAGCTTTTAATTAATTACTGACCAGAGGGCCTAGCCAACCGGCATTCGCTATGAAGCGATTCGATTTCTATCATCGCTACACCTTTGATTTGACATTTCAGATCGCTCGAGTTTTCGTCATCGAATGTCAATTCCTATACATTTTTTTTTAGTTTCTAATCGAAAGCGATTGTCGAAATGTAATATGGCTAGCATTTCAGATACCGGAAAGTTTCGTTTAGGAGAACACTCTCAATTTTATTTGCATAAAACATCTCGTCAAGAAGATTAACAAGATTCATTAAAATTGAAAACATTAAGTTTTAAGTGAAATAATTACTAAAAAAGATAATACCGACTTTGAATCTATGTATGAAATAATTAGGTACATGGATTTTATAATAAAATGTATATTTAAAACAATTAAGAGTTTTTTATAAATTGTATGCTCCAGCAATCTAGTAATTCAGTTATTGTTTTGTAGGAGTTATTGGTTATATTATACGCAGTGAAATCATTAATATGAAGTAACTTATCAAAATACTATTGTGCGATAGTGAAACAAGTTTATTGACGACCTCTGTGGCGCAGTCCACAGAGGTCGTCAGTAAACTTATTTGGGCGAAGGCTCGCCTGAGACGCGGAGATTCGATTCCCACTACGGCAAAAATTTTTGTATGTTCTACAGATATTTGTTCCGGGTCTGGATGTTTTTCTATCTATAATATGTATGTATTTACAAAAAATATGTATCTAAGTAGTATATCAGTCATCTTGTTACCATGACTCCGTGTAAAATGTACAAGGATGTTTATTTTATATCTTCTAAATACTAAAACTACATCACCTGCACAATATTTGACTAAGCATGCAAAAATGTACAAAGAGCAAACAAAGAAAATAACAATATCATTAATCTATATAGAGTTGATTTTACCCTCCTGCATGCCTCTGTGAAGTCAGCCGTAAACACGATCTAATTAAAAATGTAGCTTCTTTACCTGTTGTTTTAATTATTGTACGAAAACAGAAAGGAAAAACAAATATGTTAAAACCAACATCGGGTATGTTTTAATTTTACTGTAGTTGTAAAAAAACAACAGGGAAAAATTCATAAATGTTGACGTGAAAACGTCTACTGAACAAACAATCTCCGGAAAACTAATTTATGTGGTGCAGTCATGAGTAGCGAGAAATCTCTTTTATGTTTTGTTCGTGGAAAATGTTAAAAAAAATGTTGTTTCAAGTACCAGGAGCACTAGTATATTTGAATGAGCTAGTGGTTAATACTCATGACGGAGTTTAGGGCGCCTGAAGACCTTCGTCATGACTTAACGACATAAAGGCCTTCGAGAGTAAATTGTATTGGCAATCGAATCTTCAGTGAACTTTTGGGCCGCTATTGGACGTTGTCCTTTGGTGCATAGCTAATATCGATCCTGTTACTTATACCTGAATGAATTGCTATTTATGAAGACATAGACTCTCATTTAAAACAAGATCAGTTTATAATTTTTTTCTCTTCGAAGACAAAGTAAATTGTTTCAATTATATTTTTCCCAAAACATCAATTTCGTATCTATCTATGCAGCTTCCTCTAATCTTTGTTTCTCCAAAGGTTTAATATAAAAATTACTTTCCTCGTTATCATGTGTGCCTGGTACTTCTCAGGGGATTCGGAGGTAAGTCACAATACGATGAGGGCGCGTTTCGCTCGTCGGATTATCTCATGCGTGACAGCTGCTCCGATTTCTGAGATCCGGGTACTTAGAATTTTGTTACGCTAACAAGTAGGGAGATGAATAATAAAATTATGTGGTTGAGTTTGGATAAAAGGTAATTGAATACGGAATACATTTAAAATTGGTTTTAGCTCATTGCTTTTTCTGTATTTTATAGGTACATAAAATATTTTATACGGATTGTACTAAGTATCTATATTTTTATTTTCCAGTGACCATAATTGTTGCAATACAGCCGAAACTTCGGCAAAGGGCAAAAAAACCCATAAAAATATGAAATAGTATGAATAAACGTTTGTGATCGCGAAAAAGAAGTCAGGTTTGAAATCGCAAATATAAGTTCGTGTTTTCTGTTTTATTTTCAGTTACTTTTTATTGTTTTCTTATCTTAAAGGTATGAAACAAAGCAAATTAGAAAAAGCGACCCCAACGCACTCAAGGCCTTTATCGCTCGCGTATGTAGACGTTTGACTTCCCCTCATATTCCTTTGATTATTGTATCACGCAACGAGAGCAGGAAAAAAGTATTACGATAGCTTAAAAGACACCGCTATATCAATGCACACATTTTCAATTAAAACGTTAAAAGTAGTCACAATTTGAAATGAATGTGCCACCTTAAACTTGTTAATCTATTGACATAATTGCTAAAGGAGTTTAAATAATTTACGATAACAACTAAAGTTTACTTAATCAATTAGAATAGAATAGAATAGAATATATCTTTATTGAATTAAAAATACCCACATAAACAAGTAAAAACAATGCCATTAAAAAAATTCAATAAAATAAAAAAAAGGTACTTAAAACAATGGGCGGCCTTATCGCTGAAAGCAATTAAAGATCTTTAAAAAATCTGTCGCATGACTAAGTATATTATTAATAAAATAAATTTAACCCATAGGTTGCTAAATCACAAAAAAGTACCAACCTGTGGTATTTTTGTATGCAATTTTTTAAATAACTTTAACGTTTTACTTTTTCCTATTTAAATAAAGAACACCCCAAACTAATTAATATTTTTCCCACTATCATAAAAATGTCCCAATCAATCTACCTATCTATCGGGTGACCGCAAGTGGCATTAATATCTGAGCGCTTCCGTGCTTCGGAGGGCACGTTAAATTGTCGGTCCCGGCTTTTAAAGTCGTTAAGCTACGACGGAGGCCTTTAGGCGGCCTAAAAACTCCGTCACCAGAGTTGGCCACTTGCTCATACGAACTCACTCTCACTCACTCAGTCATCTAGTAACCATAACACAAGCATTAAGTTACTTAGCTTGGGACTAGATGACTATGTGTGGAATGTCCAATGGTATTTATTTATTTATTCCAACTATACACTAGCGCGCGCGTAGTTTGTCAAGTCATGGTAAAGGTACAGATGTTGCCAAACTGATCCAGCTATTTGCTTAGTCCTACAGTCTTACTCTGCACTTTTTGTATCATAATCTATTTATTGTCAGTCAAACCGTAATGAATGATGTTTTGCATCGTCGCTGACATGAGTGTTTCGCCTGTTAAAAGGCCCCGGATGACATGTGAGTGAGCAATCAAAAACGAATTTGAATTATAGCGGTTGGGGATTTTATTTGCGAAATTACTTTTTTGTTTTTATTTACGTACAAATTTTTTGTATTGTACTCGTATATCAGATTACAACATTGTTTGTAAACTTACGAAATATATCACAGCTAGTTCAGTCAATGTTTTGTTTTATTTGTTGTTATTTTCAGCACGTTATATAGGTACGGTACATAAATAACAAAATATTCTTATTCAAGTACTGAGTAAATTCTACGATATGAGTACCATTAAGAGGATAGGCTCCGGGGTCTTTCTCTATACAAACGTAGTCCCTTGTTTCCTCCCTGGATAATGACACTAGAGTAGATATTTGACTTGATTCTACTCACCTTTTAAAAAGTCACGTCTGTCTATGCCACATCTATCTAGCTAAATTCAGTTAAATAGAAAAACACATAAATTATTTTAACCTGGAATGACCCTTTCAAATCTTTGTTACCTCGACCCCGTATCAAGTGTTTGGTACCAAATAAGACGAGGGGTTGTGTAGAAGATAATTAGGAGGTCACTCAAGAGGGTCGATGTCTTGACAAACTAATGATCGCAATTAATTGCCAGTCAGATTGTGATAAATAGAACTGTTGGTGTGGTAGGGGATTTGGAATCTTAACGCATTCAGTGCCCATGACATACGCGCTCGTGGATGTTATCCTGCAGTTCCTTAGGAAATAATCGTAAATCTGGGGTAATGTGTTAAGCTAATAAAAAAAGGATAGGTGATATGCAACGATATGTTATTGATTACATGGTGTGTCGTAGTAATGTTTTAACCTATACAAAAAAATCTAAGTCAAAATAATTAAACCAGAAGCACGGAAGTGCATTCTAAACCATATATCGGATGGTATAGCACTTTAGGTAAGATTTTAGCAGATTTAACTCAACGTGGATTTAATTTGAAAAACTGTTTCAATACTTCAATGAACTCAATCTTCAGTAACAATATGTCAAAATCTAGTGAATGAACCGTATTGCCGTGAGCTAAAACCAAATAAATGTCTATACTTAAGAACAAATCTCTGTAACGGAAGAGCGCACACATGTGTTTATAAGGGGATGAATGGGGGATGATCTACAAAGAAAAGCAATTTGAGAAAAATAAAAAATATATTGGTACAGAAACAAATGATACGGGAAATACTTAAATCACTGGCATCGATGTGAAATTGGAAATATAAGCAGTTGGTGAATTACGAAATCGAAGGGGAGCTGTAGGGCAATAATTGAAAGTGTGTGATAAAATTGTGCTATTTTTTAGCACAGTTTTGTTGTAGTTTTTAATAAAACGTTTTTGTTGAAACCATGACTTTTATAATAATAAAAATAACACAGTAGGTACTATAACATATCGCTGCTCGAAATTACTACTTTCTGAATCGGCAGTTTTGATAGAGTCAAAAATAAAGTCCTGTTAACACTGTTCACGACAGTATGCTGAAAACAGTTAGTCTGGCATATGTTTATTTTTTGCAAATAAATAAATATTGTATGTTCTCAACGTCTAACTAGTTTCCTCGCCATGGTTTCCACACAAGTAGATGCTTTTTTACCAAGCACCAAATCCAAGATAAAAAATAATAATTAACAGACGCATTGCAAATGACCCTTTTCCTCGGGTTTAAATATATTTATAAATGTGATTATTTATAAAAAATAAATATATTGTACATTTTGTAGAATAAAATCATTAATCCATAACAGATTAAGTCAAAACAAGACTACATCCATTATGGTACTTAGTTTCCAGACAATTACCCATTCGCTTCAAAAGTTTCACAGTAAATTTTTGTATATTATTCAAAGATAAAATACAGTTTTAAGTGAGATATTCTCATTCATTTACATTCAGCGCAGCTACGAGCTATTCAGTAAATCACGAGCATGCAAAATCGTAAAGGTTCTATGCTAAATAACTTGAATTAATATCTATAGAGGGAACGCCTATTGATAAACGACACGGCAAATATAAGCCGAATTATTCATTTTATTTAAAAGGATAAAAATTATAGCCATAGACAGATCTATAACTCACATTATGCCGCACTATCGAAATTACTCCCGATAAAATTCTACATAACTCGCCAATTGGAAATAATAAATTAAAGTAATCGTGTATTTAATGTGACATCTCTGCTGTATCATTTTGGCAAGTGTTTTTTACTTTCCCCAGTACAATATTCCTTTTATTGCAGTGTCTGAAGTTGACATATGACTGAACGAGCGCTTAGAACTTCATCACGCGCAAAACTTGTCTCATAGCTTTAACTCATAAAGTTTATGCAGTGACAACATATTTCAGCAGCATCAGGCTTTTTATTAGACGAAGTGAGATCGTCAGAATCCCCTTTTCTCGGAGTTTAAACTTCGTATCTAGTATTGCAAAAGTTTTCGGCTCAAGGAAAATACACCGGAACGCTTTCAAAAGAGTAATACTACGAGATTTTTGCGCAGATTCGCTTTCGGATTAAGTTTGCAGCACCAATCAGAGCGTTGAGTGGATATCTAAGTTTACAAGAGGATATTGGAGGTCCACCTTTGAATGGTACAAATCTGTCTGAAAGGTTTACCTTTCGGGCTGTGATTGAAAAGTTGTATGGTATCTTCTTAAACCTTACAAAAAATGTAGAACTTTATCTATGGTGTGCAACGAATCTGGGCGCGTAGACAAGTGACAAAATTAAATGTTTCGTATTTATTCTCTTTCTATCATCGCTACACCTTTGATTTGACATTTCTGATCGCTCGAGTTTTCGTCATCGAATGTCACATCCTATACATTTTTTTTCAGTTTCTAATCGAAAGCGATTGTCGAAATGTAACATGGCTAGGGCAGCTGGTGTTTTATATGACCTAATTCAACCCGTATGGTATAAATATAAGACTTAACATCTGTTGACCTGTTTGTATTTTAGAATAACGTTATTGCCTATAATCACATAAAATATGATCAGTAAAGTGTATTGAGGAGTCACAGCGTGATAAAATACTTTATTCAAAGGTATTATAAAAAAAATTATGTGTGAAAATCATAAAACATTTTTTTCTTTTGCAAAGAAAATATCTGAAACTACTCATATTGCGAATTTTTGCCATATAAAACACTGTTCCAGTTTTATTACAAACCTGGCTGAAGCATCTGTCGACTGCAAACCAAATGTATCTCGTATCTCCACCAAATCACAAATATTTTACAACTTACAAATGTGCATCACCGTGTTTGCATTTTACGACACCATTTTACATTTAGGTAGCACTGAAACAATTTGTATTCTGTTCTGGTGCTAGCTGTTAAAGTTGTGTCGTCTGTCCAGTCCAGATCCACTCTAAAATCACATACGAAGTTTTGTTTGCAGATTTTACAGTTATAAACCTTAGGCAATTTCAGTAAGTAGATTTTTTAATTGTTTTCAAGATAAGCTTTTTGATGGAGTCGGTAGCATGCGATTGCTTAGCCCACGGTCATAGAATCAATAAATTGAAATTTGTAAATGGAATGAGTGGAATGTTCTATAATTTGTTGTATAAAAAAATACTGAAAATACTGCGAGTACCAATACAACAAACAACCAATTTATTTTTTACAGATTTAGTTTTTATTATAGCAATAACTATTTATAATTCAGTACCTACAATTAATATTTATTTTATGATTCAGTAATTATTTTTTAGTGCCTTGGCCCCTGGGTATTTCTTTTAACAAAAATGATTGTGTATTTCTCACTGTCATTCAGCTACTTAGCCTTTCATATTCTCAAAAAAGACTTTTTAGATTTGAAATCAAAGCTAGATTGTATTCAGTGAGCCTCAGGTGCCAAATCTCAGACACTGAAACAGATCTTTTGATTTTTAGAAAACGACCACCGCTTTAATGGTAGTCAAAATAGTCTATGTAATTATACTGTATTAAGTAGGTATAATGTATTCTATGGAAAGTAAAAAATCTAAGTAAAATGTTTAATTCTGACAAGATTCGAACTCCCCTAGATTCAAATGATCTTCCTTCCTGCTTTAGGTAACCAACTTCGCCATGGTCCTGCCAACTCTGTCTTGACAGTTTCTTAAAGCGCTTGTGGCTTGCTAAGACGTTCTTTATAGATTCATTGAAGTTAATCAACGTTCTGAGCGGTCGCAACTTGGATGGTTAACCGCAAATTAACAGCTGAGCACTTCCGTGCTTCGGAGGACATGTTAAATTGTCGGTACCGGCTTTTAAAGTTGTTAAACCATCACGGAGGCCTTTAGGCGACCTAAAAACTAATAAAAGCAAGTGCTCATACGAATATTTTTTATTTTATTTAAGTAGCTTTGAAGTTTTTGTTTTAAGTTCACCTTGACAGTTATTCATAGGACGTAAAATGACGAAGGAATATGACGGTAGCTGTTTTTTATAAACTACACGTGGGATTTCTTTGTTCACGGTTTCAATGTAGCAGCTAGGTGTTGTTAAGGGTCAGTGACACTTCAACTTTGTTTCTTTTAGAAAAGACAATAATATGAAGTAAAGATAACGCTACGAACTATTGTAATATTTTAAAACAATTTTATTTAAAATATTATTTAATAAAATTATATCAATTGTATACCTACAATAGCCTAATACAATGCAGGTTAAGAAATACGTTTAAAATAAAGAATAGATTCTTTTTACACAAAATAAACATGTTTATGTATTCAATTCAATTATCAGGTTTCCATAATACTTGTTTAACTTAGTTTCAAGCAAAACATCCTCCAATGAGTAATACATTGTTAAGTTAATTTATTTTAGGTGTCAATGAGGTAAATTATAGCCTATGGAAATGAACTAAATGTACATTGTTATTCTAAGTAGGTGCCTATAATTATGATTAATTATAATATTTGTACGAGTACTTATAAACATATTTGAACGAATTAGTAAGTAGGTAAGGTTTTGTAATAATAAATAGCACACGGGAAATAAATATAAGTACCTACCTATAAAACTACATCCAACAATTAATGGCAAAACAAAAATCTTTAATTTTGTTAGCAATATTAATTTCCAATACGGACAATAGTTATTAGCTAAAAATTACTAAAATCTTACCACAGTAAGCAAAACCACTAAAAAAAAGATCGTAAAAGTTGATGCACTTTTGTCACTAATCGTACCTAGGTACAAACTTCGATATAGTAACAATGTAAAGAATATTTGAATGTTCAACTCGAATCGGCTCTGTTCGGTCTAAGGCTTGTCCCAAACATGCTCACAGTGGCTGACTGTCCACTGACTAACAATGAACAGCCGACGGCATACTTAGCTAACTGAGCCCTGATCCGCGAGCATCGTTCGCTCCATCTCAGCAGCTGCTCACTGAATAAGTCGACAAGAGAAACACGGTAAACGTAGCTAGTTATCTACAGTACGCGCTGTATAGACACTCCATTTACAATATTTATATGGAGACTAACTAGAGGCATACAATCAGACGTTTACTGTGAACCTATTGGGAACAAAGCCTAAAAGTCACTCTAATCTATTAATACCCGTCTGGATGTGTTCCAGCCAGATTCCATGTGACGTCACACAGGGGCGTGTAATTGGCTTTATGCTGGCCTGCCTTGTGTCTACTGCCTTATGGACTTTTGCTATCATTTATGTTGACATTATTGGCAGTATTGCCAATGTTTGAACAAATATTTAATAATCAATCTTCATTTATTGTAAAACAAAAGTAAATAAGAATACGAATAGTAAGTCCTACTAATCGATGTTAAAACTTTAGTACCGCGATGATACAAGCAATCTTGCTCAAACCGGACTGCCTTTAACCAACATAACGCGTTGATAACCAATGCCAAGCTCCTGCGGTACTCTCGTAGGAGAAGGCATAAAGTTTTCATCGATGACACTCAATTAATAACTGAAAATATTAATTGAGTGTGAATAGAAACTGATACTAAAAACTAAACTACATTTTTAAACGTGGCAACACAGTTCCTTACAAAAGCTCCTACAAGCATCTAGTTAAAGTCTAGACTAAAGCTAGTGAGGTCTGCAATTGGCAGCGTATTCCTTCTATTTAAATATTTCCTCACAATTAATTTAATTTAGTTAACAAAGGGAGCGTGGAGCTCTTCACAATTAGTGAGACAGAGAAACCTCGGTTTGTAAGTGTTTCGAAATTAAAAGATTCATTGGTACTTGGTGCACTTTAGTCTTGTTGGTTTGGTTATTTTACTGGAAATGTGAACGGTTTAATGTTCTTCTCGCGGGTTGTTTTTGTGGTTTAGGATAAAAAAGGAAGGTAGGTACGAGGGGTATAGGTAATGGAATAGGAAAACATGTAGCTGCACCTACATAGTTTAAACCAGAAGTCTTAAATGTACCATGAGAACATTTGAATTTCATGTTTATTTTAACAACTTACTCGCCCGCGTTTTGAAGAATTTTTTTAAATCGAATGAGTAGTTTCGAAAATTACCCCAAACAAACCAACTTTACCACTTTATAATATTAGTACCTATAGAATATGCTTTTAGCTGACAAGAAATAAATTAACCAAATCAATTGGTTAATATCGTTTTGACGTCACAAGGGCTCCGTTGCAGAGTTAGTTGAAGGCAGTTCGGCTTGAAAACGATCGCTTATAATCATCGCGGATTCGAATCCAGTCGAAAGTTTTGATAATATTTTTCATTTTCAGAAATAGTTAGATAAAATTCATATTTTAGAAGTAAGGAAAATAACGTCATAAAATCCCGAGTCCATATATTTCTAAAATATAATTAGATTTTATCATTATATTAACAACTTTAACTTAATTTATATTATCCTGAAAACGTAGGAATGGCTGAGGAAAGACTTTTTTTCAACGATAGCAGTTAAGTATGTAAATAATATTCCTACAAATAGAGCAATACATTAAGATCCTAAGGCCAAGTATTTATTGTTCAGATCAGTGCAAAAAAAACATTCCATATTTTATTTTATACTAATTACTTTCAAAATTATTTTAATTCAATTCTTTGCATTATTTTATAATAAAAGCTCGTTTGATTTTTACTATGCTATTTTTAGGCAATTAACCTACAATATTAAAACTTTAAATTTTACTAGTAAAAATATTCCCAGCTTTATTTTCGTCTATACAAACTAATAGTGTTTTTAAAGGCATCTAACCATCAATCAAGAGTTTCGACGCAGGCTATATTTGTGTTTTGAAGTTAAAAGCTTGTTTAATGTTCTTTCAAAATATTTCTCACGAATTTTAAAGTATATTTTGAGAGCTCGTTCAAGTAAATCAAGTTTATATATAAAAAATAACACCAGATTTTTAAAAAGTCTTTTTAGATTTCATTAACTTTGTACTCAGTAAAAAAGCCTTAAAAACTTTGAAATAATTCAAGTACTTATTGGTTTATTTTATCAAAACTATTTCTTTTTGCATTTAAGAGTCTGCTATAGCATTTTTAACAATCTTGGCTATAAATAATGTTCTACGTTTTTTATAATTTTACCTTCTCTGACACGTAAAAAAAGCGTAACAGTAAGTTATCTAAGGAATTACGAAGCAAAACTTTACTTAGAGCTATTGAAACAACCCCTAAGTGTATCAAAGTACTTAGAAACAATCTAAAGCTTTTCCCAGCAGGAAGTGCCACAGACAGCAAATCTCGTAAAATCTGCACAAAGAAACAGCAAACCGACATATGAGTTCGTCTATAGAATACCATCCAAGCATGAGCAATAGCCCTAACTTTTATGAAGCATAAACGTCACACCGCTTATTATTTTCATGTCGTAAAACAACAAAATAATACTCTGACAATAATCTGAGTCCCTAATCTCGCGCAGATTCCCGCAAAAAGATTTTATTACGTATTGTAATTCATTTTTATATAACAAGGTTTTATTGCAAAATGAACGCGACTAGACGCAGGCAGGGAATGGTGCAGTGACGTAATAACTTCGTAACATTGTGGATGGACTAGTAAAATTGACGTGACTTTGTTTGCGTGAATTTATTATAAAAAACATACATACTTACCTCTTTTTCATTGGGATAAAAAATCACCATCTTTCAGTCGAAACGCCATCTTAATGTTCTTTTTGCCCCAATGAAAATGGTTTTTCTAACTTGGCAATTACCTACCAATTTCTATGTACCTACTGTCTTAAAGATTTCAAAAAATTACAACTCACTACCTTAACTTTTACGTTCGACTTTGATATCGGTATATTCTTGCTCGTCATTTGAAAATTTGAGACATTCGAAATTGATGTGATGTAAAGCAAGGAAATACGATAACTAATGGTAACTTAAAGAAGATACGAACAACTTTATCAGACTGTTCAGTGATTAATAATTTATGATTAAAGTTAATAAACATTATTTTGTATTACAATTCAACTCATTCTACAGATATTTAGTCAGCCAGGAAGTTGCAGAAGAGTAGCATGAACATCGAATTGTTATGATTCCATTCACTTCTTTTAAACTTATATACCTAAGTTGCTATTCTGTGATTTTACTAGCCAACTTTCAGGGTTGCAATGAATTACGTAATGGCTTCATAACATTGCAGTTCCAGACGATAGTATTTTAATAGGTTTGTTTTGTTCGTGATAATGACAGTTGTTTCACTTACAAGAAAACTCGGTGTGTATTTTGGTACATTTTACGGAAATCATTCAAGTGTCATATTGATAACTCTGCCTGCTAGTACCAATCTATGATTAAACATATATTTACGGGTATTTATCGCGTAATATAAGGTATAAGGTAAATAGCGATAAATACCCGTAAATGTTTAAAAAGTACTAGTACCAATCTAAACAACAAAAGTTATATTTATTTATTTAAAATAGAAATACACAAAAGCATTACAAATCAAACATCCGATTGGTTATTAGAATTAGGAACAGATGACACTTTAATAAACTATACTTTTGTGAACATGATTCTTCATTAAAAATAGTTTTATTTACTGAATGTAAATAGTATTAGTACATTGAGGCATACTTTAAAACAATATATTTTACACGCACAGTATTGTATGTAAATACTGTAGTAACTTTCATCTTCTACTATTTCATGAGATTATTGTTAGTATTGAATTTCTTACGTGGATAAAGGTACCATCTGGTAAATGCTTTCAGATAAAAAGAAATCACGTTTTAAAAAGATTTTACGTTCAGTGCATTATTTATTTCACAAGAACAGAGGAACTACAAAGTTCTTGGGAAAGTCTGGGTTGAGGAACTTTGTTGTTTTATTTACTTTGTTAGATGCATTAGTATTTACAATAAACAACACAGCATGGATAGTTCTTTGATCAAAAATAACATGTTCAATTCTCTTCTTTGAAAAGCTTTCACTGATTGATAAAAACCAATACATTTTCTAAAAACATCCAGAAAGCAATGTTAATTTCGCTTTGAAACAGACGTATGTATAAACTGTCGTATGTAAAGATAACATTAAAAGTAATTGAGTTCTTCAGCGGGCAATTTTAGACTGTATTTGACTCTAAGTTAGCTTGATATTTGCGTGGAGAATAAATAGATTTGGGGTGCAATATTATCTTCTGCAAATAAATGAGAAAAAACTGGGGTCCGGCGGACGAAGTTTTTAATTCGTAATTACAGGACAGAGTCCAGCTTCAAGCGCCATTACCTTTTTTCCTAAATGTCTGCTCGTATGGGGTTCCGTACTATAAAATGAAATGGGACGTTTCATGAAGATTTAAATTAGACCCCAGTATGAAATTAGTGAAATTGCTTTTCAAATTGTATGCCTATTGCGAGATTACTGTCATGCACTCAAGTTAACATTGTAAAGTCGAATGATCTTCTTTTCTATTTCAGAGATGAATTTTTAATCTAGTCAGTTAGCATTCAAATAACTCAGTTAAAACTAAGACGAAAAATCCCTTAGTTAGATAATAATGTCTGCATAACTTTTATCGGTTCGGTCGAACAAATCATCATATAATATGAAAGGTGTTATTGGGTATAAACTAGTGAAAACTCTTTATTGTTCGTACCTCTTAAAAATATCGTAGTAAAATATAAATATAACACTAAAATATGGGCAGTTTTATCGCTTAGAAGCAATCAGTTTCAGACAACATTTGGATGGAAAAAAACATTGATATTAAAAGTATGGTAGAAGAGGGTGTACTGAAGTATATAGATACAAAGATATAAAAATATGGAAAACACAATGCAAAACGCAAAGTTCATCGAAGAACTTCACACAAAACTCCCGATTTCCAATATCCAGTCGAGCAAAAGCCGCACAAATTGTCAGCGTCACACGACCACGTGTTTACATCTCAATCGACAACTCAAACGGATATGAAAGTGCGTCGTTAGCAGGTCCCCACTTCAGTCTTTATTGCGAACGTCTTATGAAGGAAGAAGTGCTCTTTACGCCTTCTTTACGCTAGTTATCACATTTTTTTGATGCGTGAGGCCTTTTTGCTGTCTCTTGAATGATTGCAAATAGAAAGTACCTACGCTTTTGGAAATGTAGCTTTTAATAATATTTTGTCGTGATTTTTCTTGAAACGTAAATTTATTAAAAAACATAATTATATAAGTAATGGGTTCTGATCACGAAAGTTTAAGAAAGACAATGTAACATTTTTATGTGACCACAGCGTCATTGAAAAAATTGACAGTGTTAACATTACTTTCTGTGAAAAAAAGTTAGAAAACTAGTGCTTTGTTTTAAATATCAGACAGCTGTGTAGTTTTTCCATGAAATATGCCAATCAATCAAATCAAATCATAACAAGATATTTGTTCGATGTATAAAAACTGTGTGCCCCCGGATAGGTAAATGAAGAACTAAAAAATATAATTATCATTCGCAGAGTGAAGTCAGATTGTTCTCTAATCCTATCCTACTAATATTTACAAACCCGTAAAGTTTGTACGGATGTATGGATGTTTTTACCCAATTAATCCTTTCAGTAGGAATGGATTCAGCGGAAACTTAAAATGTTAATAGTTTATGAACTGGAATAACAGTTATGCCACTTTTTATCCACGTGGTACTAACGCGTGGTATTAATTATTTCACAGTTTTGTGACAGGATCACAAACCGTCCAGAATACAGCGGCTACTTTTATCACTGACTGTACATGTTTTCGTACTTTTCCTTTTTCGTCGATTTTCAAGTGGCCTCCTCGGACACGGTTTCTCAATTTAGCAAATAGTTCTGCAGTTGAAGAGAATTGAGGTACTGTGAGGGTTCTGAACGTTTTTGATTTGTCAATCGGATGTCGTGAAGTACTTTGCTTTGAGGAACTCTGTTTTGATATTTGAGTGGGCTTGACGAGACTTGATTTTCGCTAATTTTGGGGTTCTGTGTACTAGCTTTTGATTCTAGCAATGAAATAGGTACTGTAAATAAATTACAATTTGGACTAAAGTACCTACTAATAAATGTTAGTTTTTCTTTAAAAAAATGTTGTTTTTTTTATTGATAAAAATCTTCTTTTAGATACAGTACAAAAAAAAAGTTTGTCATGAACGCCAAAAACACTTTATTTAATCGGTAACCATAATTCCAATTCACTATTGATATAAAAATACATAGTTTCACATGTCTTTTGACGACAAAATCTCCAACATCACATAAGTTACTCCTATAAGGTACCTTAATCTGACTTTTTTATACTAAAATATCAATCCCAACTTCGGATATAGGTAATAAGATCCCTCAGTAACTAACTGACATATCCTTGAAATGAACAAAGCACTGCAAAGTAAGCAAGTCTGAAATAATTCGAACCCTTTCTCGAAAATTAAAGCATTTCCTTCATCCTGCGGACTTGAGGCCACGTCAACTGCATTGTTTTAAGAACCCCTCACAAAACAACGAAGCCAAACTAGTTCTTATCATCAAAGTATAAGGTTGTTTTCCTTAAATGCGCTTCAATTTGTTTGCCTCAATGAAGCTGTGGTCTGCGAAAATGAAAACGTTGTGAGTGCCAACTTTATGTTAATTTTCAAAATTATACATCTTGTACCGAATATAAATCAAATGAGTTCACTCATGCGAATATTCATAAGTATGATTATTTTCATCAATAGACTATTGAAAACTGCTAAATTTACTAAGCAATGCTAGCGAGTATATTGAAAATGAATTTACCTTTTTGCTGAAAATAAATTATGTTACAGCTTAGCAGGGATTAACTGTTTGCACAATAAAATATTTTTATCGTTTCTTTTATCGACGACCCGTGTGGCGCAGTGGGCGAAAGCCCGCCTGAGACCCAGAGGTTGCGGGTTCGATCCCCGCTGCGGGACAAATATTTGCATGATCTGCAAATATTTGTTTCGTGTCTGGGTGTTTTCTATGTATAATATGTATGTATTTACAAAAAAAAAAAGTATCTATGTAGTATATCAGTCATCTGGTTACCATAACACAAGCATTAAATTGCTTAGCTTGGGACTAGATGACGCCGTGTGAAATGTCCAAGGATATTTATTTATTTATTTATTTTATTTTATAAAATATGTTTAGTGTTTTTGTGCCTATAGACTTGATTTATATGAAATGTATCAATAACATTATTTTTCTCTGGGTAAGTACCTTCTGTTTAATTTCGATGCAATTTTTCTTTTACATTTTTGGTTAGTTTTTCACGGAAGATAATAGTGATGTATGTGTGTGAATTTAATCAGGACTAGATGACGCTTTGTGAACACCCAAGGATTTTATTATATTTATTTTAATTACGAGTATATTTAAGTACTATGAACGAAATAATTATAAATCGTTCATGAATTGGTTCATAATAATGATGCAAGAAAAGCAATAATAATTTTGTACTCTACCTACTATATTTTTATGAGATACGTGTAAATGAAATATGAATCTTACTGGGTAATATTATAAACGTATAAACGAAAGTTTGTGTGGATGTATAGATGGATGGTTGTTCCTCTGCTACTGTTTTCGCTTGAAAAGTAACAAAAAAATCCGTTCCGTAGACGGATTTGGCTTAAACTTGGGACGTGCAATAGCTTATGACCTGGAATAACGAGTACCTAAGCTTATTATCCTTTTTGTGAGCGAAGCCGCGGGTGTAAGCTTACACACAATAATTCAAAAGTCACATTGAATGCGATAGATTTTATGAGCGACGACGTCTGCGAAAAAATACTCATTCAGCTCATAATTAAATTCTTAATATCGTGTATATAAATCCAGATGACGTATAAATGTGTTATTTGAATATTATTACAATTTAAGCGCAAGACGGTAAGTATCTACATTTGCATATTCCAGTTGAGTTTGTGATAAGAAAGTCGGGATTAACTGAATTTTAAAGTTTATTTGACTTATAATGAAACGTCACATTCTCACTGTTTACTACATTCTGCCTGTGACTTCGTTTATATTTGTTTGTAATCATTCATTACAAGTTTGTTGGTGTGAATAAAACACAAACATCCGAACATAGCCATATAGAATCTGTAGTAGGTATTTATATTTGTATCTATTTGGTATTTGTAGGATCCACTAAAATATTTATCTATACAAAATGTGAGACACGACCGCGAGGGGTGTCTTTAGTCTCTTCTTATTTTCTCCTTTTCTTACCCAAATAAAAAAATCTGGGAGAATCCAAACTTGAAAAACGAAATTTTAGGTATCGGTTTTAATACCGACAAAATTTTGACTTGAGTTTTAATACCCTTGCGTTTTCATAAATAAAACTATAATAGTTACGGAATGGTAGTCGTGTGTCTACATTACCATCAATCTGGATAATAAAACAACTATGTCTGTGCCACCAGTTGATATTTTAGACTAATCAAACAAAGCACCTTAATTATAAATAACTAAAAAATGCATTTCAAGCTTCAACAATGCACATGCCCAAGTCGTGGCAAGAAATTACATTTCTCTTTGTATCCGTCATTTTCACTTTACACATGTAGTCTCCGACGTACTCGTGGCAAAGGAGGTCCTTGCAGAATGATAAATCGAGTGTCATGTTTTTCACAGTGTATGTGCCCTTAAAAAAAACAAAATAATCAAAGACAATCGAAGGAACATGCTCAAAGGATCGGCATTGCCATTGCTGTAGATAGATAGATAGATAGATAATTCTTTATTGATTTCTTCAAACTACAAAGGTACAAATTCAAAAATAAACTGTGAACTAACTGGCGCTCTTATTGCTAGAAGCTATTTCTTCCAGGCAACCATCTGGGTTAGGGAAGAATTTTACAAGAAGACGGTGCGCCTAATAGATACATTTTAACAAATAATGCTGTAACGCTTTCAGTGTCTGAAAAAAAATGAAAAAAACATTTATTTCAGTAGGACCTCAAGGATTACTTCGAATCATCTTACATGCTAGGTGATTCTAGTCCCGACGCGACTTTGTGCACTATCCGGTTTTTTCAGTATTCCGATTTTTCAAATGTCTAACCTACTAGATATTAATCGTCTTTGCCTAACCCGATAGGTTAGAAGGGGTCAAAATAAAATCGGACTTAGTTAATTGCTAAGCTTGGGACTAGATGGCGCTGTGTGGACTGCACGAGATATTATAATATTTATTGAATCTTTTGTAAAATGAAATCCATCATTGTCATCTGATTCTGGCAACCAAATATTTTCTACCTAAACAACGGAGTGGGCTAAGCCTAAATCAGGTAAGGTTTAAATTACCGCTTTAACAGGGCAGCTTTCAATTCCCATGGCTGCAAATATAGGCTTCCAAGGAGCATCATCGTCTTTCAGACACTCGCACATATCCATGGCTGCAGACATCATAGGTTCGGTTCCCGCGTCGGTTTCTTTTTCGATATCAATGTTGAACTGTTGGCAAGTTTAGGTTCCAATTAAAAAAATATCGTATTTAGATCTATCTCTAAAAATACCGTTTTTGCTGACTCTCATATTGCAATAATAATGATTTTCAAATATTTTCATATTAAATTATTTTAATTTTTGGTCTGATTTAGTTTGTTTGAAAATATATACTTAATGTTTTTTTATGAACTTCAATAAACCAATATATCTTGATAACTAGATCAACGCGTGTGTTAAGGGCACCAATCTGGATAAGCTAACAATAATTCTCAAACGAATCCTTACCATCACACCTTCATCGATCTCCATGTTGAGTTCTAAAGACCCTTCCATGCACATCATGCCTGCCCCATCTTCGTCTTCAGAATCCATTTGAGCGAGGTACATGTTATCAGCATCAAACATGTCATTTGTAAAGTCTGAACAAGATTGCGCTCCTTCTGAGAAACCTGCTCGGTACTGAAAAATAATTGAAGTTAAAAGAAAAATAAATGTTTTAGCAATTTACAGGACAATTTCAAGTTGTCTCTTGATCATAATTTTTTATTTATTTATTTCAGGTAACACTGTCAGTTTCATGAACAGAAAAAATTGTATGAAAGACAAAATGAAATATGATTACGACTGTATTCCAGTAGACATTTATTTCAGATCTTTTAGGCAATTTTTATATCCTTTTGAAAATGTCTAAGGCGTTAGTCAGGTCAGAGTCATGAACAGTTATTGATAAATACATCAGAATTTACATCATCATCATCATCATCAGCCCTTCTCATCCCACTGCTGGGCATAGGCCTCTCTTCGCTTCCGCCATTCGACCCTGTCTCGCGCCAATCTAACCCATGTCCGACCTGCAGTTTTGACTATGTCGTCGACCCATCTTGCCGGCGGACGACCTACATTCCTGTACCCTTCTCTAGGCCACCATTCGGTAAGTACTCTGCTCCACCGGTCATCACCACGCCTTGCCACGTGTCCTGCCCAACTCCACTTGAGCCCCAATATTCGCTTGCTAACGTCGTGTACTTTAGTCCGCTTGCAGAATTTACATATAACTTAATTAATTAATGATTATGTTTAACCAACTAAAGAATAACTAAACTTACTACAGTATCATCACACAATCCTCGATTTACACATAAAAAAACTAAAATATACGGAAACCATGTGCAAGCCATTTTGAACATGAAGTATATTTTTTTATTCAGACTGAATTATATACGATACAGATAAGCATCTTCGATGTTGTGGGATTCATCAACGATAATAACAAGTGCATTGCGTGTTTTGAATCTGTTTTTAAAGAGAGCACGCTATTTACGTTTTAAATGATGATCAATGTCAATTGATAACACTCAGGGTCTCATTTGATATTTAGTTTAGCAATGTTGCAGTTCCTCGGTTTCTCTCATAGAAAAATAAATAAAAATGAATATCTATTTCCTTTAGTCCCGCGATAACGTGGGCAGGACTTTACCAATTTCATGAATAGGTGCCTATATTTTTTAAGGTTTTTTTTTTTAAATTCTCATTGAACATGTTTATTTACATCAATGATTAAAACACTATTTGTATTCTTTATTTCCTCATCAGTCACACATAAATAATCAAAGTTATATGTGGGGTGTTCAAAATAATAAATCACTCCCAATATAGTTGTTTTATGTAAACCTACTTTTAAACTGTCGTAATTTTTATATTCCGATTGCAGTTTCCCCTATTCGTATTTGTTATCTAACTGTGAGACAAATGAATATATTCACAGTTTTGATTTACAGGGTGCTTTCAAAGTTACTAATATTTTATCAGTTATCCAAGTGGTTTGTTTTTCCGCTTACTTTTTGTAGAACATTTTTGGAACATTTTAAGGAAAATACTGTGGAATATACTTCAGGAAATGTAAATTTAACTGTAACTTACGTTGTAAAGCACATCATGATAAAGAACTTGTTTTCTAAATGATAAATAAATTTTATTGCTGTTTAACTCTCGACCTAAAAAAAAAATACAATAACAATGGGATTATTGAAATTGGTATTAATATTACTGTTCCATTGTGAAACCTACATAGTTATATCTAAAAAAAAAACTAAGTCTTAAAGGATCCTAACCCCAAAAATGTTTTGAAATTGATACCTGCCTCAGATCTTCATCACATTTACAAAATACAATCGAGTTAAGAACTTCCGGTTGAAAATCATCCCAAATGCTAGAAATTTCACCCTTTCATTTAATTTGATTGTCAGTGACACCAACCTACTCATATGATTACTCTATGCAAATGAATACGCGACAACTAATAGAATACCCTTATTCACACACTTTGGAATTCGATGACTTTTGGGACTCATTGAATATTCATACGTTCTATGTGCATAAGTTTGTATATGCTAGTATGTTTATACAGATGATGGCAAGATTATTGTAGACTATCTGCCGTATAGTTTTGTTGTGCCTTTAGAAGACGCTCTTAAATCACTTTTTGTCTACACCACATCTGCATTGCGACTGAACCGCGATTGTAGTCCAAATATTTAAATTAAGATTATACTTATGCAGAATCATGGTCACTTTTCATAATCTCTTGACATCTTCTTCTTCTTCTATGACCATCTCTTTCTTATCTAATTATCAGAAGAGTGCTTCCAGAAATGTTTTTCGGTTTTTTCTAATCATAAATCCTATTACCAGGCCTATCCCAATTCGCTGTTTAGGTAGAAACATTCCGGGGCAACCGCGGGCGACCGGGCGGCTTATTTGGTTGATTATCTTAAAATTTATCGATTGATTATATTAAAATTTAACAATTGATACGAGACGCTTGTGCAAGCTGAATTGCGCTTTGTAGCGTCATAGTAAGAGTCGCTATTTAAATTAATGTTTTCGCGAAGTGGTTCTTTTGTACTTGTTCTATTATTTATTATGTGCTATCACGCAAAACTACCTATACATAAGGATTTATTTTATTATTTTACATAGCAAATAAATGTCAGTAACACAACTGCAACCGGCTTGGAAGCAAGTATGATCATACCAGAAAAACTGGATTTACTGGATCCAAAAATCGAGTTCCAATGTCATTTTAACTTGTACAATGTTTCTTGTGAGTTATTGATGTAGCATTAAACTTGTAAGTAATAATTATTCTGATACCTAACCTAGTACCTATACTTGAAATTAACATGATTTAATTAAAAGTAGGAATTGTGATCGCGAAAGTTAAACAACTAGCAAAATTAAAAAATATATGAAACCGACTTCAATTACGTAAGAAGAGACCAATTCCCTGCACTTTTGGGTGAACTTCTTTTATTACTTTGCATATACGTAGCAATATTTATATCTGCATTCATAGGAGGATAATTATGTGTAAATAAATAATGCCCCACACGGCTAAGGTGAAAGGGTGGTTCAGATGACGGGCAAGCCTTTTCCATCTCAACAATGTCCCAGGCACTACAGTGTCCCGTTAAGGCAAATTATACCTTTTTTTGTTGTATAAATCATCTAGTAAAGATGTAAAGTGTGTAGGCGAAGAGAAGAGAATGGCATAATAAGGAGTCATTTATGCCATTCTCTTCAGTTTTGTGCAATTTTCATCCATTTCACTCCAGCTGTTCTTTGATGTTATCGGACCAACGCATTTGCGGCTTGCCTCTTCGACGTGTTTCATCCCATGGTCTCCAATCGGCCAGTATGTTGTTTTATTATAAACTAACTATTCACAAATAAAGGAAAAATAAAAATGTACAGTTTTATCTTTGAATTTTTAATGTCCTATCATTAATTATTTCTATGAACAGTCCATAATCGTTAATGTCATTTGATTTAACTTAAAGTCAATCAATCTCTAATTTCCTAATCTAAATAGGTATCTACAGGTTGTCCTACAATAAGTAACTGTAACGAGATCTATTTGTAATTTGTTTATTTTGAATCCTGAATGTACATAGCGAACAACCTGTATAACAGTCGAGAAAATCACAACACATTATGGCAATCGTGAACCATTGAGCATGGCGTATTGAAATACAAATTCACATTTGGCTAAGAATTTATGAGTAGTTTGAGCGTTGATACAAATTAATAGATGCAATTTGATACCCAAAATCGTATGTGACATAAAAAAACAACGTCTTGTTCTCATACGTCAATTTATCTTATGAGGGCGCTTTAAATTTAGACGGCAAACTAAATAGCAGTCCGGGTATCGTACGTTATGTTATTTTTTTCATACAAAAGGAATCGGCGCAAAAAACTTAACTTAACTACCTTCCTCAATCGTTGATCGCTAGTCTTAATGCGCCAAATTCGCTCGGACTTCAGCCGCGTAACTGTTCAAATGAGACGATTCTTAGTACTGCTGAAGTAGACAGGAATAGGAAGACATCCGTACTGGTGGACGTCTTATTAGCTTACGGTCGAAGTACAAAAACCGTGTACCGGCATTCCTACATCAACCCTCTAAATTTAAAGCTCGTGTATGACCATCGTTCACTAACGATGCCATTATTTCTAAGAACTTGTAGGCATCTACTGATTTATATCAACAATTTGAGTGCTTTAACAGCATATCTGTAGCCGTTTATTAGAGTATTCTTAAACATTAGTGGATCTCATTGTTGAGTGGATCCAATCTATATAGTGAGCTACAGATGTGTAGACACCAGGCCAGCCGTCCATGCCGCAGCCATGACCGAAGGAGACCACCGCTACTGATTCCCAGATGCCCTCAGGTCGTTTCCTCATCAAAGGTCCACCGGAGTCACCTTGGCAACTGTCTGCAGCGAAGGCACCACCGGCACAGAGCTGTTTGTCAATGATGGTGGCTTTAACAGTTCTATACTTGTTAATACATGAATCCTTGTCGAAGATATCCATGCCCAATTTCTGTTTGACATCGCTGTTTTTACCTGTAACAAGTATAAAGACATCTTACTCTGTTCACTGCTTCTATAAAAATGACGAATTGTATCATCATACAAGCTTATGCCCGCGGCTTCGCTTGCGTGGTAAAAAGTATCATAAGAATTATTTCAGGTTACGAGTATAACCATGTTTATTCCTTATTTAAAAAATATTAACGGGACTTAATATGTTTTCAAGTCGCGATAGTTTAAAAAGTTTCATGTTTATTCCAGTTTCAAAATAAACAAATTACAAATAGATCACACCTTGTTTGTTGTTGATTAAATTTTTTTCTTTAGTGTATCGCTTTGGAACAGGCAGTAGAACCCTCTAGTTTGAAATATTCTTAAATAAAGAAATTTTAACTTTGACTCTGTATGTAACTCGTTTATAGTAAATCTCTTATGAGTACTTACCGGACAAGGTTTTTCCCCAGCCCGCAACGAAAACCTGATTGCCAGTGTCAAGTCGCACCTGGTTGCTGACCAAACAAATGGGTTGCACGTAATCTGTGAAGAAAAAAATAATTCATGAAGTCGTGGAGAACCAGGGCAAGAAATACTGGTCTTATTCATAAAATTTTGTCAATTTAACAATGATATAAAGAATGTTTTTTTCTTGTTACTCTTATGTCAATAAAAAGAGATAGCAACAGATTTAATATCCGTTTTAGCTAAAGTAGGTTTACTGAACCAATATGCATAAAGGGGTAACACTTTGGTAAGTTTGTATTGAACAGTGCCTCTTCATTTCCCTGCCGTTATCCCACTAAGCGTAGACAGGCATTATGTTTTCTTTCTCTTTTAGCATTATTTACTCACAATTGTAAACAGCTCGTCGCGCAAGTCTGGCGATGCCAATATCGTCATATCTGTTCATGTTTTTGTCACTGTATCCAGGATGGGCCACAGCTACGTTGACTGGGATCTCTTGGGGCTTTTCTGCGCAAGTGTCTTCTACACAGTCAATCTCTGTGCGTTGATCATACTCGCCCAGACGTATAGTTACCCTAGAAGCAAAGATACGTTAGGTACATTGGTTACTCATTCCCCTAACTTCCCTTAGGTAGAAGAGTAAAGAAGTTAAAATAAATTCTTGGTTTCATCTCGGTATAACAATTTACCAATTTTGTCGCGTTTGCTTGTGTTGCGGTAACCAGATGACTGATATACTACTTTCAAGCTTCCACGCTAGGCTTCGCTCACGTGGCACTAACCCCGATAAAAAGTAACCTATAAAGTATACTATAAGGTCATAAGCTATATAATATGTAGGTATATTCCAAGATTCAGCAAAATCCGTTTAGTAGTTTTTGTGTGAACAAATTTGAGTGTTTATATTACCCGGAACAAATATCAGCAGAACATGCAAACATTTGTGACGAAGCAGGGATCGAAGCCGCAACCTCCTATGTCTCAGACGGGCCTTCACCCACTGCGCTACAGAGGTCGTTAAATGGATTCGTTGCCAAAGTTAATTTTGATACCTATTTAATTTCAATTCCGAATTTATTTATATAGCAATTTAGCATAAACATAATAATTAGCACGACATCGCATCAACATCACATTTTCCTTATTTACAAAGATGCCTTGATTGAGGAAAACCACAAAAAACTATTTTTATAGGTCGTTGTGTTTTAAGGAATAATAGGCGGCCTAAAAACTCCGTCACCAGAGTTGGCCACTTGCTCATACGAACGAACGAAGGAATAATACTCGTATTATCGATTAATTTTCTTTTTATATAAAAACACTCACAGTTATTATATAAATATCCTTGGACATTCATAAGGTTTAAGGTTTAATATAATTTATCCTTAAAAAGACAAAGATAAATGTCACTTGCTTGAGAACAATGATTTCTTATTGTCGCTTGTACCAAACTAAGCCAATTTAATGCTTGTGTTATGGTAACCAGATGACTGTATTCTCCTTTTTTATCAATACCGATTAATTTAATAGCCGTAGGTACCTACCTACTAGCTAAGTGGGATAGAGCCTAGACTTAAAATTAAAAGTTCTTGCATATTGAAAGATTTACGCCGTCTCCAGTTCTTGAAAATACCATGTCTTCTACATACCTCACTACTCACATACATTGTTGTTTTTAAATACAAACATATTATGCATAAAAAAACAGCCAGACTCGAAACAAATATTTGCAGATCAAACAAACATCTGCCGTCGCAAGCGGGCTTTCACTCACTGCGCCACAGAGGTCGCCATATATGGTTCAAAAGCTACTTACAGTGTTCCAACTTGTTTTTCAATCGCTCCAGTGATACAATGAGCCGCGGTCAGGACATATCGTTTGTTGATCAGCGCACCACCGCATCGGTAAGAAATGGCACCGGAACCTGGGACAAATTAATTATAGAAACATTATAACTTGAAAGAATTAAAAGCTAAGCGCACACTAGGCGACAGCGACTAGACGCGACAACAGATTGCGGCCGACAATTCCATAGGTATACTTATTTGTTTAAACCTCCGCACACTTGGCGTCAGCGTTGTCCAGTCGCGACAACAAGTTAACCTAGGCACACACTTAGGCGACAGGCGACAGCGACAGCTCGGCTACTAGACGCGGCGACTTGAAGCGGCGACTTGAAGCGGCGACTAGTCGCCCAGTTAAGGTGAATGCAAAAGCAGGTGAAATTTTTTTTTTTGCTGTTTTAGCCATTTGCAGGTCAATGTCAGGTTGAATCTTGATAAAGATATGATTTAAGCCGAAAACTTATACGTATTTTCTTAATGAAAACATAAAGAATAATCAATCGATTCTTTAATTGACATTGACATTGCCTGCACATTGAAATATGCAAAGACCTCACTTTTACATACACCGTAAGCTTGTGCAGACTATCCAGGCTTTTTGACGGGAATTCAAGATGGCATGTTGTCGTTTTTGTTTTATTTTCCGAAATTTGTGTTTTGGCGAATGTTAATATGTAATAATGGTGGATTATTAACTGTTAAGTGTTCGTGAACGTACATAAGTGTAGGCAAATGAAACAAAACTGTATATCATTGCATTTCGAGTTCTCTCAAGAAGTCCATGTAAAAAGCTGCAGTAAAGAACCCACATCTTTACTGACGCTGACTATGACTTTGACTTGACCTTGACTAAACTGACTAAAAATTTAAACACATGGTAGTGGCTAAATGCGTGGCACAAGCCGTGCGAAAGCCAAATATAAGAAGTGAAGTGAAGTGAAGCAGACTATCCATATTCACAACGTTTATTATAACAAGAGTGTTTCTATGCGATCGATTTTGACTCGACTTTAGATCTAACACACATTAAATTTCAATGATTGAGCGAGAGAAGCGAAAGAAATTCTTAGTGGCAAATGAGCTATCGCATCATTAATCCTATCCACGAAACTTTGTATGTTTATAATATAATGTAGTGCTTTGTGTAGTAATGCTATTATGGAGTAGGCTTGTCATACTTGAATAGACATCAGCTTTTTAGCATGCAAAGAAGATAACTAATTTGTGCGTTGTCATTTTGAAGTAAACAACCAAATTAGGTGCAGCACTTACGTGCGTTCTGCAACGTGGTGAAAGAAACACATATTTCATACCTTTGACGCATTTGTTGCATTGAGTATATATAAATAGCTTGAGCAAGTAATAATGTTGTTTGACAATACTTACGTGTGCGATATCCAAGAAGCGCCATCCAGGGGAACTCATCTAACTCAGTATTAGTTCCTCCAAATATCCTGTCTCCGTTCGTCTCCACTCCACATTTGTCCCTCGGTGCTGGTAAGGAGTCTTCGGGATAAGCTGGTTCTAACTGATCGGGTGATAAGTTATTGATCTTCACGTTGTTTTCATTCGGGGGCTGTGTCTGTAAAAGTATCATAATGTAAATACAAGTAGGTGGTTTTTTTTTTTTTATTTAAAGTAACATTGTAGTTTAAGTATCTCTACTCTTGAGTCAAAGAGAGTGTAGGTACCACATAGCTCGATGATTTGCGATGAATGCTTTTAAAAATGTAATGCGACTCAGAATATTTCACATGTACGCTTTTGTGACAAACTGAAGCTCGACTAAAAATGAATGGTATGGATTTGTTAAAGCTGCATTCGGTTTTATACTAAAGTCCTGTCAGCAGACAACTCATTTTGCGTTGCCGTGTGGTACAAAAAGGGCTTTAGTATGATACTGAATACAGCGTAAATTCTGCGACTTATTTTACGCGATTCACAGCTCAAAAAATTACAGTCATTCGGCCTCATCTTTAAGTAACAAGGTGTTTGAAATAAAATACATGACATAGAGACCGACCCTGTTGCTTCTACTTCTACTATAATATCTCCTTGATTATATTCATTACTTACTCGTCGTAGGGTAAGGACATTTAAATAATGATCGGTAAGGTTATCGACTCTTATGCGTTTTATAAGGCATGTTTCCGCTGAACAGCTGATATTCTTCGTTTTCAATGTCGTTTAGTACTAAAAATGGCAGTAATCAATATTACTTGTACATTGTACCTACCAGATGTTGATTGTGAATATATTGGACTTAGTTTACGTGTAACGTACACGTAATTTATGAATTAAATAGATGATTATTATTTACCCGACTATAAAAATTATGACAAGATAGGTACTCAAAACACATGGCGTTACTTTTTTTTTGGATTTTCATTTTTTATTATGAATTGCATGCTGCCGGCAATCACAATACAAAAAATAATCGCTGAATACACTTATCAACAGTCAAATACCATGAGAAATCAGTTCAGAAATGCATTTAAAATTTAATCATGTTTTGTGGTAGCTGCTCTTAACATCATTAATATAATACCGGTATCGGTATTTCTAAGTATTTTTCAGTATAATTTTTTTTATTCGAATCTTTCAAAAATTAGATAAATTATGAGTATTCTGGTAGCAGGATTCGTTTATCGATTTATGTTATTCTTCTTTACGAATCATATATTAGTAGCAAATTCAAAAATCATTTATTCAGTCGGACCTCTAGGATCACATTTAAACGTCTTGTAAGTATACAGTTTTTGTAAATACATACACATCATAGATAGAAAAACACCCAGACCCGGAACAAGTGTCAGCAGAACATAAATCTAAGTGATTCTACGCCTTTCTACGCCGCGACACACCAAGAAAGAATCAGGCATCAAACAAGTGCAGCTTTTTTTTGGGTGTTCAGTTGGGAGCAAGTCAAACAAAGAGAGGTTCGTCAATGCATACCTGCGTTTCCGTATTCTGTCCAGGTAATGGACCACAGCATACTTTCGGTGTGCTACCCTCGAAGCCACATTGCGAGTTCCTCAGGAATGTGGCGATATTATTCGGAAGTGGTCTAGTCTGGAACGCCGCTACTAGTGTTGGACAGTCGTATAGACTGATACATTGACTACGCGCACCAAGTGGTGTTGTACATGAAACTGTAAAGAAATATTAATTAATTTAACAATCAAAAACCAATCAATCCAACATTAAGCCTAGGCACACTTCATTTTTCGATGACAGGCACTGTGAGTTTGTATCAAGCAGTGATACAAAGGCGTATTTAAGGTACCTACGTTAGAAATAATCTCACGGCCAGTCTAATAACCTATCTATCTTTGATTTTGCTTATTGTCGGTAGATATTTGACATTACTTAAGTACTTCCATACAAAAAAATTACAAGTATAACAAACACAGTAAGCAAAACAAAGATAGGTAGATGCTGTCGGTAAAAAAAGGTATCGGCTGAAATGTTTTTCTTTGTACCTACCGAGTAACGACGAACAGTGATTTCTATTTACAGTTATATCGTTAAGAGTAATTCTGTGAACTATTGGTAGCTCATCTTTTTCATTCAGTTATCATTATCATTGACAGATAAAGAATGTATTCAATAGCATTTCATAGTAATCTCATATTATCCTTGACTCAACTAGAATTTTTAAATGAAAAATCTTACTAAAAGTTTTACGACTTCGGCAGGACTTTAGAACTTTTAGTAAGATTTTTCATTTAAAAATGAAATACCTAAGTGTGGTTTAACACTATAATTAAAAATATCAACTAGAATTGATTTAAAAAGATGTATTTTATGTCTAGACCGTGTATAATTATGGTACTAGCTAGATCAATCACACGGATGTGAATAAGGAAAATGGATGACATCAATTTGTAAACAAGTTATCATCTTGGTAGGTACCTATCAATATAAAATTAATGGTAGGTAGGTACTTAGTTATATATGTTTACAACTTATATATACCTACCTATGTTAACAAAAAAGCAATAGAAATCAATTTATATTCAATCAGCACAATTAACTATTCTAAAATGATGTCTGGATATTCCAAAAAAATATTTATATTGCTTTATTCCACAATAATTGCTACCTGACTTTTGATCTGATTTAATAAGTTTAAATCGTATTATTGTACCTAATGTAAAAAGCATTGAATTGAAACGATTCTATATCATTATCCAGTGCAACAAGTAAGATAACCCTAAATGATAAAGACGAACATGTTTTGATTGGGTTCAAGATCTTTTCTTGATTTCCTTAAACCAGATAATATGGAAATTACAAGACGTTATACTCATTGTTACAAAGGTACAATGCAGGTTCAATAAAAAAACTTCAGGTAAGTAATACTGTGGTAATACCTATACCGGGGCTTGTACCTGTTGCTTTTAATTGTTTTTTTTAATGAGATCTTGTTATACCTACTAAAACACATTCTTGTTTTTAACTTACAAAGTGATCAAGGTTAAAGTATTCAAAAATCGTGTATTTGTGAGTATTAGACCAACTTTTCCTTGTAAAAAACATTTTACCAGTTAAACCGGTTAGGTACTAAATTACGTAGCCACCGCAATTTTCAAATAATTGGCTGATATTTTTGCTATATCATCAAACAAAACAAGTTTAATGATATTTTAGACTACTTATTGAGGTTATGTTACAATGGAAAAACACATTAATTGTCGGATTAAAAATAAGAAGCTAAGCTACGAACTCGTCCTGTGCCTCAAAAATTCCTTCACCAAAGTACGAACTATTATCGCATTGTTTCAAATACGAACTTGATTTATAAAAAAATAAGAATAAAATAATCCCTCAGATCACGACGAGATAAAAGTCTACTCACGAGAAAGACCCCATAAAACTGATGACACCACACATAACAAAATGTTCTTCATTTTGTTTAACTTAACTATCCACTTAATCACTAAATTTAAAGCATATAAAATGAATGATGGAGACAACAGCTCGATGCTATGCCTCGAGTGTACTGTACACTGGAGGTCAAGTTCTATGTTATATACTTGACGATTACATTTTGTTGCTCCTCTCTGCGTACTGTTCGCAGCCGCAGTTAAAACATCATTAAAGATAACAATAACATAAACTGATATAAAGTTTATTCCACGCAATAAACATTCAAGATCTTATTTAACTTAAACTACGACCCTAACATTACCTTTTATACTAGCATACCTACATAAAATAATCTAATGTATTTAGGCACCTACTAGACTAGAGGATGAATGAAAGTTGTTTAACGAAACAGGTGTGCAAGGCGGGTGTGAATGGGACATCTGGAAGGGGAAGACCTAACATATTTGGACCAAATTGGTGACGTTTTGGAGAAAGGCCAGGTCAGAAGTACCCTAAACCAAGCGTGTATGAAGAATGTAATGAGAGTGAATGACGCGAAAGAAGTGTGTCAGGATACTATCCTGACACACCTCTTTCGCGTCGTAAGGGAAGATCCGTGGTCTCTGCCTACCCCCATGGGAAAGAGGCGTGACTTTATGTGTATGTATGTATATGTATGTACCTATTAGACCCCCGAATGCAGCGATAAGCTTATTGCGCTCAGCCGTCCCGCGAAGCGAATTGGTGTATTACTTTTTCTCATTTACCTACCTATTAGGATATTAAGTATACAGACTTCACGGCCTAAATTTAATATCAAATACTTATATTTCCAATAAAAATTGGTACAGAAATTCCACAGAAACAGATACCTACACATATTTTTAGTTAATAAATTCTTAAAAATTAAACGCTAAATTCTTTTGAACTCTGTCGTATCCGATCATCATTTTTATAACTTAATATTTCAGCTTTTCTTGCAAACCTTACCAATCGTCATGAAAATAATATAGGCAGTATGCGAACATAAAATAGGTTTAAAACAAGTTTGTACCGATCGATGCGAGAGCCTCGGATTTACCCATTTGTGAACCAAACACATCCATAACATTTTCATATAGAATTAGTATTATTTTTAGTTTCTTTCCTCCCAGTATCAATATAATATTATTCTAGTACATTTATTAAAAAAAATTGGCTGGCAGTGGCTATGATCAGTTGAGATACCTATAGGTAGATCGTTAACAACGATCCTCAACTGGTTCTTATTGTATTTCGTACAGTTATGTAAATAATAACATGGTAGTAGTTAAGTTTTTGTTATTAAAATGTATTTTAAGATAAAGCTCCAAAGGGTGCAACTTGTCATTTGTTAACTTCTACAAAACGCGGGCATTATGCCAAATAATATTTGGACATACCTCTGACTACCTAAAGAATCCTAAAGATTCCTAAAGATCAGAAAGAATTATGTCATCATGTATTATTACATCATTACTACTTAGATGATTTATACAGTATCAGGAGGCAAGCTTTGCCTACACTTAACGGACACAGTAGTGCCTAGGATATTGTTGAGATGAATTGGAATTGCCCAGCACCGAAACCATCCTCTCAGCTTAACCTGCCTTATCCACAGGAAAGACAATGGTCAATACATGTTGGGCTGACTATAAGCTGCGGGTTTCATTACGATATTTTCCTTCACCGTTTGGAGCTTGTGTCTCAGAATACAAAGAGGAATGCTCGTGTTAATCGTTTTCGAGACGAAAAATCCATTGATGTACTACCGGGATTCGAACCCACGAACATCGAGGTACTACCCCACTCGGCTAACAAGGCTCAAAGTCCATAAATAATAATAAATATATAAATAAACCTGGACATTCCACAGCGTCATCTAGTCCCAAGATAAGCAATTGAATGCTTGTGTTATGGAAACTAAATGACTGATATACTACATAAACAGACCCGGAACAAATATCAGCAGAACATGCAAAAATTTGTCCCGCGGCGGGGATCGAACCCGCAACCTCGCGGAGGTTGCTCTCAGGCGGGTTTTCGCCCACTGCGCCACATAGGTCGTCAATACCTTCATAGTTATTCCCGACCCAGTGCCCAATCAACTGATTTCACCCCCAAGTGGGGCGCAATTTCCTTGCAATTCGCTTAGTGATTAACCACATTAACTTTCATGTCTCGTCTGCTAATTGCGTTGGCTCCCCAATTCCAGCTACGATTTGATTATGTACTCGTTCAGCGAGGTACCTATGTGTATTATTAATTTCCGTCATAGAATCATCAAAGTTATTATAAAGAATAACACTCAATTTTAAACCGAATTAAAAAAGGTGAAGGCTCTAAATTCGACTGTATTTTTTTTTGTTACCTCAGAACTTCCGACCGGGTGAACCGATTTTGATCATTCATATTTTATTTGAAAGCTGGTCATTAAATTTCAATAAAAATTTGAGGATCTTCAGAGTTAAGAACAAAAATGCATCTCAAGAGTGCAGAAAACTGCTCTCTTCTTTCGAAATTGAAGTCGGTACAATTTTTAATTTTGACAATTACGTGCAGCAGCCTGCGCCGGTTCAGCTCAGAGCTGTGACACTTCTTAAATTTGTAGTGATAAGCTGGGTACTCAGTTAGCAGTGTAGCACGTAACGTATCAGATACGGTATCAAGTGAGTACGTAGGCTCGAGCCCGCTGCGAGCCGCTCGCGCGTGGAGCGCTGTAAGCTCGCAGTGACCCACCGAGTGGCGGTTTCACTGCGAACACAAAGGCGTATCCGGCAGCTCGTAGCGCGGAGGACTGTGGACGAGCCACTTGCACTTGCAGGTTGATACCGTATCTGATACGTTACGTGCTACACTGCTAAGTGAGTACCCAGCTATAGATCTCTCATAATATATCTAATATAAGATAAATAATAATATACATGGTGATATATCTACGGTCATTCGTAAGTTAAATATAGGAATCAGGCCTTAGTCAGCCTCTCACGAATCGACCCGTTGTCTTTTCTGTGGATATGCAAGGCTGATTGATTGGTGGTGTAGATGCTTGAAGCTTATTCCATCTCAACAATGTCCTAGGCACTACAGTGTCCCGTTAAGTGTAGGTAAAGATTGCGTCCTGACACTGTATGAATCATCAAGTAAAGATGTAAAATAAGGGCCTAAGTTCTAAAATATTAATAAACTATGTACTTTGTTAAGTATTCTAGTAACAGTTGTCTCTTAGGTAAGTGCATCACGTATTCAATTGTCGAGTTGCGGTCAGGAGATACTTAGACCGCAAACAAAACGGATTCTACGTGAGTAACATTATGTTAGGTATTCTGATGTAATAAAGACTAGTGAAATGAAGATTTGTGTGGATAACTTAATAGGAATTACTTAGGTACTATTTCATAAAGCAAAAAGAGGGGATCCTACTACCTGTTCCAATCAACGTGAGACACCAAGAAAAGAATCAGACAACAACACACACAATGTACTAAGTCAAGTTTTTTTTGATAAGCTATTGACTTACCTTAACAATGTGTTTTTACTATAGTAGGTACAAGCTACGTCTAGGTTTAAGATATGTCTTACGCCCAGTTTCAATAACCTATCTTTGGGTAGCTAACAAAAATATTACCACAGTAAACAAAACCGCAGCTTGATCGGGTATTGAGACTAAACGAACTGAATTTTACAGTTCTCTGGAAAACGATAATCTTATGAATTTTTGAGCGACAACAACGCCATCTTTCTATATTTACCTTATACTTTGTCTTGTTTTGACTTTCAATTGACCCTTGATCAGATAAGAATTACACTGGGATTTCCTTCTAATTAAAGCTATCAGAACAGAGTTTAATATTACCTACCTAGGTACCTTCCTATGTATTGTGATAAATAAATGGAATTTCTTAATATATCGCTACTTTCCAGGTCTTGCAATGACTCATTGAAATTATGCCATCATTTTTACTTTATTATGAGTTTGATATTGATTAAGTTTACGCAAACAATTTAAGAGCTGATGATGTGGAGGACTTTAAAAAGGATGAAGATCTAGGTATGTGCCACTAGATTATGTTTTTTAATGTATGTTTACCAAATTATAAGTCAATAATTGTATGATTACTGCTAAGGTAGTCCCATCAAAGTTATGTAAAGATCAGACGAGGATTTTCCGAGTTTTAAACAATAATGCACCTCAGGAGAGAGTGATACCAAACCAATTATAAAGAAAATTTTAGGATGGAATCAGAATGATGTACCTACCATCACACTCTTAATTAGTATTAAGAGTGTGATGGTAGCTACATCATTCTGATTCCATCCTAATTTTTATAGAAGAGACTTAAGGTATTTGTATAAGTATATATTAACTTTCCTCTATGCCTTCCACAACACAATACCAACTATTTTGCTAAAAACCATTCTAAAGGTTTGAAAGTCTATGTCTAAAAATAGTATAATCTTAAAACATACAGCAAAGCTCCAGTAAGCCTCAACAAATACATTTGCAAAGCTTTATTTGGCCAAAGACCGTAAATAAACATGTCTGCGAAATATTGAAATATTTTCTAGCAATAGTTCAGGATCGGGTGAGGAGTTATCGATGGCTTCCTAGCGCCTGTTATTTATAACCGAGTGGGTGACCAATTTTGCATTTAAGGCCCTAGCCCACTGGGACGCCACGACGACGTCTCCAGACTTATATCGTTGCGAGAAAGAAAGAAAGAAAGAAAAATCATTTATTCTGGTAGGTCCTTAAGGATCACTTCAGTTTTGTCTTACATGCTAGTTGACTCTAATGCCTGTTCCAACGCGACTCCCTACACCAGGGAAAGAATCAGACTTGAGCATGGTTTTAACTGTCATACAATATAGTAAAGTGTAGAAGGTCCTCTACACTTGACGCGGTCGCATCGCAAATACCTTCGAATGCTACTGATTTATGATCTCCTGGTCCGCGTAAATAAAATGTGCTGCTATATTCAAGGAAAATAACGAGTTATTCGAAAAATTTATATCAAAGGACACTTGTATTGTCGAATGATTTAATCATTTTAGTAGGTAACTATGGTCAACGGGTTTATCAGTTTTTATTAACCTATAACCTTTCTCAAGAATGAGCTATCAAATGCAAAAACATAAACTAAAATCTGCCTGGTGGTCTCAGAGCGTTCAAAGAAACAAGCTTTATTATACCTACCTATAACTTCTACGGTTTTCCCCTGAGTAACCCTAAAAAATCACTCTATTTAATTGGTACAAAAAACGTAGGCATGTTCACGATGTGTTCCCAAGAACGGTAGACATTCTATAAGATTCTGTTCTATATTCAGGCAAAACATAATGACGTATGTCATAGAACAAAGCCCTATAAAACTGTCGTTTCTTTTCTGTCGTTAACCTGAGGTACTTTATGTAAGCCATAATAAGTAGTCATAATTAGCCGTGTTGGCCATGTGGTAACATGTGGTAGCCGTGGTGTCCGGTTTAGGTGGTGGCAAGCCTATTCCATCTCAACAATGTTCCAGACACTACAGTCTCCCGTTATGAATAGGCAAAATTGACTCCTGACGCTGCATAAAAATAATCATCTAGTAAAAATGTAAAGGTGTGAAGTTTTTTTTTAGTTTTGTTTTTACTTTCGTGTTAAAATATTATAAACTTATTATTGTAAAAGTTATGGGGATTCCCTCAATACGACCTCTTGTAATTAAGCTAAGTAGTGGAAAACCCGATATTTATATTAAAAAAATATTACCTTTATGTCATTCAGCTACAGTAGCATTCGACCGTGATGAAATCTTCCATTATAAAAACATCAGTTAATTCACGAAAGCTGTGTTGGCCAAGTGCATTAGTACCATGACTCGACTTTCGATCCGAAGGTCGTGGGTTCGAATCCGGCCGTGCCTCAATGGATTTTAGTTTTGATCTAAACTGTGAAGGTAAATATCGTGTGAAAACCAGTAAGCTAATAGCGCCGATGGGCTTGCAAACTGTCACGTGTGTATGGAATGTTAACTTCTGCAAATTGGGGTATGGTACCAAATAATAATTATGTGTTTGACAATTTTGATGACTAGACTTAGACATCTTCAAAGGATCTAAAATGACTAAAAAGATCTTAAATAGTTTATCTACCGCACCTTGGAAACACAGTCTTGATCATTATTATGTTTTATTATATTACTTCTTAGAACATACCTAGACTCAAAACAAAATATTTATCATCACAGATAACAAAAATAAATAATTATTAAAAAAATACAAATAGTGGAACATAGAACCTCCTATTTTTAAGTCGGTTAATAAGTCCTGTGTACCAAGTTACTAGCAACTAGTTAAGGTAGTAACTTATAGTTGCGGGTTGGTGAGGATAGAGATAAAGTGTAAAGGATAATAATCAGTACCTATAGCTGAATACCATTAAAATCACGCTGAATCCATTCTAATCCAAAGCGAAGCCCATCAATACGTCCAAATGGGCGCATTAACCACCACTGTTTGCTTTGAATACGTTTTCGTTAAAAGCTTTTTTCAGAGTCGTGTACATTGATATAAATGACGACTGTTGTTGGATTGAACAAGTGCTATAAATCAAGGCGTAACTTTGCTTCGGCGTTTCACACAATCTAAGCTGCAAGCTAAACTCAGCTCTATGTCTGAGGCTATAATGGATTTGATGACTTTTGCATAAAGCTTAGATGGAACTTATTGTTTGAAAATCTTAGAATCTGCCCGTAACTACTGACTAGCTTATATAAAGATTCCATTTTTTCAATAATATTTAATAAACAAATTAATATCCTTAGACATCCATATAGCGTCATCTATTATAGGTACTCCCATGATAAGCAACTTAGGTAATGCTCATGTTAGGTAACCAAATTACCTACTGATTAATAAATAGCTAAAGTTATAGCGTAGTGTGAACAAAGCCATTTTAAACAATTGTTTGTTCCGTTAGTGAATTCTATCATAAGCTTATTTTCAATACCTCTGTAGTAGCAAAGATTTAGTAGTTTTATTTTGTATAGTTTAGGAGAGACGCGAACAGAGTTTGGTGGCCACCAAGTGCAACTTCGCTACTCCTAAACTATACAAAATAAAACTTTTATAGAGGTTTTAAAAAAAGCTTTTATGACTTTGTTCAATGTAATAATAAAATAAAATAGACGGCGGCGCTAGTTCTACGCATACAGACACCTTAATTGCATTATTGTCAAGTGTCAATGAGGTAAATAGCATAAGGACAATTTACTAATACATTGTTATTCTAAGTATAGTACCTACTACAAGTATTTATCTGTATAATAATGTAATGTATAAGTAATATTTGTCTTTATATATTTATCAGAGGCTTAAAATGAATTACAAGCATTTTGTATTATTTGCTTCAATTGTACAAGACTTAACCGGTATATTTCCTTGATATCACAGGTATTTGCGGCATTATTATTATTTTATACGTCAAATCTTTAGACATCAAAGGATATAACATTGCCTAAAAGATCTGAAAAGAAATGTCTACCGCTCCCTGTGATACAGTCGTGATCATATTTCATTTCATGATGGGATTTCAACGTGTCTCACCATATCCTGGCACACTGTGACTTAATTTTCAGTTACAGTCAAACACCGGAACTTAAATGGAAATGATAAATCGTCAATGTTTAACCGAATTGCCAAGAAATGGGCCGGTAATGATGTCGATTGCCCCCGCTCACCCCAATCACCCTTACCCTGAATTATTTAGTAGAAATGAAACTCCTGTAATATTAAGGTATTTTATTGTGTTAACTTTCTGGTGGACGAGCTGAGTGATAGTGCTTCATTGTTGTTGATAGGTGTTTATTGTGTGACGGCGTAATGAGTTGTGTCTCTAATAGGTACATGATTATTACTATATCGAAAGCTATGGCTAACTAAATGCTGAGTGTGCACTCACACTACACCGTATTGTTTTTAAAGCATCATCAAATCTCTACTCTGAGTCTGCTATCATAATAATTAGTATGGCAAACGCTTCGTATTTTTCATATTTTATTTCAGTTGAATGTCAGATCACAGGGTTTTACATCCATAATTTGAAATTACCAAAAAAATTAATAAGTGCTCTCAGTTTCTGTTATGATTTGATCCATTCATAAATCGCTAGAGGCCTCGTTCGCGCATTTATAGATAAAAAAAAATTATGGTAAATTATGTGATAGATATTAACGAACATTTAATTTTTTTACACCTGACTTTTAACTAGTAGGTTAAAAGTCAAGTGCTCCTGACTCCTTCTCCTGCTCCTACTCCTGCTGCGACTGTCCTTAATTTTTCTTTGTAGTTGTAGTATGTAGGTCCTAGATGTTTGTTTATTTATTATTATATTTTTAAATAATAAGAATAGAGTTTCACATCTATTATATTGTGCCTTCTTTAAGCATTGACAAATGAATTAACTTTCTTCTTCGTTTGTGATTTATTTCTTGAAATTGCAGCTTTCGCTAAAATACTAGGGACCATTCAAACTTAATTTAAACCGAAATAAACGCTTGGAACTTTAATCGACCCATGATCACAAGAAATAGAAAAGAAAAATCTTTATTTTAGCAAATTATATTTAGCTAGGTTTTAAAAAAACAGCTCTTGATTCAATATTATTTTATTCCACACTATGGTAAACAACGCTATATATTAAAGGCTGTGACTGTTCTCCACTGTTCCAGTCACTCCAATAACGCTTAATAATTAGTTTATTTTGTAGTTAAATATTAATTAAGGAATTTCCCAAATTATGCCCCAAACAGCAGCATCAGACCCAGGTGCGTTGATACGCAATTAAATCGCAACGTAACTGACTTTACAACGTTACGCCTACTTTACTGTCGCATAAAGAAAAGCTAACGTTGTAAAGACGTCGCGAATCGCTTTAGCGTGTGTGCTCTGCCAGACATAAAGGGGAATTAATAAGGCCATTTCAAAGACACAGCTTAGATATAGTAGTTGGTTCTCGAAGGCGGCGTTTCCATCAGAAATGAGCGAAGATGCGTTGCGTGGAATGTGTTTGTCAGGAACGAATAGAATCGCTTCATTCTTCGAGGCTAAGTAAATGAAGATATTCTATTGGTACCTGGCACGAAATTACCTTTATTTTAGTCTGACATGTTACACTACAAAACTTTTTAAACTATCGCGACTTGAACAGTGGTTACAAATTGTCATCAACGTGGGATCCAGTCATCAAATTGTTGATGTGTATTAGCTATTTTCAGTTGGACTGTGGTAAAGAGATTGTACAAACAGATAGCCAACTTTAGCTCAAGTAAAGCTCCAAAGATGTATAGGAGATATTGAAAGTTATCGATTTTAAAACCCGTTTAGTACAAACTTCAATTTGCGTTTTAGGAGTATTGGATATAGCACTGACTCCGCTTTTATGACCTTAACGAGATTTTACGACTATTTTAAAATAGGTAAGTTTTGTCCTTAGGTTGTTCCTACCTACTATTGTAGAGTCAACAAATATGGATGTTTCGGATCCGTGAGATACATAGGTACTAACAACCGCAATTACTATATTAATCTTTAAACTCTTTCTTATTACTCTTTCTAACAAAAAAAATAAATCGGTCGGAATAATCAGTGAATATAAGTACTTAAGTACATAAAAAAATACATACCTACAGTGGAATATAGACCCTCCTCTTTGTTTCAAGTAAAATAAATACAAGAATCAGGTAATTGGTAGTACCTACCTATTACTTAAACATTCGCGATTCGAACCCACGACCATTGCCGAAAGTCGAAGTACCTACTAATCCACTTTGCCAACACGGCTTTCTTTAATAGCTTTCTATAAAAGAACAGATTCAAATATGCCTTTTTATAACACTATAAAAATAAAAAGAATCTATCCCACCCCTATTTCATGCAGTAAAATCGAACATTAGATTTTTGGCCATCAAACTCAGGCACTCGAAAATCCATTTGAAAAGTGCTCTTTTTATTGACAAGCACTCATAAGGTAGGACTTGCCCACCTACTTCTTCTACAGTCGTCAAAATGGAATAATACTTAAGTAGTCCTAGTCTAAGATCCCGCCTAAAATCGACCTTCCCCTATTTGTTATCCAGATGATAATTACCTATATTTTATGAAATAAAAAAATGTCTGTGAACTTACGTGTATCAAACTGCCATAAAAAATGGTCCAGGAATTCATTCAAGTTGTAAAAAATCTTTTTTTTTCCAATGGCACTGTCTTGATTACCAATCGAACTATATTACCAATCGAAAGTATACCTACTTCATACACAATAAATCCTACTAATCCTACTTCCTACTAATATTATAAAGGTGAAAGTTTGTGTGTGTGTGTGTAAGTGTGTTTGTTACTCTTTCACGCTAAAACTACTGAACGGATTTGGCTGAAACTTGGAATATACATAGTTTATGACCGGGAATAACAAATAGGCTACTTTTGATTCCAGTTTTCCCACGGGAACGGAAACTACCGCGGGTAACACCGCGAGGCGCAGCTAGTATTATATAAAAAGATGCAGATTGGTTGCCTCCTTATTTCTAATCCCTATTATCCCCTAAATTATAAGTATTAGTAATTTTTCCAGAATAAAATGTTACCTCAATCAGACCAATTTCAGGAATCATTTATAATGCCTGTATACGAGTAGGTATAAATAATTAATCGATCGAGCGAACGAAGCGAGCTTTACAAAAAAATCTAGCAACGCTGAGCTGATGTCATAAAGTTCAATAGGTACTTACTGTTGACTGTACCGTAATAGAAATGGCTATTATAAAGGGCGTTTTAGACGATCATTGAGATCTTTATCGCGTTTAAAATCTAAGGTGGCGTAGGGCTCTCTTATTCTAATGTGAAGTTTATGCCTCATAGTAACGTTATTAGCTATAAAGCTTAGGTATGTTATTGTTCCGTCCCTAGATATGTGGATGTAGTGCGCGTAATGTTACTAAGCACTTTAGTAAAAAGTTGGCCACTGGCTCGTGCGAACATAATTACGTAGTAACAGCAGGGGTATTGTGTAACTTGTCTCAAATTGTATCGAGGCAAAAATCACAATAATCCGCGAAAACAACTGCAGGACAACCAGACTGTCTAACTTGTCGCGAAACGAAATTCATTGCCATCACGATTAAACTTTTAAAAAACACAGTAAATCGCGATAAGAACTGTCAGATCTGACAGTAAAAACATTTTACCGTGAAAAAAAAACATTTTACCGTGAAAAAAAAATAATTTTACCGTGAAAAGAAAACATTTTACTGACAGTTTTGCTGTCATATTTGACAGTTTAGACGTGATTGCGACAAACTTCGATTTTGCGACATGTTAGGCAATAGCCCTGAGGCCCTGACCTTTTTAGACTGGGGATAAAAAAAACAGAGTTTCGTTATTTTCGTTCCCGTAGGTATTGGGTTTCGTTTATGTTGGTGAACTGTTACGAAATCAGAATCCACCAAAAAAGCTGACCCTGAAGATTGTCACGAAACTTCGTTTTGGATGGTAGTTAGTGAGTAGGCCCTCTGAGGGCCTAGCCAACCGGCATTCGCTATGAAGCGATTCGATTTCTATCGTCGTTTACCTTTGATTTGACATTTCTGATCGCTCGAGTTTTCGTCATCGAATGTCAATTCCTATACATTTTTTTTAGTTTCTAATCGAAAGCGATTGTCGAAATGTAACATGGCTAGGGCCTCTGAGGCCCTAGCCATGTTACATTTTGAGCGATCAGAAATGTCAAATCAAAGGTGTAGCGATGATAGAAATCGAATCGCTTCATAGCGAATGCCGGTTGGCTAGGCCCTCTGGTCTGTTCAAGTGCCAGGTAAATATACACGCACTGTAACGGTTTTGTGGTTAGTTTTAATCGTCAGTCATAACTGTTTACAGAAGCAATAATAATTTAATTCTGGTTAAGATCGTAGAGGGATCACAACACGAAATTAATGTTGGAATGGAAATCTTGTTTACATAACGCGCTTGTTTCATTGTTATTTGATTTTAAATCGGCGATGGCAATGTTTTGTTTTGCTAAATGTTATTTGAATTGTTGGTTAATTATGAACGGGGTTTATAGATAGAAATAATACTACAAATTTATATTTTATTCTAACATTCTCAATGTTACAAAATTATAATATATCACCAACTGTATTAGTTTAATCAAGAAAAGTAGCTAAGTACCAGGAAAACACTGCAAAATAAAGCAAGCAATTAATATAAACTTTATAATCATTTGTTTTAAGTAAGTAGGTACCTAGTAACTACTTATTAAAGTCGGTCACTGGGGAGTAGGGGCATCAGTAGTACCTACATACCATCCATAATACTCTAACAAAGTGCCTACATGTTTGCAAGTAGCAACACTGCGGTGATGTCATCTAAGAGGGGAGCAGATGACGTCATCTCCCTAAGGCTGTGAGGGTAGTGAGTCAATGGGTCACTCCCTCATCTCATAAGGGATACATTTTTACATCAATTTAATAGAGTCCATTTTGCTCTTGTGTTGTATGGTTAGATCAAATTATAGGAACTTTTAATTTAATACGATGCAAGTTGAAAGCGAAGGGAACAAAATAAATAACCAATGCAGAGCATTTTCACCCCTTTAAAAACTAAACTAGGTATATGCTAAAGGAGCTTGCTATAAATTAAATTCTAGGCGTTGAATGAGTGTTCTCAAACTGCGAATGTTAATCAATAGGTAGGTACGTCAACTCATTTAATGACACTGGCATTCGTGGATTAAAAATTTTTATTAAATCATGGTAGGTAAATACTTTTTTGTGGTTCCAACGTCTCAATAAGCTAGGTAATCATACTCCACGATTCCAACCAACGCAAGTAGGTACCCTACAAACAATTTTAGTATTACAGAAAAACATATTTTTTCAGAAAATACGACTCTAAATCTTGTTTCCAAGGTAAATTTATCTGTTCGCAAGAGGATCGAAGTAAGCTCGCTGCTCTCATGCAAATATTGAACATCACGTGATGTTATGAAAGATTCGAATGAGCGGCTTTGTAGGATTTACCTTGGCTGGAAAATTTTATATAGATATTCATGAACTCAGGCCTAGACTAGACGTATTGAAATTAAATTACGCGGTTCGACTCGTATTGAGGTACCTACCTACTAAGCTGTCTCTATCAAACATTCATAGTATCAAATGAGACGCGCGTGATTGAACGTAAAAAAGTTATGTTTGTACAAATTTTGACAAATGATTCGCTGTGTTATTTATGCAATGTGAAAAGAACGAACAAATATTTGTCCATATTTTGTTTAATTGTGAGAAAGTGGAAGGATTGGGTATTGCCTAGCAGTTCGAATTTCTGATAGGTATTTTCGAATTCAAACAAATAATGTAACAGGTCCTTTGAAGATGACTAAAAGGTGGTGAGTGATCAGAAGCTTGTTAGCAAGAAGATGTTCTTCGCCGTTGAGCCGCTTGTTTTAATGCAAATATTTTTTTGTATTTTTAATCGTAAATTGATGCACGGCCGAAATTAAAACCCTCATCGAAAGCCGAAACTCAACCCTCAACAAAATAATCTTTTGATAAAACAAAATATAGCTGTTTACTAAACAATGTACTAAGCCACGTACAAACCTAAGATAACAAGCCACGTAGAAAGTTAGTAAGTAGAGATTTGCGCGTCCACTCCAACAAACGTTTGGGACAAACTTGTTAGAACTAAAAAGAACTTGCGATGTTAAGAGCCTCGGCCGTACTTGTGAACCCGGGATGCGCGTTTGTAAACCCCACTTAGGGCTTGTAAGCAACAGCTTGAAGATTATGTACCTACTAAATATGCATTTGAATATGCCTCTGATAAAGCCATAAGACAAGGACTTAATTTACGTCAATTTTCTACCAAAATTAACAAATTCACAGACTGATAACTTTATAGAAAATTACGGGCACATCAGCAGCTGTATTCTTTTATTTATTTAATCGTATGACGTAGGTACATAGGTATTGACTGATATAAACACAAACAAAATAATTTCTATAAAAACTAAAAACAACAAAATAAAAAAAAAAACATTCACAAGTCAATGCTCAGTTTGCCAAGCCAAGCAACTGCCTCGGGAGGAAGATTGTCAAGGTCGCTCCAAGGTCCTGGGTAAGAATGGATGGGACATGATGTATTCTTTTGAACTAGGCATACTTATACCAGGAAGCGCTAATGGAGAAGCTGGCTTAGATGTTCTTGATAGATCGTTGAAGAATGAGTGTCTTTCGTGCTTCGTGGGACACGTTAAAATATCGATCCAGCTTCTAAAGTCGTGAAGCCATGGAGGGAGGTCTCTAGACGAACTAAAAATTCAGTCACCAGAGTTAGAGACTAGTTCATACGAACTTACTTTGGCAACTACCCTGTCCTTAGTAGGTTTTACAATCGCGCGGCGCAGTCTGCGACAGAGCCACTCGATTTAATTTACATCTCCACCAATTGTTCCCAACTTCAGAGTTCGTCGAACGACGGCCGGCGCCGTCTCTGATTTATTTTCCCTCAACAATCCCTAAGACACATTTACACAGGAAACTTATTTAATTTCTAGGAGTAGTTTATAATTATTGCGCAGCTGGTATCTTTGGTTTCTTTTACTTTGCAATAGAAAACAATGCTTTGCGAATTCAAGTGACAAAAAAGATCACGACTGTATTCTAGTGTTTTAAGGTATTAAAAGGTAATATATTAAGTAATCTTAGACTAAGTTGTGCGACAGAATGAATAGTAGGTAGGTACCTACTGTTTTATACAGAATAATAAAATAAATAAATAAGTGTGACAGATAAAATAATCGAAAAGAAGTTTAAAAGGTTTAAGTTATCTTATAAAATGCTATTGTTATATTTTGGATGCTGTTTGTGTGCATGCACGAGACAGCATTACCTTTAATAGGTATTAATATTAAATTAATTTTAGGTAGATGAAGCGACGAATAAGTCAAATCATCACAAACCTAATTTTAAGTCCTCAACATCAATTAACATAATGAATAAAACAAGAAAGGCTGCCTGAAGGCTTTTGTCATGGCTTAATGACGTAAAAGCCGGGACCGACACTTGAACATGCCTTCTGAAGTTCGGAAGCGGATACATTCATTCAAATTGTGACCGCGCAGAACGTCGCTTTAACCTCAACGATCTATCAAAAACGTCTTAGCTTTGCGCTTTACGCCTCCTGAAGTTTCAAAATAGCAAACACCAATGGTAAACTTCATTTGAAATACTAAAGTCAGACTCTTTCTTCTTTACGTTTTCACTAAATTATTTCTGCCAAAATGTGGCTTCATAGAATTCCCTTTATTTTTGTGATAAAAACTAAAAGTATTCCCATACATTTCCATTCCATTATGTTCTCAGAATACCTAACTGTATTTTAACGAGTAACGCCCTCAATTCTCAACTCCTGCACGCAATAAATTCCAAACAAAGAATTAGTTCAGAGTTTTGGTTCGAGTTCAAAAAATAAGCCATAAAATTCACCTAACTATATACAGATAAATACCTACTCATTTATATAACCGTTCTACTGTTTCTTTTTTGGTAGGTAGGTATTCTTGCATTAGGTCAATGTCCTTGTTTAGTTGCTGTTTTAAAAAAAAAATTTACTTAAGGAAATCAGACTTTATTTTAGTAGTAGGTACCTACTCAGGTTCAAAATCAGTAATTGATGCCTACCTACTAGGGGTTTATCTCATCTCTGCTACTAGTGACCCGCCCCGGCTTCTAGAAATAAGTACCTACCTAGGTACTTTAAAATTCAAGAACAGCCACACGTAGGTTGGTTACATACACTATTTTGCCGTCATAATCATCTCACATTGATGGATTAGGCCTTTCAAAGCTCATGCAATCTGATACGATCTTATTGTACAATCCAAGTGGAACTCAAGGGTCGGCCTACCTATGTCATCTTCCTTTCCTAAAACCTCAGAATACATTCTGAGCCTAGAACCTGGGCACACCACGTTTTTCGAACGCGCCGTCACTGCGCGTTTGTATAGATACAAACCAAAGAGAATATAAACACTACGTTTAAACTACAAAAGCAAAGCGAAAAAAATGTAGGCGGTAAGCTGTGACCGTGCACACTATCCTAGCGCGTAAAACGCACTGTGAACTAGCAGGTGACGCGCTACACAAAATCGCGCAGCGACTGCTCGACCGAAAAACGTGTGTGTCCAGCTCTTAGTTCTTCCCTGTGACAATAAAAAAACACATACCTTAAACTATAGTCTTTCCAATCGTTTATTTAACTTTTGACAGATCATACACATAAAGTTTTATAATAATTTTTGATACAATGTACTACAGGGAATACTGTACTGTCATGGACGGGATCCGCCCACTTAGAGATGTTTCATTCGTAATTAATGACAACTGGTTTTGAAATAAATCGATTATCGATTATATTAAAACATACAATAAAATTATTGTGATTATTCTTATATCAAATCACGTAAAAACCTTTATTATTTTGCAATAAAATGCCCTAAATGTCTCTGTTGTAATGCATAAATAATTTGCGTAATGAAAACAGTTCCATGGGATCGAATTTATTCGCTGAAAATAAATGAATCTAAAATAATCGTTTAGACTTACTGTAGTTGGTTCAAATAAAAAACATGTGAATGAACTGCGGTACCTACTTGTAATTAAAAGGTGCAAAATGTTGATATTCATAGTAAATAATGAGTGTGTTAAATCGATTAAAACTTCTTCATGAATAAAATCGATCGATAAAATAAATCGAATCGGTAACGGGTCAGGATATCACTATTTGAGTCAGTATTACAGCTGTCAAAAGTTAAATAAACGGTTGGAACGAGTATAGTAACAAATTTACAGACACGGACACGCCTTATTCCCATTTTCCTTTGAAAATAATCTCGAATACATCTCTAGCACGTCGTTAATGTCAAACTATTAATTAGATGACATCACGCTCCAGCCACAGGACTTCTTTGTTCGAAATTCAAAAACAGATTTAAAATCTGACAGATATGGTGTAAATCACCACTCTGTGACAACTGTGGAGAACTAAATAATTATTACTTGCCAGAACGAAATCGTGGGGTAAGGAAGCTTTCGTCGATAGAGCTTTAGGTATGTAGGTAGAGGTAGTAATACCGCCTTGGTAATAATACTAAACGGTTTTTTATGAATGACTTGCTTTTTACTGCTTGGTATAAATTTCATCGAATTGGCCTAGTGTGGGTAAGAAGTCGTGATTTAAACACGAACACACTTTACAGATTTTAATTGTTTGGGACGATTCCATGTACTTACATAATATTATATATTTAAGTAGGTACTTACCTACCCATTCCCTAAAATAGGCCTGTTGATTTTAAGTATCTCAAAAATAAATGACTATTCTCAAGTACCTAACCTACTGCAGTAAATATGAAAACCACAAAAACCTATTCTATTTGTTTAATTATTGTAGGTACCTACACAAAAAAATTGTTTTTGATGTTTTGTTCATAATACCTTCGGCCATTGTTTACCTACTCTACGACTGAAGGAACCTTATGTTTCAATGCTCTATGATTTGGTACCAAACTTTATTTTCCGATTCCTTTGTCTGCACTGTCACAGTATAATAAGTAGTAAGAGTTACGTCATTGCCCAAATGAGGAACAACTTCTCTTTACACTGTGGCTGAAGATACGTTGAATGATGAAATGGTTTTGCAGCCATTTGTTTGTACAGTCAAAGTAACCATCATAGTCGAGGAGATGAGCGAATGAATGCTACCACTCTAGTTTTAAATGAATTTTGTACAAATTAATTAAGTAGTTTTCCACTAGTTTGTTGGTAAGACAGTATTCCAGTCAAAACAAGTAAGTAGGTACCTAGGTTAATCATCATCAGACCCGCGAGGGACTAATAATAAGTTGCACTCAATGCAACCTTGTATTGTGTGCAATCGGACTGAATATTATTGATGATATTTTATAAAGTGAATTAAGTTTGACTTTGGCATAGCTTGGGATTAAATGACGCTGTGTAAAATGTCCACGGATATTTTATTAATATTACTTTCAAGATTTAGGAATACATGTAGATAGGTATAGACACAGATAAAAGAAAGATCACTGAAAATATATATTTTTCCCTGGTTCTTTAAGATATTGGTTGCGACACTAACGCTCAAATCAATACGAATTTGATGACTTTGATTATTTTACTGCGTGAAAGCATCTTTTGTCAAGGAAACTGACTGTCTGGCGTCAGCTTTTTTCTTTACAATACAAATGTGACATTACCTAACAAAAAAATATTTTGCGCTCACCTCTCAGACTATTCCAGTAAACAATCTATGGTCTTGATGAAATCAGCTCTTAGACGCGGCGCTGATTCAAAAAGAAATACAAATCGTTGATGTCAAATCATCAAGTAAAAAGTTGATGATGTTTGCAGCTATTTAGATCTTCAATCAGAGCTTTTGTTGAATGGGCATTCATAGTAGATGGTAAAGAGATCTGTAACAATATGTAGTTTAAGCAGGGCGCACCTAGTATTGATTGATATTTAAGCTCTTTGGACATTGTGCTATTATCTCTCAATTTATGATGTTGGTTAAAAAATAATAATAATGTTATGTAGTTATGTATATTCGTATGAGCAAGTGGCCAACTCTGGTGACTAAGTTTTTAGGTCTCCAGCCGGGACCGGCGATTTAAGAGGCCGTAGGTAGCAAATATGTGGTTTGAATCGTATTAGATCTCAAAATCCGTGAAAGATACCACCTTATAATGTTTGGAGAAATTAAACTTTGAACTTTTATCTTGCGTTGTGGTTTTTTAGAAACACGATTGGTAAAAGTTTTCTCGATCATATATTTTTTTGAAAAATACATGTTTTTCACACAGTTTGCTATTTATCTCAGGAACAGAACGCTATTTTTGTTGGTTTTATGTTTTGACAAATAGCCTAGAAGTATTCATTTAGTTCTGGTTTTTTAATTTTTCGATTACTTGTTTAATTAACTTGTAATTAAATAAAAACTGTTTTTTCGCTATAAATTATGTTGCGTGTCTATCGTTCTGCGCTTCTCACTCACGAGTAAAAACATTATTCGCTCTCCCGCTCATTCCTCGGCGTTATGGCACACACTTAACATGCCCTCCGAAGCACGGAAGCGCTCAGCTGTTAATGCCACTTGCGGTTACCCATCCAAGTTGTGACCTCTCAGAACGTTGCTTAACTTCAACGATCTATCAAGTACGTCTTAGCAAGCTTCGCCACGAGCGCTTTATCAATAATAATCTATGGAAATAAATATAATATAGAGGCATAAATTAAGTTAACCTCTCAGTTAAAATCTGGTCTCAGAACAAAAAACGAAACAAAAAAATTAATATAAAAATGCGGCTATTACACTACCTATATAAATAAACACATTGACTTAAATTTAAGGAGCATTACTAAAATGACCGAAGCGTAAAAAAAGGGTAGGTATTACAGTTACTTACAACTTTGTGGATTTTCGTGAAAAAGTTTTTTCTCGCTGATTTCAAAAAGTATCTCTAAAACTAAGTGATAGGTGCTATGTTTTGTCGCTACTAATTCAACAGCGTCTCATTGAGGCACCCCATAATTACGTCGAGACTAAATTGTAACTTGTAAGTGGAAGTAATTACAACCAGCGATGTCTTTAGCAAAGACTCGTCCTGATGGGTCCCGGGGCGGAACGAGGAGCTGTACTCAGGATAGGGGCGATAGTAATATCTCCTCTACAAACATATAAGAAAGCATAACTTTCTTGGGACTGAAGTAGATAGGTATTTTCGTCTTCCTGCCCGGTTCCCCATTACATGGTGTCAGCTTAAACGTGTAGTGTATCTGTCTGTCTGAGGTAGCGTAGTACCCACACGGATAAATTGTTGCTAAGCTAATCATGATTACAGTCTTATTATCTAGATGATTTCAATAGAGAAAGCAAATGAGAGAGAGAAAAACAACCTAACTCAACCCTGCTATCAACTGCCAAGCAATTTGCATGCAGTGCGGTGTCAAGCACAGGGAATATCATACCTTAACCGATGTGATTTGATTTAAAATCAGCGACAAGATTTACAATCAACATAACAGAAAAAATCTAGGTACTTACAGTAAATAATGAATACCTATATGATCGTACAATCCCGCAATAAGATTTAAGTCTTGAACAAAACGTTGAGTGAGAAAGAAAGGCAAATAGAGCTATAAATTGGGTCTACCTTGGCCCTGGTTAAGAGTCCTCCTAACTACACCCCTGGTATAAACTGCTAAGCAATCTGCATAGCCGTGTCAAGCACAGGAATAGCACGCCCCAACCGAGGTGTTTCCAATTAGGGTAGACCGGGGGCAATAGTAACACGGGTCAATAGTACCATCAACGATATTTCTAATACTAGACAACTTTTACTATATGCGCGAACGTCAGAAGAAGCGCCTTGCATGTCCCCACCTGCTCACTAGTTAGCAGCGCGCTATCTGTGAAACTGACGTGTCAGGAAGGATTTTTCGATTTTCGAGGTGACCGAGTAAAGTTTTTTACTCGATATTTTAGTCTGTCACTCGATTACTATATAATATTTTGAAAAACTGTTGCTACCATGACTTCGTGTAGATATCTAACTTTACAATTGCGTATAATTTGTGCCTAATTCTTAACAATTGTCTGAAAAATTTAGTGATGTTTCCAAAATGTCTCCTTGAGGTCATTTGTAACACCATCAACGGGGTCAATTGTAACGTTACAATTGAACCCATGGTACAATTGACCTAACACTCATTTATATATTTATTTTTAATAAGTCACTATGTATGCGTTTATTTTAATTTTATAAAACGATTTCTTTCAGATGCCACAAACCAGAATAAAAAAAAACAGACCGTAGTTATAAAGACCTTTTTTCTGTATAAAAAAAGCATATAAAGAAGTAAAATAATAGTAAAACGACAAAAAATACGTGCTAGGTATTTCAATATCTAAAGAGGTAACCAAATAATTTAATGTTCAGAACTTTAAATCATTTTAATTTTGTAAAATATTATGAACATTCTGTTTTTATGATCATGATGATGATGATTCTAATGTGGGCAATTGTACCAGGGGTCAATTGTACCTCCATACAAAAAACAACTTGATGAATATTTTTATTATTATAAAGCTTAGAGACTAATTAGAGACGCAGAAGAAATATTTAAGCCAAGACGATTATGATAAATCAAGAATTATTATTTTGTTTTGTTTTAAGCGGAGAAAATTTAATGTTGAATTTCATCACACTTTGTGTATTGATTCTGTCAAAAAAATATTTACAATTTGAGTTCTTAATGTATTAGACTGATTGTTTATTAAATAAAAAAACTAATACGATAGCATATATATCATTTAAACATTTTTACCATGTTTTATTGCTTTTTGAAATATTGGTACAATTGACCCGGACTCCGGGTCAATTGTAACACTGGACCTTATTTGATTCAACCTCAGTTTTCGTAGTTTTCTATAACCTTTACTGAAACTTTAAACAGAAAATCATGAAGGTATTGAATGTAGGTTCTTAAATATTTATATACAGTACAAGATATATTGACAGATTTTGTGCTATCCACCGATAAACAAAAAGTGTTACTATTGTACCCGGTCTACCCTACGACCCGCGACAAGATTTACAATCGGCATTAATTTAAAAATCATCCCACTGACATAAGGAGTTATATTTGTAAGACATGTGCATGTGATTGTTGCATGATGTCAACTGTGACTAGTGGGGGAACTTCTTGCCAAAAATATCAACTTTTGTCTCTGAAAGAATTGAACCTTTGAAAACTCATTACAGGATATAAAAAAAAACTTTGTTTGAGAGTTCTTTATAGCTTCAAAGATGACGAACATTTTGAGCATGTAGGTACTATCCTAAATACCTACCTGATTTTTGCTTGAAAAAAAATTAGTAACTTTAGGAAGAATTAAATTGAAACAAATATGTAAGTACCTTTATTATTTTACCATTATTATAATAGTAGTTATGTGGAAATAAAGCTTATAAAAAAGGTAAGTACCTACCTAAATAAAATATGTTCATTATTCTTAAAAAATAATTTATAAATAACTTCCTTTCCCATTTCCTACTTTATGAGGGTCAACATATAGATATAATCTTCCACTCTTCCCTTACCTTACTTATCACTTATAGACAGTATTCACTCCTTTCTTATTTTAGGGTTAACCTTAGGGTTTTTCACACAACCCATTCATCATTTCATATTCCCACTTACATTACATCCAACATTCAATGTCATCATCGAACTGGTGCCTGATCGAGGATTAGAAGCAATAACCAACTTTAGTAGTAATTTCATAAAAAAGTTTAGGTACCTAGTAAATCTCAAAGTTAGCGATGCATTTTTACGCATACACAAAAATCATATTTCGTCGGTAAGTAGGTACCTACTCCTTTGTTTTACGGTTTTTTCATTGCAGCCACTTTACGACTATCAGTGGTTCGGCACTCTTCATTATAAAGAGTCAGAGGGTGAATGTCTTACGTCAAGCATGTTTGATTTTTGGAGCATTTGAAAGACGCATTATTAAGGTAAATAAAGTTTAAGCTCTAAAACAAACATGGCCTCAAGCTGAATTTACCTAACTTCTGATTTAGTATAGAAAAACATGCATAGAGTCATCTGGCTTTTGATCCATAACCATCATTATTAGACGCACATATTCGGGCAATCTGCATTGCGATTGCGACCCCTCTTTCAAAAGGCAAAGCAGAGGCTTAGCAATGAATATTGAACACTAGTTTGAAGACCACGGTCGCACATGTTGTAGAAAAGGCTTGACGCTCTACATTGCCACTCTAGTATGACATAAAAATCTCACCCTCAAGCTCCTAACTTATGAAAAACAACACTAAGAAGAACCTAGGCAGTCTATGCACACTATGTTTTTAGAACGAGCAGTTAGGTACTGCGCGATTTTGTGTAGCGCGTCACCTGCTAGTTTTCTGCGCGTTTCACTGGCGCGAAGATGTGCACGGTTACAGCATTTTGTTCGCTACTCGTTTGTATCGTGTTTGTATAGATACAAACGCGCAGTAACTGCGCGTTCGAAGAACGCAGTGTGCCCAAGCTCTAAGATCTTCAAATCGCGTGTTTGATGCTAATTAAACGTCTTGATGGATACGTGATCCGTCTGGGCGAGTAATGTGTTTCTTACGGCATTTTTATGGTACCGCGGCGAACTTGCAGAGCTTTGTTTATGCCGTTTACGGGATTCACGGTTATTCAGAACTAAAGTAGTAAAATGTAAAACCTAGAAGGAACATGTTGTTTTCTTAGAGTAAATTTTTTTTTGTAAATTTTCTTTTCGATAGGTACTTATTATTCTTTTTTGTTTGTTAGGTATATTTTTACTTCAGTTCGAAACTAGAAATCACTTTGAAATAATTTATAAATTAATTTTACTATTAGGTACCGATTTCTAATATTAGAGCTAGTTTAAAGTTTATTTTTTTCTGACTGTTGTGTGTTTTTTCTGATGTTTAAAAAAATATCTAGATTTCTATTTTAATAGGTGTGTGTAATTAAAATTGAAAACTAATCTACTACAATCCTATAAATTATATTAGAACCAGTTGAGCCTTGTAAGGATTCATTAGTTAGAAAAGAAGCATATTTCTTACTTTCATGGTGTCCTAAAAATCGCAAAAAAAAACTGTTTGAAAAACCTCTGTCAACAACAGTAAAAGGGCAAACCATTACAGGATGTTTTGAATAATGTCATCAAACACAATTTTCACAAAAGTAACTTTACTACAATCCTATTGGCTCCTTGAACCTTTTTGATGTTGCGTCAAAAGGAAAACTGATCCTTTTTCCGTACTGATACCTGCCTTCATTGTTGAAATGAAAACCTTTTAGGGTTCTACGCGAAATAGCGAAATTTTATTATTTAAATAGAACGTATACAAAAGAGTTAGATATAACTCACAGGATAAACTTTATGTAGGTAGGTAATTATATTTTGTTTAAAAAAAAGAATATAGTAGATAATATGGATATAGTTGTAGATGTCTTGTACTTGTACCATTAAAGTTGTGGAAATAAATTTATTCTTATTCTTATTCTTATATCTTAACATCATAGTCCAGTATACAAAATGTTCTCATTTTGTGTAGTATTTTTGATAAATGTTATTAAAAACAACGGAACCCTTTGAGAGCGGGTATACTGCTGTCCCTTGTCCCTTTTTCTAACTTTGCTTTCGTCATTGTGCGCTCCCTCATAACTTTATGAATTGACTTAATATACTTTTCTACGTACATTCTTTTCTAATTCAATCCTGATCCAACTGTTCATTTATTCATCGTAAAGTAATTTCGAGTGAATGGAGTTTTTTTTCTTATTAAAATAGTAAAGAGGGAGTACTCCAGGGACGTATTGTTGGTCCACCTGTATTTCCTTAACCCTAGAAAGATAACCTACGTCGAATCGACGTGTCCGATTTTGAAAAATTGTTATTTCTCTTTTGTGTTTCGCGGTACTGCATTCATTGTTCGTGCCATCTCAGTTGACGTGGAGAGCTAGCCAAGGATGCACGTGTCGCTCAGGTAAGTGCAATACTTTCGTCAATATTTACCTACCACACGTCGAAGTGACGTATGGTTATCTTTAGTGTAACTTTTTGGACTAGACTGAGTGTGGGATGTTATAGCTTTATTTATGTCAAAAGTATATTTGTATTTATAAGATTTTTTATTAGTTTCAGGATATGATAAAACAACATTATGGCGTCATACAAACGAACCAGTGATGAAGAAATCTCGCGGTTATTGCTGGAAATAAGTGACGAAGAGCCTTTGTTGTTGGACAGCGAATGTAAAGAGAACTTACTGCAGGACGAAGTACAAAGTGACGTCGAAGATGCTGAGTTGAGTCCTCCACAATTGCCAAATACTGAGGAAACTGATCCTGAACTCCTGACAATGTACAACAACAAGACAACTGCAAAAATCCCATTTGTGGAGATCAAAAGTCTACCACCTGTCCTAACTGCCTTTGAGGCCAAAATTTATAAAAAGTGTTATTATTTAGAGTTCCTCATATTGTTAAGAGTACAAAACGTTGATTTTTAGAAGTTTATTTTTCAAAACATAAGACTGGTAGAGATAATACCTCATGTTTAAGTTTTTTATGGTAAGAATTACCACGTTTAGTTTATCAACAATTTTTTAATAAACATATGATTCAAACTCTTTGTTTTTCATTAATTCTCTATATACATAAGTAAAATTTACAAATAAATATATTTCTAAATCTTAATCTGCAGAAATGTTGAAATTAGGGCTATCCAAAGATGCACACGTCGAACCGACGTAGGTTATCTTTAGAGTATGGTAAAATAAGGTTATCTTTCTAGGGTTAAGCCCGTTTGTAAGAAGGCAAGTAAATCTTATTGTGTAGCTCAATGGGCATCCGGTGACATGCAAGGAGAGAAGAAAATAATTGCAATTTTAACTTGCACGTCTTGTAATATAATAATTCCACTGACTGACTTGATATTTATTAAGTAGGTACTTATACTATATTTTTTAATTTATCTACATTTTGTTAAGTTTCATGATGTCGATAAGTTTCATGATTTCATGACATGGGTTAGATTGGCGCGAGACAGGGTCGAGTGGCGGAAGCGAAGAGAAGCCTATGCCCAGCAGTGGGATGAGAAGGGCTGATGATGATGATGATGATGATTGTTAAGTTTAGTAAAATCAACTGTGGTAGTATTTTAAATTTTACGATTTAAGGACAACATTAGGATGATTTTTAGTCAGTCAAGTCATCATAACATTATTAGTTAGTAACCTTTTACCATAGGACCAAAATCACAATAAAACAAAGCCTTAAAGTCTCTCTTATGATAATAATGTTGGCAACCAGAATCGATTATAAAAACAAAATAAACGGCGATATTGAAAACTGGATACGCCATCGCCATAATCGCAAATGATTATGTTCCCCTCGCTCATATAATGTAGATTTTTGAAACACATCTGAAGACCCTTCTCCTTTATTCCGGCAAAGATTAAAGAATAGTATCACCTTAGAAAAGCTTTACTTCTAAAATGTCGTTTATTTTAGTGTGAAGTGAGAAGACCGCCTACAGTTACAGTAAGTTTATTATATACGGAAGGCTCTACATAAATTAATTTGAGACGGGTAATGATGATCTTTTCATGAATCTGGTGTGAAAAGTGTTTCGTTGATAATATTGGATACGAAAACGGGGCAGGTAAAAAATTTAGGTTTTGAATGAATACGCGAAGCTAAGCAAATGAATGCAAATGAATATATGGCGTAGAATATAAGCACGCCGTAGATAATTAAAATCAGGCCTTCGCGAAAAAGTAATTTAAAATTTAAAGGTACGCTACCTTTAAATTTAAAGTAAGTATATTAATAATATTGTAGCTTTACAAACAACTGAGAACCACAACGATAGAGTAAAGACTGACAATTATGGGTTCATTTAAAATCTGCGCGATATTAACATCGCGATAGGGTTCATTTCACATTAACAGGCAAGTGCGAGTGACACAGCTTTCCGACCCGATAAGTACACATTTACGACAATCTCGTAAAATACGGATCACTGAAAATTTTTGATATGTAACTTTCCTATTCAAATGTGGGTACCTAGAGTTTACGAGTTGGTCCATTATAATTTTTATTGACGTCATATTTTTTCCTGTCGTTAAGATTATGAACGTGTATCAAAGGGATTTTTATTAAAAAATATTACGTCTTTTTAATCACTTCCCTTTTGTGTAGATAACTTTAGCATTACGCACGGTGACACTATAAAATGTTGTGTGATTGCTTATTTGAATCGAAGTTGGTGATTTAGTTTTTTATTGCGATGTTTTTTTTGTGAGCATTGTGCTATAGTGCTAGGTGTTGTATTGACTTCCTTATTGGGGATAAATTAGCTACAGATACCTTCCTAGATACTTATATAAAAATATTGAAGTACCTTTTTATGAGAAGTATAGATAAATAAAGTAGATTATGATCACTAGTACCAAGGACGATAATATCTAGAACTAAACTTTTTCTATTGTCATCGGGTTAGTGTCAGAATCCCCTTTTAAATAAGTTTTTGGGTTCATATTCCTTTTGAAACTAGCCTTCCTTTTAGATCTTAATATTTTTGCAAAATGTGTGAACAATCGCATAAAAGATTTTTCTTCTTACATGAATGTTTAAAAACAGTCGCACTTTGTCGGAAGATCAAATTTAAAGTACTTACCTAATGTGTTGTTTTCATGATTGATGATTCATAATTATTTGTTTATATATTTTCTATGATGGCATAGAGACTGTATCCTCTAGCCATATGATGCTGATGAGCTTAAGTTAAACAAACAAATCCTATTTTATTACCATCACGAGTTGATACCAAAATTGCTCCAATTTGACACGACGTGACGTGATGTCATATGTCAGTTTAAAAAGCGTCTTGTCTGTTTGTAATTAAAGTTTTATTAAATTAACTATTTTAGACAACATTCAACTTATATTTTCAGAATATAGGTAACTATTTTAAGACAACACAGTGCATCTTAATAACCAATCAAATAGAGAAGTTAAAATTGATTTTGAAACGTTTTAAAGAATATACCTACAATACGGATTTACCAATTTTTTTTTAATCAAAAGACGAACAACGTGACATTTTTATCACTACCTAGTATTATATTTTATTTTATGATGTATGTTTTGACAATATTTAAAATATACCATCATGAAAAATTCCCTACCAAAAGTCACAAAAAGAAGCCGTTGTCAAAGCAGAATAAAAATATACGCAATGAAAAACATGTGGCCCAGTACCGTGTGAACATAATACCCAATAAGATAAAAGAGACAAAGATGACTTATTTATTCTTTTAAATAATGTTTGTTTGGTAATTAATGACTTCTTGATACCTACCAAATTTAATTATTATGCCCATTTTTTTTTACCCGCATTTTAGGAGTAACGCCTTGGACAATGAATAGATGTTGTAAGGTAAACAAACTAAAATGTATATCATCTTTTCGACCCAGGGAGCTTAAAAAGGTCACTTTTCTAAATTATGAGGTAAGTATATCCAAAACATTGCGCATTGTTTCAGACACTACTTTCTTCCTGACGAAAAAAAAAAAAAAAGAAAACGATTGTTGTAATGTACCCAATTGTAATCAAATTTGAGCGGACAGTATTACTTCTGACAAAGTTTTTAAGCTGGTGCTTGCGGTAGGGCGCAGTTGATCAGCTGTGTCATTTATTTAATGATTGTTTCACAATATTGAATGAGAGACTTAACTACCATCAATAAATTAAACTGTCACAGTTATTCTATCTTTATTTTTCCAAGAATTTGATTAAGGCCAGGTCAATAATCCAATACAATGTGGCGTTGTTTTCGAGTTATGCAACCGAGAGTTGAAATTTAAGTAGCCCCGACGGAATAGTTCCAAGAAACGTGCTTTGTAGAAAAACACTGGCGGTTTTTATCGATTCAGACACGATATGGGAACATAATCGGGATATAGAGCATAGTTTTAGTGGCGTTTTAAATTCGCTGATTAGTTCGTTGTATAGATTAGAATTCTGAGAATAGAAAGTATAGCATACTTACGTTTGGGAGTTGGTTGAACAGATGACCTCAAATTGAAACAAAAGACTGAAAACATAATAAATGGTGTGGCGGTGAGGATTTGGACACTAAAATTACCAAAATCCCCTTTGATGTTAAATCTTACTCAAATAACATGTTCCACTATAAGGATGTGAGTAGACCGGTACATTCTCATGACAGGGTAAATATTTATCATCTATAGATATTTGCTTTGAGTTAGGTGTTTTGATACCATTGCACTTTAAATTGCCCATAATACCTACAAAAGTATCTAGAGTAGGACACCGATATAACTTTTATTGTTTCGGAAGCATGGTGGGTGAGCTAGCTACAAGAAGTTTGTGATACGATTTTTAAAGGCGGGACAAATTTTCACAAGATCAGCAGATATTTGTTCCAAGTCTCTGTGTTCTGATACTTACAATACCTACCTACTCGTTTCATTTTTTCATAACAATATAATCATCACTAGGAATAGAGATTGTTATAGGGAAAGACTCACGTATCTACTATGTAGTTGAGGTTTATTAATTCTTTACAATATCCATAGACCTTCAACTACATTGAAAAACATTATACTATCTGATTGTCAGAAAATCACAATCAGTCCAAGTATGTGATGTTAAGAAATAGCTTGAAGTTTACTATAATAAATTAAAGATTTAGACTTTAAATTGTCTTGTCTTTTGTGTCAGGCAGGAGTTTCTTTAATATCTACACAAAGGGAAACTTTCAAACAAAAAACATCACATCAAAATCGGTTTATCCATTCAGGAGCTATGTTAAGACAGACACAGAAACACTACAAACTTATAATACCTACCTCTTTTTTACGTCGGGGCTTAATAACGTGACATGATGGTTTTAAAATCCTCGTCCCTACTTTTCTATAAAGTACTGTAACCCTATCATCAATGGTTATCGTATGAACAGTTGACAAGGTAATTTGACATGAAACCATTGTATTGTAAAATCACACAACAACACCCGTCTTCAGTTTCAAAGAAAAATGACCAATAAGTACAAAAAAAACGATTGTACGAAACAAGATAAACAGGTTTCAGGTATTACCGGTGTACCTATATTTTTATAGGTACACAGTATCCAATTTCTTTTCACTGCACAAACAACGAATTGAATGGGGGATGAACGCAAGCTACCGCGATAATAACCAAAGAGCTTTATTCCATACAAACAAAGCTACACTTGGGTACCGTAATCGTTAGAGTTGTTTAGATGTGTAGGTAGTGAACTTTAATACACTAAACATCCCAAAAAACCATAACCAATGAGAAAATACATCGCAATTTTCGTTTTTCACCAGCTGTTCGACATTCGACACATCGGAATAGCGGCGAACGCGGAGGGCCATTATTACGCACCATAAATAATACAAAAAGCACAAACCCTTCATTGCCTCTTCCTTTTACGATTCAGAGGAAAGAAATAAAATATAAGCCAAAACAAAGGGCATAAAACGAAAATGACAGGGCCACACGCTTTTAGGCAAGCCGAACAAAAAGAAAACTATAATTTCGTATTATGTAATACTCGGAAGGAGGCGTTCGACAGGACTCGTATGCAAGCTTGGTTTAAAAATAACTCAAGGTTAACTTGCTATAGGCTGGGTCCCTTTGTGGGATCAAGGCTCACCGGTTCTGCGGGGTACCTATAAGTATAAACATCCACTTATTTGAGAGTGGAATTTTGTTGTTGAAGCTCCCGCGTGGGTAGCATTGCAAAAAATTCTTCGTCGCATAATTTAGCCAAGCATGACTTTTTGGTGAAGTTTCTCATGACATAATTATGGGAAAACAGTAAGATATTTCACAAACTATTACGGATTTAATACCTATGTACGTCTATACTTTCGATCCGATGGTCGTGGGCTCGAATCCGGCCGTGCATCAATGGATTTTACGTTTCGAAAAATGATGCGTACCTAATAACATGAGCAGCACGAAAATCAGTTAGCTTGCCTACTAATAGCGTCGATGGGCTTGCAAACTGTCACGTATGGAATGTTCACTTTTACAAAAGTAAGGTAAAAGTGGGTTAGGTATGTAATGTACCAAATATAAAGGGAGGTACTTGAACATACCTTTCGTTCGTTCGTTCGTATGAGCAAGTGGCCAACTCTGGTGACGGAGTATATAATAACATACCTTTGACTACCCTATTAGACATCTTTAAAGGCTCTTAAATTACTAAAAAGATCGGAAAGAATTTGTGTACAGTTTTCATAAGGTAGCTTAAAGCAAAAAGTCTCTCATCCTTGCTTTAAAAAAGACGCGACCAAAGCAATCGAATCAACCAATCACAGCGGTGTATTCCATAATGCACCTAATGAGCTACCGAACGAAACGGACGGATACGAACCAACTAGCGCCCTCTTCGTTTTTTTCCATTGAACTAACATCTGCGCTCGAGTGCTCCACGAACATTTTTCTATCCGTGAATTTATTATTGTGTGGTGGATTTTATCATATTCAAGCTATTCCCAAGAACAAAAAGGATATTAGCCGGCCGGCAGAAGAAGATTCGCATCGAGGAAGGGCGAACAATCAAGTAAGTGGCTCATTTATACTGTGGTTGGTACAGTGCCGAATTGTAAGCGTCCGTCTTTTCTCGTCATCTGTAGAAGTGCTATTCCCTCCTGATCCGGGCACTTCACCCAAATGGGCGAAGCCTCTACGGTTATCGTACATTTTATTGGTGCCGAAACCAGGGAACCTTAGTTCCTAACAAAAGTATTCCATCTGAAAATCTTCTCCTGTCCGATCTGTACAGCCGCCATTAGCTTACCACCATCGAATCTTTCCTACATTATAAGTTCTAACTACAAACTACTCGCGGCTTATCACTCGGCGAATAATTCGTAATAGTTCAGTCAATCTCAGGTAGGTATTAGATACTTATCTCGCAAGCTTACCGTACCTACTAATACCCACCTACTACACGTGAACGTTATTTCTATCAAACCTAGGTTCAACTACTTATCGTTATACCAGTTATCTTATCAAATAGTTCGTACGCATCGCATCTGGTTACATACATTCGACTGGGTTAAATTGTAATTACAATACAAGTGCAAATAATCTCATTCATACCGTACTTTGCCTTCCATCGTTTGCAATTCTAACCTTAGTACTTACCTAAATTGTTGCCTAGATCATAACATCATAACTACCTATCGTTTCTCTATTCAAGCCTATCAAAGTAAGTCATTTAATTTTATTGAAGTGTATTATTTGGAAACTAATACTAAGCGGTCCTATTCTAAGTGTGTAAAACAGGGTTATTCTGATCAAACAGCTTATTGTCAAATAGATAATTTCAGAAGTATTATTCTAAACTTTATAAGCAATCTAGACTTTGATTTTTAATATTTCCTAACACATAATCTTGCATAATTCCTATTATCTTTCAAGTTTGCAGTTTCATTTATTACAAGCTATTATGAAAGTAGATGTTGGTGCCTACAAGTTATAAATACTACCTACTCTCTGTTATTCTTTCATGGTACTTATAATAAAAAATATATATATATATATTACATTAAAAATTAATACATTATAGTGTCATTCAATCTGAATCATAAAATTATCTTATCATAACTTAAACAGAATAAACTGCTTACACGTACACATACCTATACCGATTCAAAAATGTCTTACACACCTATGCGAAGAATTAAAGCTAAAACTAAATCTATAGAGATGAATCAATCTAAAACAATTCACGATCTGCCAGCAATGCAACGTAGACGTACATTAGCATTTAACCGATTAACCAAAATATTAGAAGTTGCAAAATTAGCTGAAAAGGATGAACAACAAGTCGACAAGTTCATGGCATATTTTAGTGATGCTGCCCGACATGCTGCTAGATTTGAGGAAGCTCATGATGATATATTGAGTGTGATTGATCCAACAACTGAGGAAGCCGAGGATCAAATTAGATCTGACTGGGATGACATATATTTTGAAATTCTCACTATCCACCGAAGATTCACCACCACAGCTGCTGAAGTAAACAGATCATTGGATAACTCTTTGCAAAAATCTGAGGTTGGAGTAAAGGTGAAATTACCTAAGATAAATTTACCCACTTTCTCGGGTAATATTAAGACCTGGCCAGAATATTATGACATATTCCAATCATTGATCCATGAAAATACCTCTCTATCGGATACAGAGCGTATGCATTATCTCGTCTCTAGTCTAGCCGGTGATGCTGCAGCCGTTATTCGAGTGTTTCCAGCAACTGGGAAATATTACAGTGAAGCTTATAATGCACTTGTTGTTCGCTACAAAGACAAACGTGAGTTGGCATTCACATGTTGGAAAGAAATGCAAAATCTGTCTTTGCAATCAAACAATGCATACGATTTTCGGCGCGTATTGGATCTGTTCAACGAAAATCTGGCTATACTGAAAAGGCTTGATTTGCCAATAGAACATTGGGATTTCATATTATGTTACTTGGTCCTGTCAAAGCTTGACTCAAAGATTCGTTGCGAATTCGAACAAGAATATCCGGATAATGAATTGCCAACTTATGCAACACTCAAAACCTTCCTCTATGCAAAATGTGAAGCCCTTGTCCGAGATACACACTTCAGTAGCACCGATAAAAGTATCACAGAACGCCGGTCATATCCAAACCTAAAACCGATCATGACTAAGAAACCGACAACTTCAGCTTTCTTGTCTAATACAGAAACTAGACCGGTGAATTCGTCCGTTGCCAACATAACTATGTCTAAATGCACCTTTTGTGGTGAAAATCATTCCATCACCTACTGCGCAGCCTTTTCTAAAAAATCGATAGAAGATCGAGTGGAATATGCGAAATCCAACCGCTGGTGTTTTAACTGCCTAAAAACATCGCATGGTTTGCGTGATTGCAAATCAATATTTAAATGTCTAAAATGCCGGCAACGACATCATACTCTCCTACATCCCGATGACTGTCCTAGTGCATCCGTTGCCGACGCCGGGGTTAAAGAAGACGATTCAAACAAACAACATAACGAATCCGGAAACGTTAACCATCAGGTCGTTTTGACTAATCTGGGCGATCGGTCACTTGTCCTCTTATCTACAGCGATAATCGAAGTGAAAGATTCAGAGAATAATTTCCAAAAATTGCGTGCATTGATTGACTCCGGTAGTCAGGCACACTTCATAACCGAACGAGCTGCAGCGTCATTAGGATTGAAACACACTGGGTCTCCCCGGAAAATAAGTGGGTTAGGTCAGTCCACATCAGCAGTCTCCGGGAATGTTACTCTGAACATTGGAATCAGTGGAGAAGTGTTATTTAATGTAGAAGCATTGACGTTGCCCAACATCTGCGGAAATATGCCAGCAATGAAGCTCAACACGACAACGTGGAATCATGTTCAACATCTTCCACTAGCAGATCCGAAGTGTTACCTACCAGGAGCGATTGATATACTACTCGGGGCTGAAATATTTGCTTCAATGTTGCTTAGTGGAGTTATCAAAGGAGGACCTCACTCACCATCGGCACTCAACACTGTTTTCGGATGGGTGTTGACAGGAAACGTGGAAGGAACTCACTCTCATGACATTGAAACTAGATCATTTCTCCTTAACAACGGTTGCGTGGAAACTCGATTAGATGATGAACTGAAACGATTCTGGGAACTCGACAATATTCCAACTTCCACGAAATTGACCCCAGATGAAGAGCTTTGCGAAACAAAATATGCTACCGAACATTCACGGGATGAATCCGGAAGGTACACAATCACATTACCATTCAAATCGGAACGTAGTGACTTTCCGGGATCCCGCGATGTCGCACTCAAACGATTCCACGCACTCGAACGACGTCTCAGTAAAGATTCTAATCTCCGACAACAGTACAATGATTTCATGCACGATTACATCGATAATGGTCATATGAGCAAGGTACATATCGAAGACTTGAGTAAGGGTAAATATTTCATACCACACCATTGCGTCATACGTCCAGAAAGCTCTACCACCAAATTGCGCGTAGTTTTTGATGCATCTGCAAAAGATCATACTGGAGTGTCACTGAATGAAACTCTTCTCATCGGAGCAAAACTCCAAGCAAACATAGTAGAACTTTTGCTAAGATTTCGAATCCATGCTGTCGTGTATACTTCCGATGTTCGACAAATGTATAGACAGATACTATGTAATGAGGCTCACCGCGATTATCAACGCATCTTTTGGAGATTTAACGACGTCGAACCAATCCTTGAGTATCGCCTCAACACCGTGACCTACGGAACTTCTTCTGCCCCACACTCTGCTTTGCGTACCATCAAACAGTTAATTCAGGATCATGGAAAGGACTATCCAAAGGCAGCGTCTGTTCTGGAAACGGACGTATACGTTGATGACATTGTTAGCGGAAATTCCACTTTAGAACTAGCACAGCAAACAAAACAAGAACTGATTCAAATGATGTCTAAGGGATGTTTCCAACTACGTAAGTGGACAAGCAATGTTCCCGACTTGCTCAATGATTTGCCACCCGAAGAACGCCTGATTACTAACGAAGACGTGTCCTTAGACACAGAAACCTGTGACACTATCAAAATCCTAGGTCTAAAATGGAATCCGAGTACAGATAAATTCATGTTTGATGTCAAACCGTTGATACGTAAATGCACGAAACGAACCATACTAAGTGAACTCGCGCGTATATTCGATCCTTTGGGGTTTCTCACACCGTTAACGTTTCTCGCAAAATGTTATATACAAAAATTATGGATCTTAAAGATAGAGTGGGATGAAGCGCCTCCTCAAGACATTATGCAGCAATGGGACAACTACTGTGACCAATTAGATTTGGTAAAAACACTACAAATTCCAAGACATCTGTCAGGAACCGACGTCAAATCGATTCAGTTTCACGGATTCGCTGATAGTTCGGAAGCTGGGTAGCTGGGAGCAGTTGTATACTTGCGAACAGAAGATCTCCGCAACAAGGTTGAAGTGTTTTTCATCTGTGCAAAGGCCCGCGTCGCTCCGGTAAAAAAGATATCGTTACCACGTCTTGAATTATGTGCTGCAGTTCTGTTATCTGATTTACTAAAACTCGTGCAAGAGACATACGCTTTATCAATCCAAGAGTTCAACACTATCGCTTGGTCAGACTCAACCGTTGTTTTATCATGGCTGGATTCTCCTTCTTGTCGTTGGAAAACATTTGTTGCAAATCGAGTCAGTCACATTGAGGATACCATACCAACAGCTACATGGAACCACGTACCAACTGAAGACAACCCAGCCGATATAGCATCACGTGGTATGTTGCCAGGCGAATTAGTGCGAAGTCAGTTATGGTGGGCGGGACCAATTTGGCTTGCCCAATCTGAAGAACATTGGCCCAAACAAACTTATAAAAGGCAGATCCCTCTCGCAGAAACTGAAGAACGAATAACGACTTTAATCGTAGATGATACTACACATACACACTTCTTGGATGAACTTCTGGTAAAATTTTCTTCCATTCGTAAATCACAACGTGTTCTTGCTTATAGCCTACGTTTCATCAATAACATGCGCATCAATGCCCGCGTAGACAGCTGTTTAACCAGGACCTTGAATACTAGAGAGCTTCATGAATCGCTCTTAGTTTACGTTCAGCGCACTCAGAAGATGCACTTTAGTGACGTCATGACTCAACTCACGGAAGGTAAAACTTTATCGAAACAAATGCGTAAACTAAATCCCTTTATAGACAAAAGTGGCATCCTCCGAGTAGGTGGCAGACTATCACATTCAGGTCTTGAGTTCGAACACAAGCATCCAGCACTACTTCCGCGAGATTCCCGACTAACCTATCTTATTATCGAAGCAATTCATCGTGAAAACTGTCACGCTGGAATCAATACTGTGCAGTACTTGATCACCCAACTATTTTGGATCCTGTCTCCAAAGAGGGCTATAAGACACTGTCTCTCAAAATGCGTAAAATGTTTTCGTGTGCGCCCCACTCCTCTTGAACCCTTAATGGGAGATTTGCCAGCTGTCAGGGTTAATCAAGTGAAACCATTTTCTGTTGTCGGTGTCGATTATGCAGGGCCTTTTCGAATTAAGCTAGGCACCCATCGCGGAGCAAAAGTTGGGAAAGCTTATCTTTGTTTATTTGTTTGCTTCACAACTAAGGCCGTTCACCTTGAAGTAGCTTCTGACATGTCGACAGAAGCGTATTTAGCCGCCCTTCGACGATTCGTAGGAAGACGAGGTAGAGTTAGTATAATTCATTCCGATAACGGTACTAATTTCGTTGGAGCGTGCAATAAACTTGATACATTAATGCAACAAGCATGTGACAGAGATCAGATAACATTTCGTTTCAATCCCCCCGCATCACCTCATTTCGGGGGTGTATGGGAAATTCAGGTAAAAGCAGTCAAATCACATTTATATCGGATCATTGGAGATCAAACATTGACGTTTGAAGAATTATCGACCGTATTCATCCAAATCGAAGCAATGTTAAATTCACGGCCTCTCTGTCCCCTCAGTTCAGATCCAAATGATCTTCACGTGTTAACGCCAGGCCATTTCTTAACATTAGAACCTTTGACCGCAGTTCCGGATAGGGATTTGACTGATCTTAAACTGAATCGTATTGGCCGTTGGCAACTTCTCCAACGATTCCAGCAAGATTTCTGGAAACGATGGAAGGTCGAATATTTACAATCATTAACTCTGCGAGCAAAATGGACAAAGCCAGGTCAACTTTTAACAACTGGTGCGGTAGTTCTACTCAAGGACGAAAATACGATTCCACTGCATTGGCCTCTCGCGCGAGTCCTAGATTTACATAATGGTCCAGACGGAGTTGTACGAGTAGCTACGGTGCGTACAGCTAACGGATCGGTTTTTAAGCGAGCATTGACAAAACTTTGTTTACTGCCTACTGAGTCTGATACAAATCAGAACTCACACTAATTACGTTATTGTTTTCTAAGTGATAAGCTCGAGATGGTGAACCAACTTTTTCTCTTTCTCAAATTATTCCCTAAAATCGTTCATTACGTTAGTTGTGTTCACATCTTCGACATCAATATTTCGTTACATAACATACAATTATCTTTTTCATTTTATATCGCCTCCTTTCTTTTCATTATTATTTGTTATGAAAATACCATTGTGTATTTTGGTGGGCGGTATGTACAGTTTTCATAAGGTAGCTTAAAGCAAAAAGTCTCTCATCCTTGCTTTAAAAAAGACGCGACCAAAGCAATCGAATCAACCAATCACAGCGGTGTATTCCATAATGCACCTAATGAGCTACCGAACGAAACGGACGGATACGAACCAACTAGCGCCCTCTTCGTTTTTTTCCATTGAACTAACATCTGCGCTCGAGTGCTCCACGAACATTTTTCTATCCGTGAATTTATTATTGTGTGGTGGATTTTATCATATTCAAGCTATTCCCAAGAACAAAAAGGATATTAGCCGGCCGGCAGAAGAAGATTCGCATCGAGGAAGGGCGAACAATCAAGTAAGTGGCTCATTTATACTGTGGTTGGTACAGTGCCGAATTGTAAGCGTCCGTCTTTTCTCGTCATCTGTAGAAGTGCTATTCCCTCCTGATCCGGGCACTTCACCCAAATGGGCGAAGCCTCTACGGTTATCGTACAATTTGTCTACCCCACCTTGGGGATACAGTCGTGATCATATTTATTTTTCATTTATTTCACAAACTTTAGCTCAGGTAGGTACATTTTCCTTTTAATTTTAAATTCACTTTTTGCGAAGCGCTACACTTGGATCAATGCTAAAGGTTAAAAATGTAGTTTTTTTCCCTACAGCTGTCTGCAAAATACTCCGGCCTGGATCTATTTTTAGCTCTTTAAGAAAGACGTAATAACTATCCAAGGATGCGTCGCATTAAACAGCGTAAACATTTTACCGAGACCTTGAACAGCCCTAAGCAGGTGCGTCCAACCATGCACCTGCCTAGTTATACGCTGACCTATAAAAGCAATAATTAAATAATTTATTCTTTAGCAATTATGCTGTAGATGTGGGTCAAATAAAAAGGGAGTTGGGGTTCCGCTTCGTGCTTTTAAATTGTTTACCAGTCTCAAGGTAAATGATGATCTCAACCAGACAACCAGTCCATTATTTTTAAGGGCAACATTACATTAACCGGATTCATTTTTGAATTTCCTGCTGTCATTATTATTTTTTCTTGCCTACATTCTTAAGGGATAATTATTGCTTTCAAGTCTGTTGCAGTTGTTTCAGACCCTGTTAGCAATAATTTACTCAAAGATGCCTTAAAAATTATTTTTTTGTTTGAAATCGTATATTTTCTCTTAAAAATTTGGTGAGGTTTTTCAGGGTTATGTTATGAACAGAAATCCACCTCAAGAGTGTAGAAAATTGGTCTCCTTACACCAAAAAAGGATGTTTTTTATTTGAAACTAGTTGCGCCCTGCGGTGTTACCCGCGCTGAATAGTTCTCGTTCCCGTGGGATTACTAGGATCAAAATTAGCCTATTTATTAATCCAGGGTATAGGCAATCCTGGTACCAAATTTCGTTCAAATCCGCTCCAGCTGTTTCCGCCTGAAAGAGTAACAATCACACTTACATACTTACACACACACAAACTTTCACCTATATTAGTGTGATTTTACCACATACAAAATTACAGATCAGAAATCTACCCGAAGCACCTTGGAAATTTGTAAAGGTTTTGTCATTGAGTTTTGTTTTATACAGAACCACAACCTTCGGACACTAAACAAAGGGTGCTAAGTACCACACATACCCACGTATTTTTTCTTACGCTCCACCGCGTAGCTTCGAAGGAAATGGACTGTTTATGTAAAGTTTTTGAACCTCTTTTTTACAAGCACTTGCCGTTACTGATGCACATGCAAAGTGCTGTAAAGGTTACTATGATATTCCATTGTACTTATATGGATTTCTAATTGGAATAGCTATATACTTAATAATAGTTGAAGTGTTCTAAAACATTGACGTAAATTTATAGGTCGCGCCACGTAAAAAGAGCGCTGAGGCGAATTAGCAGGGATTATTTCTTATAATTATGTTTGCGCCTGTTCAAACAAACCAACTCTTAAGTTTTATATTTAAAGATACCTACATCTTCTAAGTAGGTATAAGATTTTCAAAAGGTTCTTCTTAGTATTTTCCGAACACTGCTCTTTAGTGCCGCGTTGATCAAGTGGGATCGTGCCTTAACTTTCGAAGTCGTGGTTATGAAACTTTTTAAACTATCGCGACTTGAAAACATATTTTCGTGGTTATGAGTCCCAGCCTTGAAACAATAAATAAGTATTCGTTTTGGAAAATTTAAATGAGCTTTAACACGAGTGTTCGAAGATGAAGTACCTACCTAAGCTTAGTCATGTTTACACGTTACGCACCTATTTGGTAGGTACCTAGGTATTGATTATGTAGGTATGGTATGACTCTCATGTGGATAAAGCCAAGGACGAGGAATGAGTTTTGGACAAGCTTACTTCAAGCTTGTACCATTGCAGGTTCGAATCTCGCCGGAGCCGTAACTTTTAGTCAGATTTTTTATTTCTAAGCTTACCCCATCTCTCTTATTCAGTGTCGGAACACTGAACACAGGATGCAATATCTAAGCTACTGTAAGCGCAAACTAAGTTGACGGGAGTAAACATAGTTATTGATTAAAATAAATATTTAACTGTAACATTAGACATTATTAGACATTCATCTATGTAGTTCGTTCGTTCGTATGAGCAAGTGGCGAACTCTGGTGACGGAGTTTTTAGGCCGCCTAAAGGCCTCCGTTATGGCTTAACGACTTTAAAAGCCGGGACCGACAATTTAACGTGCCCTCCAAAGCACGGAAGCGCTCAGATGAAAATGCCACTTGCGGTCACCCATCCAAGTTGTGACCGCTCAGAACGTCGCTTAACTTCGACGATCTATCAAGAACGTCTTAGCAAGCTTCGCCACGAGCGCTTCATCTCTTAATGCATCTATGTAGTTACCACACATAGCTTGGGACTAGATGACACTGTGTGTAATGTCAAAGGATATTTATTTATTTAATATAAATTGAAGCTTAAAAATGTTAAATGCCTAATAGTTTTTATAAAACCCCAGAAAACATCCCAACTAACTCCCCCCCTAATTATAACACAATTACTACAGGCTATGAATCATCGAAGAATCATTAGGAAAACCGGAATATAGGTACCTACCTACTTAACTAAAAAAAACAGTCATAAAATCGTCACTCCAGTGGTCAAGTCGCCAATCTAGCATTTTGGCGTTTTTAACTTTTTGATGGGCAAAGTATTGCTTAGGTCAAGAGCACAATGTGGCAAAGTTTCACATAAGTATCTATAAAAATGACTAAGATATCACCTATTTCTTTTTCAGCTATCTGCATAAAAATAACTTTTTACTATTGTCAACTGTTCTATGTGCCCGATTGATCAGTTTACCACGGCCGAATACTATAAAAACATTATAACTACCTATGTCAATTGGCCAATGTGACAGTTTGGCTTCTCTACCTTGGTCTAGTTTAATGGTATAGATCAGGGATCCCCAAACTATTTTGGACAAGTGACCCCTTTTCCAAAATGAACTGTTACCTCAGGCCAAATCATGGCCAAATTACCTACTTTTAAGATCAACCCCCTTATTCATAATGGTCCGCTAACCTAGAACAGCTGCTACAGAGTGTTATTTTTCATTCTGACTTAGGTTAATAGAAGAAGACAGAGTGAGAATTGTTAGCAGACTATTATGAATAAGGGAGCCTATCTTTAGTTTTTTCCTATTGATACAAAATACCTAGGTACTAAGGTACCAATTGGAAAACTTTGCACTTGGATAAGTGAGTAAAGTTGACTTCATTTTCTCATCAAAATATAACAAAATAAAAAGTCATACGTGCCCCGTGGTGTTACCCGCGGTGAATAAGTTAATACATTTAACATTCATTTAACGACTTCAAAAAAGGAAGAGGTTCTCAATTCGTCGACTGGGTGAACCGATTATGATGATTCTTTTTTTGATCTGATGAGAATCGTCAGAGATATGAATATAAATGCACTTCAAGAGCGCAGAAAATTACTCTCTTCTTTTGTAATTGAAAAAGTTCTCATAAAATTTTTAATTTTGCCACTTGTTTAAGACCAATGCGTCATGTAACACTTGATTTTGGTGCTCATAGAAAAGGATGACTGCTAGAAAGAAAGAAAAATCATTTATTCTTGTAGGACCTCAAGGATCACATAAGTTTCGTTTTACATGCTAGGTGATTCTAATGCCTGTTCCAACGCAACTCCCTACACCAGGGAAAGAATCAGGCAAGAACCTGGTGGTGTGGGCCTAGCTTTTTTTTAAAAGCGATCCCTTAACAATCTAAAATTATCTAAATAGTCAAGCTTCAGTGGGAAGCCAGTCGAACAAAGTAAGGCATGTCAAAGAAAGTAAAAGTAATTGTAAAGTTGCTGGTCGGTTACTATTCTATGGTCTGACACAGGTTATTTTGCTTGCAAAATATTCAAAAAGCTACCTTGCGAGCGCAGCGAGCTTTGAGGCAAGCGAGCGCAGCGAGCTGAAATTTTTAAGACAAATTCCTCACGTGACACTTGATTATGCTTCTGATGCTCATAGAAAAGGCTGACTGTTGGTCGGTCCCTATTCTATGGTCTGACATAGATCAATTTGCTAGCAAAATATTTAAGAAGCTACCGTGCGAGCGAAGCGAGCTTTGTACCAAGCGAGCGCAGCGAGCCGAAGTTTTTAAGACAAATGCGTCATGTGACACTTGATTTTGCTTATAGAATAGGCTGACTGCTGGTCGGTTCTTATTCTATGGCCTGACATAGTTAAATTTGCTCCACCACTGACTTGCCGAGTTTTTCATCTTGTACGAACTTGAGACTTTACATTACCTACGACAATGCAATTTTCTACAGAAATATTAATTATTCTTAGTACACGTGATGACGTGACACAACATAAACAATACAGTACCTACCTATCTTTAAAGTTTTAAATAACAACTTGTGTTAATTTAATAGGGGTCGATTTTTAGACCTCGTCGACCCCCAAAATCAGTTTTAGTTTATGTCGACCCCTGGGAAACCAATATCGACCCCAAGGACTTTGGGAATCCCTGGTTTACATCTACATTATGGCTAGTTTACTATGAAGTAATGCATTTTATTGATGTATCACACCACAGTATACTCGTCTAATTACCACATTGGCTATTTTACCTGAGTACATATAAATAACTACCTATTATAACTAACCATGATAAACTCGCCAATCTGCGATAACTTCATTTTTAAAAACATTTTAGCAATTCGTTATATACTGGCATAAAGACCTTTACCTAAAGTTAATATATAGCCTTGGTTTCAATACCTATGAATAACCCCTGATTAACGGCAACTAATTGAACTTTGTTTTCGCTCTCCTGAACATTCACGAATTTTCAAATTGGCTACTTGACCACTGTACCCACGAAATGTAGTCAGAAATATCACTAGTTATCTCTGTTTCAGTTGCTCGATACGTCTGTTAAGTTAACTCTTTCGTAACGACTGAATATGTGCGACCGCCCGGAGGGCCTAAGTTTGACCCGGTCACGCTGTAGACATTACATCCTGACTCTATACATTTACATCATCGATTTGACATAATATTACTTCTTGTTTCCCTTCAATTAAAATTCCCACCCATAAAAGACCCTATATTTTTACAAACTGCGCAGTAAATTTTTAAATGAAGCTTCATTTCTAAGGTCACACAGATGGCCGTACAATGGAAAACTTGAATGGAAAGCTCCAGAAACCCGATCAATTTACGCATTACTTTTATTTTGCCATTTTACTCTTTAAACCAATGCCATAGTGGTCAAAATCACCATAAAAATAGTACACGTCGGTTAAGTTCCCCTCAGAATGCACTCCACACTCCACCTGGTAAGGATAAAATTGGGTCACACATTGCGTAGTACCTTATCCTGTATTCTCTTTAAGCGACCGGTTCTGACTAAGCACACAAGTTTCTTTTCATACTTAGTTTATCCCCTTTGAACACGTGCGCATGAGAATCAGCCGATTCTTTATGAATGGTATTTAGGTATTTGGCTGTTTCTTTAGATCTGTTTTGTTCTTAATAAAAGCTTAGCACCCCTTTAAAGTGGACGAGATTATCCGCTTCGATGCTTGGATGAAAGAGTTTCGCGTCATGAGAATATCATTATTGAAATAAGTACTTACCAAAGTAGATATTTAGGTCACTTACTACCTAAGTAGAAAAGAAAAGAATACTTGCTTACTTACCTAAGTACATATTTTTATTTTGTTGCTAGGGCAGAGCCTACAAACACCTGTGTCCAGCCAGCGTCTAATAATAGCGTCTAGGTAGGAAGAAACCTACCTGCGATCGCTTGTATCTACGCAGTTTGAGTCCTGTCGGAGCCGTTAACTTTTAGCACAGATAAAAGAATACTAGTAAGTAGGTACCTAGCTTTTAGTAGGTAAGTAGTACCTACCTACCATACTTAGGTACCAAGTATGATTTTTCATTTAGGTACTTACTTAAGTAAGTACCTACCTACTTAAGTGAATTTATGTAGGTACCTACTTAAGTACCTATACTTCAACCTAATTCATTCAGATGGAGGTATGTAAGTACCTACTTCCTTAAAATAAGAGCTTGGGTGACAGGTTACAGGTTGTCTGGTCTAGAAAAATACCTACCTACCTACTAGTTCTGAAAGCATTGCAAGTTGAATTGAACTTGACCATTCCGCTTACGCCTTCTCGCCCGCTGTCGCTTGCGCTTTCGCGCGAAAGTGAAAATTCTGCTATGCACTTTCTCCCCACCGCCGGCGTCGCTCGCCCCGCCCCTCTCGCCAGCGCGTCCCGCGCCCCGTGCCCCTCGCCCCGCGCGCCGCAAGGTCAGCCCCGCGCGGCGCTCGCAGGGAAGCGCGGCGCGCGGCAGTCACCGACGCTCTTGAAATTTCGCTTTCGTTCACTCGCGGTTATTAGTCGGCTACGCGCGCTCCGACAAACATGTCCCTTGCGTGACGCGCTCTATAACTACTCGTACTCGTTTTCGTTTTCGGCATGGCGCCTCGTCGGCAGGGCGCGACCGAACGCGAGACGGAGGAACCCCGCGGCTGCAGCGTGCCCGGCGAGTGCCTTCGCCCCCGAGACCCGGTGCGCGCTGAGGACGCGGTTCGCGTGCTATGCAACAACGACACGTGCGCCGCCGGCCGGTATATGCACAGAGAGTGCTTTGACCAGTGGGAAGCTGGAGTCTTGGCTTATCTCAAATCTTGCGGCCGAGCTCGCTCCTGGTCTGAGAGACAGAGGCACCAGAATCTATGGACTAAGAAGGGTTACGATTTGGCATTCAAAGCGTGCGGTTGTAGATGCGGGCGGGGGCATCTGAAGAAGGACTTAGATTGGGCTCCTCCTGGTATGGGGATGAAGGTGGAGGAGGAGAAGAAGCGTCGTCGCCGGACGCGGCCTGGTAGGACGCCGGTGGTGGACGTGCGGTCGAGGGCCTTCAGTCTATCGAGCTCGGGCTCCTGTTCGCCGCCTTCCAACTCCTCGGAGACATCCGTCAGCCCCATCCACGCGCCGAACCTCGCAATCACTCCGGGGAAGAAGTTATCCAAGCACGAACTGGTTTCCGACAGGGTCAGGTAAGAATCTTATGAGTTTTTTTTCTAACTGGAATTTAAATGGGAAATATTTTCGGTGTCACCTCATTATGTTTTTAAAAATTGTCCTGTGTGTGCTGTGTCTGTCTGTTGCACCTTTTTTAGGTACCTACTTAACCTACAGTTACCTACAGTTATACCTACAGTTTCTACCTACGCAGTGTTGTTGGTACCTATGCGTATCAACCTTGAATTAAAAAAATGAACACTAGGTACCTACCTACTCAATTACAAAAGGAGTGTGATCACTGCAAAATGAATAAGAGTTCCGTAGGAATAATTATTTATTAATGCTTCAGCAAATCTTATTCCGAAAATATTCAAAACAATTTAAAAACAAATTAAGTACAAGGTGTCTGCTATGATAAATAAATAGGGTTCCGTAAATAGATAAAATGTTTTAAAATATTGATTTAGGTAAGTATTGTTGCATTATGTTTTTTTAAGATTGGTGGGCAGGCACCTAAGTAGGTATTATAATGAATAGGTAGGTAGGTACTAGTAGTTTTTAATGGGTTCCATGGCCGAGTAGTTTTAAGCAGCCTGGCTAAAGGGAGATCGCTTAAGTATAATCGCGGGTTCAAATCCCGTTCAATCCCGAGTCCGTATCTATTAGTAAGATTTTTCATTTGTAAGGTAAATAAATAAATAAATACTTACCTAATAAATATTACCTACATTGCAAAAGACTTAACAAATTTTCGGGTTTTTTATTATATAATCCGTTGCTGTCACTTTAATAAATCTGCGTATCGGAACGAAATTACGAATAGGTCTATATAGTTCGCGGGAACCGGTTTAAAGCTGTTCTGGGTATAGATGTATAGTTGGTACAGGAAAGCGGGTTTCAAACCGGCTACCTAGCCCTGCGCTATTGAATTTAGATAAGCGTGCAAGTTGCACCTACTGCTTTAATACGATCACGTTTTGCACCTTCTATTTTAACATTAGCAATTAAATGAGAAACCATGGTTTAGAAAATTACTTTGCAGGCGTCAGTTTCTTACATACCTACTTAGAAAACTATAGAAATACATTTAGCAAATTATCAAGTAGGTATCCACTCCTAAATTAGTAGGTGCCTACTTACCTCAATTAAATAGTCTGACTTAAAATAACGTAAATCCAGGATTTATATGAACAAGTGTCAAAATTAAAAATTTTGTTAAACCGATTTAAATTTCGTAAGAAGAGAGCAATTTCCTGCACTCGAGGTGTATTCTGAAGATCCTCATTTGAACCTCAAAACCAAAAAAAGAATTTTCCTAAAATGCATTTATAAAAAAATCGGAACATAAAAATCGGAACCATTTTTTAAGTCTGTTTAATAGAGAGAGACATCTATAAAACATAACCATCTAACAAAGATTTAAAACATATTTAGGATTAGGATCTAAATTATTCGCTACTTGAACAAAATAATTGAGTGAATAATCTATAGACAGCGAACAGACAGAGACCTATTCGCATATTTCGCATTTATGCAACGGCCATTTAAATTCGTGGTAAAGCGCTTCCCGAATTGGAGGCCTTAAAAATGCAATTTCACCGGCTTAATACATTAACCGCGAACCGTTGCACAGCTGGTTTCCGTTTCCTGGCTAAACTGCGTTGTGCCGAAATTACGGGTGGCATGGCAGCTGCTATCCCATTGCCAAGAGTGGTGCAAAAAGTTGGGCATGTGCATACACCAACCTCTTTATTAATTATTATTAATGATTATTATATAGTGCTGTGCATGCCTGTAATGGGTACACATAATCATAGTATTTTTATATGAATGTTTTTTATAAAGTGAAATTATGTGTACTGTTGGCGATGCCATAATAAATAAATAAATAAATAAACCTCTTTCGACGAGTTATTGCAATTATTTGCAATGCTGTTAATGACAAAATAGCATTTACCTCTAGGCATTTGATTATTTGATTTAATCATACCAAACTAACTATTACTATTATTGGATTCGATAGAATAAGTTATCATCCGTCATTTTAGATTGCCTTTTTATTTTACCCTATTCTCTTAAGTTCAACATCTTTCTTTTACTCCTTCGAACAAAAGATACATCTTCAAACGTACGAGTACTTCTACTTAGAAAGATAGGTAGGTACTCTTATAATATTGCTAGTTCTGTATTAGTATAGTTGATAGTCTAAATATGTTTTAATGTAATAATTACAGTGCCGGGCCTGTGTTTACAGTTGATTTCTGGTCCCAACATTATCTAAAAAAATGCATTGACTGGCTTCAAAACAAAAAATGAACGAACAAAAAACATGTTAAAAATCACGTAGCAAAGAGTATCATTGGGTATGATTCACTAAATCGAATAATAAGCGTGGGAGAAAAATTGTAGGTTATTTTATACTCTACGCTGCGAAGTAGATGAATGTAGGCGAGAATTGAGTGACGTTATAAAACCTAATAAAACGCGAAATAGAAGACATTATAAATACAATATTTCTGGTAAAATCTTATCAATTCTCATAACTTCCAATTAAGTTTCGTAAGTCCAGATGTGCAATAAACATTTAGATTTTCACAAAAAAATACTAAAAAACCTACATGATTCAAGAATGTGGTAAAAAAATGTAAAACCTACTTGAACAGAATATATTGAAAAACACGATGTGTCTATCAATGACAAACAATTCGATGGGCAGACAAATGAAGCAATAAGTATGCGTGAGCGCAGCTTTTGGTCTATTATTATTTGTATTATTAAGAGCAGTGTAATGGACAGACAACATAATAATTGAGTAGGTATTATATAATAACCCCATGCAATGCATCCTTCCGTTGCTCATTGTTGTCTGAATGATCGATGCTATATTAAATCGCGTAATATAAGAATCAATCGGGCGAGGCTCATATATCAGATATTAAGTTAGTAAATATGAAGACAGAAACGTACTTTAATCGATATATAAATGTTTTTTTTTTTTTTCAATAAGTATCCTATTATTATGTCCTACTGCTGGGCAAAGGTCTCCACTCCCTCCCTCCACGTATCTCGGTCCACCCATTCCTATTTTTTAAATAATATAACTATTTTAAAAAAAGTTTGTTTCATCATGTTCGTCAAGAGTTCTGTACATAAAAAAATAATAATCAGCTCAGTTTTTTTAGTTACACGACTTTGAAACGTTGCTGCATAACATTTTGTAACGATCAGAGTCTTGTTTTCGTTCTTCTCTATAGACGATTATTGCTGGGCGTGCCCCTAAATTAATTAATGGTTCTAGTTTTAGCCGCGCGGCTTATTATACAGGTTTTGATATTTTTAATGATGAAACAAATATTTGACTTTTATTACTGTTTTAAATACAAAAAAATAATATTAATATTTTTATTAGATCTACCCACTTAATAAGATGTCATTTTAACTAAGTTTTTTTATTACAGTCCTTAATATTTGAAATTATCATAAAATTCCCTTTTAATTAAATAATAAAAAAAATTCAATAAAATAAAAACACTTTATTCAGAATCGTAAAATTTTCGTGAAAATTACCTATTATATTTTGAAAGCCAAGATTTAACGATCAATATCCGATAGTAAAGTTTTTTATTACTTTAAATTATAACATTAAGTTTTATTTATGGCGCGTAAATTGCTATGTTCTGTTCGTTACAAAAAGCTACGAGAGATCACGATTAGACGTACCTATATCAAAGTGGCCTTGAGACGTGCCCCTATGAACAAAGTAAACAGTGTTTAAGGCACAGCAATTCCTTACTATTACGTGTTATTCGCATAGATAGAGTTATCTTCGTCGTCAAATTACCAATTCATAATCTAGAACGATAAAAAAGTATTACAACAACCAACAGTAAACAGTACCTATTGGCAATATAAGTTGTTTTATAAACAGGTAATGATTAAGCAGCTTCATCTGACCTTTAGAGATAGATGTAATGAAATTAATAAAATAAATCATGATAACAATACTCGAACTAAAACAGCGATGAATTAAATAAAAACTGAAAAACCACACGCTAATTTGTCAGTCCTTGTTCTCTTAAAAAATAACTTACCAAAAGAAAACAGGAAAGAATAAGAAGAAAATCCTTCACTTAATTATTTATCGGTGGCATTTAAACAGAAATAAACATATCCCTTAAGAATGCCGTCTGAGGCGCGACCAGTGATTCAGAGTCCGACGAAGCATGAAACAAATTGAGGGGAGGCCGATAAAGGGCAGTCTTAAGCTCGTATTCAAAGACTGCACTCAAACTGAGTCAGACTTGAGTCTTTGCTCAAGTATCGATTTTTTGACAGTTCTCTATGGAAACAGTGATGAATCACCGCTTGAGAAACGATTTGCGCTTGAGTATGGACTTTGAATACGAGCCTTAGACATATGAACTGGTGGAGTTGGTTGTAACCGTATTTCAGTAGCGTTTCATCATGCAAACGGTTGTAACATTTTTTAATAAATAGAGATGATTTTTTTTATTTACTATAGCCATTTCAGTTAAATGAATTTAGTAACGAAAAAAACAATATCTAACGATATTTAGGTACTTGTTGTAAATAAAGCTGTAGGTACCTACTGTGTAAAAACTTCTGTTGGTTTCTATTTTACATCATGCATTAGGTTCTAACTAAGTATTTAAATTTCGAACTTAATTGTGGTTACTGTTTTGCAGCGACTGAACCCCAAAAAAAGTTGAAACAGGCATAACGATTATTTTTGATTAGGTACTTACCGAATTATATCTTTGGTTATTCATTAATCATTAATTGTCCTCTTAACCGTGTAGGTAATTTTTACCTCGGTAGGTAGGTAAGTAAAGTACAGTCAGTAACTTTTGAAAGTAGGTACCTACCTTATAGTATTAATACTATAATATAGTATTATGGTACTATACATAATGGTATACTTACTATAATATAGTATACCATATTATGGTAGGTACCTACTTTCAAAAGTTAGGTACTTAGTCAAATTTATCTCAGCTTCAATATTACCAAATATTATTATACCTACGTGTAGGCAGAGGACCTACTGTTACCTATTTGGTAATAAAAAACTGGTTGCAAAAATAGTTATTGTACGGTCAGCGACAAAAATAATTGATACCACCTATACTTACCTACTTATGGTCTTATTCATAAAGATTTGTCAATTTAATATAGATTTAAAGAATGTTTCTTTTTTGTTACTCCTATGTCAATGAAAAGAGATAGCAACAGATTTAATATCCGTTTTAGCTAAAGTAGGTTTACTGAACCAATATGCATACCTACATATAATGGGTTAGATGTTAAAAAAATTGTAAACATAATCAGAAAGCTTTCGATCACAATTTGTATGTTTTGACAACTACTTACTTAAGTATATAATATTAGAACAGGTACCTACCTATCACCTTGTTTATTATCACTGGCTGTAAGTACTACTTATTAGGTAAGTAGGTACCTAGGTATAGGTACCTACTACATGTTACTTATATCGCTTACGATGCACTCGCTAGTCGCCATCAGTTCCGATACCGCCACACGAGTAAAAATACTAATATAAGGAATTAGTACGTAACAAGTTAGTTTAAGTATTTTTGTAGCTGTCTGTACCAAAACATGTGAGTAATAAAAGCCTCAGGCAAGCATAGAGGTGGGCCATTCGATTCTGTCAAAAAATAATCGAAATGTAATTCAGAACAAGTTATAAGAAGTTTTGTTTACATTTGACATTTCGTAGGTGCCTGTCGTTGAGATAATTCTGACATGTATCGCTTCGAGCAACGTTGTGCATTTTTCGATGTTTGCTGATGTTTTTTGTCATAATATCTGTATCGGCACTATCTCATAAAAAATTGACAATGTAAAGAGATGGTGATCATAACGTTTTTCATGATTTATTTGTTTTAAAATCAAAAAAATCATGCACAACGTTATTAATATATTACATACAACATACCTACAGCTTTCTTACGGCAATACTTAGGTACGTACGGTACGGCTTTACATAACCTACACTACGAATACTAACCTCCTTATGCATATTGGTTCAGTGAACCTACTTTATCTAAAAATAAAAAAAATGAATTATGATCACGACTGTATCCCAGGGAGCGCGCTAGACATTTCTTTTAGATCTTAATGCAATTTTTAGATCCTTTTGAAGATGTCTAAGGGGGTAGTCAGAGTACTTTATCTCAAACGGAAAATTTGGCCTTAAATACCTACAACCTCTTTCTTTCGGTTACGTTCTACCGTAACCTCTATTGAGATCCTATTAAAAAATGGCTACTTTTGATCCCGGTATTCCCACCGGAGCGGGAACTATTCACCGCGGGTAACACCGCGGGGCGCAGCTAGTATTTATAATACCTTCAAGCTATCTATCTATTGATCCAATTGAGTCACAAAACGTTGAATAGTGTTTACTCGTGATTAAAATACCGTCGTTTAAACATTTGCACAATCTCTCTACTCTATTGGTAGGTGTTATAGTATGTATACTTAGATGATTTAATTTTCACTCTTTACTTTTGCATAGCATTGAATGTCATATTTAAATTCTTTAAATCGCCCTCAATGACTCAAACATACACACTGTGGTAAAACTTACCTATACAATGCATTCCTAGCAATGAATAATAACCTATTGTCCTTCCAATGATTCAATAACACAAGTAAGTAGTGCATAATGTACCTACCTGACTACTTATAAAGCCGCGTTGACACGATCAGAGTTTGCTCGGACCGAATCGACTCGGAACATACTCGGAGTCTCGGACGGGCGCAAATCGGATTGTGGAAACACACGAACGTCGTCTAAATGCGTTCGGATCGCTTCGGCCGTCTACGAAACCGGAGCTTCGTAACCAGTTACGAACTAAACATAATTCGTCCTCGTACGATACGTATTTTTCGTTACAGGTAACTAGTTTTTGAATTCGTAACCAGTTACGGCGGAAGAATAATCTTTAGTTGTATTAAGGTGGGTACCTACTGACCAACGTTACGAGGTGTAGTGTAACATTCGCATCGAGCGTGTTACGCATCGAGTTACTCGAGTTACTCGCTGGTTTCCCCGTAAAACGACGTACTGACTGCACGAATGCTCGCGGTGTAACACGTTACATTACGCCCCGTAACGCCGGTCAGTACCCACCTTTATGTGTTGCCACAATCCAATTTGCGTCCGAGTAGGTATAGTGTCTACTCGAGAAGGCTCTGATCGTATCAACTAGGTGCCTTCATGAGGTCTACCTATAGTCAAACTGTTTATTACTTACCTAGTTATTTAATTTTACTGTGACACTTTTGAGTATTTTTATCATTAGGCTAAACATCCCCACCTCATTTTTGACTTGGAACGGTAGTCGAAATTACTTAATGGTTTACTTTTGAACTTGCCACACACTACCTATCCTTAAAAATTTATGTGCGGTATCATAAATAGGTTTTTATTTTTTCTAGTGTACTGAACACAAAATATCTGTTAGTAGTTCTTGTTCAAAAAAGATCCTAAATAACAGTTGGAAATGTCTGGCTGGATTTCCCGCCATTGCGAGGCGTCGGTTTCCGTTCCCTCTGAATCATCACTATGGCTTGGCTTGGCTTGTTAAAGCCGTTTTTAGGGCGTGATCGTCCAACGGCGCATGCCTGCATTAAATTGCATCGAATCACGAACAGTATGATATACCTACTTGCACAAAAATGTCACCACCATTACAAATGACCTTGGGTCTTTTCGACCACAAACGCACCAAAAACTCAACAATGTGTTTTACATTTGCAACGCTCAAAAAGTGCCGTGTCGCGTCATTTTACTTGCAAATTCGTGTGATTATGCATAGTGGAGTCGGGCGAAGATGTATTTACGCGTGCATTGTATGCATTGTGTTGGATACGCGTGTGGGCACGCACTGTAGCCGCATCTATTCAAATCCCCCTCGCATTCAGACAATGCATCAGCCGAATCGATTCAACCCTAAAATGCACTTTGCTGTTGGAAAATATTAATGGCCTTCGAACGTGCTACCGTGTTCGCTTTTCTATGTATTTTTAGCTGCACTTTTAGGCACTTATTTTATTTTGTACTAGCTGCGCCCCGCGTTGTTACCCGCGGTGAATAGTTCCCGTGGGAATACTAGGCTCAAAAGTACCCTATTTTTAATCTAGGGTATAAGCTATTCTAGTACCAAATTTCATTCAAATCCGTCCAGCCGTTTGAGCATGAAAGAGTAACAAACACACATACTTTCACACACACAAACATTCACCTTTATAATATTAGTAGGTACGATAGTATGATGTGGATATTTTATAGTCACGTACCATGGTCAGCTGAATCTCATTGCGTAGTCAAGAGACGGAGCAGCGGCAATTCAGAGCGAACTATGCATAATTTAGCCATTAATTTTTAAAATGACTCTTGGTAGTTCTGGGCTAGACGAGCCGGACCGTCTGATAGGTACGCTTCGAATGCAACTTTGAAAAGCTTTATATCTGATGCAGCAGATGCGATCCGATAAGATTCCATTACACTAGGTAGAGATTGCTCAGAGTAAAAGGCTTTAGTTCGTAATGCATCAACGTCCAAATGCAGAAAATAGAAATATGAATTCCACTTTATCCCACAGACGCGGTAAACATCCTTTTGGCATTTAAAACCTTTTAAAGATGTCTGAGACAGTCAGAGGTATCCACATGCATTTTTGGTAAGTACATCCCAAAATTTTGTAAAAATTTGCATTTATAAAATATCGCAAACTCATCGAAGCTAAAAGCTTACTGGTTGCCTCATCATTTCCTTCCCAGTTTAGAGCTCGTGATAAAAAAATCGAACTAAAAATTAATTGATCCAGGATTTGAATCCACGATCTTCGTGTTAAGACACCATTTCACTGCCAATACGGTTTTTCGAGTCCAAACTATTACACTATCACACTTCACATCATACTTCACACTAATAATTATAAAGGTGAAAGTTTGTGTGTAAGTGTGTTTGTTACTCTTTCACGCTCAAACGGCTCGACGGACTTGAATGAAATTTGGTACCAGAATTGCTTATACCCTGGATTAAAGAATAGGCTACTTTGATCCCGGTATTCTTAAGGAAACGGGAACTATTCACCGCGGGTAACACCGCGAAGCGCAGCTAGTAAACTATGAAAATAAACTAACAGAGAAAGTTCGGTTAGGTTCAGGGACGAAAGTGGCTATTTGCAGAGCGTAGCGGCTCGATGCAATTAAATTTGTACCAAGCTTTATGTTCCCGAACTAAATATATGGCGTTCCGTGTTGCCGTGCGGCTCGAAATGCCATCACTTTCGATATAGCAATCGACATTTGCACGCAATTGCACGCGGAATATACCATTAATGTATTATTTAGTGTTATTATTTACCATTAATGTTTACTAGCTTACTCTTCGTATACTTACACTATTCCAGGTCATGACTACGTACCCCTTGCTAAGTAAAACACCTCTCATAGGCCCCCAACGAGATCTCGCGTACTGTTTCTTGATGGCTTATTGTACTTGCTTTTTACTACCACTACTAATAGTCTATGATCACTAAGACTCGTACTATTGCTACGTTAAATTGTCGGTCCCGCCCGGCTTTTAAAATCGTTAAGCCATGACGGAAGCCTTTAGGCGGCCTAAAAACTCCGTCACCAGAGTTGGCCACTTGCTCATACGAACGAACGAACGCGAGTACAAACAAGTAAAACATACATACTACATCGAAAGCAAAATCGCCCAAGTTGTCAGTATGATCTCATTCCCTTCGCTTGCTCGATTTATTCTTAATATTTACCAACAATTTCTCGAAGTTTCCAAGAGATAGCTATTAGGTATCAGCGTAGCTATTATCTACGTTTCAACGCTTCGGCTATAATCCCTAAAGGGCACTGGTAGTTTCGCATCAAGTTATGACAACATCATTTGGTAAACAGCTTTGGCAACACGCCATATCGGTGTACAGATTATGTTTTAATTCTGGTTGGAAACAGAGCTTTTGTAGCTGTTTGTAATAAATAAATAAGCACGATATATGGCTTATTCCCAAAGTACTCCATTAATTTGTTCAAAAAAGATAATCAAAATCTCATACATTAGTTCCCAATCTACTCCAAAGAATTATTATTAAAAAAAGGTAGACAAATTATTTCAGTTTTTTTTTTGTCATTTATATCAGTACTTACTTACTTACTTTATATCGAAAGAAAGAAAGAAAGAAAGAAAAAGCATTTATTTGACACACACACAAACTAAAACAATACACAAAAATATAATTTAAAAAAAAAACAATGTGTCCCAAATAGGCGTCCAACTCAGCATTTGCTGTTTTGCGCAAGACAAGACAACGCTGATCTTCCGTTGGAACCTTTTGCGAGTCACAGATGTCCCTTTACATAGGTAATAGGAAATAAGTAGATAGGTACATATTGAGAACTAGGCAACGAAATATAATTTTTAACAAAAGTAGGCAGGTAATCTAAATTTAGGGGTGTGAAACAACAAAAGTAGATATAGCTAGCACCAATAGGTAGATTAGAATAAAAAGTAAAAATAATAAAAAAATAAAACATAAAACACAATAAAAATATTAAAAATACAATATTGAGCTGAGGTGGTTGTAATCCAAATAAAACAAAGACAAAAATGGTCATCGAAGATTTAAATTTTGAAGATATTAACCGATTTACAAAATTGAAATATCGGTTCTGAGGTAACCAAAGGCCCTCTGATGGTCGATCAGATATAACTTAAGCTTACGTTTAAAACCATAAATATTATCTATATCTCGTATCGGCGGAGGAATATTGTTCCAGCACTTGGAAGCAGCGTACCGGAAGCTACCTCGAAAAGACGCCGAGTGATGTCTCTGTATCAAAAACTGCTTTGAACATTTACGTACTGCTCTCGTATCAGACACGCTCACTAGCTTTTCAAATAAATACTTGGGCGCTCTGTATTTTACTACACCGAATAACAAACAAGCCAGGTGAAGTTTTTGCCGAGCTTTCATTTTTAAAATAGACTTATCATTCAAAAACGGTGTGACATGGCTTCTAGGAGGTATTTTAAAACAGAAGCGAGCGCATGCATTCTGTAGTCTTTGTACCACACGTTGTGATCGGCCAAGCAATCGAGGACCAACTACAGTGTCAAGATAGTTCATTTTGGACAATACAAGAGATTCTACAAGTTGTATACGTAGTTCTTCGCTAAGGTATTGTCGGACGTTATATAAAACTCTAAGTTTATAAAAACATGACCTCGCTGACACTATAATATGTTTCTCGAACCTAAGACCCACATCCATAATAAGGCCCAAGTTACGTGCCTCATATACGCGCTCGATAGGCTCACCCACAAGAGAGACTGTTGACTTGATGTTCAAGTTAGTCAGTTTGTGTTTTTTGCCAAGGATCATGTACCTACTTAGTTTTCAATGGATTGAGAACCAAGCTATTTTCCTTCGACCAAGTGGCTATTCCCAGTAAATCATCATTGACTTTCTGTATTGCTGAGTCGATTAGTACAATATCAGTACTTATACAATCGTACCTAAGCATTTACTTACAAGTAGCAATTTTTTTTACATAACTGGACTTCAATTTCGTAAGAAGACAGCAACAAACTTTTTTAATAGAACCACCTCATGAGTAAGTAGGTATAATTCATTCAAACAAAAAAAAACGATCCACTATTGACAGAATAATCAGTGAACATACAAAAAAAAATACATAACCTAACTAAACCTACAGTGGAACATAGAACCACCTCCTTTTTTGAAGTCGGTTAAAAATTAAATACCATTGAATTCGAAGGTAAAGGGAACTAAACTACCTAGTTCACTGACCCGTCAAAGGTCGTATCAACATTAACAATCGCCTATCGTCCATGAGAACACCTTCCTTATGTATTTCCAATCTTAATTTCTGGTTAAAGTAGCGTCGATGTACAAACCTCAAAAAACTCAGGCCAGCTGCCCGAGCCATGTTACATTTCGACAATCGCTTTCGATTAGAAATTAAAATAAATGTATAGGAATTGACATTCGATGACGAAAACTCGAGCGATCAGAAATGTCAAATCAAAGGTGTAGCGATGATGGAAATCGAATCGCTTCATAGCGAATGCCGGTTGGCTAGGCCCTCTGTACACAGAGATGTAATGCTAAAGATACGTAATTGAATTTTACAACTTTTGAAAACTGACTTCCAAACTAAAAACTCCTATTCAGTTCCGTATTCAGTTTCTCCGTTTCTATTTTCAGCTACTTTGCTTAGCTGTGTGTCTTGCTAAGCAAAATTACTGAAAATAGCTTCGAAAGCTAATATTTATTAATAATTTTAAAAGTTGTCTATATGGATATTAGTGGCAATTCGGAGTGTCGCAAAAGCTAAATTAAACTAACTAAAAATGTTGCCGTCCCTTTCATAGCGATTGGAATAAAAAGGATGGCATTAATTTTAGTTAATTTAGTTTAGCTTTTACGACACTCCGAATTGCCATTATTAAATCTTTAAAAACTTTTAAAAATCGTTTTTGAACTTCCATATTCAGTACCTGCCCTTGCTTACGCTAAAAGTTTAAATTAATATAGTAAGCGTTACGCTTGAATTTCTCATAGCCAGTCCCAGGGGGCTTGTCGAGGCAATATTTCATCTGCAGGAGCTTGTTTTACGAGCTCCGTCTGACTTTTGACTCGTTGCGAAGCTTTGTTCTGCCATCGTTATAACCGCAAATAAAATTAATTACCTACTGTATAGGTTTTCAGACTGTGTCCTTTATTTACGTATTTCACTTTCAAATATCGAAAGACATTATAATAGGGGGGAATTACTCACGAAAAAATATCATCGATTTAGTTTGTGATGATCACTGAGGAGTGACTATACTCATACCCAGATGAAGATTCTCCATAAGAATCGAAACATTGTCGGTATTTAAATCGACGATATTTTTACGTGAGTAATTTACGTCTGTGCTTTTTTGTTCCGAAAAAAATGTTATTCTATTCTATTCTACGTATTGGCTATTTGGCGTTTATACTAAATTCTTGCAATGTTGTTCAAAAATACACATGCAAACGGCTGCAATTTTATTGTCCTCTTTTTCAATGAATTGTGAGTGTCAAGAAAAATGTGATTGGGAATGACAGTGATTGACATGGGATTAGAATATAATATATGCAAATAAGGGTTAGTAAGTAAACTTGTAGATATACTCAGAAATTAATACTTACTAAGTATTTTGTTAAAGTTGGCCACTTACCGTTGGAACAGGTATTAGAATCACCTAGCATGTAAAACGATACTTAAGTGATCCTTGAGGTCCTACAAGAATAAATGATTTTTCTTTCTTTCTTTCTTTCACTTGCTCATGAGCAAGCGTACCAATCGTACAAACTTACAATACCTACTTAATACTATTTTCATAACAAAAAATTCCATCGAAACACCTTAGTAGAATATTCATTCCTTCCTCTATTTTGTAAAACAAAACTCACAATTAAATTAATATTCACAAACTGCATTACCTGTCTTGCGATCCTTGACATTTCGTATGTCCAAAGTATTCTTGTTATTCTGACCAATCTACTTTATACTTCCATAAATTAACTTTCCATTAAGCTAGGCTAATACTGCAATCTCGACTTTAATCTAAAAGGTATTGAAATTTACTTTCACGCTTTCATTTCTAGCGCGAAATCGTTACAATGTATAGTTAGTTTATTAAATGTTGAACTTGGATATTTGGTACAATTGAATTTAATTTTACAGCGACGTCACTTTTGTGTGGCACCGTCGCTCTTAAACGAGTGTACAGATTTAAATTCAGTTTTTAATTTAAGGTGCCTGTATGGGTGAAACTAGCGCCACCGCCTATTTTGAAAACAGAGTTTGGGGCCACCAAGTGCAACTTCGCTACTCCTCCTAAACTATACAAAATGAGCTATTACAGAGGTATTAAAAAAAAGCTTATGATAGGTTTCACAAACTGTACATTCAGTTTTTAAAAATTCCTTTGTTCAGCGTAATAACAAAATAAAATAGGCGGTGGCGCTAGTTTCACCCATACAGGCACCTTAAAAGCAGGTTTCGGTGGTTCTTTATCATGTAAGGAAATGGTGAGAAGAATGCAAAAAATTAAAAGAAATAAGTTTTTCTAAGATTTAGGTACTTATTGTCGGGTTAATTACTTTTTCTAATTTTGCAAACTTGTTGATTTTCAGAAAATAAAGCAAATTTCCAATTAAGTAATTAGGTACCTAGCTTCATGTTAAAATGCAATTAAACACTTAACATTAATTTAGATATTATAGCTTAGCAAGTGCTTGCTTCACAAACGCATAGATTACCCCAAGTTCAACGGTTTCATTGCCGGTTGCCATATATTATGTGCAAATTGCCTGCAAATGCCTACGATGACGTCTGTGCCCAACAGATTTACCGTAACGTTGACTTGCTTCATGATACCCTATCTGACATGACCAGCACAGATAATTAATAGGAGCTATCAAACGCGCCGTGACTTATATTATAATGCATTGTTCGTATCTAGTTCTATTTGATATTTATTATGTGGTTCTATTGAAGTTTACGATCTTTGTATAAGTGTACACTAAGTCTGATGATTTACCATTGGACAAATATTATGCAGATAAAATTATAGAAATAATAATAAAATGTTTAAAAAAGATGTATGAATTGAAAAAGAAAAGCAATAGAAAGTATAAGTACTATCCAACCAACTTTCAGATCCAAACTAGCTATTGTAGATGTAGATTGCACACAAACTTGGCTACTGGCCCAGAAATGTTGAATCAAAGGAATATGATTCACTTGCCTACAGTAGGTCTACTCTAAAAACCTAAAACGATGCATCGTGCCGCAGGTAAGCTTATGTTGGTGAAAACTAAATTCGAAAGATTAACCAACATAAGCTGATTTGCTTGCGATAAATGTCACGATGCATCGTTTTTGGCTTATAGAGTAGGGGCAGACCCTGATGCGGTCAGCACTTGTGGTGTTACATATAAGTAGGTATTTTGTTAGAATGTCCATTGCCAATGTGACAAAGTTTTATGGCTTTGTTATTTGTTTACAGCGTCTGTTTTATTTTATGGCACAAAAATAATAATTTAACTGAACGGAAAATACTTAAGCAAGTAAAAAATAAGTTGTCGGTCTAAAAAGTATTGAGTCTACTAGTTTAAAAGATGAACTTGAATCGGTATTCCATGATCAGATAATTTACCTAAGGAATATTTCTTAACCCAATAAAAAACATCAAAAGACCGCCGAAAAATAACTTAGATTTTATCCACGGGCAGTCGAATAGAAAATCCACAAGAGTAACCACCATACAATAATTTATCAATTTTACATTTCATTGAACCTGAATACCTACACTAATCAAACAATTCTGAAGCGATCTAAAATAGATTTTTTTGTTTCTTGTTAGAACTAATTAGACTCGATAATTTAGAAAATATTGTAAAAATGAAACTTGAAACTGAAAAAGAATAAAAAATTCCCAATAGAATGCTATAGTTTCATATTTTGTAGAAAATTAAGAAAAAGAGTCTTCGAATTTTTGAATTTTCAGAAAACCATGATAAACAATTTCTTGTATTTTTATCTTAGGTTTCCCACACTGCACCGCGCCTACGAAAAAAAGTCATCGCGCAATGTAAAATTGTTTTTTTGTTTTATTCGGTTGGCAAGATGCAGCTATAAATTCGAAACTGAATTGGCTCTTAGATTAATAATGGTGGGCCTTGTTGACGGTTTCCTCAGTACCTAGTGTTAAGACCTCTTGACATTTACGAACAAGTCTTCCCCTTCGTTAACGAATGAACCAATTACCGTAAATAAACAAGCTCTAAATAGGTACCTGAAGTTTATTCTAGACATTACTGTGTATCTTTGTTTTTAATCTGGTTTTATTTTAGCAAATCCGTGTTTGTGTCAGCATCAACACAGCTGTTGATCTTTAAACTCAGTTCTGAATTTATAATTTAGAATCATATTATAGAGAAGGTAGAGTCGATTTGTTCTAGTGGGAATGATCGAATGAGGTTTGATACGTACCAAAGACGATTAATATCTAGAAGACAGACAAAGGCCATACACAAAATCGTAACCCGATCCCGCAGTACCAGATAGCCTGAAAACTTTAAAACATCAATTTTATCCAAGAAATTTCAATACTTAGTAGTAGGTAGCAACAATATTCAATATTTAAACATTTTTAACTAGAAAGTAATTGAAATTTCTTGGATAATGTTTCGGCAGATGTGCAAGGCCGCTCAGGTGTGTTCATATAACAGGCAGGACTCTGTTCCTAGTGCTTTAGGTGGGTGGATGGACTATAGATAGACGTAATGATTCTTCTTATTAAATCAAATTTTTAACTCGTTTATTACAATTGTTTTACAGTAGTTTTGTAAGTATTAGAGATAGGTACACGGTAATGGAGGTATACGAACGAACGAAAAATTGCTGAATGAATGCTTGAATGAGTGGTTGAACGAATGCTTGAATGAATGCTTGAATGAATGTAGACAGATGAAATATCCTCTTGTATTAAGGCGGCGTTTCTTGCACTATACTTAAGGCGCGGTAACATGGGCCCGGCCTTGGAATCAGCGGGTTCCAACACTGTCGCATGACATCACGTTCTCATCAGAATCTGTAGGCGGAACTGGTAGCGGACAGATTTTCGAGAAACCTCGGCGTGTGATGCCCGTAGAAGTGCGAATATCAGCCACACGTGAGATCCCATCTGCTCCTGGATAGACGCGTACAATTCTGCCCATTCTCCAGCATAACGGCGGCGTGTTGTCGTCCTTGATCAAAACGAGTGTATTGAGTTTGACATCGTCTTTGTTCGTCTTCCATTTTGTTCGTGTTTGCAGCTCTGAAACGTATTCCTTTGCCCATCGCTTCCATAAGTCCTGCCTCATCTTCTCAATCAGGCTGTAGCGATGCAACCGGTGACTTGGTACTGCGGTCATATCTTGACAAGCAGGGGCGGTCAATGGTCTGCCGATGAGGAAGTGAGCGGGGGTGAGTGGCATAAGGTCATTCGGATCTGTGGACAGAGCTGATAGAGGGCGGGAGTTTAGGATGGCTTCAGTTTGCGCTAAAACCGTACTAAACTCCTCAAATGTGAGATTAGTATTGCCGACCACACGGCGCAGGTGGTATTTGCAAGATTTAACCCCTGCCTCCCATAAGCCGCCAAAATGAGGACAATACGGTGGAATGAATGTGAATTTAATATTATTATTTGTAGCGTAAGTTATAATTTCTTGATTATTTTTATCAAAGAATGAAAGCATTTCTTTTTCTGCGCCTACGAAGTTTTTACCATTATCTGATAAAATCTCGGCCGGTTTACCCCGGCGAGATATAAAACGTTTTAATGCAAGTATGTAGTCGTTTGTTGAAAGACTTGCAGCTAATTCTAAATGCACGGCACGTGTACCAAAACAAACGAATAAACATATGTAGCCTTTGTTGAGAGAAGAACCTCTGCCCTTGCGATTCAAAAGCATCACAGGTCCAGCGTAGTCGACGCCGCAGCGCATGAAAGGGAATCCAGCTTCTAGACGTTCGACAGGTAAATTACCCATGATAGGGCTCAAAGTCTTCCCTTTGATACGCGTACATTTGACACAATCATGCACAGTTTTCCTCGCCAGATCCCGACCACCTAATGGCCACCAGAAATCGCGTAAACATGAAAGTAGGAGCTGAGGGCCGGCGTGGAATAACTGTTCATGTTCATATCTGAATAACAAAACAGTAAATCTATGTTTACTGCACAATAACAATGGATGTTTTTTATTATCGTTAAAAACACTCGAATTTTCTAGTCTACCACCTACACGTATAAGTTTATTTTTATCTAAAAATACATTTAAACCTATTATTCTTTTAGATTTAACACACAAACCCTTAGATAAATTATTATATTCGTCAGGAAAAGAATTTAATTGTGTAAGCCGGGCGAGTAATGTTGTAGCTGCGTTTAATTCAATAACAGATAGCAAACCAGTTTTACGATGTTGTTTACTCACTCGAGCATTATCTATAAATCTCAAAACGTAAGCGGTCGCACGGCGTAAACGATTGAATGATGAAAACCTATTGAAATCAATTAAGTTATACGTATGTTGTGTACCTTTACAGACCAACATACTTACATTTTGAGATTTAACTTCGGGTAATGTCTCGTTACTGTTTATAGAAAACCCGGTTGAATATGTCAATACGCGTTCTTGCAAAAACTCTGGCCCGTGCCACCACATTAAATTATCTTTAAGTTCGTTGAGATAAAGACCCCTAGATACGATATCCGCGGGATTGTCTTTACTACTTATGTGTTGCCACAACGTATCCCCGGTAATTTCGTTTATTTGTGACACACGATTTTGTACGAATGTTTTTAGACAGTGGGGTGACATTCGAAGCCAACCCAAAACGATGGTTGAATCTGTCCAAAATAAAACCTTTGTAAATTGAACTCTAAGAGAATTAATTATTTTTTGATACAGTTTAGCGCCCAATAAAGCCCCGCATAACTCGAGACGCGGGATGGTACATACCGTTTTAACAGGTGCGACCTTACTTTTAGCACATAATAACCTAACTGTTGTAGGTATGTTTTCACCGTAAGAGCGAATATACGCACACGCTCCATAAGCGTCCTGTGACGCGTCGGTAAATATATGCAACTCGAGGCAGTCGGCACATTCATGTATTACATAACGAGGTATGCGCAAATTACCTAGATAAGATAAAGTATCAATAAAGCGATTCCACTCGTTTATTGTGTTAGTTGGAACTAAGTCATCCCAGTCGATTTTAGCTAACCACAATTTTTGTAAGATAATTTTTGCAATAATTATCATTGGAGATAAGAGACCTAAAGGGTCATAGATTTGAGAAACTATAGACATGATATTTCGTTTAGTTAAGTAAGATTTACTGTTAACGCTTGTCGTAAAATGGAGTTCATCGCTATCAACCTGCCATCCGAGTCCGAGAGTTTTATTTTGACAATGTTCGCCTATTGCTAACTCTTTGGATGTAGCCGTGTTAACGTCATGATTGAACGTCCATTTTCGTAAAGGAAAACATCCCGATTGCAAAACCTTAGAAGTTCTTTCGCAGATGCTAGACAAAACTAGAGGATCATCGTGGCCCGTGATTAGGTCATCAACGAAAAAGTCATTATTAATGACATCTGCGATGACGTCATCACTCGTTTCGATTGCAAGTTGTTTCAAACATCGCATACTCAAGTACGGAGCTGAGGCGGTTCCATAGGTAACCGTATTGAGTTGATATATTTTTAAAGCTTCGGATGAACTTTCCCGCCACAAAATGAGCTGCAGATTGCGTTGATCTGCTTGAACGGCTATCTGCCTGAACATCTTCTCCACATCGGCGCAGGCCACGTACCTATGTTGACGAAATCTGAGCAATATGGAGAAGATGTCACTTTGAAGCGGCGGACCAACATGCTGTATATCGTTTAATGACTTATCCGAAGTCGTAGTTGCGCTCGCGTCAAACACAACTCGTAGTTTTGTCGTTGTACTGTGTTCACGGAACACCCCATGATGCGGAAGAAAATAGCAAGGCTTACTAAAATCGTCTACAAGCGTCATGTGACCTAAATCCCTATATTCGCGTAAGAAATCGTTATACATCTTTTTGTAAGATGGTAAACGATCCAATTTACGTTCTAATGAAAAGAAACGCGTTTTAGCTCTTTCGTATGAATCACCGAGTACTTCCGCGGGTTCCTTCAATGGAATGCGCACCGAAAATCGACCATCTTCGTTTCGATTCGTGGTGTCAACAAAGTGTTGTTCACACTTGCGTTCCTCATCTGTAAGCATAGAATCCGGCCTTCCAACTTCTTCAAGCTCCCAAAACTTGCGCAATTGTGTATCGATAGCGGATGTCTGAACAAAGTTGCAGTGAATAAACCTGTTTACGCGTAATTTAGATTTATTAACGGGTCCCGAAATGAACCACCCTATTTTAGAACTTTGTAAGTACGGTCCGTTGGAAAGTCGAATTCGATCCTCCTCTAACAAATCCCAGAATACGTCTGCGCCTATAAGTATATCGATTTCAGACGGCACGTTAAACGCGGGATCAGCGAGACTGATGTTGTTCGGGATAGATAGCGTATCGTAATCGATATATGAAGGAAGATGGTAGATTTGCCGTTATACTCGGTAAAACAAAGCATCTCAACCGTGTGTTGTAAGTATTCGTGTTTGATCGTATATCAATATCGCATAATTGATTCGATTGTGAGACCGACTGTCCCACGCCCGATATTCGTATAGTGGACTGTATAACCGATACGTTTAAACGTTTACATAGCCTTTCCGTAATAAAACAATTTTGGCTGCCGCTATCCAACAGCGCTCGGGCTGTGTGATATTTGTTATTACTATCCATGACTTCGATAAGTGCAGTGGATAGTAAAACCTGCGGCAACTGACTTGAAGCGTAATTATTCGCATGTTGTAAAGAATTCAATGCACAAGTTGCTACCGAAACCGGTTTCTTATTTGTTAGCGTTGAGTGAGAAGCACTCGTCACTGTCGAAGCCGGTGTAGATGCATTGTCATTATCTTCGATATGTAATAAACTATTATGTTTTTTATCGCACCGTTTGCAGGGTCCGAACACGCATTCCGTAATGCTGTGACCTGCACGTAAACAATTACGACACAAAACATTATCTTCGACTAGCTTAATTCTATCCTTTACGGTTAAATTAAGAAAATGAATACACGTATATAAAGAATGATTAGCACCGCACATCACACAAAGCCGTAGTGACTTATTACCGTTATTACGAGAGGACACAAAACTGTGTGATTGTTGTGTTTGTGTATTATTATTCGGTTTTTTATAAGCAATCGTGTTAGGTTTGTAGCTAGTGCTGTGTGTGGGTTTTGTGACTTGTATCATATCAAGCATGTCAGCACGGTTCCGTAAAAAGCTCAATAAATCCTCTAATTTTATCCTACCGTTTTGAGAATTAGTCAAAAAAGAACCCTTATGATTCTCCCACTCACGTTCTGTGGTAGAATCAAGTTTTGACACAATAATGTAATTAATCAAAGTATCCCACCCGTCTGTGGGTTCTCCCAATGAATTTAGCGCACGTAAATTACGCAATACAACATCGATTAGCTTTCTAATTAGAATAGAGGATTCTTTGTTGACGGATTGTGCAGTAAACAAAGACTTATGGGCGCGTGTGGTCACAATGAGGTATTGTGATACCTACTGCCTATTTATATTATTGAACAGAAGGTTAAGAAAATACTATGAAATCCAAAAAAACATAAATTTGTTGACTGATTGGCAATTGACATATATCTGTCAAGTCCAAATTCAAAATTTATTCACATTTTCTTATTTCTAAAATTACAAAATAGTTTACATACTTCTTAACAAATAGAATGGTAATGCGTGAATGAAATAAAATAATGACTTATATATAAATATAGATAAGTTCACCACAGACTTGACATGGTTGTGAATTAGTAAACGATTATTTTGGTACCTATTCTCTAATAAATCCCAAGCGTGGGAATAATTTGCTGCTGTAAATTCTAATGCGCTGATTACTTGAAGTGCTGAGCCACTAAGAGAAGATTTTAAATAATGAAATTTCTGAATAGAGTCTAAATCGCTACGTTTATGAATGATAGATAAATATGAATTCTTATATTCAAGCCAGTGGTCGAAAGAACCATCAAACAATGGCAGCTTAATTTCTGGTAACTTCATCGTGATAGGTTTACTTTGATGTGCGTGCGCGCACTTAGAATTAATGCAATTCTTACTATCTTTACTATCTACTTCATCAACTAAACATTTTGCGAGGGACATTATGGAAAAGTATTGATCTTCAAATGCTTCCCTATATTCAAGTTGCGCTTGCAAGTCGCTGTCCTCCGATAATTGCTCGACATTATCTTGGATTTTACAAAACGATTTAAACAAATTAGACACTGACTGAATACGCAAATCAAACTCGACACGTTGACTTTGAGACAAGGCAACACCTTCAAATTTTGTAACATACTTCTCAAATAGCGTTAATCTCCCCTTAATACTACCCCTTTGCTTTTTTAAATCACTAATGCTAAAGTCATTTCCAGCATCAGAAAAGTCGTCACTCATTATGGCAGTTTATGAAAAGACAAAGGTTACTTACAATTTTTGCAGCCGCAAAATGGCGCCGACCACGTTGTGTGAAAATTGGTGCGAACTCAACTTTGCAAACTGGAAAGTAATAACAGCACGGTTTTAGCACAAATCGGAGGAGGATAGGAGGAACAGGAGTAGATGACCTGACCGTTTCTGGCTGATCCTTGATGCTTCGTATTCGTTTATCCGGCTTCGGAGGTCCAATGTTTCGGCAGATGTGCAAGGCCGCTCAGGTGTGTTCATATAACAGGCAGGACTCTGTTCCTAGTGCTTTAGGTGGGTGGATGGACTATAGATAGACGTAATGATTCTTCTTATTAAATCAAATTTTTAACTCGTTTATTACAATTGTTTTACAGTAGTTTTGTAAGTATTAGAGATAGGTACACGGTAATGGAGGTATACGAACGAACGAAAAATTGCTGAATGAATGCTTGAATGAGTGGTTGAACGAATGCTTGAATGAATGCTTGAATGAATGTAGACAGATGAAATATCCTCTTGTATTAAGGCGGCGTTTCTTGCACTATACTTAAGGCGCGGTAACAGATAAAATTGATGTTTTAGAGTTTTCAGGCTATTTTTTAGGGTTACGATTTTGTGTATGGCCTTTGTCTGTCTTCTAGATATTAATCGTCTTTGATACGTACGAAGGATTTAAGGCCGTTCAAACAAATTATTATATGTAATCCTGTTTTGTTTCTAAAATACATTCTTGGTCCTCATAATAAACCTAATCTAGATACATTTTTGTTTAACGAAATGCCTAATTTGCATGTTATGAATAAATAATACCCACTATCACGACTTATCAATTTATGGTCAATTTTCTCACAACGAGATCGTTGTCGGCAAATCCTATTATTATAATCGGACCGGTTAGGCATTCAATCCAGTTTTTATTATGTGTCTGTCGTTTAACCTTCCACACATGACCGACAACTACATGATCCCGTATGGTTGATAGTCAACAATGAATCATCACTTGAATTACCCTATAACATCTAACATAAAATACCTCGGTGTAACAATTGACCAGCTACTAAACTGGAATACTCATATTGACTCACTGACCTCACGAACCCGGAAGCTAATCTATATTTTTAAAAATCTCAGATCCTCGGCTAATGTTGAAACGCTAAACCTAGCTTACTCGGCTCTTAGCGAATCTCTTCTAAGATACTGTATCGTTGTATGGGGAGGCGCCAATAAAACAAACATGCTTCATTTAGAGAGAGCACAAAGAGCTGTGCTCAAGGTCATGCTTAAGAAACCATTCCGCTATCCCACAACAATCCTGTACCAAGACACCAAGTTCCTTACGGTAAGACAGCTTTTTGTGCTCCAAACCATTTTGCGCTTTCACCCCTCTACACACTTTGACCCTAAACCTAAAACAAAGAAACGTAGGTCTGACCGTGTTTGTGTAGTAGACAAGCACAGAACAACATTCTACAGTCGCTTCTTCCCTATCATCGCTCCTCAATTATACAATCGCATAAATAAAAGCATAAACATTCATCATCTTAATAATTATAGACTCAAAAAAGAGCTTACTAAATGGCTACAAAAATTAGACTACAAAAGTACCGAAAAAACTCTAATATTCAATGAATAGCTCATATAAATAATCATTAACACCTCCCATACCTACCTATAATGTAATATTATGCATAATTTAATGAAGGTACCTAGCATATCATAATCATTTATGTTTACTTGTTTTCACCAACACATTCATACTTCACTACTCACCATGACATACACACACATTACACAATTACACACACACTCAATCATACAATTACGTCGCACTGGCATTTTCTTATATAAACATGTTAAACTAGTCTTAGAAAATCCGAAAAAAAAAAAAAAAAATTTCACTTGTATGTTCGCCGAATGTCCACAATAGCTATGCTCAAGTGACGAGGATGACTGGACGTTGACAGTGAACGTCGTCTCCTGAGACACAGTTTACACTAGTTCGGGGGACGGTGAACATTTAATACGAGCACCGTCTACGCGTCAAGAGCATAGCTACTGTCTCTAATTAGTTTTAAGCAGGTCGTCTGGAAGAAATCGCTTAGTCGATAAGACCGCCTTTTGTAACAAACATTGTAAAGATTTTTATTTTTATTTACCTACTATTAACTCTATGTTGTTGCAATAAAGTTCTTTATTATTATTATTATTATTATTACTATTTCCACACGTCTATCATAAATACAATCAGTTGCACGTATGATAGATTATCATTTGAGAACGGCTCGACAAAAACTGTTTTTTTGTTGTGTTCATGATCAAGATAAGATTTAGTGTAGAAAAAGTTTAGATAAAATTCAAGTAAGTAAGTAATAAAATTCATCCTGTCAGCAAAAATAGAAACTTATTAAAATCAGTTAATTAAATTAAAATAGTGACATTGGAATTCATTCGTTAGAGTTACAATGCTGTGTTAAAACGATGAGTATCGTCTTTTTTTGCGGATGATGAACTGCTTAACTTAAATATTCTACAATAATCTATTTTGATGAGTGTAAAAGGAGTGAGTTTTAAAATGACTATTAATAGAGGCAAATAAAAAAATGCGTAGACAGAATGATGACTAAATTATATGAGATTGATTGCTAACAGTAGCAGACAACACGTGTAGAAGTCCCATAACTAGTTTAGACAACAAAGGTGTTGTTATTTTAAATTGAATCTGCTTTTATGGAAATTTAATTTGAATAACATTGTCACTGTTTACGTCACTAGATTTATCTTATTTTTAATTCCGTGTTAACAAGAAATGGGTTTAATTTTAATGCGATGTATGTATGCGAGTTATTAAATCGTTTAAGTAAGTAATTAAATTACGTCGAAGAAAAAGATCAAATGCAAAATAGGTATAATAAAGCAAAAAACATTGCAATAAGAAGATTACTCTAAAAATTAAAATATAATTAGCCTAAGATAAGTCCTAAACAAATGACAGTGACAAGTACGATGAGCGGCCTTATCGCTAATAGCAATATCTTTCAGAAAACTTGGAATGGATTGTGATTAGCATAGAAACATTAAAACGTTTTAATAAGTAATCAATCAGTACTCGTTTATTGAAATGTAATGGACCATTTTAAATAAGAGGCTAGTCAAATTGATGTGTATTTGCAATCAATCAAGCTAGACTTTTTTCTATATTAATTTTTTTATACTTACCTACTAAATTGTTACTATACAAATCGAGTGGTTCGCCAACTGGTCACAGCATCTCGTAACAATATTTTTAATTGTTACGAACGACGGACGAATGTACTTATTTGTAACCAAAAAAAGATTCAAAATATGCGGTAGTTTTTTTGTTATTCAGAATATCAATCGGATTAAACGAATTTGTTTGACATAACATTCAAAATGTTAATCGAAAATATATTTCTTGCTGGTTTGCGTGCGGCAATAATTCCGATTGTGCCGACGTTGGTACTCGTAATTTAAAACAATTTGTATGTTGTTCTTACACCAGAATGAAACTGTTTTTCTTCGTTACGGACGATTGAGTGAGTCAGCTGAACTCTTTACATACAGTCATGGCTGCCAAGCAAATACAATAAAAAAAGCATTTCAATTAGGTCCCTCAAATGACCTCCTATCTCTCCAATGAAGTCAGCGCATATGTTTTTTCTCAATTTTTTTTACGTAAGTTGTATCCTAGCAGACTAATAAAAAAAAAGACAAATAATGATCACAATAATGTTTACATTAGTGGCAATTCGGAGTGTCGCGAAAGCTAAACGAAACTAACTAAAATTAATGCCATCCTTTTTATTCCCATCGCTATGAAAGGGACGGCAACATTTTTGGTTAGTTAAGTATAGCTTTTGCGATACTCCGAATTGCCACTAATATTCTGTTGATTTCTATATAGGTAGGTAGCGGTTATCGGCCGCGACCGAGACCGGAGACCGAAACAGGAGACCGACCGTTTACTTATGCAATGTATGAAGGTATCTCCTTTCTCAGTGTCCATCCGCTACCTTAAAAATCTCTCTCCAATGTCTTCAATAATTTATACCAAATAATGACCAATAATAGAAATATCATGCACAAAAAAGGCTTGCCCCGCGACTTTGATCTTCCTATCACGATCATCCTTTTTCAGTGTTTAAACTGAAGTTCATATTTTTAACCAATTTTATTTCATTGGTTTGTACTGGCCAGCTTAATATAATATAAGTGCCTAGTGGTAACCCTAAGTCTTGATGAAGATAGTCGTGTATCGATCCCCGCCCCCGCGTACAATTGAACAAATTGCCTAATTATTTTTATTACCAGTTTGTTTGGGCACTGGCCATTTCTCATTCTTTTTTCAAATAAAATTCTACCTTTGCTAAGAAAAATGCGGTACTTGAGAAACTCTCTAACAAATGAGGCTACATTTAGAGTTGAGTCTTTTTTTTATGAAACGACAACAGCGTCACATTCCAAATAAATAATTTGAAATTGGAATGCCATTAGCCACAAGCCGTTAGCATTTTAAACATGCGGTTCCTTTTTTCTCAATTTAAAATACCCAAATATTTTAATTAAATCTCCGAAATATTGATTGTATAATACAAAATGTTAGAGTTGCTCAAATTAAAATCAAATATTTACCTTGTATCTGCAAACGATTGTGTATCAACAATGTTCTCCTTCAAAGTCATTGTGTTTCTTAAGTTTTTTTCGTTATTTTTTCTACACGAATTTATTCTAAAGATTAGACAGATAAGTTAATCGTGACTTTGTTACGCGATAGTGTCACTGTTATTTAGAGCGCAATTTAATTAAACAAGAATCTATAAACACAATTTGAATTTACATTCCACATTTATCATTGTCACCGAAACCTATAAATATGTAATAAGTATCGAAATAGAGAATTGACAAAGCCGTTAACGGCTGAACCGCAGCTAAAACAAGCTTAAACCTCCAGACTGGATAAGCGTTTATGGCAAAAATCGTGAGCGAAATAGCCCGAGACTTGTTACTTAATCGAATTAAGTGGGGCCTGCGGGGCCTATTGTTCCGTCCGAGGCCAAGGTCTCGCTTGTTTACATCGCGCGGTTAGACGGTGATGCATCGTCACCGCAAAAACTTACACGTAATACAGAACTTTTATATAATCTACCTACGTTCTGCTTAGTAACTGTTGTTTATTCTGTGGCTTCAGCGTAGTAACTCTTGTTATTCGATGTCACCTTATTGATATTCTGTGTCTTCTCAGTGAACTAACTGCTCTGTAATTTTGTCTGTTTCGTTTCCCTATACGAGATTTTTTATAATTTTTTTCATTTATGTTGAAACTGCGAAATACTTGTCTTGCCACTCTGCCTTATAGACACTCATCGCTCTATCGATTACATTTTCATTGACTCTAGATTTCGCTAATATTTCATATAGTACTCATTAAAAATGAATCATCAGGTCTTTTTTGAACATGTTGATTCGCCTCTACAATAGTGACCGAGCATACAATAGTTTTTATGCATATAAAAAATAATTGCGCATGCAAAACTGACATAATGAATTGAATTTAGGCATACCTACCGTTGGCCTTGGTATAACAATTCGAACTAAACGACCGTAAAAACTCATTACGTTGTAACAGCTGTAAAACACGATTACAATCTTTTCCGATTTACATTTTAGTGTTAAATATTTTTGTGAGTCATCTCAACAGTCTAGCGATTGACCCTGTCTATGCGTGTCTTGCTTGTCTACTTGAGGTAAATACCTTGAAGTTCACTTCCATTAATACTTAGGTAGGTACTTGATATTGTAATAAATATATGAATTATTATATTGTACTTCTTTACCCATTTGTCGAATGGAAAACGCTAGATGGGCAAAAAAGGTAATGGAGTGGATCCCACGTGACAACAAAAGGAAAAGAGGACGCCCAAAAACACGATGGGACGACATATTCTTAAAAACATGCGGAACAGACTGGATGAGACAGGCACGAGATAGAGAGTTGTGGAGAGATATGGGGGAGGCCTACGCCCGAGAGGCGACTTTTACATAAAACCACTACCTAATGCATGACATTTATTTAAAATAATAAACCTAAAATTAACTAATATAATTATAACTATTCAAATGTCTATAATCAGAAGTATATTTATTATTATTATGAATTTTTCAATGTAATAGAATAAAGGCTATTTTTATTTTATTTTATTTATTTTATTTACTTCTTTACCACTCTAGATGTCAACTAGTTCATTCGAACTTAACTTTGTCACTAAAACAAAACAGCTCTTGATTACGTTTTTGACAAAAAACGATATGATATTTTTAGTTACTATAGTTGGTATTTGTTAAAAAGTCACCTGAATGAAATCGTTATAAAATCTGTTAAAAAAAGTTCAGCAGTTATAACACCGATTTGCATTTAACCGCTAAACAAAATTGTTTATTGAATTTGTTTGGCATAAGCCTGTTAATTATATTAATCGTATACGAATGATGCAACTCTAGACGCCACGCCCACGGCTATAATCCGCCGAGTGTGTAAACAATATGGAAATTCAAATATTAGGTATAATCATTATAATCAAATTTAAATCACTAAGAAAATAATGAATACTTAAAAGGGGAAATCCCACTATCCAAAGATCAAACTTCTTTCTCATCTTAGTCTATATAAACATAGTTTTTTATTTGCATAAGCTCTTCAAATTTGTTCTGTAATCAAGTCATGTAATTCATGGTTTATGTCCATTAATGACCGTTTTGTAATTTTTTTTAGAAAACGATAACGTGACTTATTTGTGTGTTCAGTTGTCAATGACGTGCCGAATATTTATATGTTTGGTAGAGTAGAGTAATTTTCACCAACTGCAAGAACTTTTGAATTTCTAAATCTATCCTTTAAATATATTTTATCATTGTGGTTACTATGATCTCCCTTGAACTCACGTCGATATCCGAAACCTTGAATTGTTTTCCTTCAATTTAATGCTTTTATTTATTCCGTAACCATCCTTCAACTCGTATCAATAAATCAATACCCACATAATTACCGTGCATGCCAAGTTGTTGTTGGCACTCATTATACAACCGATGCCTATAAACTGTTCTGTATTCTATGTATTATGGTGTCCAGAGAAATGAGCTGTCATAAAAACTATTTTGTATTCTATGCGACTTATACTGTGTCCAAAGGAATCAGCTGTCATTTATACCGAGGGTCATATAAGAAATTTCGAAGCACGTAGCCTGCACGCATGAATGGCGCCTCAATGGCACCTTGAGTCGTCTTTGTTTTAGTCAGTTTCCTTTGTATTTCTTTATACGATAATTGTTTCATTATTTAGGTTTCAAGGTCTGATGAGTGTGGGAGCTCGGATGGAAATGCATGAATACCTATATGGTACTTGATGAGTCTGTAGAAGGAGTCACCTTATCGATGCGCTTCCTAACAAGCTATTCTAGAGGCCCCGACTATACTGCAATGAAAATATTTAATATAAACCTGAGTCTTGCAAAAGATTTCAAATGTTGTGAATAAATGCAAATATTTAGCTGTAAGATTTCTTATCTAATCTCTATCAAGCCCTAAACGGAGGTAATAACTTAATGTTTCGTTACGTCTGCAGTACAAATTACATTTAAGCAATCATATTTCATCAATCAGACAAATCGTTCCTCAAAAGGATAGCAATTATTTCAATCTAACCGGTAATTATTTGATCTAATCTAGTAATTGGCCTGTAACAAGAAAATGGTTCATTTTAGTTGAGGCGCAGATAAGAAATAGTTACTAGCACAAACACACAGAATCATAAATAGTTAGTAGGGCTTTAAACATAGATTAATGAAGAGTTTGTAGGTAAGTTTAGCGTAGGCTTGAATGAGAAAGTCCAAAACCGGTTGGATGGCTGGATATAGTAGTTGGATGTACTGAACTCCCACTTGGTGTCTACTTTCGAGTTACAATAGATGTTGGCTTATCTCATGGCTTCTGTTCTATACCAAATCTCTAATGGCATTATACGACCTTTAAAATGGTGCAAGATAGAGTTGATGTTTGTCCGGCTTTCGATATTCTATACGGGTAATAAAACGAGAAATTGAGACTCAGGCAAAAGTGGAAAAATACTGGCACTAAACTTTCAATGACGTTATTTGTTTTGAAAACAGAGACAGCGACCTAATAATATCGGTTGGATGCGTTTAAGCTATGTCATTCAGAACATTTGTTTGCTCATCACCTATTTAGTCATTCTCAGATAAAATAATACTGAGCAGTGTAACAGTAACTGTATTTGCATTTATATTTACACAACTTATGCTTGCACTATGAAATAACTTTACTGTGAACAATAAATATGACTTCACGTTTCATTTTCTACAATGTTGTGAATTTTTTTAGTTTGGGCAAAACTACCTAAACTTACAAAATTGTTTGAGTAATTTATTATTCATCTCATTTGTAGAGTTTCAATGGCTTGCTATATAAAATTGATGCTTCCTCACAATTTTTAAGTTTTCTCGGATACAACATAAAATAACTGTCGGTGTTTTCTAAAGTCATTTGTAAATTTTCCCGCCATTTCTTACTTTTTATCAGGCAACCCTATCACGGTTCGTTTGCTACCGCAGTAAAATGCTAATAAAATGCATTGACCCGTTTCGATTTGGAAAGAAATTGGTCTTGCGAATGTAGAATGGCTTTTGTCTGGTCTTGGATCTATTGTTATTTTAATAGTGGGTGTTTGTGCATCGGTGACTAATGAGAGAAAGTTCGATGCATCGAGAATGAGAGATCAAGCTGAAATTACTCATTGTTACCATTTTAGCAGTAGCAATAATAGGTTCGTTTATAATAAGTTTTAAGTATATCGTTCACTGTACATTACCCACTTTTACCTGCCAATGCTATCAAAGCGTGATTGATTTTATAGTGGTTTTACTAGAGAATAAATAAATATAAATGGTACTCAAGTTGAAATGACGTTACACAAAAAATAAACGATTTGTTACATTTTATCTGCTAATGGAATTGTAAGCTCTCCCTAAAATTTAGGGTTAAAATTTAGAGATTGTTTCTAACCTGAATGATTTAGGGCCTAAATCATTCAGGTTAGAAACAATCTCTAAATGCCAAAAACAATACATTATCCTTGGCTCTGTGTTAGTTAAACACAAATATTAATACGTCTTTATAAACAAAGCATCAGAGCAGGTCTTGTTGGACAACTGCAATTGCTTTTAGCACTTGAGTAATACGTCTGGCGTTACGAATTGACGTGTTATCGTTAGTTACCGCACCTTTTAGCCGTGGATTTTAATCCTAAACAAACACAATTCGGCGTATCTCGAAATGTGTCAATTTGACGTAGGTGTGTACTACCCTTTTATCTGTACTCAAACATACGTTTATGTTCTGACTTTTTTAGTCCTTCTAATTTTTGTAGTGTCCGTAATTTTTCTGTGCTGCAATGTATTCAAAAGATAATACTATAAGATAAAAATAAGTGCTATTTGTTATACCTAATAAATCTTCAACATTTTTTACCCGGCTGATTCACTTCAAGGGGTTATGTAGATCGCTCAGTTTTAAGCAATAATATTGAGAGTCTTCTACAATAGTGTATAACATTCCTCATTGTTGAGGGTCTGGTCGCTCCGTGCGTGTCGAGTGTTTTGCTCCAATGCACTCGACTCCACGTCCGCCCGCACTGATATAAAATCAACTCGACAAAAACATCGTTATTTTTATTCAGCCGCCAAGGCCAAGACAGCCATATTGCATTCGCTGCCGACTTGGTCCTGTAAACAAGGTCTTTTATCAACGCAGTTTTAAAGTTATAGCGGCTTATGGATTGTTTTGCTGAAGTATTTTTTGTTGCTTTACACGTGGAGTAGACTGTGTTAATGCTTATTGCATACAATTAATTTATTGTTTTAAGTTCTAAAATATTATGCAATATTATTCCCGGAAATAAGCTTTATTATTCGAGCTTAAATAATTGATGATGATAATTTGTAGTTATTTTCTACTAATGTTTTAGTTTATAGTTATCTTATAGGTAATTATAGGTAATGTGATTTAGAGCAATTCTATAAAGATTATGAATGGATTCCGTAAAAGAGTTTGATTCCCACAAGATTATTTATTATTTATTAACTATTTCATTGCACTAAGTACCACACCAAACCAACGTTTTTTTTTTAAATATTATTTTTATCAAGCTATTATGGAAGTTGTAGGACAAGTCGGTTAGGTCGTGCAGGTTAATCATATGTATACCTTTTAAGGGTTTCTGTCCAAACAGCTATACATCATGCCAGCCTACTCATCATACTCATAAATATCCTTAATAATTACACTTATTATTGTTAATGGGGTAATTTATGAAACGCAAGCTACAAGAGATATAAAAATAAACTAATGATCATGTTACGCAACTGGGTCGCTGTTTTTTGTTGATGAAATTTAAGTTACTTACTGTTTGTTATTCTGGACCCATTGTTGGGCTCAAGGTTACCCATTTAAGTCGCTCCTGCTTCCGGTAGCAAGTCATGTGTAATCTACTTTAGGAATAATAATTAGTTTTGGAAAGACTGAATAACAATGCAACTAAATTTAAAAGCACCTTGAATAATATTTTATCCTTATTAATTTAACTTAAGTATTTTAAATGCAAATTATTTTCTAAAGCACATAGCGTGAGCTGATACTCATTTAACTTATCGTTTAAGACATCACTATGTTTTTGCTTGTCAAAAATAGGGCATCATTAAAGCTACAAGATAATTATATAGATTATCTAAGTTCATTAAAGCTTGAACGGACAAAAAACGAGAACAACACGCTTCAAAAGCTCCGTTTATAAAACCATCATTTAAAGCCGTTGATGTAGGTAATAACCGGTTCCCTTACATAATAAGTTTGGCATTTTTGGTCAACACATCACCTCTGTTATTTTTTATTATCTCCACGTGTAGGGTAAACAAAGCTCTGTTGACATGCCCGAGGAGATACGAGGCGGTATCTAATTCGACTGGCCTTGACAATGAATAACACGTTTTACCCCACGCGGACTTAAGACGTTTTTAGAGTTAAGTAAGTCGTTTTTGCACGGCACTTGATACGAAAAGATAAAAAACTTGTTTTTTGCAAATTTTTTCACGTTACTGGACGCGTGACATACATTCAAATTATATCATTCGCTATTCACGACTTCACATGCACTCACACGTTAAGTTTTATATAATTAAAATGGTAAATGGTTTAATGCAGTCACTTGATACAAAAATATCATCACGATGGCTATAACTTTTTGGAATTATGTCGTTATAAATAAAAATTTCGGGCAAAATGCCAGTTGATACGTAGATAAAATTGTTGCAATCTGTATGGGGACTTTATTGGAAATTCTTGTGTGCGTGCTCGTTTTAATCCGTGTAATGCTATTCAGTGAAGTTTGCGGACCGCATATCGACTATCTTTTCCCATCTCTAGGTACCTACCTGATCTAAAGCCAACATAACATTTTAAAAAATTACAATTTATCTGATTAATTCATTAATTCATATCACATTAGATATCCATTGCTTGTAGGTATACCTACGCCCTCTCTCTGTGGTTGAAAAATAGCGAAAATAAAGTTTTTTATGTGCATAATAACGTTTTTTTTTGTTTACAGAGCCGGCGCTGGTGCCAACGGTATCTTCTCCAGAAGACTAGACTTCTCGATTTTCAACCATCTCCCGAAGCACAAAGTCAACTCATATCAGATCAAGGTAAGTTTTTTTATTTAGAAACTTTCAGCATTTTAAGAGTACTGGACTTACGTTGCAGTTCGACAGTTTTATATATTTCATGACTTCGTTATAAACCTTAAAAGATGCTTAAAAGATGCTATAAACCTTTGCTTAGATGGTATTTTACTACAAAACTATTTATAATTTTTAAAAGTATAAAATCTAAAAGTGCATAAAAATCAATGACGTCGGAGAGATATTTTTTTTATTGCATATTGAAACAAAACAAAGGCAACACATGAAGAAAACACATCCAAAATAAATACTTGTAGTGTAGATAACTTTTTTGTTGTTATAAAATAGATACAAAATCATCGACCACATTTTTTACATTGGAAACAAGCTTAGAGCTTAGAGCAATTTAGAACATTCATCAACAAGACTTTCAGACATAATAAGCCAATTTCCGTTGAACACCTTCGTCTGGACATTAGAGGAGCACTAAAATATTTTTATTGCCAAGGGCTAGGCGAAAGTTTGCTTTTGTTGTCGGGCTATAAAAGGACGAGCTGACACTTTTCGCGATAAAGCGCTGTCACGGTGGCGCCGGGGTGGTTCCAAAAGTTACTTTGTAATTTAATCGTACGAGCTGCGTGGTTTATGGAGACATATGGAAGATAGAGTGAGCGACGCTTTACCGGAATACGTGTGTTTAGATTGCAAGTTACGTGCACATTTTCTGTTCTTTTTTGAGTTGTGACTTTTTTTATTTACTGTCACATGCCCAAAGACACATTTTTTTAATAGTGGCACTAAAGGCTTTTGGTAATTATGTGATGATATAGTTAGTGTACAAAAGTACCTACTGAGTCAGTGTGTCAAAATTTAAGTGTTTTGAACGTAAGTGTCGAGAAAACAACAGTCGTAAAAATATTGCCTGAACAATACTATGCAATATGCAACATTTCAGTATTGTAAATAAGATGGTGATAATGTTCTAAAAATAGCCATTTCAAGATTTAAGCGAGGTTAACATGTTTACATGGAAGTTTTAGCTCGAAGTTGAATGTGTAAAGTAAATTTTATTGTACCGGCTCATTGTGTCTGTTAATATTCATTAGTGCAATAACTGGTAAACCTACTGATTTTTTGTGTCATATTATCAGTGACACAAACATAACGTATTAAAAAAGATAAAAGTAAGACCATAATTAATGAGATTAGCTCAAAACAGATAATACTCGCAGTGTGAGTAGAGTAGTTACATGTTTATACTAAGGATGACGTCGGTTTGTAAATGATTATAAAATCATTGAAATGTTCCTCATTTGGATTTATTAAACGAAACAGATTTGGCTGAAACTTGGAATACTTATACCTAGTTTATGACCTGGAATAACACATAGGCTATTTTTATTCGGGTAAGTACCTCGCAAGCAAACCCACAGGCGGATACTAGTTCTTTATAATTAAACTTAAGGTACAAAGATACGAGTACGTCTGCAATCAGTGACAGCTTGCAACGATACGTCCAAGCTAGACTAATTCCCAAGAAGCTAGTTACTAGATACGTTCCAGTTAGATATCGACTAATCCATTAGCTATCACGCGAGCTCGTTTTAGAACCGACTGTCTCAGTCATAGACCGAATTAAAAGTCAGCGTGCCTGAGAGGGACTGAAATGCATGTAGTACAACATTTTGAACATAGATGTTCTGACCAAATAAATAGCGGCGCGCGCGACATAACATAATATTATGATGCTTTGTCTTTTTTTTTCACAATTTGTATTTAGTTTTGTGTGACTTAGAAGGAACAACCAGCACTATATTCTATCTCTATGGTCGCAACACATCTAGCCGTATCGTCATCAATCAATTAATGTATTTTAGTCGGAGAATCGTAAGAATTCTAAGACCTGTCTCCCCCTTAATCAAGACGTTGAAGATTATTATTTACGAGCTCGGTCGATTAGGGTTTGAAGATTCTTAAAGCTTTTAAGCGACTGCTTTATAAAACCTTGTGTACAATATGGTGCTAAATATTGTTAGGAAACACAAAGTAATGACTATTGTGTAAATTAAATGTGGCCTTGAGTGTGTACTTTAAATCTCATTAGAAATTAATGCATTTGCCGTATTTCCATTTATATTTATTATTTATTGTGATTTTTTAAATTCTTAATTTCAATTTTCTGCGGTTTTAATTTTGCAAACCATTCAGATGTTGACGTGCTTATATTTTAGTAAAATCACAAACCTAAACCATGTCTCAAGCTAATTTTAACTTCGTAAAAACATTTTTAAAGTGTTATTTTTTATTGTTGTATCTTGTGTTAATAAGGTTTGCAAAATCTTTGCAGAATCCCGTCTTTGTCGTGTATTTATCCTTCCATGTATCATCCGGCACACGGATTATTCTGCAATTGTCTTTTACAAGTATTTGTTATGCGACGCGGTATCTAATCTCTCAGGCCTTGAGCTCGTTGTGTGTCAACCAACGGTCATTCCACTGCTCGCCATGATTCTATTTTTACTCGCAAGTTGTTTATTTATTACTCACATACGATACTTTATACTGTTTATTATTGCGATTGAATAATTGTTTCGGTGTCAGGGGCTACGGGTTTTGTATTGCAACTCTCTGTTACTAACGTGAAAGTTTTTGCTGTTCTAATCTTTGGTGTCTAGGTACTTATGTTTAGTTTTGATTGAGACTACGATGTCTTGCTACTGATGAGATCATAGGTTTTATAAAAAAACCATGCGTATGACATTAAAAACTGATTAGCTTGAAGTAATTGTTTCTCAATCAATGCATAATTCTGCAAGGACAAAGTGGCACAATAATAAAGTTATTAAACGAGTCCATTTGAGTCAAATTAATTCAAATACAAGCCCTTGTATTCCATTGTTATTCGTATAATAATCACCGATAGGCCAAACAATTGTAATTCGTATTTATCATCACAACAATAAACATAATTACTTTAACAATGGAAGGTAGACGTAGTTCATTAGCCCTATGCATTATCCTGTCCTGTTACGTGAATTTATTATAATAAAGCTAATGCTGTGATAGTGATAGTGACATTTAGTGTCGTTTAGATAGTGGTGAAACCGATAGCCGTCTGAGTGGAGTCATTTGAATAAAGTTCTCGTGCTGTTCTGACAGGTTGAGCGAAGCGAGCCGCTGCCAAAGACACCAAAGTGGTACGAAACGTCAAATCGTGCAACTTCGTTAGAACTATCAGCACGCCAGATAATTTAGAACAGTTGGAAAACATTCCGCTCACTTAAATTTCGCGTAAATAACTTCGGTATTGTCTTGTTCGCTTCGCTCGCGTGACGCCGCTCAGTTAGTCGGGGAAATTCATAATGTAGCTATGGTATTGCTCCAATAAGGTTTCCAGGCACTTTATGCACCACTTTTGGTATTTACCATGGTTTTATAATTAGTAACTGCTTTGTTTTGAACATGAAATGAAATGAAATATTTTTGTATTTCAAGATACACTAATTTACACATATTTAGCTTTGTTCGATGTTTTACCTACAACTAAATAAAAATAAGCTGGTGGGTGAGTAATTAAAGAAAATAATGTAAGTATGTAGTTTTATTCAGTACCTATAGGTATACTGAAGAAAACTAATTGGAACATGCCATAAATGTAGTGGCATTACGTTTGAGTCGGCACATCCTGTAAACTGCGTAGGAGCCATAATAAACCCGAATCATTTGTCATTACTTCAAATGTGACATAGAATGCTATTAACTACTAAGTTTATCTTCAGGTTTTAGTGTCTATTGTTCTTTGAATTCACCATAATCTTTCTTGTGGAAGGTAAGTTGGAAAGGTCAATCATAAAATACTACTATTTTAGTGACATAATAGGTATTTTCTACCATGAGTGCATTTTTGCTTTAGAAGACAGCTCAGAACGTTGCTTTTCGAATCTTTATGATAAAAATCAGATGAGAATAATGCTGCCTTTAAAACTCTAGTCTAGGTGAAACTCGATACTTAGTGAAACTGTATCAATATAGTGAGCTGTAAACGTGATTGATATGACACGTACAGTCACGGCTCAAGTTGTGTTGTTATTTCCACACTAAGATGAATCTTATGCTACCGAAAGACAGGCTATCTTAGAATGTTTCTTATAAGTTTGATTTGTGCATTTGTATCGTTAAGCTGAACCATTCGTATTTATGGTGTCCTGGTACCTGCATATTGAATCGACCGGTTTAAGGCTAAGATTCCAGCACCACTTGCTATGTATGAAGTGACAACACTTGACTGATTTGGTCAATCGTACCAAATGTTGACTACAAATTGCTCATTTTGCAATCTTTTCACAGTAGGTTTTTTGCGATACGGTTTCGGGAACAGCTTTTACAACATTTTTACTCAGACTTGTTCAGTTCACATTATAAAATTTTTTGAGAAGTATTCCCTACACCTCAATTTATATAAGACAAGTTTTCGCCCGCGGCTTCGCTCGCGTGATACCTAGCTGTATAAAAATTTTCAGTCAAGTAGTTTGTGCTTTAAAGAGTAACAAACAGCCACCCATACAAACTTTCGCGTTTAGAGGGATAGTGGGATTTAAATTGTGTTAGAGCATCAATCAAAAATTGATTAAGAATACTTCTGATTCAGTTAATATTTATACTATAAATAGGTACTTACTGTAAAGTTTCTACCTATTTATATTCCGGAAACCCGTGTTCTGGATCCTCTATAATTATTATTCTAGTAGGTACTTATTATGTTTTATCTTAGCAAATGTTCGATTGCCGACGCGATCTCTACGTACAGTACTACGCCAGTTTATTTACAGACCTACCCCAACATAGAAGTACCTGCAATCATAGTACGATTTCATGGCGAATTCCCATGTGCAAATTCACGCTACAAAATCGGCTTATGAAGTCACGCCAGCTATTTCCATGTTCAGACAGTATCGCCACATGATCAAACATTAGACTAACGAGCTCAACTACTTCGTACTGTGGAATTAATTTGTCTGCTGTATTAAAATTAACTAGTCAGCTTTGAATTGCTGAAGTCAGATTTAGACGAGTTTCGGTATTTTAAAGTGAAATCTCAGAGCACATTTTGTCAGAACGTTTAGAATAGCATACTTAATCTGTTTTGTAATGCTTATCACAGGTAATCATTACCGAAACGTTACGGTGCTTAGGTTTGTAATGGTTTTTGTGACAATGGATTTATCAAGTTATTATGTTATGAAACCTTCAGGTAACAAGAAGCAGTTACGCATATTGTATTATGCCCGGTTCTCATATCCAACGTACAGATAACCGTGGATTGATCGTCATAGCAACGTTGTTATCTGTCAAAAAGTGTCATACATTTTGTATTGTATAGACAACTTTTCTGTAGAGATAGATCGACGGTCTGATTAGTCGACCCAAGATCTATTGCAAAGAATTCAATTGCAAATATTTATACCTTTGTGCAGTTCCTATGTTATTCCATTTTCTCAATTCCTTTCCTATGCTTTTATCATAGGAAAGGAATTGAGATAGGTACCTATAATATTGAGTGGATTTTTTTTCATCATTTTTATCATTTAAGAGTTTTCAACCAATTTTAATCATGTTTGTAAAAATAATTCACTCTCTTTTATCATCAGGATTACATAAAAACGTTTTTTAGGATGAAGAATTATGAATATCGCTCTTATGTTTATGAACGTGCCCACAAGTCGAAGAAGAGGCCGCGGTCGGCCGTGTAACCGATCTGCGCAACCCGACACGCCGCTCAAGGCTTCCCATGTGGAGCTTCGCTAACTTTGTTTCGAATCGTCTTACTGTCTGATGTTTTTGACAAAAAATAGACTGAACTTATTCACTCACTACAAAACGAATTATTTAACATTATATAGTCCGAAGGGAAAAATAACTACTGCCTATAGGTACATACCTAAAGCAGAGCAGCCTTTAAACAGATTAAAATTAGATAGGGGATTTGAAAAAGGATTGGGATTTTACACTATATTTTTTTGTATCAATGGTACAGATACCATGTGAGCCCATAAGAGGATTAAACATAGTAGACAAGAGTATAACGTCCCGCATTTTCACGAGCTGATACAAAATGCATCTCGATTTTCTCAACGGACCGTAAATGGTAAGAAATGAGAAAGTAGGCGGCTAATAGATACAATAGGGCTGCATAGGACGCGTCGAGCAACTTTCCTACGCTGCAAAAACTAGTAGAATGATGGAACGCGTGCAATAATTTCTTATCGGCACAGATACCCACAGTTTCATAACTAGCAATGTAATCACTCCATTAAACAGATGTTCGAATAATTGAATAGAAAAACGCAGGGAATTCGCGAGCCGCTGGTGTGCTGCAAGATATCTTGCGAAGTGTCCAGCTTTCGACACGAGTAGACGCATGCCATAAAAGGCAAACAGGCGTGCGAACTTCATCAAGCGACTCACAAACTTGCAAGACCGTTTCGTGAGCTGATCAGGTTTTTTTTTAATCGCAACTTGGATACTTGCAGGACATTACCGCCATACAAGGTGCTAGTTTGGAGCTGGTTTTTGCAGCCATCTCTTAGTTGAGTTTAATCTTGAAACGCGCCTTGTTTGCGTACATTTAGCAGTCGTTTCGTCGAATGTTGCTGCTCCCATAATTTGGCGGGTGTGTTGAAACTTTTATGGGTTGAGAAACGTAATAAAACCGATCGTTTCAGTGGATTTTTAAAGTTTATTTTGATCCCTGAGTAAATTTAGAGCTGAGTATTAGAGAGTTTTGTGGAAAGCTGGTGTGTAATGTCAGTTAGTGCCGGTAATGCCGGTTCGGGGCAACATCTGGCGGGTTTAGCTTGACGAATACTCGTATTACCAAGTCTAATAAATCTCCATTCTGGTTGCAGACACTTTGAAATACTTGACATTCTGTATCCCTAGCTGCGGTTACTATGGAATAATAAAACAAACGACACTTTAAAGACCTATGCTATGAGACGGGTCTCAAAGTCTCAAAGCAATTAAAAGGCAAACGGAACTTCCCAGTTCTTATTCCAGCGTACTCTTAATTGAATTTCAAATATGAAATATTGTAAAGAAACTTCTAAGTATAGAAAGAAAATAATTTTAACGCTGTTGTATCAAATAGGGAACGGTCATTGACCTCTCAGCTAATATTATCACGACCATACTGTTATTATGTTTGAAAAAGCTTAATTGTCGAATTAATAATTCATAACTACTGAATAACTTGTGTGGAAACTGCGCGTAGATTGGCATTTTTGACAGTGTCTGATTTGCTGCACGTTATTCTTGTTATTGACATTCGATTCAAATTATAATGGTTTTTAAAACAAATGCATGTCTAAAAGTGACTTCGATATCTTATCGTGGCATCTATTATTAAAATTCAACAAACAACTCAACACTGGTCTTATTCATAAAAATTTGTCAATTTAATATAGATTTAAAGAATGTTTTTTTCTTGTTACTTACTCCTATGTCAATAAAAAGAGATAGCTACAGATTTAATATCCGTTTTAGCTAAAGTAAAACAAAACCATGGCTGACCTACCAACAACCTTTGAACTGAAAAGCAAGAGGCATTTTCGCAACATAATCATGAGTGATACTCATGGTTACTCAGAGATTTCCGGTCATTTAAAATCCTTTTTAATTAGTTAGGCACAGATTACATAGGCATAGGTCACTTTGCAGAAAAAGCGTTCCATACGCGACAAGATAGAAAAAATAGTCGCTTATAGATCTTGGTTAATAATATACTAGTCCAAAGGGGCTGTCAATTTTGCGGTGAATTTCGGCTATATCAGGCAGCCCTAGCCTAACCCTGAAGTCGGGCGCGGGGTCGTCGCTCGCGCACGACCCACTTACAACGCACGATGCAGCGACCGACGCAGCCGCAACGCTTGCAAATCTGCACTCTAGGGTTGTCAAAAGAACCGGCATACCGACATTATTTTTTTGTTAATTATACCACTAATATCTTGCCAATATCCTTTCTGCTTAATGCTCTAAGTACATACCAATTTAGATATTTAGATATATTTTGTGTTAAATATCATCAATGTTGTGAAGGTGTCCAGTGTCTTGCTAATATCATCAATGTTTCCATCACTGGTAGGTGTTCTTTCTAGAGTAAAAGAACAAAAAACGGGATACAGATAATGTACTTTTTACTATAGGTAGGTAGTGATAATCAAAATCAAATCAAATCAAATCAATAATATGCATAATTATCTAAAAAAAATCAATTTAGTTTTAATATCGTCACCAATATCATCATGTTCTGGTGATATCGTAACCGATGAATGCTCTAGACTAAAATATTGACAGAACAGACACATTTTTTTCATGCACATTATTGATATCCTCACTGGTTCTATGGTTGTCTAAACTTTTTGAATACAACTTAAAGTCAAACTACATACTTACACAACTGTCTACACTCCCTAATGTTAATAAATAAAGACTGAAATTTGTAGCATCATAGTATTGTTATTGTTCAAGAAAAATAATCATAGGAAAGCGTTTCCAATGCTATAAAAAAACCTTAAGCGCAGACTACCAGTTTATTTTTCAAGAAACAATAATAACACCAGGCGGACCGTAAGCCTCTCATGAATCGAAATTGCCTTTTAAGTCTCAGCTACCGTTCACGTTCTATCCCATTCAGATTTTCTTGTAATATTTGCAAGTATTTGTACAAGTCTCGAAAGAAAGAAAGAAAAATTATTTATTCCGGTAGGACCTCAAGGATCGTATCAGTATCGTCTTACATGATAGGTGATTCTAATGCCTGTTCCAACGCGACACCCTACACCAGGGAAAGAATCAGGCACGAACCTGGTAGTGTGGGCCTAGCTTTTTTTTACCTTAACAATCTAAATAGTCAAGCTTCAGTGGGAAGCCAGTCAAACTAAGTAAGGCATGTCAAAGCAAGTAAAAGTAATTGTAAAATTACTCGACATAAATTGTTAGAATATACATGGCCATAACTTACCGTATAAGCTTGACAGCCCTAGCCAGATCGTAACATCGTAATGGCCGCCATATAGAAACTATTACTTAATCTTGGCTATATTCAGCATTTTGATTTGTTACGTTGCACGGCATTACCTGTTGGCATAGGTTCAAATTCAAACAGTTTTGTTTAATAAGCAATAACTGATTACAATTATGAATATTTCATAATCAAATATACAACATTGTTTCGACTCTACGTAATCGGAATACATACAAGTCACGAGTACCAGTGTTACCTATACAGAGGTAGTGCCTTGGACATTTTTGAGATGGAATAGGCTTGCCCAACGCTTAAAACATCTTCGCAGCTTAGCCGGCCATATCCACAGGAAAGACAATGGTCAATACATGGTCGCTAGTGGGGCTGACTGTCGCAGGTTTCGTCACGTTCTTTTCCTTCATCGTTCAGATGCGCATATAAATTTTGCCAAATGAAAATCCATTGATGCACGGCCTGGATTCGAACCCACGGCCTTCGGATCGAAAAGCGAGGTATACCACTCGGCCAACACGGCTCAGAAACAAGAATTATAAGAAAGACGTTTTAACTACTATAACAACTCTATGCTAATTTTACTCTTAAGTACCTAATAGGATCTAGCTTTCTATTTGACTTGATACTATTGGCTACTTCTAAGCTCCTGGTACTTTAAAACAAGCATCGTGCAATCTCGCATTTAAACTTACTTGTATAATTTAGGACATAAAATGGTGCCTTGTAATACGCCATACAAAGTAGAGTTCTCTTAGTGCAAAATGGAAAATATACCTACACGATTACACCGATTACCTACTTTACGTCCAGTTTCCTTATAAAGATCAATTACTGTGCATAGATTACTATTAAATTACACACACTAGCGACCAAGTACTCCTTTATCTAATTGTGAGGCGTGGTACAGAGTTATTGCTTTAGCAAATTATAATAACCAGTACACAGCATTGCTACTTATTCTCTTACCGGGCTGCAATTTGGTGCAAAAGTTACAGCGAAGTTGATATTATGTTAACCTAGCTGCGCCCCGCGGTGTTACCCGCGGTAAATAGTTCCCGAATACCGGGATCAAAAGTAGCCTATTCTTTAATCCATGGTATAAGCAATCCTGGTACCAAATTTCATTCAAATTCGTTCAGCTGTTTGAGCGTGAAAGAGTAACAAACACACTTACACACACAAACTTTCACCTTAATATTAGTGTGATCTAGAACCAATCTAGAATAGATTGGTCTAAGAATAATGCTTCAATTCTTAAGAGAGCCTTTACTCTTCTCTCTGCTTTTGACCGTGATAGTGTGATACGTTTTTGGAAAATAATATATAGGTACTCTAACAACGCATGTAATAAGTAAATAAATTTAATACATACTCGTTTCATAGATATTTAAGAAAATACATAGTCAATACAGACGTATTCATATAATATATTTTTCTTACTGCATATTTTGATGAGTCTCCGACTTTCCACCATTTGGTATCATCAATGGATCTTGAATGTTCGCTGAATAGTTTTTACCAAGAGATTCAGTTGTAAGCCTGTTTGTGTTATACGTGCTTCAAACCTTATTTAAGAACTCTCGCTAATGCTTCTCACCAAAAACACAGCCGTAGAGATTAAATTGCGTGATCACACCAACTAAGAACTTAGTCACGCACAGTCTCATTCAATCTATTAACGGCTTGCAATTCCACATTATTGAAGTAACTTGAGATTGAGTTTAATTTAATTATTTGTTTGTGGTGACTCTACAACTTTAAATAATCGCCTTATCGTATATTTCTGTTGTTTTCAAGCTGTTTCTAATTGAATTTATATTCGCCATTATGAGTAACAGGCAAAAAAAAGTAACAGGCGTTTCATTTAAGTATACATTTTTGTTGTTTTTTTATTGGAATAAGTATAACTTAATAAAACATACATTTACGGGTATTTAATTTTATTCTGACGCTTCGACTGGATTGTACTTGCCGTGGTCGCGGGCAGACAGCAGTCTGATTTGATTTACTACATCTTCTTTGATTTAGGACTCATCCTCAAAACCTGACATAAAATTAAAGAATGTACGTTTACAACTTACAACAAATTGCCATATTTTTATGAGTAACTAACTAGTCACTCGCACAAACTGTCACATTATATTATGAAGGAATGTTACAGTCTTTTCCAGATGACTGATATACTTTGCACATAATAGATATGTACTAATACAGAAACAAAAAAGTATATAATCGGTATTTAGTCAAATTCCAATATTAATTACTCATATGACTGCATAAGTAGGTTAAAATGCGTTTTATCATTCGCATTTATTAGTAAAACAATATTGAATGAAAATAAATAAAGTGTACGTGACCTACCCACACGTAAAGCTACTTGCGATAGTCATTGCTGTTAGGTCACGATTTGTTTCTAGAATGTGTAAAACCATGTACACAAGATAGCTACTATAGTACAAGCAATTACAGATAATCAACATGCCCACTTTACACTAGCGCTTCGTCGTCGCGTAGTACCGCTTACTCTACCGAGACATCTGTCAAATTGTCTCTCTATCGTAGGTCGATCGATAGTTAATAATAAAGAAATAAATATTCTTAGACATTTTACACGGCGTCATCTAGTCCCGAGCTAAGCAACTTAATGCTTGTATTATGGTAACCAGATGACTGATATACTACTTAGATACATTTTTTTAAATACATACATATTATAGACAGAAAAACATCCAGATCCGAAACAAATCTGTAGAACATACAAACATTTGTCTGGCGGGAATCGAACCCTCAACCTCCGCGTCTTCGCCCTCTGCACCTCGGAGGTCGTCATAGTTGGTTGGTTAGCCGGCACATTACTCTCTATAACATTTGGCAAATTCCGGTAGGAACGCGCGGTGGAACGAGCGGCGATGCTATTGTGTTAAGGCTTTTACGATAGTAGGTACTTCAATAATACGACGTAATAGAAGCAAAATACATTGTACGATCCGATAGGAAAATTTAAACCGCTCTATTTTATAGTTAACCGTTTCAATTTTGTTTTTATACAGTTGAAATAGTAAAGGATTTGTTAGTAAATGTAGCTCGTATTTGAGTGGAAGCGGGAATTGAGACGATCGCGAGACGACCATTAGCCGTATTGTTATTGCCAGCATTCCAGTAATGAACCGCTCGTTTTCGTCCTTTAATATTACCGCTTTTACTCCCTTTACTCACTGTAATGGCGCTCGAGCTTGATTTTACTCCATCTCATCGGTTTTGTGCTCTTCTAATTAATTCCTTTATTTCGCTTCGCTTTCAGCTCGGATTTCAATTTTAAATCTCTAAATATTTTGAGTTTCAATTGAGCCAGTATGCATGCTGATGAGCGCTCCGGCGATATTAGCTTGTCGAGTGGCTTTGGAAATATTCCCGAGTTATTTTCCACCAACGGTCGCGTCATTCTCCGAAGGATTTACATGGAAACTTAGTGAAATATTCACATAAACCGCCGATTGTCACGTTATATTGAAATGTTGAAACTTTCTCCGACGAGGTTTGTGCATCTTATTTGCATAATAAGACGCTTTGCATTGTGCTGCAGCATCAACGGCTTATTATCGCGCCAGTCGAGATTATTCATTTCGTACAGACAAAGAAAATGCTTTTTATTGTTCGTGAGCACGTGACGCAACCGAAGATATTTCTACTTTCGCCCACGAATTTCCGCAGCGTCGTCGGGGTGAAGTTCAAGATTATTGAGAAAGGAGCCGAGCCTTGACTATCGATCGGAGCACGCACCCCGTATTACGGTAGGTTAGTAAGCCCGCGAGTGGTTCGTAGCTCCCGGAACGGGCCGAAAACACCCGAAATTTTACATCCCCGGCCCGTATTGATCGTTCTTGACATTGAAATATAAATAGACGCAAACAGCTGGGAAGTGAGGGTGCGTGCGCCCTCACGCAACCGTCTCCCGGCCAGACGACCCGGCTCGCCGGCCGACGGAACCAGACGTTTTTTCCATAAAATTCTCTTCTCATTTTACCTTTTAATCGACCGACACAGAACAACAGACCGATTCAAGTTAGCCTCCAGTTATTTGATTTTAAGCGTCCATTAAAGTTATTCATTGGTGTTCAGAGCAAGTTGAACGTTTCTAACGTCTAGTAATTATGCACAAGAGCCCTAAGACGGGTTCTGCGGCGTTCTAAAATCTCATTTATATTCAGTGCGGTTGGAGTTTCAATGTTATCTAAAATCCGTGTTTAGGTGTTGGACAGGATTGCTCTAATCTCGAAACTAAACACATTGTTGAGTTAGCCCAGCTTTGTTCTCCTTGCGACGCTTCAGGGCGCTCCGCAGCGCAGATTCTATATTCGGATGAAATTCATCCTTGAACTTGGCTCTCGGGATCTGTTTGTTACATGTACTCGTATCACTTGAACAAATAAGCAGATAGTTGCATCAAGGATGTCTGTGTTTATTTTGAAGCGGAATAACACGCATTATTATACCTACCGTGCTCGCACAACAAAGCAATTACTTTGGATAAGATTAAAAACTTCCTGTAAAGTCTTATCATAAAGGACTGCGTTTTATCGCAACATTTATTTTCCTGTAACTTCGTTCAAAACCTTTGTTGTTAGAATGGAAATAATGTTCTAGGTTTGCTGTCCCCTTGAAACGACTTTCTTATCATTACATACACGTCATACTCGTATTTCCTGAGACATTGACAAGCTTCTTAGAGCGCTTCCTGGACAAGGTCTGGCTCTGTGAGCGATATTTAATACCACATAACTAACTGGCTGATAACTTTCTTTGGTGATAAAAAGTAATGACTGGTATTTTCTAATTTCTTATCAAGAACAAGGGATAAATTCTGAGCCAGTGCTGATTTTTACGCTAGATTTGTTCCACTGAAACTTAAGGTACAGCGACGCTATTTGGTATATTGTTCACACATTCAATGACTCGTTATTTCATAAATCTGTAAGGCACAGCCAAATTGGTCGAGGGCTGCGAGAAAGGACTTTTTATTTTCCAAGTTACTTTAAGGTGTATAAAAAGCACTTAATAGTATCGTTTTTTGGCATTAAAAAAAGGATCTCCACTATCGCTCTGGGTTTTCTATCAAATTGGCTAAACTTTCGACCACCAAACAAACAAAATAAAAGAATTTAATCTCTTTTAATTTGTCTGAAATAAATTAATGTGTTCAGTACCAGAAGTCATTCCGAATTCAATCAGCTGTAATCTGCGGGTCGCGCAGCTAAGCTGATAGAAAAGGAGACGCCCCGAGACGTTCCGCTGAATACTGATCAGCTCATCGAAATTATTCCACTGCCACAGCTGTGATAGAAAATATTTATAAATAAAAAATGCGGTGTCTGGCTGTTTTCTTAAGAATCACGGCTCCAAGTTAAATAAGTGATCACCGGCGGCGGGACGTGATTGGCGAGTGAATGAATGTCACCTGCCAGTAATCAGAAATCTGCTGCTATGGAGTTATTGGTTTTTACTTCTTCACGGCAAAGTTATCATGAAACGGTAGTTTCTTAGGCAGCTGCATAAGCCGCTTATGTTCAAACGTTTTGAGAAATATAAAATCAAGTTTTAGTGAGGACTGCATTGGGTAGTAATTGTATAAAATAAAATACCACAAATTGCATTCACAATTGCATCACGAAAATTTCGATTCGATAACCAAATTTAGCGAACATTTGGCAGTTATTAATTTTAAATAGAAACGCAAAGGTTTATAGATTGGTTGTGGAAGCGACGGGCGAACCCGCTAATCGATCGATGTCTGTGTGCACTGTGAACACTGGCTGCTGCACCCGGGTACCTCCCTCTCTTTCATTTCCAAGCGATTCCCCATCGCCCATCCCCCTCGCTTCGTTATTCATCGGCTCTAACTAGACTACCGGGTGGGTAGTCTGCCTCCCGTATTCTCCCGTATTTAGACACTGCACTATCTAATTTATGTTTTAAATAGTCCGCTTCAAAAGTAGTTAGGACGGGAACGGCTATATCTACGGTTATCGTTATGAGGGCGTGCGAGCGGTAATGGGCTATATCATTATAAATTTGTCTGGCTCCTAAGTTCAGATGGCACCTGTTATAAATGTTCTGCAATCACACCCTTTACGGACTGACCTTTATTACCGTTGACTTGTTTTATGGTTTGATTTAGAAGTAGAGCTTTGTTGCGAAAGGTTCATTGGACATCAACTTTCAATTGTGGCGGGGCCTTGGCACGGGCTCGAGTCGCCTGCTTAGGAATAGTTGTGGCATTTGGTGCCGCAGGTGCTGCCAACTAAGAAATATTCGCGCCAGTTATAACGTCTTTTATAACTAAACCAGTCATCTTTATAAATAAACTTTACCAATGATATTCACACTTACGTTCATATTTATGTTAGTTTCTCTTTGTTGTTTTCAAGTTACATGTGAGCATAGCCTACGTGTTTGAGATTATCTTACCTATTAACTCTACTTGTTCTTACTTTACTTTAGTATACGACTTGCCAAGAGCCATGTTACAACTTTGTCTAAGAGCCTCTATAGCTCTTTCTTAGACTTGTTTACTGTTCTTGTTAGGAATATAGACATTTTGTATCGCAATCTTCATGGACAACATTGCCTATCTGAGTTGGCATCACCAAAGTGCGCCTGCACCTCGGGCTTACATAACGCACCTGCCATATCGGGCTCTACTCTACCACACCTCACGTTCACTCGCTCATTCTATGAATTACTTATAGGTCGTAGACCCTTGTTTAATTCAGCTTTGATTGTAACTTTTACTGGTCACAAATCGTTCCCTAGGTTACCTTTGGCATTTAGAACTCGTAGAGATTTTTGCAACATTTGGTTTTAAGTGGTTTATTGGGAATTTTTTTTATTACTGAGATAACATGAGAAACCGTAGTAAAAGCAGATCATAAATTAATCAGATTGGTACCTACTAGACAAGTGGCAAAATTAAAACTTTTATTAAAACCGTCTGCAATTTAATGGTTTATATTTTTTCGGTTTAATTGAGAAGCCTCATTCTTTTTTTTAGAATGATAAGTTTGCATAAATCCAATATTCTCAACAGAGGAAAAAAACTTGCCATGGTGAATTATTATGATAAAGATTAGTTATAATGAAATGTTCGTAATAAAGTTTCACATAAATGTTATTGCTTTCTTGTACCTTAAACCGATTGTATATGGCTCAATATCATTCAAAACTATGCTTACAGTAAGTACAACTCAAATTCAAGTGAGTATTTTTGAAATAACATTGATTTAAAGCAGAGTAAATCTTTAAACAAGAGTAGCTACACCCGAGATCTTGTAAAACAAACAAATATCGGTTGCTTTTCGCTTTTGCTTCGGATTTTGTGTTTCATTCTGTAAATTCGCTAAATCCAACAAGTCGGGAGCGAAGCCGACTCCTTAGACACAAGAGCTCTCAAAGACAGTGCTAACACCTACGGAATGGAATTTTAAACTTGTTAACTTTGATGGTCTGCAATTCTCTCTCATTTAGAAGCTTTACTTTGTGTTGCTTCTATTGCTACATTTATACAAATATTATTACTTTTTACAATAGTATCCTGTTGTTGGTTTTTCTTGTTGTTATCAGAGTAAAGAATTTACCATTTATTAATAGTAACATTTTAGTCACGTAAAATGTTTTATTGCAGCCGTATAAAGTAACAGCATCTGCAATACAGTCAAGAAGCCTAATATCTAGATGTAACTTAATATAACTAGGAAGCTATTTTAAATAGCTAGTCCAATGAAACATTTTGTTTACACATCGAAAGTGTTAATACTTATTAAAATATTTTACGCATTCGTCCAAACGATTCTCTTCGAGCCCGAGTGCTTTAACCAAAGAAATCATGGCGTTCGCATGACGCACCGATTAACGCCATCTACAGGTAACTACAAGTTTACACATACAAGCACATGTCAAGGAGTTCATAATAAATTACCCATGAGAACGAAACGAAAAAACGATCATGTTTTACAAAACATGTTTCACAAAAATGCTTACATATCACACGCTGCAACAAAGTAACGTTCTACAGACGATAAATCGCAGTGGCTTCGGGTTAATACATGGGATTAGAGCGTCGAGCGTCGCAGTAAACGGAGATATACATCAACTGGACTTATCCAGCCCCCACACTTACTATATTAATTGTCTGTTTTGAAATTAAATTTTCTATTTAATTTTAACAAATTACGCTTCGAATATGCCTTCTAGTTTTATTTATCCATGTGGTACACAGTCGTCCATGTGGTACACAGTGGTCCATGTGGTACAAAGTGTTTGCTATCTTCTGTTTATCAAACTTTGGTTAGCAATCTGTCACGTGGCTAACTGGAGCAAGAGCGTGTGCGTGTATTTTGACTTTGACTTAGTCTAATTTTCAGAATCTTGTAAGTATTAAAATATTATTAGATGTCTATCGTGAGTGGAATTACAGTGAGTCTTTATAGATTTATTTGCATTCCAAAACGTAGTTTCAATTAAAAAATAAGAACAAAAATGTATATTATCCTGTCTCATTAAACTAATTGAAAATCGTCGTTTAAAAGAGATCAATTCCTTTACAACAATTTGTTGCATTAATTTACATATCAATGTATACCTAATGGTATCGTTATTATGGGAATGAAATGCAAATATCTTCTAATTCGAAGGCTAGCTGCTTTTAGCAGGAGATTTATGTGTTTTGGTGTAATAAAACCAAACAAATAATAGGTTAGTTTAATTAACGTTTAATCAATAATCTTTTCTAAATTGGAATTTCTTGCCAGTTAGTATAGGTAGTAATAATGCTATGATTTATGTTTGAAACTTGCTAACCGAATTTAATAATTCATAAAGCTAACTGTATTTATGTACCTATTTACTGAAGTACTTATAGATTGCATTTTGCTACATTTAGAACAACTTCTTTCTAACAGTCCCTTTTACGTATCTGAAAATAAATTTACTTTATTGTTGGTTTTTAGGAATATTCTTACAACACTCCCTACAGAAAACATGAATAAAAGGCTCCATGTGGGCAATGCCTGATAACATTGTATTTTACACTATCTTGTTGCATACTTTTATCTTGTAGCTAGCATTTTGAGCTGTGCCGACTATGCCGGCGATAAATCTAGTAACATATACTTAGCTCTATTTATATAGTAGTATAATGTCATGACCGATAGAAACAACCGCAGTGACAAAGTTATTCCTTGCACGACACCATTCAAAGTTTCTTCTTTTAAGCTAAGTTTAAACGTGTACTTACATCGTGTGGCAAGGAAATGTGCCATCTAATAAAACGAAAATGTCTAGCTGTAATTTGAGAAGACAGTTTTGAGGTTTGAGGCAAGATCCATACCATCCTATACAATTTTTGACTCACGTTCATTTGTTAATCTTGCTGTGATTATATTATTTAGCTATTAAGGCCGCCGGATGTATGCATGATAAGTGGAACACATTTGAATGGTTGAATTAAGGCGTTGGTCTCCTTAAGGGCTTCATCGTGCTAGTTAATGAGTCACTTACGCAAATGCTTATTTATACTCCATTGAATGGGCCGATAAATTTGATATTGCTGAGTGCTGCGTCTGTCATGTTCAACTCGTTTCATGTTACAAGAGTTACAACAGTTTTGTCTTCATTTGCATTATAAGTTATAGCAAAGATAAATTATATATTAGTTCGTTAGTAATTCTCCCTTGATTTGAAATTTCTCAATGCAAATACAGCGGTGTTTGGCTGTTGCCATTTTATAGCAGCAAACTCGTAAACATTAATTCGTCATCCAGAATAGTCGAAGCCACAGCCATGCGTCATAAATTGTGGATAACGTGTAGTCTAGCCTAGAGCAATATTTAACATGTTATGTAAGGGTCGTGCGTATGTTTGTTGTGGCGATAGGTTCTTAGTAATTGTGCCGCAATCTGTGACACTTTGCCTTGAAGCGGGCGTTATCCTCTACGACTCTGCGACTCGATACGATACTGAGTTGAGGCTTATCGCGCGTCGTGGGGTTAGATTTAAGTGCTAAGCGAAGGCGGAATGGATAGCGATTTTAATTTTTACATTCATTTAAGATCATAGTGATCCACAATATCTTTCTGTCCTTATGCCCAGGAGGCGGGCGCTGACTCTGCTACACAGTTTTAACTTTTGCGGCTGTCAACGTTTCCTATTGTTTGAACTACCTATATGTAATTTTGTTCCAAATAAATGATTTTGAATTGAATTTTTGAATTATCCCACATTATACTGGGTCGGTTTCTTATTTAGAACAAATCTTAGGTGATGTACGATTGATCATCAAAGGCGTTTTTAAAGCGCAATGATTATAGTCAGTTAAGTTTTACTATCTCTAAAAATTTAACGAGATTGTGCAGGTTCTATGTTATTTTTTAGTTTTTAAGTTTAAATTTTCAATGATCCGAAAGAAGATGTCTACCGTTCCTTAAATTCATATTTCATTGAAATGTTCAATCATAGCATTTATTCGTTTGTGCCTACTAGTAAATAAAATCTAGCTTACTAATCATATCTTTTGTTTATTGTATTGCTTGTGTAAGTCTGTGTGTTGTCGATAACATTGTGCTTATTGGTTTCCTTATTATGAGTTACTAAGGGAGGAACTTATTATTTTTTAGCCGAGTTCTCACAACGGCCATTGAACCCTCTTATCGCTCCGTTCTTCACCGCATCCATTTCCTCACTCATGTTTACTTACATTTGTGTGCATTCAATAACTACGATAAAAAGCCGCTTATATTCTATTTTATTTTATCGGAGTTAAATGTTTCTAGTGTTTGCTAAGTAGGTTGCACGTTGGTAATTGTTTTTCATTTTTATCGTGTTGATAAATGCGAATACTTACCTATTTGTTTTATCTTACGTTTGTTTTGTAGGCGATGCGTGGGGTTCTAATAGTGTTGTTTCATTCACTCCCTTGAAATTGGTGCCGTTTATCTGCAAAATTGATGTCTAGTCGTTTGTTGGCAATTTATGAATGAAATATTTTATCTTTAGCAATATAATTAGATAGATGCAAAGTGAAATACTTATTAACATGAGAACTTTGTTATCTTCTGAGTTTTTTAAAGGATCTCTATAAACAATTTGATTTTCTTCAGGTTGTAAGTTAGTACCTACCAAAGACGATTAATATCTAGAAGACAGACAAAGGCCATACACAAAATCGTAACCCGATCCCGCAGTACCAGATAGCCTGAAAACTTTAAAACATCAATTTTATCCAAGAAATTTCAATACTTAGTAGTAGCAAAGACGATTAATATCTAGAAGACAGACAAAGGCCATACACAAAATCGTAACCCTAAAAAATAGCCTGAAAACTCTAAAACATCAATTTTATCCAAGAAATTTCAATTACTTTCTAGTTAAAAATGTTTAAGGCTTTTTGACGGGAATTCAAGATGGCGTGTTGTCTATTTTGTTTTATTTTCCGAAATTTGTGTTTTGGCGAATGTTAATATGTAATTGTTCGTGAACGTACATAAGTGTAGGCAAATGAAACAAAACTGTATATCATTGCATTTGGAGTTCTCTTCAAAAAGTCCATGTAAAAAGCTGCAGTAAAGAACCCACATCTTTACTGACGCTGCGCTGACTATGACTTTGACTCGACCTTGACGAAACGAAAATATATAACATACACATGGTAGTGGCTAAATGCGTGGCAAAAGCCGGCGAAGCCAAAATAAAGAAGAAGAAGAAGAAGAAAAATGTTTAAATATTGAATATTGTTGCTACCTACTACTAAGTATTGAAATTTCTTGGATAAAATTGATGTTTTAAAGTTTTCAGGCTATCTGGTACTGCGGGATCGGGTTACGATTTTGTGTATGGCTTTTGTCTGTCTTCTAGATATTAATCGTCTTTGGTAGTAGGTAGCAACAATATTCAATATTTAAACATTTTTAACTAGAAAGTAATTGAAATTTCTTGGATAAAATTGATGTTTTAGAGCTTTCAGGCTATTTTTTAGGGTTACGATTTTGTGTATGGCCTTTGTCTGTCTTCTAGATATTAATCGTCTTTGGTACCTACTAACATTTTAGGGTTTCTTCTCTATCAGTCTCAACTCAAACTACCTATCAGTTTACTATAAAAAATACTTCATTAAAGTATTTTTCTTTTTGATTTGATACACAGTTTGCCTTATTGTGTTTAATGTTTTAAATTAGTTTGTATCGTTAATTAGTTAAACGATGTGTAGGTCATTAGTTCTCACGTATGTTAATTGATTGTAATACATTGCTGGCACGTTCTCTAGGGTAACAATATCTGTTTTGTTAATGGATTTATTTGCTATTTTTACTTTATTTACTAATACATTCTTTATTTTGCTGGTGTTATAGTTAACTACTTATTTCAAATAATTATACTAACAGTGTTAACGGAATTAATTATTTTGGCTAATGTTACCGGATAATACTGATCTGACCATCATCGTTATTTTATTGTAAATACAATTAATATATCTTTTGTATGATACCTATGTTATTGATTGAATGTGAAACAGTTGTAGGTAGGTATATCATCCAAAATATTACTTTGTAACATCACAATATGTATGTATTATAAAACATATGCGGGTATTTATCACGAATTTTACCTTTAATATTCGCGTGACGTTTCGACCGGATTGCACCAGCCGTGGTCGCGGGAAGACACACATGTACTTATGTAGTTCACCAATTATTCGATGAAAATCATAAAAGCATTGCTTGTTTATGATTCAGGTGTTATTCCGAAAGTTTCGTAGATATGTGTATAGAGTAAGTAAGTAAAGTATGCACAAATACCTTTTTCATTCGTATCTCTGTTATGCGCTTCACTGAACCAAAAGGACAAAAACATGCAGTTGACTTGTCTTCTGAACGTTACTTGTCTACCTTCTATGTCTTTGTTTATGAAATCCAACGACAATTGTATTTCAAAGCTCTTCGCTCTAGACTTTTGAACTTGTTACTTTAAAAATATGTTTATTTAGAATTACACTTAGGAATTGTCGAGATTAACTGTTGAAATAGAATTGAACTAATTTAGCCATTGGTTTTTATACAGAAGAGACGTGGGATGTAATATAATTATACATACCTAAATAAGGGTTGGTGTTGGTGGAGATATGGAAAAGTACTCGTAAACAAAAACAAGGTCAAGGCTAATCACTTGTTTACAATTGAAAGTGTTTACTAACTTATAAGGTAGGTATTTCGAGAAATTAACTATCTTATTTACTAGTCTAAAGGGCAGTGTGTCACAAACTTCTATATATTTTTACAGTATTTGTTTTGTAGTGGTGTCTTATTCTTGTTTATCACCATTAGGTAAGTGAATACGTTGATGTTTAATGTTTCTGAATGAAATACTGAATGAGAGAAAGAACATTTGATACTTCAAGTTTGTTCTTTATTCATTATTATTTTTGGTTTTATAAGGCTGGGTATTGTTATAATTATAATTTTCACAAGCCTTATCAATGTTTTATTTTACGAAACCGGTGATATGCCACAATTTCATAACAAACGTTGTAATTGTTATTTCTTGCAGTTTCTGATTAAACCATGAATAAGTACGTACCAAATGTTACATTTTAATTAAAAATCCTAATATATTCATGTAATTTAGTACAAAAAAAAAGATCTGAAAGAATTTGTCTACCGTACCTTGGAAATTACAGTCGTGATCATATTTAATTTCATTTAATTCACTGCATGTATTATCTTGAATTCGAACGACCTATGTATGTATCAATCATAATTTAATGTGTCTCTTATCAAAGTGCAGCTTTATTCCAAGATCTTTCTCCTTCAAGTATCACTTCCATATTAGTGGGAGTAATTTCTCCGCTAATAAATTCCACTTTATCATCGTAAATGTCACTCTCGTTGTTGTCAGTGACAGATAACCACGACTCTGTGTCTCTACAAACCGATTGATAATGTAAACTAAACTTTATGACATTGGTTTAAACATCATAAGTAAATGCAAAGATTTAGTCAAATTATAATTGTTATTGGTAATTGTTTGAATAGTCTGGTGAGGTCACTGAAATTCCATCATCATGTAAGAAGTGGCTTTCTATTATAGGTACAGTAAGTTGGGGTCTGTCAAAGCCTGCAGCCAAGTGACAAACGCTTTGTATGTAATAAATTTATATCATCGCTACATATTCTTCTGATTTCACACTTATGATCACTTGAGTTGTCGTCATCGATATCAATTCCTATACATTTTCTCGTTTATACATCAATCCCACTAATATTATAAAGGTGAAAGTTTGTGTGTGTGTAAGTGTGTAAGTGTGTAAGTGTGTAAGTGTGTTTGTTACTCTTTCACGCTCAAACGGCTAAACGGATTTGAATGAAATTTTGTATCAGGATTGCCTATACCCTAGAATAACAAATAGGCTACTTGAAATTCCTGAAAAGTGCAGTGTTCCCGTGGGATTATAAAACAAAATGTTCATTAGAATAGTTTCGGTAGTTTGGCCGTGCAAAAGGCAGCTGTCAGACAAAATAACTTCATAGATGGCAGCACAGGCAAAAATATAACTCCTTCACGCTCGAACGGCTGGACGGACTTGAATGAGGTATCAGGATTGCTTATACCCTGGATTAAAATATACGCTACCTACTTAAAATTCCTGAAAAGTGCATTGATTCCGTGGGATTATTAAACAAATACAAAATAGTTTGGCCGTGAAAAACTAACAAAATAATTTCAATAGATGGCAGCACAAGTAAAGTTATTATTCCTTCACGTTTAAACGGCTGGATGAATTTGAATTAAATTTGGTAGCAGGATTGTTTATTCCCTGGATTAAAATATACGCTACTTAAAATTCCTGAAAAGTGCATTGATTCCGTAGGATTATTAAACAAATACAAAATAGTTTGGCCGTGGAAAAACTAACAAAATAATTTCAATAGATGGCAGCACAGGCAAAGTTATTATTCCTTCACGCTCAAACGGCTGGATGAATTTGAATTAAATTTGGTAGCAGGATTGTTTATTCCCTGGATTAAAATATACGCTACTTAAAATTCCTGAAAAGTGCATTGATTCCGTAGGATTATTAAACAAATACAAAATAGTTTGGCCGTGAAAAACTAACTGAAATAGTAACAAAATAATTTCAATAGATGGCAGCACAGGTAAAGTTATTATTCCTTCATTTTTAAACGGCTGGATGAATTTGAATTAAATTTGGTAGCAGTACCTACCCTGGATTAACAAATAGGCTATCTTAAATTGCTGAAAAAAGGAATGGTTCCGTTCCGTGGGATTATAAACCAAATCATTCATCAAAATAGTTTGGCCGTGAAACGTAACTGTTAGTCAAAATAATGTTAATAGATGGCAGCACAGGCAATGTTATAACTCCTTCACGCTCAAACGGCTGGACGGATTTGAATGAAATTTGGTACCAGGTCGATTGATATCCTGGATAACAACATGTCTTAAGCTACTTTAAATCCCTTAAAAGCGTATTGTGCCGGTGAGATTATCAAAATACCTAAATTATGCTTCTTCAAACTCTTAACGAATTTCAAATTTGTTTTTTTTGTCCCGATAATCTCACGGAATTGGGACTTATGTACGCAGATAAATCCCCGATAAAAAGATTTCTGACTCAACATAAACCATTAGGACATAAGTAGTTTATATTTGTGTCTTCAATTAAAATTCGGTACAGCACCTCATCATCGCTATTTTATTACATTTCTCACAGTTTCGGCTCGCTTCGAGTCTAAAAGCCTCGCTGCGCTTGCAAACATAAGTGTCAGTCATGATGAATTTATCTTAAAAATTTCGAGTCTGAGAAACTCGATGCGCTTGCTTAGTTCGAAGCTCGCTACGTTCGCACGGTAGCTTCTTGAATATTTTGCTAGCAAATTGAACTATGTCAGGCCATAGACTAAGAACAGACCAGCAGTCAGCCTTTTCTATGAGCACTATAAGCAAAATCAACGACGCATTTTTCTTAAAAATTTTGGCTCGAGTTTAAAAGGCTCGCAACGCTCGCTTAGTTTGAAGCTTGCTACGCTCGCTTTGTTCAAAGCTCGCTTCGCTCGCACGGTAGTTTCTTGAATATTTTGCTCGCAAATTGATCTATGTCAGACCATAGAATAGGGACTGACCAACAGTCAACCTTTTCTATGAGCACTATAAGCAAAATCAAGTGTCACATGACGTATTTTTCTTAAAAATTTTGGCTCGCTTCGCTCGCATGATAGCTTCTTGAATATTTTGCAAGCAAAATAAACTATGTCAGATCATAGAATAGGAACCGACCAACAGTCAGCCTTTTTTATGAGCTCCATAAGCAAAATCAAGTTTCACGTACGTCAGGAGTATTTGTTTTTAAAAATGTCGGCTCGCTTTGCGAGTTTAAGACGTTCACTGAGCTCGCTTCGCTCGCACGGTAGTTTCTTGAATATTTTGCTCGCAAATTGATCTATGTCAGACCATAGAATAGGGACTGACCAACAGTTAACCTTTTCTATGAGCACTATAAGCAAAATCAAGTGTCACATGACGTATTTTTCTTAAAAATTTTGGCTCGCTTCGCTCGCATGATAGCTTCTTGAATATTTTGCAAGCAAAATAAACTATGTCAGATCATAGAATAGGAACCGACCAACAGTCAGCCTTTTTTATGAGCTCCATAAGCAAAATCAAGTTTCACGTACGTCAGGAGTATGTATTTGTTTTTAAAAATGTCGGCTCGCTTTGCGAGTTTAAGACGTTCACTGAGCTCGCTTCGCTCGCACGGTAGCTTCTTGAATATTTGCTGGCAAATTTATCTATGTCAGACAATAGAATAGGGACCGACCAACAGTCAGCCTTTTCTGTAAGCACTATAAGCTACATCAAGTGTCAGATAACGAATTTGTCTTAAAAATTTCGGCTCGCTGCGCTCGCTTGGGTCGAAGCTCGCTTCGCTCGCATGGTAGCTTCTTGAATATTTTGCGAGCAAAATAAACTGTGTTAGACCATAGAATAGTAACCGACCAGCAGTTATCCTGTTCTATAAGCACCAAAATCAAGTGACACAATGACGCATTGGTCTTCACCAAGGAGCAAAATCAAAAATTTTATGAAAAAAAAATCAATTAGGTAGGTACCAACGTAAGGAAATATTAATTTTCTGCACTCTCAAGGTGCATTTTTATTCATATCTCTGACGATTCTCATCAGATCAAAAAAATAATCATCAAAATCGGTTCACCCAGTCGACGTAATTAGAACCTCCTCCTTTTTAAAAGTCGTTAAAAAATCTATTAACTTATTCACCGCGGGTAACACCGCGGGGCACAGCTAGTTGTAGAAATATAACTTGGTTAGAGGTGCAAACGTTCGCCACCGATCACGTGTAGTTGTAGTATCGTAGTCATGTTACCTAAGAAAAAAGTAGGAATGTAATTTGATAATTATTATCTTAATTGGATTGTATACATGTATTATTGTATGATGTGTATTTCTTTAATGCATGTGATGTGTTTTAGCATCTAGTACTGCTGTTCTGTGACAAGGCAACTTTGCAAAACAGATAGCCGGGTGTCGCGAAATGAACTTAGTGCAAGGTTATCGGTGCATGGCAAATGGTTGTATTTAGACACCAGAGATAATGTAATCGTTTGTTTTTACTCATTTACATTTGTACTGAATTATCGGTTATTTTTTGTAGGTACGGTTTTTAGCATTGGTTTCAGGGCATAATTTTATCTCATACGTTTTCGGCAAAATATTCAATCTACAGTTTTAGTTATTATTTAGGGATACTTACCTAAGTACTTACCTATTTCTTTTTTTTTTAATTTTCTGAAATATTTTTTTCTCTAATTAGTCTGTAAATCTTGATATACTTACCTACCTAACCTAATCGTTATTATATTCAATAATGTAGTTGTAATTTGGACGATGTATAATTTTTTTTATCCTACTTACTAATAATTTAATATACTTAATGTGAAAGTTTATATGGATGTATAGATATAATTTTAATATTCTTTCACGCAAAACTACTGAACAGATTTGACCTGAAACTTGAAATATACATAGTTTGTGACTCGGAATAACACATAGGCTACAGGCTTATTACCACGCGAGCGAATCTACTGCAATTTCATAAGATTTGCGCCATCTTGCTCATCAAACAGAAATCACACTAGTCTAAACATGTTCAGTGACTAATAATTCTTTATTATGTTGCTTGTGACTAATGTGTTATGTAATAATTCTTTAATTACTTAATAATATAATTATATAAAAAACGTATATCTGTACAGTGCACATCTGCTACTCGCTCAACTATAATAGGTGTTTTGATTTATACCGACCGACGCTCGTTTTTCCTTGACCAGAGTAATTTAACCTATAAATAGAACATAATTATTACGAATAGATAATCGAATGACAATTATACCTACCTATTTTAAAAAACAAATGTGGTTGTGTTAAACTCGTGTGAAGGAAATATTACATAGGTAGATAAGTACTTACTATAATATGCTCAAACTGTTGATATACAAGACGTACAAAAATATCGACCGCCGCAACAATAAAAAAGTTCCATCGAATCTTCTAATAAGTGCAATATTAATATTAATATATTAATATTAATAATACTAATATTCTATATGGTGCCTATTTTATTTTATTATTACGTTGAACAAAGAAATTTTAAAAACTGAATGTACAGTTTGTGAAACCTATTAGGTATAAGCTTTTTTTTAATACCTATGTAATAGTTTCATTTTGTATAGTTTAGGAGGAATAGCGAAAAAAGAGTTTGGTGGCCACCAAGTGCAACTTCGCTACTCGGTGGCGCTTGTTTCACCCATACAGGCACCTCAAAGAAATTTTGATCGATCTAAATTCGGTTGAAGGTTTCAATCTTTATTTTATATCTGTAGGTAAAAAGTAACATGCATTAACTCCATTGTTTTTTAAGTGATAAAAAAATGCAATATTCTTTGTAAGGAAGTGATATTAAAAATCCTTGAGAAATAAATATTTATTTTTAAGAGTTCGTTTTAAAATCGCATACCTAACCTATTAAATAAAGCTTGGCCTTGAATACAACTGTTAAACAACCGCATCATTGTTGGTTTAAAGATATCTTTTTAAATACATTACAAGAACTTATCGAAACAATAAACAAGTCTGTTTTCAAACGTTTTCACTATAGGTCTTCCATTATAGGTTTAAAGGTACCTACCCATTTATTTCTTACAAGTGCTAAGAAAAGTAACATTTGCTTTCTTTTTGATCAATTGCTTAGAGAATATCGTCCCATTAGGAGTCAAATATATAATATACATAATTTAATATATTTTTGTGTTACATTATAGCATACTATTATACCGGTACCCTCTGTTTTTGTGTAACTTAATTTGTGGACAACGGAGCTGGTTGTACACTTAGAACTACTAGCAATACATCTTATTTATAAGTATACTTAGTGTACAATTGTTTGTTGTTCCTAAAATAAATAAATAAAAATAAAATAAAAAAATATAAAAAAAAACAGCAAAGTATAATTTAATTTTTTTAAGGTGTAAAATATTATAAGGTGTTTTTAGTTGACTAAAATAGCGCGCAATATCTATTTAATTAATCACACTGAATTGTTGCAACTGCAGGTAATTTCAGATGTACTCGTAGAAACGAATCATATCGGCCAGTTCTGTCTTAATCATCATCTTTACACATTATAATTCACCTTTTCAATGAGTAATTTTTAATAAATTTCTGATTTGACAAAACAAGCCGTGACGGAGGACTTTAGGCGGCCTAAAAACTCCGTCACCAGAGTTGGCCACTTGCTCATACGAACGAACGAATAAATTTCTTCTTCTTCCTCCAGTTATTAAACGTCGGGCGTCCTCTTGAACTCTTTCTTATTTGGACTATCCGAAATATGTCTTCAGCCTCTCTTAAGCCTATCCTCTGGCCGTATTGAAAAAAAGCTCTAATTTTTTGGTTGTTAAACCAAGGCTTCCAATTTCAATTTGGACTTATAATCAGATATTATATCATTCGACGTAGCGCATTCTCATGGGGCATACCATCAGTTTTCGAATGGTATAGTTAACTATCCGCTACCGGGTAAGTATTTCAAATGTATGAAATTATTAGTTCATGCAAGTTACCAGGAGCGGCGCTGCACTGGATTCCCATGCATTTATAATACCTACTTGTCTCGGTTTTGATGATAGTATTCAATACTACGGTAAACTGGTGATAGGGACCTCAGTTCTGTAACTATCAGCCCTTGTATTCTCAGAATATTGACTCAGCTGAACTTAGCACGTGGTTGTGTCACGTTGATACTTAGAGACATAACAGAATATCCTGTCTGTCTCTGTTATGATCGACTGTAAATATTTTGCAAGGGAATAACAAATAGTTACTTCTTATCGAGGAATGTAAATCGCTTTATTGATAGTAACTATTTTTATTAGAAATAGACTTCATTCCAGAGAGTAAATAGAGAATAGTTTTGTATTGGTTTCAGTTGAGCGTTGTTGGTTCAAACGACCTTACTGAGTTGAGCAGACATGTCTCAACGTGATTTTTATAAAGTTTTATTATCGTTTAAACTGATCACGACAAAGCAAATAGATGAAATTTGTATTGAAATTTGTACAAAGGTAAGTAGTACTTACATAAAGTTCAGTTTTTTAAACATTATTGTACCTTAGCTTAGAGCAAAGACGATTAATATCTAGAAGACAGACAAAGGTCATACACAAAATCGTAACCCGATCCCGCAGTACCAGATAGCCTGAAAACTTTAAAACATCAATTTTATCCAAGAAATTTCAATACTTAGTAGTAGGTAGCAACAATATTCAATATTAAAACATTTTTAACTAGAAAGTAATTGAAATTTCTTGGATAAAATTGATGTTTTAGAGTTTTCAGGCTATTTTTTAGGGTTACGATTTTGTGTATGGCCTTTGTCTGTCTTCTAGATATTAATCGTCTTTGGCTTAGAGCAACGGTCGGCAACAGGCGGACCGCGGTCCGTTTGCGGACCGCGAAAGGTCGAACCTCGGACCGCCAAATATTGTAATGTGTTGTACAGTTCTTGCAATTCACGAGCCAAGGGCGGATCCAGGGAGGGGGTCATGACCTGGGCTGGGTCCTCCGTGGACCACTATTTAAAATTCTTAAACATAGGTAATGGTTTTAAGTAGGTAAGGATAATTTTTTTCGTCATAATATAGATTTTATGTACTGAAATACCTTCAATATTTAATAAATTTAATAAATTATAAGAATTTATTAAATTGATTAAATATTCAATCAATTAAATCTTCAATATTTAATCAATTTAATAAATTATAAGAATTTATTAAATTGATTAAATATTGAAGGTTACAAAATATTAATTTAATTACTGAATAGTAATAAGATCGTAATAAGGCCACTTTGAAACGTCATGTCCTTAAAACTAGGGGATTCTTTTGCCAAAACTACGATGATTTTTCTTAAAAAAATTTTGCTCATTAAGCTCGCATCGTTTTTAACAGAATAAAAGCGACCCAAACAAAGTGCCACGTTGCTTTTATCTTCAAAAAAAGTTTCTTTAAAAATTAATTGTAAGTCTTGTACCTATGCACTTTAGCCAAACACACAGAAAAGTGTCTCTTCCGCGTACCTTTCATACAAGATATTTATAGGCGTCGCGACGCAAAACTTATTTTATTATGTAATTCCTCCTCGCAGAATGAAAACCGACCGTAAGAAAAATGGTACTTACGTTGCTTTTATCTTAAAAAAAAATTGGCTCGCTTCGCTCGCGTCGTTTCACACGGAATAAGAGCCGACCGTAAGCAAAATCAAGTGTTACGTTGCTTTAATCTTAAAAAAAATTTTGCTCGCTTCGCTCGCGTTGTTTCTCGGAAAATAAAGATCGACCCTAAGCGAATCGAAATGGCATGTCGCTTTTTTCTTTCAAAAAACTTTCATTTTGAAAGAAAAAAAAAATTTTCAATTTTTTCATTTCAAAAATTTGCTCGCTTCGCTCGCGTCTTTTCACACGATAAGAGCCGACCGTAAGCAAAATCAAGTGTTACAACGTAACTTAGAGCTTAAAAAAAATTTTGCTCGCTAAAAGATCGACCCTTATTATTATCTGTTTTCTTTCTGGACCTCGTTAATATTTTCCCACATTATCCGGACCCCACCTAAAAATACTTGCCGACCCCTGGCTTAGAGCAATAAACCAACAGTTGATTTAATGCTCTAAGCTCTAAAAGGTACAGACACGTTTAGGGTCTTAGGTTTACCACACACAATGCACCAACTAAAACTAATTACCATTGAAGTACGGGTCCACGTCCACGACAAACAAACGCCCACTTTTAATTATGTTTAGAAGCAGTCGGAATTTAGTGGGTTTTTATTAATTGCTTTTGCACTTTACTAATTGGCGTGAATTGATGAAAACTGAAATAAAGCTGAGTTGTCATTTATTTTAGATTTTAAACCTAGCTAGGTATGGAAAAATTCTAAGTTTATGTTCAAAAGATATAACTCAAGAGGTTAGATTAGAATATAAAATTAACAGGACACTAGTGCCAATTATTATTTAACTCGCTGTTGATGTTAAATCATTGTACTACACTATAATAAACCTAACAATAATCATACGCCTTCGTAACACACTGTGTCATCTACTGACTACACCGTAAAATGACCTTAGTTGAGTTGAGTACTAGCTGACATACCAGCTAACGATAAAACGAAGTTAGGATAAGTAGTTTTCCATGTAACAGTCTCGTCTGAGACGAACAACTCAAACAACACCAAACGTTTCAATTCTTTTAGCAACCGACATTTTTCATTCCGATTGCAGCCATCGAAACGTGTCGAACAGGACCACCCAATCAATTAGTTCCGACGAATTTACGACATCTCGTTCATCGAGGGACAGCCTTTTATTGTCAGACAACATTTTAATAAAAATGTCACCGCTCAGCCCGTCCGATGGAGAGCCTCATCAAAATCGCATCAAACCCCCCACCCCCACGCCCCCTCGGTTCCTATTCGAGCATTTTTAACACCCATTTGAATCTAAATTTTACTTTTCTCTCGTTCTCGATGCTATTTCTCCTCCGACACTTCATATCCTCCCGAGACAGCAATAAAAATAATAACGACAAGGTACATAGCTCACCTCGAAAAGGATTTGAATGTACATAGAGTTGCGAATATTTTCGCCAGTCTTACGTGTGGAATTAAAATACCTCGAGAATTTTCACTATCGTGCAAATTGCTCGCGTCGCCGCGTCATATGGAATGTTTGGGACGTGCGCTAATTCACGCGAGAAAATATTTTAGAACACATCGTTTTTGCGAAAATTCGCGGTGCACAAAATACGTAGAACACAAGGAGACAAGGACCTACGAATATTATGAATAACTTTGCAAAATGTTTCAATGCCGTTTATTTCCCGGTCCCTTTCGCGGTATTTTGTGCAAAGTTTAATAAATTGTGCGCTTGGAGAATTCCTCGCCTGAAGTCCGTATTTACAGCTAAAAAACATTTATTAGTCTTGTCAGACTTGCTCAAATTTATACACACAGCAAGCTATTTTTAGTTTCCAATACCAGTATACTGTTAACACGAACACTTACTAGCGAAGAGTGATGTAAACATAAACCCACATTATTTACAAGAAAGTAAAGCAATCTACATTCTGCCCGGGGTCACCTAAGGCGATGCATAACTTCTACAAGATAAGATTCATTACCTTGTTATTTATCTTCCGGAGACTTTAGATAAAAATATTTTCTAGACTAGAACGGTAAGAGAAATATTATACGAACCACAAAACCCTTACGCAGGAAAATTGCAGGGGAAGAATTCAATTGCATTACTGTGGAAATGGATTTTCAGATACAAAGAGCAAAGTATTAGCGCGAAGCTCTCAGACAATGGCAAACACGAGGCGGAACGAACCATCGGGATAAATGTATCGAGCACCGCAAATACCACGCCAAGACTTATTGTTTAAGACGCCACTGCTGAAATATTGCTACTCCAGACTTTCCCTGCGAAAATATTTCGATGTCTCAATGTCTTTTGCAGCCATGATTGCAAACCGTTATTACTTCCCCTCGAAATACTTAAAAATTCAATTAAATAATTTTATAGGTTTCAAATCCTTAGTATTGGATATCCTGTGGCGGATAATTGGTTTTGCAGGAGGTATCTAATTTTCCCGCCTTGCAGTGCCCGCTTCACTCTTTGTATTTAATTTATATCTTAGCGGCTATATTCACCGGAGTGCGGACGACGGCAAAATATAATAGGAAAAGTTTCATTTGGCTAATTAAAAATAAGCCACCCCAGAGAACAATCCAGATTTACTATCGTTACAGCCTTTTAGTGGGCAATGTCTGCTGTTTCATAATAGAAACACGCTTGTGCACAATTCGTAAACACAGTGAACAGTTGGATACTTGAAACAATAGTTATTGTGTAGTCTGAAAATATTGTAGTATTTACGCACTTAGCTGTTACCATCAAAATAATGTCTGCCTGTCATAAAATAGTTATATTTCAGATCATGCTTTTATTCCGATACAGTTAGAAGGGGTGCCACCCCATACAGCTCTTTAATTATTGCATCACCTTCAATTCGGAAAGTTTTAATGTGTGTACATTCGTTCGGTGGAACGTCGAGTGCTAAGGACGCTTCGAGCACTCTCCATGCCTCTCATCTTCTCGTCGCAGCGTGCACTTCACGCTCGCTGTTTGAACATCGAAACAAACGGACAAAACCACGATTAAATTTCACCCAACGAAAAACAAACTTTGTACATTACATTGCTAAATGTGTTTCAAACTCGATTCTACTTTCGTGAGTATCCGCCGAAGGACTGGCGGAAGACGACAACCGTTTGAACCCACTGAGACCGCCTAGTTTTCCGGCTGCCAAGTTTCCTCGCTATGTAAATTCAAGCGTAATTAGAAGCTACAACGGTGCAGCCGAATGGCCTCAGCTCGTACTAACTGACTTCTTGTCTGCCTGAATCTTTTGCTACCGGAGCTCACAGAGCGCTCGTACTCAAACTCATCAAAAAGTTTTATGTGCCGTTTTACGGCCACTGGTTATGTACCCAGTAAACTGCGACGATTGCGAGACAAAGCGTGATCGGATTGACTAAATAAATAGTCTGTGTCGGAGTGCTCATCAATCTTGCAGTACAATAGTAAATTGTGCAAGTTCGCTGCACAACGCTCGGGTTCGTCGGCCGCGACCTGCAACCTCACTAAACTGTCGTGAGCGCGACACTTAACAATTTAATTGTCACTCATTAGTCCTGAGGCGACGACTGCAGCACCGTTCTAATTAACTCAGTAATTCATAGACATTTCATTAGCTGAGAACTCGTTCAAAACTCTTGTTTCTACTCTCCCTGTTCACGCCATCAATCATTAGAGTGTGTGGAGCGAACATCTGCTTCATCGGGTTGAATCAATCACGAGCTCCGAGCAGGCTGCTCGCGGCTAGTTATTTATCACTTTCCAAATCGACGACAGGAGTCAGACTGTCGCAATTTACAAATGGAGAGGTGAATTTAACCGCCTCCAAATGTTGTGATCGAGAATTGAATAACAAAATGTTCGGCACGAGTGGAATAGTCAGCGCTGCGGAGTCGGGTGTCGAGATATCGCGCCAGTGTTTGCCGGATGACCCGCCCCCGCCTCGTCTCTTGGCAAACTGCACTGCTATACTGCAAATCATAGTGAGTTTGTTTGCGTAGGTCAACGCTCTAGGCGGGTACGTTTTATGTGTTCCTGGTGTCACGACGTCACTAATAATAGATCGGAATGCCTCAATATGCACACTATTACGCTGGTTACTTATGCGCGGTGCATTCTCTTCCATGTGCAGACGCCATGTAGCCAATCGAGCGTGCAATCGCTCCATACATCACAATTAACATCGCTAACCAGACGGAGCCATTTCCAAACGAAGAACAATGCTTTATTAACCCATACAGGCGGACAGAGAACGGGGATGGAGTAACGCTTTGACAGTTCATAATATGTATAATGTTTAATTATGACATGTAGTGGTGCCTGCGCTGCAACATTCACTCATTTAACATTTACCTACTATTCTTCATAAATTGCTTGTACGTGAATCGTGCTCCACAATCGATTTGTGGCGCTGTGAGCCTTTGTTTGACTTCGACTCCGAATTCAGCATAATTGCCTTTCAGCCTTTCATTATTCAATTTTATGCAGTCATTTACTTGTGTTATTACGAAGGGAGAGTTGGTGTAAGTGTCGTGGGTAGATGCATTAATCGTAATATGTAAATGTGGGGTATGAAATATTGAAATAGCTCGCGTCGCTCATATTCCATCGAGGGGTGGAGCTGAAAAGACAAACGAACGTATTCAAAGTTTGTTCATTTCGTTCTGTTGTACTCAAATTATTTATCTTTTGTTACAGATTGAAGACGAGGGTAACCACGGCAACGATGACACGAGACTCTTCATTCTGTCGACCCTGGCTGGTCAGCAGAAGCCTCGTGTGTCCTGTGCGCTGTGCCAAGAAACTCTCCATGTCTTCGATCGGTATCCATTGGTCGATGGTACCTTCTTCTTGAGCCCTCGTCAGCACTCCAGCAGCGCTGTGGAGGTAAACACTTTTCTTACTTGAAATCACACTAATATTATAAATGTGACTGTTTGTGTGTTTGTTACTCTTTCACGCTCAAACAGCTGGACGGATTTGACTAAAATTTTGTACCAAGATTGCTTATAGCCTGGATTAAAAAATAGGCTACTTTTGATTCCGGTATTCCCACGAGAACGGAAACTATTCATCGCGGGTAACACCGCGGGGCGCAGCTAGTTGATAAATAAATAGTTCTGAGGGTGGAAATTAATATTAAAAGGTAAATTAAAGTAAAGGTATTATTTATTTATTCTCGTATTTACGTTGTCTCTATCATTTCGCATCTCGAATTCTCAGTCTCATGATACAACATGCACAAGAATAACATTCCGTATGTTTGTTCATAAACTCAAATAAGATCCGAAAGTTTATTTAACAGAGTGTCCCTCAGCTCTGTACGTAACTTCTTGTTGTTTATTCAGCGAATTATGAGCTGAGATGCTTCCTGGTTTGTTTGTAGTTAGAATTAGCATTCCCTTCGTGGGGTGTACCTACTTTTCGAGTACTCATTAAAAATATTACACCTTGACACCCCTTACTCTTGGATATAAACTTAACATTTTTTCCATAAGACAAGCATTGAAATGCTTAGCTTGGGACTAGATGACGCTGTGTGGAATGTCCAGGGATATTTATTTATTATTATTATTGTGCGTTAAGTTTGTTAACACGTTCGCTGCGTAGCAAGATTTATGCTACCTACCCATTAGTGCGTCACGAGGTCTAAACAAACTCGTTAATGTCTTCCTCTTATAGCGGGACGAGGTTCTTTACATATCGTACGCACTGTCATCTTAAAATCAAAATATTTTTATGAAAATGGTCTAAAACTTTCTATTTTTGCATAATATCGTTAGATGATAGATGTTACATTATGTATGTAAGCTCGCCTGACTATCAGAATATAAATGAAAACAAAATAACAAAAACAAATGACGAGACCTATATAACCTCGTAACGCACTGAAAGTAAGAAAATTACGAGATATTTTAGATCGCGTTACGCACATGTCCCCAAATATTGATAAAAAAATAGTGATGGGACTACATAAAACAACAGTACTTATTGAGAATCAAGATAATCATAATATTCATTACTAGTTTGTACTAAAAATTTATTACGTTTAAAAAGATATTAACGTTATTCGTTGAAACACGTTAAGCACAAAGCTTTATAACATCTGATGCAAAATCCTTTGATTTGTTTTCTAGGCAATTGATCAGAGTTTGATATAAGGGATTTGAGATATTACTCACGTGCGTCCAGACCTGGGACATGTAAGAATGTCTTCATGTGGCTCTTGGAACACTTTGAAGTACTTTTCGATAAAAGGATTGTGATGTTGGAGAATGATCACCCTTCACCGTCACATCATCATCATCACCATTCGAAAATGAAAGTTCTAAAATTCTACGTGACCGTTTCCGGTTGTTTTTATTCATACTGATGATAAGTATCACTTGCACTCTTCAAAAGATAACACAACACTAGTTGATTTACGATCAAGCTTCGTACGAAATATTTACGAGATCCAATGAGTCTCGTATCGCACTGAATGCAAATTTGTACTACTTGGTCGCTACGAGAACTATAATATCTCGTACGTTTTAATTGATAAAAAAATTATATTTACCCTTATCATGAATGGTGGGCTAATGCATCTCACTCTAACTTTAAAAGAACCTAAAGAAAATGCTTTCGCCCGAGCGGGATAGACATGCAATTTCACTCCCGCACTGACTTGAAAACTCATACGAGTACTATAAGATCTCGTAACGCAGCTAACGTGTTAACGAGAGACTCGGATCCTTTCGGAACCGATGACTCACTTTTGTATGGAGGCAAAAACCCAAGGCAAAGAAGAGTCGTGACGCAATCGAAAACATACATCAATTTCGTGGCGCGCCTTGCAAAACAAAAAGTGCTCGTGACCGATATACCTTCGCATACACTTGCATTACTCACTTAGCAACCCGAACCAAACAAAAGCACTGTAGGAACCGTAAAAAACTATGACATAAACTGCTGTGCAGTATCTGTTGGTTATTCTGGGTATAACAGGTGAAAGTGGAGGGTCGCACGCAATACTTACAATTCCTGGAAGAAATGTCTGTTTTATTATGTGGTTTTGTTCGTGTACTTAGGATTAGATTCCTTATTAGCCTTGAAATGCATAAAAGTTTAACTAGTGTACAATCTCATTAATTATGATTTACTTAATTTATCAATTTGTTGTTGTTTCTTGAAATACATAAAAGTTTAACTAGTGCACAATCTCATTAATTTGGATATAATTAATCAATTTGTTGTTATTTAAAAACAGTTTAATGTTTTGGCACCTGTTGTACGACAAGTTACCTTTTTCGTCAAATGAAATTATAACATTTAATATAGCACTTGAACTCACTCGATTAAGCATTTGTAATAGTTTGTATGTATGTCAATAAAAGATGAAATACAAAACAGAAGAAGATTATTAACAACTGAAAGGCTATCTACAACATCTAAGACTGTTCTTCGCATAATGTTGTATTTATCTGAACAATAGAACTATTTTTTTTTTTTTTTTTTTTTTATATGTTTTTTTTAAATTTGTTGTTGAAGCATGTTGTTTACGCCTATAATTGAGGTGGCACTTTACTTGGATAAGTGTTTTAATTTTTGTAAATGTTATGGTGCTTACTTTGTTGGTGTAACTTAATAAATAAATAAATAATAACGTTTCGTAAGATTCTTATTCCTACTCTACTCTCAAAGTTCGTATCAATATTCGCAGTTATGCTTAGATTGGTGTTCTGTTATGTATTCAGTATCGACTAACATAAGCTGAACTACGAATATTGGCTCGAAATTTAAGGGCCTAGTGGGAGGAACAAGAAATTTACTTTCCGAGTATTAGAGATCTCTGAATGTTGGCTTAACAGTATTGGTCTTTACAGGTAACAGTGGAAGGGCGCACACAATTCCTAACATGTGTGTGCATGGGTTGCTTGGAACGCTACGATCCCGATCGCACCATCCGCTGCCGGTTCTGCAATCAAAAGTGGGATGGGTCTTCGCTTGTCCTGGGTACTATGTACAGCTACGACATCTTCATGGCTACGCCTTGCTGCGCTGATCGGCTGAAGGTTAGTTTTTTCAGTATACTCTACTCTTACTAACACTTTCATATTTAACTCTTTCTGAATTTAAAGAAGAATAGTAAACCTCTACGGGGAGGTATGTCTAAAATTATTATGTGAATCATTATACTACACTTAGTGATAATTATCATATCTTTATAAATGCAATACAATTCAAAACTGTTTTATTAGGATTGAGTTAAAAAAAAACTAGTATCTCCGTCACCTGAGATAGCCATTAGTTTAAACAAACATAATAATTAATATACTTCAGCACCTTGTGGACGATACTACAGCCCAACCGAAAGTGACACATCGTGCCAATCATCGCAGCACAGCTTATGTTAGTGGAAACTGAATTCCGAAGATAACCAACATAAATGAACTGTGATTATTGGCGCTGTTCGAGTCTCGGCCGCCGATGTAGTGGACTGTACCTATTATGAAGGTTCTTGGATGTGAGGGGGAGAAAGCAGTACAAAAACACATCGGTTCTAGTCTAAGCTGGTATAGGGGTAGGTACGAGGCGTGAACGAGCAAAGCTTCGCCTTATGAATGAGAAAATATTGATGAGAACTTAACTTTTGCACCCGAATGTGCGTATCTTTATTCAAAGCTCCGACCGGCCAACCTATGCCCCTGCGAGCAGCGCGTTTATTTTAAAAACCACTGAAACATATTTTTCAAATGCGTCTAAATACTAATGTGTCAATTTGCGAATTGGTTATTATGCTGATGTGTCATTTGACAAATACGTCGTTATGCGATAAAAACCAAATGATATTGGTAATTATGCGTCAGAACGATTCTGCACAGCCAAAGGCTACGATGTGCTTTTTCTTTTTATTTTACACGAAACGTTGCATTATGTCGTTGTGGTTAAAAGCTTTAAAAATACCTTGAACACAATTTTATTGCAATGTGAAAATTTAGGTTTCCGAACGTAACTTGCCCTTCTTTAATGCAGTTCTGTTCGTTCCGCTTATCCAATCCGATAAACAACTAGGTTATCCGTTTAATTATCTCCTTTCCCTAACTTTCTTCAGATTTCAATGCAAAATTATTGTAGACGATTATTTTCCAATCTTTAGGGCTAATCCAGCTTATATATATTTAACCGTAACATGCATGCAGCTTAAAGATGCTAATAGTAGGTACTGTGTGTATGTATATTGTACTGTGAGAACTGTGTATATTCCCAGTTTCAGCCAAATCTGTAGTTTTTGCGTGAAAGAGTAACATATATCCATCTATACATCCACACACTTTCGCGTTTATTATATTAGTAGAATGCAGGATGTAATGGTGTGAATGTTCTTTCGGACGTTCATATCAATTAATGTTTCCGATGTCTTCGAAGCAATTTAGAGTGCATTCCTGCTTATTTTGAAAAACGAGATCTATTCAGAAGACATTTGGTTTAATTTTCGTATCCATTTTTGTTAAGTTTATAAATAGTAGGTACTTATATAAATCTATACTAATATTATAAAGAGGTAAAGTTGGTTTGTTTGATGTTTGGGGTAATCTCCGAAACTACTCATCCGATTTCAAAAATTCTTTCACCGATGTGTAGCATGAACTTTCCGAATAAACATAGGCTATATTTTATCAAGGTAGCGAGTAAGCTAGTAATAATACAAAGTAGTAAACTCCACGAAATAACACAGATTGTGATCAAAAAGTTCCTACATTCACATGGAAACAACGCGTGCGTATTGCGTTGCGACGTTGCAACGTCGCAATAAACTTGGATGCCACGTCGCAATACTGCGCTGTTACGTGCTATTTTTAACTTTATTAGTCATACCGTAACTGCACAGTATGCTGTGGATAGGAAAATTATTGTTGAGGTAGGTCGGAACAGTCCATTCATGAATTCCGTCACTATATACGTAAGTCGATAAGACCGCCTTTTGTAACAAACATGTTATTAGATAGTATTCACTTACTCTATGCTGTTGCAATAAAGGTCTTTATTATTATTATATTATTATACTTTAGCTAAATTCGACGTGTCCTGTTTGTACACAAACTGTCAATACTTAACCTAAAATTAACTTTCTGATTAGTTTGATAAAATATTTCTCAGTTATTAGGGATTTGTGACCACTTCCTTCAATATATAAATATATACTACTATCAACTCGGTCAAAAAATCAATTCTGAAGCAATTCAATCTTATATTATGAGTGACAGTTTGTTTACAGACATGGCACGACGAATTTGGATGAAGTTTAAAATAAGCCACGCCACGCTCATACGTACTTACTTTTTAGGGTTACCCAAAGGGTAAAAACAGGACCCTGTTACTAAGACTCCGCTGTCTGTCTGTCACCAGGCTGCTTATGAACCGTGATAGAGACATAGACCGTTTACATTTTCACTTCTTCTTCAGATGATGATATTTATGTTGCCGCTATAACAACAAATACAAACAGAATGAAGTAAATATTTAAGGGGGACGAATATGAACGAGATTTTTTGACGTTTTTGCTCAATATTAATAACGACAACAGGTAGACGCTTGAAATATTCACGAAATGGTACGAAACCCTTCGTGCGCGAGTCCGACTCGCACTTGGCAATTTTTTATTACACTGATAAGACACTGACTGAAGTGAAGGCGCAGTAACATAGTTTCAAAATCTCACTGATGTTTTATTGTTTCAGTGCAACAACTGCTACAAGCCCTTACTCCACCCGCAGCATCGCCTCAACTACTCCGACTACTCCCACCCAGTGACCTGCCCGCAGTGCCGGGTAAACGACACCCACTTCGTGAAGCCACTGCCCTACTGCTTCACCAAACAGGTGTTCCCAATCTTCCAGCAGTGGCCATAACAGTCGGCGGTGCCGGGAACCTCTCCCGGCACCCCCCCTGTAACCGCAGACCCCTGGGGCATGACGCCGTCTCCCCCCCGACGTGCCTCCCCTCCGGCCCTGCGACCCGTCGTCAACACGAGCATGGCACCACGCGCTGAACCAATCTCTCCACCTATCAAGAAACCCGATCCGAAGAACAACCTGCCTCCGACTCTAGCGAGCATCACGGAGTCTCTGTCGCTCCTCGGTCTCAACCCGGAGACCGTAGCTATGAGCCTCGGAGAATCTCTCGCGGAGAGGTACTTGGCTTCGATTCGTACGAAGCCGTCTTTGGAAGGCTCGCTTTTCAGCAGCTGCATCCCTCAAGGGAAGCCGGCGGTCATCGATCCCACGCTGCAGCTTCTTTCAGACGATTTCATGGACTACTTGAACCAAATCGGATACAGTGATTGATCGTGGTAATTGGACTCGAAGTGTTAACGTTTATTTGGACTCTAAATCTAGATTTATTCTGATTAAGTTGGTATTATTGAAAATAATTTTATGTGGTTTAGATCGTACTATTGATTTTATTTTATTTTATTCTGCACTTTGTTTATTAGAAGTTGATTTTTTCGGAAATGATTAGGGAGTGATGCCAGAAATTGCATTTTTGTTTTCGGTCGATTCATTATCGGGAGTTTTCCTTTTGAAGGAGTATTAAAAGCGAATTTTAAATTATTGATTACCTTCTTTCAGTGATAGTGGTCCCTATCTGATGGGGGTGGCGTGTTGTTTAGTTAAATTTAATTTATTAGTTATGTTTTATTTTAGCAAAATTTTAAACTTTAACTTAAGTGTTAAACAATGTTTTTAGGGTTTATTGCGATATTTTGTTTTGTCCACCAAAATGGCACTTGACGTAGGAGATCGTAAATGCCATTAAGTTATCATGTTTTATCATTTTCATCATTTACCTTAAATATTTTCTTTTTAATAATGATAGTGGACTTTAATTGTAAGAACATTATTGCTGTGTCACCAATAATATGATTAGCAATGTCTATTATGTAAGGTTTATTGTAACTTATTACTTTATTTCTATACTTTCAATCCTACTAATATTATAAAGGTGAAAGTTTGTGTGTGTGTAAGTGTGTTTGTTACTCTTTCACGCTAAAACTACTGAACGGATTTGGCTGAAACTTGGAATATATATAGTTTATGACCGGGAATAACACATAGGCTACTTTTGATTCCGGTATTCCTACGGGAACGTAAACTACCGCGGGTAACACCGCGAGGCGCAGCTAGTTGTAGTATAATGGTGTTTCGCACGCATGCGTTATGAAAACAAATATATTTTGGAATTGTGCCATATCAGAAAGAAAATAAGTTGGATAGACGAAACACCATTACTTGTTCATTCTTCTAAATTATCCCGCGATCTTTGTTATGTGAATTGGCGTGAATATTTAGGATAAGTTTTATACTATGAGTGTCTATTTATTAAGACTAGCGCTTTCTAAGGTGGTAAACGTAACAGCGTACTCAGTAATTAAAAGTTAAGTTAGGATAGGTTTTTATACATTTGATACTTACGAAACGTGATTACAAGTGATATAATATAGTGCGTGTTAGGCTACGGGTGGTGCGGATTTGATGCGAATTATACAGGATTAGGGTGAGTTCGCCAAAAAGCGATTCCATTAAAGACTTGCAATTTTATAAACACTTCGATACTGCATTTACATTGTTCTATTCTAAATAACGGAGCTTGATACGTCATAGCTACCTCCATTTGTATTGTTATTCTGAGATGAAAAAGAGTTTTAAATAAAGTCTTGATATCAAGCTCTGGTTTGACTGAATGATCGTTTCGTAGTAGTGTTAGGTCATCCATCATCCATCCGCATCACTGCACCTCATTATCATCTCATCGCGCACGGTTTGTGTGGTCGGCGACTGGCTTAAACTCTTGCTAAGTGCTAAGTTCACTTATAGAAGAAACATTGCACCTACTAATTTTGTATGAAAAAAAGTTTCACGAATATCATCAAACATTATTTTACGGATACATGTGATCTGATTGTTTAACATAGACTATAGACAAAATAGTGTCTGAGACTGGCATTAATAACCAGGAGACACCAACCTTTTTTCAAATGTCACTGTAAATTTAAATAAATTATGAATTCTAAATTCAAATAACCATTAATATTGTTCTCGCTCGTTTAGTCTGAAATAAATGTCACTTAATAACAGATCTGTCAAGCTAAATGGATTTATCATAAGAAAAAGCTCTTAAAACCAAATAATACTTCTATTTCAAATGGCTGAATAGTTTTTAATCTCAGATAACAAAAGACAGTTCTGACAGTTGACAAGTTGAACTATGAACGCAATATTTGTGAGTGATTTATAGTTTTATTTTTTCAGAGATAAAATTGCCAGTCGCCGTGTGTGGTTGTATTATACCTCCCTAACTTTTAATATTAGGTATCCTCTGCTTTAATATTAAGAAACTTACTACCTTTATCTTTAACAAACATATTAGCGAGGCGTAATAATGTAAATTTGCCGTTTACATTTTACATGCAGATGCTTTTAAGAGTATTTTATGAGGTACGAATAGCCGATTCTGACTGAACACACGTAAACGTCACTGTAAAAGTGACTATTGAATGAAGACAACTACAAATGACAAAATGTTTCATTTTCACAGTCAATTTTATGGTGTTAACAGTTAAACGGTGGGTTCTGAATAGCATATTTCTAGAGTAGCCGTAAATCGATAGTACATTATAACACAATATCAAAGATCCCTATTAATTTATTATACCAGCCGCATCGCAATGACATTTCATATGTTAATCAATTTTAATTTTATCGAAGTTTGCTCGTTCGAAAGATTTATATTTAAAGTTAAATGTACATTTTTTTAAATGTAAGCAATAAAATATTTGAAAAAAAAATTGACGAGCTGTTGTTGGTATATTTAGGTAAATTTAAAAAAGAACCAGATCATCTGATGGTGACTATGTACAAATGTGAGGTGAAGTGTCACTGCGGTGCGCGCGATTAGGTCAAGCGACAAATTATAAATCATATATTTCTAATAGATAATACAAAAAGCCCATATTTAGATTTAATCATAGAACACTTGAATTACAAAAATCCCCATTCCGGTACAAAAACGCTATTTAATAATGAAAATATTCCAATATATCAAAATCCTCTGATTAAAAGTCAAGGCTGTTCATTTCTTAATAGATATTTCAATATAAAAGATCTTTGAACATTTACAATATAGATATCTTACAAAAAAAATAGTAAATTATAGTAAAACCAAAATGGCTATGAAATTAGGGCTTGAAAATATTTTACCCCTAAAGTACATTATACAATTCGAATATCAGAGTAAAATTATATTTAGCAAAAATAGATTTGTCAATGCAATGTACAAAAATAAATGAAAAAAAATACAAAAAATCTTTTTGGTATCTTTAATTATTTGTTAAATAAAACGCTTTTGAAGGTTGTATATAGGATCGTACCTAGTATGAGATCGGAACAATAGTTTTGTTCTTCCTTCTTTATTACATTTACTGTTTAATTATTCAGATTTTAGTCACTTAGTTACTTGTTTATTTCATTGAGTATATAAATTTAATTAAACTAACGTTGCCCTCTTTCTAAGTTTATTTGCCCACTATGTTGTATTAATTAATAACAATTTATTTAGACACCTACTTTCTAACGTCACGTTGAATTTATTATGGTGTAATTTAGTGAATTGCTTAAAAGTACAAAGTAAAACAATTTGTTACTTTTGCAAATTTTATAAAAATAAATCAAATACATATTAAAATAATTCCTCAGTTAGATAATAGTTGCTGTAATCCTAATAAGTACATAATTAAACTAAACCGTGATTGTCCTCATTTGTTTGGATCATTGATTTTTGTAAGTCTAAAAATTTAGTTTTGTAGTACTACGTAAAGTTTTAGATTCAAAAATTGTTACTTATTGAAAACTATATTATCTCCTATTAAACTATATCAAATTATAAATTAGGAGTACCACTTAGAAGCACTGTAGAATATTAAAATCGGCATAATATTCGTTCTTTAGGTATTATGTATCGCTTTTATATACTTAGGTTATATTATATTCTCTAGGTATCTTATTTCCATCGTAGTTTTTTTAGCGTTATAGGTAGTGTTTTTTTTAATAATATGGAACGAATGCGATGTATGCGTGTGGTCACACTTAACCATAAGTTATTCATATTCTTGCATAAATGCTTTATTGTGTACTCTAAAACTTATGATAACGTGTGCATTCTGGTCATAGGAAGTGTGCATCGCGCTCTTCAAATAAGGGATTTAAATACAATTAAACGCACATTCTAATAATGTCTCAATTTGCCAATGTCTAAAATTTTGAGCATACTTAAATAATTATTGATGTTTGATTATACCTATGCAGAATAACGCGCTTCTTTATGTCCTGAAACCTGATTAAAGTTACGCGCACAAGCACGTGTAGCTTTTTAGAGACTTACATGAGCACAAAACTGCGCATGTTATTCTTAAAAGTTTTCAGAACATGCGGCGCGCGTGCAGGCCAAAAGTAGCCCAAATGTATTCGAAAATACCTTTTTGAGATACAAAACATACAAAATCAACTAAGCTACTAACTTGTCGCGAAGTCTTTTGTCGCTATCACGAATTAACTGTCTAATATGACAGTAAATCGCGAACACAACTGTCAAATTTGAGAGTATAGTCGTAATGGCGAAAAGTTTCGATTCCGCGACTAGTAAGGCAATAAGCCTAGTTATGGCTCTTATGATCGATAGAAGACATTTTCATGACATTCACCCTTCATTTATACCCAGCGTTCGAGCTCAAAATTCACCAAACGCATTGGCTGATTCTAGTATACGGCTGTTATTGGTTAGTGAAAAAAACCTTTTTGATAATATTTTGATACTCGATGTTTTCTACACTAATGTAGTTTGTAACGTCTTTATTACATAGTTTAGCGGTAGTCTTGATCGCATTTGTTAGTCGTGGAAAGTATTAATTCAAATCGAGAGGCTATACAGAATTTTAGTAAAAGTAAATAACAACACAATATACGTTACACGTATTGGCATGCTGGCCTAAGTGAAATATTAAACAACCTTTTAAATAGTAATACTCCGGCTTTTAACTAACATTGCTTAGCATTGCTTGATCAGAAAAACTATTTGATATCGGTTTTATTTTTATAAGAAATGTTTTCAGTTCTCAGTGACAGACTGATCAAGAAACAGAAAGACTAACAAATGAGTTGAATTAGTAAAATGTGATAATACAGACACCGTTGCCACTTGCCATTCATTCGTAGCAGCAACCATTAGTTTCATGCATCGTTTCGATAACCATCAAACATCATTTTGAGAAAGAATTTGAGAAGATGGTGATATCTGACGAATTGTAATGATTTAGGTGATTGCGTGGCAACTAGAGGTTTAGATAAACACCAGTTTAAGGGATCCGTAATAAAAGTGAGGCGCGGGGTGCATCAGGGTGTCATAATTTTGTAATACTTAACTTAAAATCTTTTGTACTTTCGTAACGATAACAAGTAACTTAGCATTAATGTTTTTCTATTTAATATAATAATGCGTAAATTAAACGTCACGTAATATACTTTTTACTGAATCGTAGTTGTAGTATTTTGTAAGACATCCGAGACTAGATCTCGTACGTGTATCACAGCGATAATAGATTTAAGACCTATTGTTCGTACAATTTTAAGAAGGGATCTGGCCGGTCTTTGATTTTTGCATTGAATTTACTAATTAGGGACTCAAGTGTAAGATTCCTTCTTGACTTTACGCGTTCATATGAAATGGTCGTAGTTTGTAGTAAGTAATTATTCTGTGCATTTTCTATTGGATTGAATGCTTTTATATTTAATCGTGTGTGTATTGGTCGTTCTGACACGTACTTCAGAGATTGATCTAAAACGAAACGTTTAAAAAGTAATGTCTTGTATGACGAAAATAAATTTACGTGTTCGTTCGCGACACTAAAATAACTGGTCAATTTCGCTTGTAGGCTGCCTGGAATTAAAAACATCTTCGTATAATATTTATCTGTACGTGTGGACGAATGTGTGTGTATCTTTATAATATTTTATATCTTAAATTATCTTATCCTAATGCCCGTTTTCACCAACAAATCCTAAATTTTAAGTGACACCTATCTCATTTTAGGGAACACCTTAGAAAGAAATGGTTTTCACCACTCCCAATCCGTCACCTAAAAGCTTTAAGTGTTACCTAAATTTAGGGGGCCGAAATTCGGGGTCTTAAAGATAGGTGACAGTTGTATCAGTTTGTGAATGTTTGCTAATATTTATAATTATTCAAAATGAGTGATTTCATTGATGTTATTGAGGCTATAGAAGTGATCACAGATCGTGTATTATGGGATCGACCATATTTTTACAGATATTTTGTGAGAGAATTGATTTCTTCCAAAAGTTTGAGGACGTGGACTTTTTTCGAAGATAAATCTTAACTAAAGGAAGTGTCCTTTTCCTGTTGACAAAAATTGAATCAAAAATTGAGTTCCAGGACAATAAAAAGTTCAAGCACACGAAATAACAATTATCACAAACTCGAAACGCAATATGTATTTTATTTATTAGCCTTTATTACAGATAAAAATGTACATGGTTTTTATAATTAAGTAGGTATGACATCGACAATTATTCAGCACTGTTATCTGATTGCCCCGTCTTGGCAAAGGCCTCCTCCAACTTCTTCCAATTCTCCCTATCTCTTGAAATTCGAATCCATGTTTTCCCTGCAAACTCCTTTAATTCGTCTTCCCACCTTTTGAACTGTCTTCCCCTCTTGCGTTTATTGTAATTAGGAAACCAATTCATCACAGTTTTAATAATATGTATATAGCAAAACAAACATGTCAAATTTGATGTCAAACAAACACTATTTATTTTTAAAGCATAGACAATCAACATACAGCCTACATGTTGACAGTAAAAAACCAGAAATTGAATGAATGAAATTGAATCGGTAAAATACATCACTTATAGTTAGGTAGTGGTTCGCTAGGGGTCACCTAGCTTGGTGAAAATGAATTTAGGTAGGAGGGGGATTTAAGGGATCACCTAGCTTAGGTAATACTTAGTAAGGAGACTGTTTAGGAGTCGTTGGTGAAAACGGGCATTAGATTCATTAATATTGAGTGGTGGTCATGTACTTTTCTATGATCTCTGTTTACTTACAATTTTTCGGAATAAGGTTTGAGAAGGGAAGCATAGGGTAGAAGCTCAGATGGAAACGCCAACTTAATATTAGGTAAAGTTAAGTGCTTGAATTTATTATAAGAATCGTTTTAAAAATTCGATGATAAAATACTTTTGTACCGTTAAAATTATATTTTTTTGAAATTGTCTAATACGTCTCAACGTATATTTTTGTACATTCGGAGTCGATGCGCAAGGAATTGGCACAAGTAAAATATAAGATTATTTTGATAAAAAAAAAGTTCCATTTTGTACGATTTAAAATTATAAAAGCTAATAATTTTTGTAAGGATTTGTGAGCGTTGAATTGTTGCTGGAAAGCGAATAGATGTAGGATGTTTCAGAAAATTGTAATAAACGTGAGAGAAAAAAAAACATGTTATATTTTATAGGAACCCCGAGAGTCGTAAGCGAGCGTCGCTCTTCCGGTTCCGTGTTACTGTACGAAGGTAGTGTGTAAGTTACTCTTTTAAAGAGTTTTCGCAGGTAGTAGTTTTAGTAGGCTTAGTGTTTTTATACCAGCTTGATGTTGTGGAATTTATAATAATATCGATAACGCAGTACTACCGAACAAGCAGCCAACACTGATCTATAGCTGAATGTGTAGTGGGGTTACATTAGTTACGGGCGGACGCAAGTTGTGATCTTAACCAAAGTGTTGCTGTTCGCATGCATATCATGAACGTCGCTAGATACTTTCGGTACAAATTCTTTTAGCGAAGTTTTTTAATTCTATTTAATTAATGTATTGTTAGACAATTCCATGTCAGTTTTGTGATGGGTGTACCGCTCTCGATCTCGGCCTGACGGCTTCCGTAGCTCATTCCGCGCGGCCCTCACAATCCTGACAGCGAACCTGAATTATTTCAGTTATTAGCAGATTTATATTATTGTCTTAGGATTCCGATTATGTTACGTTTTATATTGCTTATATTATATGACAATGTTTATTGAGTATTTTATATTCATTTGATGAGGACCTAGTCGTTTCTCTGTATATCACATCCCCAAAGTACAAATTCCTTGTTGTATAGTCCAATTTTGTTTGACTGTTGTTGAATGGAAATTATTTTAGTGTTGGTCGGGGCTGGCGTTCGCGCTGTGCCGGTTTGGCAATTAACTTAGCCATGATGTCTGGACATTGTGCTGTCAATATGGCAATCTTGGCTCTCCGCCTGTCGAACACAGGGGCGCGACTACGATAACATTTTAAAATAATGTAATAGCACCCAAACAAAATATGAAAAAGATATAACATAAATAATATTGAAAATTTATTTCTATTTATTAAATTTTCAGTAAAACTAAAACCTTTTTTTATGCCTGAAAATAACGACAAAATTGTGTAAAATACGTCAGTCGCGCCTCAAATTGTGGCTTATGTAGTAACTTTATTAATAATTCGTACAAATAGTTAAATATTAATTTTCGCTGTGCCGCACCAGGTACTATTACAAAAATAAATATAAGCAGCTTTTATTTTTTAGTTTTATTTTATTCTACCCTATTTTTAGTTCATTCACAATTGAATAACCCAATAAATAATTTTACTTATATTCTTTACTAATTTTGTACACTTCAGTGATATTTTAAGCTATTTTAATTTTATTTACTTAACCAATAATGTCGTTTTAACTTACCATTGTTTTAGTTATATGTCGCCTACTACACATTATTCGAAAGCTAATTTAGCAATGGCATTTTTCAATTGACACTAAGTATACCTACAATTACAATGAAACCTTTATAAAAATAATAAAAAAACAATAAAATATTAAGAGTTTTATTTATATCACCCACCTTTATTATAACATTTAGGAACAGAAAATTTTCATTAAAGTACTTAGATAAAACCTGTTGTGCCTATTTATCTTAAGGCTCAACTCAGACCGGCAAGGAAGCGGAGCCGGAGAGCAGTTTTGGTGTCATAATTTAAAACTTTATCTTCATTACCTTAATACATTATCGCTTGAGAAACTTGAAACTCAAACAACGCCGAGAGCACTTTTCAAAGCGCTTTAATAATATGCATTATAGCAATGAAGATAAAGTTTAAAATTATATGACACTGAAACTGCAGCCGTCTCGGTGTGATTTGAGCCTAAGTAGGCAGGCGTTTTGTTACATAGGTTAGCTAAAAACTTTGAATTTTTACACAGCAGAAAAAAGTATGTAAGTATTATATAATTTTTTAAACAGATAAGTGCCTAGATACCTACCCACATCTTGGTTCATAATCAATATCTAGTCAAAGTCCGAATTGATAAATAAATATCCTTGGATATTTCACATAGCGTCATGTAGTCTCAAGCTAAGCAATTTAATGCTTGTGTTATGGTAACCAGATGACTACTCATAATTTTTTTTTATTTTGTACTTAAGTATATAAATTATACATAATTATCATAAGTACCTAAGTACCTACATAAAAAACACCGAATACAAATATTTGTACGTAAGTAGTCGAATTAGGCGAAATCTAGAGTCAATTAATTTGGTAGATTAATGATAAATTAGTAGGTATAGGCCACGCCTACCAATGCTCTGCTTTTTACGTTCTGCGTTTAGGTACTATTATTAAAAAATATACCTAAGTACCTACGACCAGTAATTGAATTAAATTTTTTTTTTTTTTTAATTAAGTACCTATAATATCTTACAAATTGCTTAAATATTTCTACTCCATCTCGATTACCAAGAGCGAAAGCTTTCAATCTGTTTAATCTTCCGTACTCCAGAACAAACCTGGGCAAACACTCCGTTTTGCCAAGAATTTGTAAACAGTAAAATCACATTTCAAACAGCGTTGCCAGAATGTAACTTTTGTAACATTTTACGTTACTTTTGACCCTCTCATGTTACCTCCATGTTACACGACTCAATATGTTACTTTTGTGTTACTTTTAGGTCATTCAAAATAAACTTTAACTACCAGTTCAAATTAGCTGACAGGGTAGGTAGTCCATTCATTATTATGATGACGTTTTTTCATATTTATTGATGAAAAAGTAAAGGTGAACGCAGTTAAAATTTATTAATAGGAAGCTAAGTTCTCAATTGTATTTATATTTTAACGTGCTGATTTCCTGCAGTCAATTTAATCAATGAACCATACAGTGTAAAGGTATTAGTTTTTGTGATTTTAAAAAGCATCTAAGTGGAGTGTAGGTAGGTATACTTATAGTGCAGGGGTGGTCGATTCCGATCGACCAGTCAATCGCAGCTATGAGTCCAGTCGATCGCGGCAAGCAAAGAAATACAAAAGTAGTCGATGTAGTCCCAAAACATTTTGAGGATCTGATGAGGATCTTCAGAGTAATGCACAAAATGTACCTCAAGAGAGCAGGAAATTGCTCTCTACTTACTAAATTGAAGTCGGTTTAATAACTTTTTTAATGTTGTCACTTGTATTTATTATAATTCTTCGCTCCACTCGCTTGGTTCAAAGCTCGATTAGCACGCGTTTTATCAGCTTTAGTACATTGCGAACAAATTTTCTTAAAAAAATTTTGCTCGCTTCGCTCGCACTGATTCTACCAATATAGGTATTAACCGACCCCACCATACACAATATTTATTTATTTATTTATTTATTTAATCATATGGCACACAAAACAATATCAAAAGTCACGTACCTACTTAGCTTTTTCCTTCAAAAAAAATTTTGTTTCCTTCGCTCGCATCGTTCCGTGTAATGTGAAAACCTACCTTAGGCAAAACCACGTTGCTTTTATCTTCAAAACATTTTCCAAATATTATATAAGTTTGTCATGCAAAACTGAAGGTAATGTAACTTTTCTAGTAAAAATGTTACTTTTTGACCTGTCTCATGTTATATTTCACTACCTGCCACTGGCAACACTGATTTCAAAATTAAATAATAATAATGATTTGGACATTGGATCAAAATTTAGAAAACGTCTTAGCGAAATTGTTACATAACAAATTTATTACTATTTATGTATCCATGTAAGTACCTATTATACACTATCCCTACTATTATACTATATATAGTATAATAGTAGGGATAGTGTATAATAGGTATATGAGTAATATATTACTCACTATCTATATACGTATGTAACTAAATTTATATTTACTAATTTTTAATTTTCAACTGTATTTTTATTACTTTGTGTTTTCCTTTAAATATTTAAATGTTAGCATTTCGAGGCTGACATCACAGTAGGAAAGAAATAACAATAATTACTACTGTGATGCCATATTCAAATGAATTTTTATTTTAATTTAATTTTTAATTTATAATAACCTAATTATCTACTTAGAATTAAGATGGTTTTTTTTTACGCATTTTGTGATACCCTATAATTATGGGAGCACTAGTTTTTTTATTTCTAATATTTGGCTATAAATTGATGCATGTACAGTGTAACCCTGTGTTGGGAATCCTTAAAAATAAAATAAAATAAAATAAAAAAATAAAATCAGTAGCGGCGTTAGGGCAGAGCACGGTTGGGCGACCGTACAGGACGCCAAAAATAAAGGGGCGCCAGGCTCCCCAAATCCCACCCAGGGAGCTGGTATGGTAGTGCTTAAACTGGCCCTGCCTACGATTACCAACCAATGAGAAAGGATAAACTCCTGATTGAAATGAAAATGAAATGAAAAAAGCTTTATTGCAATACAACATAAGTGGTAGTAGTAACAAAATGTAAAATATATAAAATTTAAATGCTGTTGATTACAAATTGGCGGTCTTATCGCAGATAGCGATTTCTTCCAGACGACCATTTACTAAAACTAAACTAGAACTAGGTTAAAAAGTACGCTAGGACCTCTCGTCGCGTATCAAGTTGCGCAGTGTGGACTTTTTCTGTCCCTAGTTATTTGATTAAATTTATTTAGCAATGAACAGATACAAGAGTTTTTCTTAACACGTAGGGGTTGGAAAAGAGTGTTGCTGTGTGCATTTACTTAGGTATTTATCAAATGACAAATAGGTTTCAGGTAGGTACCTATACCTACTTATACTTACATAGGTACCTACCTCTAGTTTAATTCCTAAGAGGATAGGTATCTACATACAGACGATTTGGTTAAAACTCTTGACTTTCACCCAATACTCAATTCTGTATGGTTCCTCTGGTTTTAAAATACCTTACTCACGTAGCCAAGCTATAGGTACTACAAGGACCTAGGAGCCAATTTACGAGAGGAGACGACCCGACCCACCGCTTATCGGAAGCACTCCATCTCTGTAGGTAATGTGTAACTAAGCCAGCTGATGGTTCATAAATATTATTAACCTTTCGGCAATGCAAATAACTCACTGCCTTATATACTTATACTTACGCGGGGAAGTTCTATGTAGTTTCGAATGCCGCGTCGTCGTTTCGAAGCACGCTATTCCGAAATAATTCATAAAATGTATGGTAAACAAACCCCTATCAAATGTAACGTACGAGAAACATAAGAAAAAGGTGTTTTATAGTACCAAATAAAAAGTTGATAGAAATTTAAGAATCATAAAGCGACCGGTGATAAACTGGGCACTGGCGACCTCAGGGTGTTCGAACATAGGACATAAAGTTTTTATCGTTTCGTGTGCGTACAAACGTAATCTACAGGGTGATTGAGAGTGGAAACAAATTTTCGATTAGGTTGGATGTTAGTAGGTACTCGTCGTTGCCCGACCGCCCGCAGCTTCCGGTGGGTACCTATCATACTCGGACAAAAAATATCCGTTGTTATTACAGGTCATAAACGGTAAGTAGATAACTATCTCCAAGTTCTAACCTACTTACACCTGTCGTCCTTGTTTCAACCGAATTAGTAGTTTAGCGTGAAAGGTGTAACAAACTTTCGCAATAATGAATTACATATTGAATAAAAATATTTATCCACCAAATATGAATTAAGACATAAGTAAGAGTAGGTAGACCTCTGAGGATACAGTCGTAGGTAACCATGTTTATGTTTTTTTTTTTTTTTTTAAGACATCACGCTGTGAATTAATCCCGTACATTTCCCTACATTGTGTACCTTGTTGATTGGAATCGTGCCTTTTCTATTTACTGAGTTGTTGAGGGACTTATTCTACTAAAAGTAAGTTTTCTGGTTCTTGTCATTGTGCTTCGATTTCCAAAGGTTTAAGCGAATGGTGCCTATTGTATGATTTTCTATTTAGTTATTTTCATCATACATCGTACCTATTTCACCTCTACTGACAATAGGTTTATTGTTGTTGGCGTGTCTTGCCTGTTGTGCGCATGTTCTTGGGCAAGTCGACTCATGTTCTAAATATATACTGATCAATATATACCAATTATATACTACCCACAATTTTATAGAATTACTGTAACCAACAGGCGTTTTCTAAAAACCAAAACAAATTAATTTCCTATTAGCAACGTCCGATTACTACGATGTCTGTATCCTATTATGTCAAATACCTACCTATTTTATTTACAATATATATTATTTTAATTGGTCTAGATACTGTTCGGATAATATATTATAGGTACCTTAAGAACAGTAGTATCATTGTATCCAGTACCTAGTAGTTCAACACTTTATTATCCACTAAAGCCCATTAAACAACTTTTATGCTCAACATCAAAAAAATAAATTCGAAGGACCATTATCTTTAAACCGCAACCGTCCGTGTTTATGACGCGTAACAAGCAATAAAATTGGGGTCTGGGGGACGTGGAGCCTTAAAGATATGGGGTCTAAGAGACTCCCATCTATTCCCATTCTCCCTTGTCTTGATGAACACCGTAACACCCACAACTATATTCTGCCAATAAAAAATATTATGCGACATCTGATAGTGTTGGGAAAGTTCGGTCCAGTTTGGCTGTAAAAGTAATATTACTGTAATGTTATTTCATGACATTCTTCTAAATAAGAAGAAAACTGTCATTAAATAACATTACCTACGGTAATATAACTTTTAATTGGTGGTGCTACAGCCCCTGTTTTTTTTATTTCTAGTTTTATAGATCGTCAGAAAGAGTAGAAACTTAGAAAAGGTTACTGGGTATGGACAATGGTTCCGGATACCTACTTACCTACAGCTAGAAAAGCCTCTACGAAAGCGCTACGAATTGCGTAGCACATCTTTAAAATAACATTGTGCTACGAATCATGGACTGCAAAGGACTACCTACGTAGGTAAGCGTTATTCGCCATTTAAGTATAACAATTTAAAAGCATGTTTCATTTCACATTGACTGGCGCCTGTGTAGCTCCGATAATTGCAAGTTTTATCTACTTTCTGATTTGCAAATATTTGTTCGGAAAGTAAGTATTTTTTTTAGTATCATCGTATCCTGAACTCCTGATATTCATAGTTTGCGATGCTGTTGGCCCAGATAATCTTAGTCAGGGATTAGAAAAGCAAAATTAGCCATAAATTGCTTCCTTTTAAGAATCAGATTAGCATTCACTGAAGTCGTCTGATGAATGTTGAGCATGCTACAAATTGGTGCTCATGACTTGTGTGTTTTTTTTTATAAGTTATTATGTTTCGTTGCCTATAAAAATAGAAATAAATGTTTAATGAAAATAAATATTGTGAATGCAAATGATGAAACAATCGCATAAATTCAATGGACGTGACTGTTAAGTGTTTGATTTTGTTTGAATTTTGCAAATTACCTAGTCTAAATATTTATCCACAAATATCTCCCCTCTCTACAATCACATTGATCGTCACGTCCGCTGGTCAGCGAAAGTAATGAGTCGTAAAGAAGCGATGTAAAGACTCAGGTAGTTTCGGATCCTAGTTTAATGAAGCATAGCTATCATTTACGACGCGGAATTTTCAAGAAAATTACATTTGCCGACTCTTTTCCTAGACTACTGTATGGTTTACCATCGCTGTTTTTAATGTAAAATTCGAAGATGTTTTTAATCCCGGGATTAGGTACTGTTATGACTAGGTGCCTACCTATATGAATAATGTATTAACTGTCAGTATATTTTCTGTGGATAAAGCCAATTAGGCTCAGAAGATAGTTTTGATGTTGGTCAATTTATATGTCTAGAGCGTTCTATTATGTGATCGTCTTTTTAACGATTTTAAAGCGATTCCATTGATGTAGGTACTACCTACATTATAATAAATAGCCTATAAAAAGCTTATTTAGCTTAAAATTAACGCCGTGCGTACCCTCGTAATCTCCAGCCAGGTATTCAAAACAGAATTAATTATTGCCAAGCCCAAATTTGCCTATCCAAATCTCCTTAGAAATCTTTTAAAAACCTTTTTCTTATGACAAAAGGGTCAGTAAATAGAGGGTGTGTCAACCCCCGCCGTGCTGACGGAATTAGGCGAGTCAGGCCCAAATTAAAAAAGAAATCAGGCGAAAGTTAATTCCAAAAGTTTTAATTACGTTTATTTTAGTCATCAAGCAATCCTCTGATTAATTTACAAGGAAAGGTGCAGACAATGAATTCACGGATCGGTTCTATTCAAACTCAAGACTATTGAAAAATACGTTACAAAGTAGGTTAAGTAGGTAGTACTTTTTACGAAGTTTAACTGTTTATAAAATACAATAAAACCGTGTTGGCCAAGTGGATTTATAATCCAACGTTTCTGTAAAAAAAATATTTCTTTAAAAACATAATCTTGCTAAATTATCTCATACAAAAACACTGTTTCAAATTCAAAATGTTTCACCAATCTGTAAAACAAATTCCTTAAACAAACAGGCTTCAAAAAGCACTAATTACTACCAAAACATTCTGTTTACGGCTGTCGAGCCCCAACACAGTTCAAGTGCAAGATGAGAGCCCAGATACCTGAAGTTTGCTTAAAGTAAGCACTTAATTGCACCCTTCGCACCTTCCTCTTTTGTTCTCCGAGAGTGCTTGCTTTGAAGCCGACACCGAAATCACGAAAAGATTTAGCAGAGGAAAAACTAGGAAATGAATCGTATGAAAACGTCAAAAAAATAACATATTAGATTTTAATTATTAACTGTGATTGGAAATGACCTTACTCAATAAATCATTCAGAAATTTCAAGAACTTATTTCACTCTTTTTATTTCATAAAGTTTTGTGATATAGCCCAAATAGTAAAAACGCAAATTAACAGAAACGGTCTCGTCATTCTTTTTTTTTTAATAAAATATCATGTAAACCAATGAAAACCTCTAGCTAGACTTTTTAAAAAAAGTTTTGAAATAATCTCTTTTTATGTAAGTAGTGATATTTTTTTATCTGAATCTTATTCTTGAAAAAATCCATGTTTTTTTTTATCACAGCATCTTAAATCAAATTCCTCCCAGACCTGTCAGTTAAAGTCATCAACACAACTATCAAAGCTTATTTCTATGAAAGCATTAGGTACCACAAAAGATAGGAACAGATACGACCATTACAACAATTTTCTAGGCGAAGAGTCGGAGACGCAAACGCAGACGGTCGCTCGTAAAAGTGAAATATTATTACCGCGTTCACTGAATTTAAAAATCTCGCTTCAAACCTTTAATATGAGCTTTAAATCATGCAGGAAATAGTTTCTATTATGAAATGTGAGTTATTGAACCCTGCCAAAACGGGCAAGCGCCAATTGTTGGTGAAAAGCTTTTTAAAAGGCTACCTAGGTTATGCAGAACTTTTATGACATCATTCTATTAAGAATATAATAATAATAATGTTTGATAATGATCATTATCGTCACTAGGTATCAGAAACTCATTTAAAAAATAAAAAAAATGTATATACGACTGAATATTTTGTTATTTCAAAGTATAAAATACCTTTATTTAGGTACTTATTTGTCCCAAAAATGAAAACAAACTGAAACCTGAAGATGTAACTAAATTAAAATGTTTCGCCAAAATACGCCGACCCGACTCCGTCAATTAGACTCCAACGTTCCTTTTAGAGATTCTAAAAATGTCGTAACATAAACTTTTTCAATTTTCACCTGCATTTATAGTCGCGTAAAGTGAACAGAGTAAATATGCGCCGAAGGTTGACGACGCCTGGGGCGCAAATGTAGCGACTTGATAAGGGCGCGCTCGGTATAAAATGCATGTAAACACCTCCTTTGCGGGCTAGGGACCAAATGTTGGCGACTTCTCTCCCCAAATGCAAAGATGCAATTGTGAATGTGACTTGCAAGTAGGACATTGTTGAATAAAATCGTAAATGTTATATTTTGAAGCTGTATTTTTCTGGAATACAATCTTACCGAGAATAATATACGTAACGTGAAATCAATAGGTATATTAATTATATCAATAGGTATATTAATTATATCAATAGTTATTAATACCAATAGTATCACTTGAAGATTCAAAAAATGTTGCCGTAGGCCTTCAAACGCTACTCTTATAGACCGTGTCCTGCAATGCCCGGTTCCTATACCTATCCAACGTACGGATCAATCGTCATAGCAACGATCAATCGTCATCTGCCAAAAAGTCATACATATCGTGTTGCAAAAACAATGTTTCTATAGAGATAGATCGACGGTCTTCCGTACGTTAGATATAGGAATCGGGAATTAGTCCACAGTCCTCAGTCAGACAAATCACTCTTTATACATTGAAAGATTTACAGCAGAGCAACCCGTTCAGACAGGACACGGTATAAAATTCAATCGCATAAGAGGCCGTCTGCTAAACTTCAGCTTGCATCAAACTAACTACGAAGCGATGGGCCGGCAATCATTATAATGGCTTCACTAGAAGGGACGGACTAAAGGAGCTCTTCACTGAATACGGTAATACGTATAAAAAAACATATTATTGTAACCACTTTTTCAGACTTGAATAATAATTAAGTACTTGACTTTGAACGGTGAAGGAAAACATCGTGAGAAAACCCGCAGCTAGTAAAGGTACCTCTACCAGTACAAAATAAAGGTAAGTGATAAATAACAGGTTTTTCACTCTAGCTTTGAAAAGGTAATAATCTTGTTCAGGTAAGTCAAAATTCTTTTAAGTCTAGAGAAGCAGTCTTTTTTCGGTAATATTTTTTTAATGTCTATTTCGATCATATTTTAATCTGATATGAGGAATATAATAATGTAAATCCACCCCTAATTATCCAAGTGTAGTCCTGCGTACACCCCTGCCCACTTGGATCAACTCGCACTCCGAATTAGTTCTTTTCAAACAACCTCCATCATTGAATTGAAAATGTCCAGACAGACGCTCCTGCATTACCTATTACTAGATAGGTATTTCACATTTACGATTCTTCAAAAGATATCCCTTTTTTGTAGGTAGTGTAAAAATAAACTCGTTTCGAGACCCTTAAAAATTTATTTGGAGATGTTTCTGATAAAATGAAATCGACTCGCAAATCTTTTTGTAGTCACTACATAGCACTCGAAATGATTAAAATGAGTTCGATTCTAGAAAGCTGAAAGTTATACCTCTACGAGTTCACTCTTTAAGAGCCGTTTCAGCACTTTTTAGGTATCGAATTTTACTGAAATATTGCTCTTAAAAATAATTAATAGTACCTAAAATTATTACAAATACTACGGTAAGTACCTACATGTTTTGGTCAAAGTAACTTACAGTATTTTTATTCGAGTACAATGTAAAAATGTAATGGAAGTCTAATTAAAAGTGTTTAATTAAGTGAAGTACTATCAAATCAAGAACTTTAAAAAATTACTGCAGTACTGATTCACATCAAATAACTTTGTACATTTATCAACAGTTTAATTTGCTTTCTTTCAACCAATGCCGATTAACCATTAATTACGATCAAAAAACAGTAAATTCTAAATCAAATTGTGCATCAACTTTTCTGGCTGCCTGTATTTTGTTTAGTAATGATGTTCCACCTTTGAAGCGATAAAAACTTTGTAGACGACTAAAGGTGTTCATTAAAGGTAGTGATTTATGTCTTGCCTAAATGCTAGGTTTAGATCTAGATCCAGACTAGCTGATGTTTGGTGGAAGGTGTTGAGTTTTTGAATCACTTTTGCGAAAAGTAATACTTTCGAAGTAGTATAACACTTTTGCCGTCATTGATCCGTAATAGTTTATGGTCTTTTCAAAACGAGATCATTCACAAAGACAATCTATATCTAACCTACTAATACTAATAATATTATAAAGAGGTAAAGCTGGTTTGTTTGTTTGAGGTAATCTCCGAAACTACTCATCCGATTTCAAATTGCAGATCATGTAAAATTTTGTGCCGCGCGGGGATCGAACCCGCAATCTCTGCGTCTCAGGCGGGCCTTCACCCACCACGCCACAGAGGTCGTCATCATTATCCAGCATGAACTACGATCAAGAACAACTTGGTGTGCCTATGGATTCAACATTTATAATGTACACTATTACTTATGTCAGTAAAAACATTTTTACTTTTTACTTTTTTTACTATAAATCTGTGTACCTACAAGCTACAAAATGAATGTTTCAAGAAGGTGCTATTTAAATAACACCACAAAAATAATTGGTTTCTAGGTGCTAACTGCTAATCACCATATCGTAAAGGGGTAATTATGGCTTGCTCGATGGCGGGACTTGCTTGAGTGATGGGTTCAAGGGTAACTGGATGATTTATGGTATAGTAGTACATGTCTTTGTTCTTTGAGAGGTTCACAAAGAGTCTCATCAATGAATGGACTGAGCGCAAATTAAATTACAATTATAATTTTATATGTACCTTATGTATGGTCCCTTTAAATATTTTGGAATTTGAGTGTTTTTAAAAAACCCTTCCTTCAGTCTAAACCCTCAGTTCTAAAGGGAGTTATGGAACTAAATTCCCAAAATCTATAAAGGTAATTTTAACACAAACCCTAGGTGTGGTAGATCTTCAACAAAAATAAAATCGTTAATAATACTGCCTAATAGACGTGTACTAAAACACCTAAGCTATATCTTTCACACATTGCAGTTTATTCTTTATGCTACCGTAACTTTTAGCATGAGGGATATTTCAGGTTTCAAGTTCAAATTTAAATGTAACATAAGATCCAGCGGTAAATATCAAGCTTTTTAGTCAAAGCAATATATAACTCTAAAAAAACATCGCTTATTAAACAATAAAAAAATACTGACATAATTATATAAATGCCAGTCATGGCCAGCGCATAAATATTATTCCATATACTTTACAACCCAATTATAATGTCTGCTAGAACAAAACATTTTGACCTTCAAATTTTAATGAATTTCTCATTGTAATTATACTTCATACTGATCTGTTGTATTGTATGTAATCATTATTGACCACCTATTCAAATTAAACTCTCGGAAAATGTAACGTTTTTAGTATTCAGTAATTAATCACTAGCTAATGGTATCAATGATTTCTTAGTGTGGATGAAGTAATGGACATTATTGAACATGTTATAAAATAAGTACATTGATGCAATCTTCTTTGAAGTGTAAATTTTTATTTCTTATATTCTGATAGAAAATAAAATGTGTTTTTTTGCAATTCACTGTTTGCAGATCTACAGTAGAGGGAATGCTTGAAGAAAAAATACTCTACTTTATAGAGTAGATACTATTTCGCCTCGCTAAGGACCGTGAACAATATGCCATATTGACTGCCAACCTTCGCTAGTCGGAGAGGCACCATAAGAAGAAGATGAAGTAGATATTAGATGTTGAATGTTGTGTTTGTTCGTTGTTGTTTTGTGTTTCGTTGGCATTCTGCACTTTGGTTTGTCTATTACAGTCACCAACTATTTTTATCGCCAATAGACAGATAGCCTCCAGATATAAAATAGTTTGGAATTTGATTTGCCCTTTTAAAGAAACTTATTACGTTACTAGATTTCAATGAACGACTTGAGAACCCATACTCAGACACTCTCGAATTTCAGAAATCAAAATCTTCAACGCTCATTACTCCAACTTAATTGCATTCTAAAACTCAAGTAAGGCTCTCATTCAGTAATTACATTGTAGGAATTGTTGTTATTGCAACTATTACTGCGGCTACGGCCATAATGGTTGGGCTACGAAATGTTGAGGTTGGATTGAATTTGGTTTTTTGCTTTTATAGGTGCAGGTATGTACGTAAGTTTACTTATAAGTGTGTTAATATTTGTATTAATTAAGCAACGTCCTGAGCGGTCACAACTTGAATGGGTAACCGCAAATGTCATTAACAGCTAAGTGCTTCAGTGCTTCGGCGGGCACGTTATATTGTCGTTCCCGGCTTTTAAAGTCGTTAAGCCATGATGAAAGCCTTTAGGCGGCCTAAAAACTCCATTAACAGAGTTGGCACTTGCTCATACGATCTTTACTTATCTACTTAGTAAGTACCTACGCTGCAAACGAAACGATAACATCATGGCGCGCGGTATCCTCTAAGAGCAGTGGGCATTCTCTCAGATTCATGTAAGAAGCCCTTTGAAGATGTCTAAAGGTCAGTACTAAACGGCGCGCCTCATTCGATAGATCAATGCTCAATGTGTGGACGAAAGCCATGCCATGGGTTTTACTCGATCGAGTAATACCGTATGTGAGTACTGACCTTAAGGGATAATCAGAAGTTATTTATAAAAAAATTACATGTAAACGGGTATTTATCACAAAAAAGATGATACTGAATTCGTAAGCGTTTTCGCGTCCGCATGTTCTCGTGGCCACGTACACAACGGTCTTCTTATTACATTCATTGTACGCGCTCTTATGGCCGCTGGGAGACAAGCAGTTATTGTTTTAATTACATTTTCATTGTTGTACAAAAGTTAGCTTTTGATTGTATGGTTGTCGGTTTTTTTGTTAACTAGTTATTTGTCTCGTGACTGGTAAAAAATCCTATTTTATACATTATTTCTATTCGGTGACCTCTGTGGCGCAGTGGGCGAAGGCCCGCCTGAGACGCAGAGGTTGCGGGTTCGATCCCCGCCACGGGACAAATGTTATTATGTTCTGCAGATATTTGTTCCGGGTCTGGATATTTTTTTTATCAATGTGTTTTTTAAGTATGTATTATTTACAAAAAAAAATTATGTAACTAAGTATTATTATCAGTCATCTGGTTACCATAACACAAGCTATAAGTTGTTGCTTAGCTTGGCACTAGATGACGCCGTGTTACACATGTAAGCTATGTACAACAAAAAAAAATTTAAAATACTCCCAAAAGTTCAATATAATACATGTTTTTATTCTAATAAAGTTCTGTAGTCTGACTAGACACACATTTCGCATAGGTTATAACGCCAAAAAAAACAGCTTGTTGTATGAAAGCCCCCTTAAATATTTATTGTATTCTGTTTTTAGTATTTGTTGTTATAGCGGCAACATAAATAGCTATCACGGTTCACTAGATACAGCCTGGTGATAGACAGACGAACAGCGGAGTCATAGTAATAGGGTCCTGTTTTCCTTTGGGTACGGAACCCAAAAAAAGGCTAAAATAATACAACTTATTTTATCTTCTATCATAGTCTAAACACTATCTATACCTACTCAGCTTTCTTTTCCAAGTAATATCATAACTGTTTCAAACAATCCTTTCCAAACTTCATTAGAATTATCAAAACAATTATTGACCAAAACATGTTTCAACATGTTTCAAGTTGAGACAATAAACTAGTATGGTACAGGTGTATCTATCGAAGGGTAGGTCTCTAAAACACTACTAATAACTAGACGACAGAAAAGCCGTAAAATGAATTATTAACTTTAGAACAGCTGTGTTCTTAGTCTAGCCCTAAGCGATAAAGTTTAATGATAATAATTAAAATCACCATGAGCCTTGAATGTTCAACATGACCGAAGTGCCCATAAAAAGCTTTAGCAGATAAATATTTTAATAATGACTTTAAAAATGACAAATGACTTTAATAATGATTTTAATAGACTAGTCAAAGTCAATAAGCAACGATACGAAATACCTATGTATCTATGCTTACTTCTTGTTAAACTGTTTTATAAGTTTACCTATGAGATGTATCGTGCCTATTGTACTCATATAAATTTACACGAGTACTTTTCTTCAAAAAAAAAATATAATTTTATATCTGAAATGGTGTTGGACCGGACATGTCAGCCGTATGAGTATGGACAGGTGGGCAGGAGTCGTCACACAATGGGTGCCTGCAGATGGGCGACGGAGCCGGGGCAGGCCGCGGAAACGTTGGCGTGACGACTTCGATACATTTAGGAAAGACTGGTGGGAAGTGGCGAGTGATCGCGAGTGTTGGAAGGAATTGGGGGAGGCCTTTGCCCAGCAGTGGGATGATATAGGCAAATAAAAAAAAAAAATCTGTAGTGTGTACGTAAAGGATTTGTTTGAGTACGAAAACTTCGATATATTTTCGACATAATATACGTTTGGATGAGTAGTAGGTTTCAATCGTTTCAATACAATAATACATTTTTCCCATCAACCCAAGTTTTATTACAGACACTTAAAAAATCTCAAATAATAAATTGTGAGTACCTACTCACTAAAAGCTATTATATTTTATAGGTAAGTAAATAAGTCTGCAATAATTTTAAATTTCGAAATGCAAAACCATCGCCACATTTCCCACTTAAAGCACAGACTAAATAAAATACACACAACATAAGCATTATTATAAATAGTGGCAACAATCTCAACGCTCGTCTCGGTGGTCATAAAAATTATTTACTGGCAACACTGGTATCATTAGCTCTAGCCGACGCCATCTGTGCAACTTATGCTTTGAGAAAAAGTACCTAGATACTTAGAAGATAATGGGTGATTCAGAATGAACGTACGATATAATCTTGATATACGTATGTTTTATTAAAGCCTGTAGCTATATATTCAACTTGATAAGGTTTTTATAAATTTAATTTTTCGGATGGTTCTACGTTGCTACGCCGTAGCTGTTTCGTAGCAGATCTGCAAGCAAGTGATAATATTTTGAGTCAATATCAGATTTTTGTTTTGTACTTTAAATCATAAAAAAATCAAAAACGTCCTACTTACATGCCAAAATAAATAATAAATATCCCATAAGTAACTCATGGTCATGTTTTATAAGAGATCTGAACTCTAAAAAAGTTTTACTTCTTTGAACTAAGCTAGGAAAACAAAAAGGTATGTCAAATACAACAGTCTGGCTGGATCCATTTGTTCCGCCTCGCAACAAAATAAAAATATATATCACCTAGCGCTGCACTGAAACGCTTACGTACAGTCAGCAACGAAATTTCATAAACACTAGGTTTAAAACAGAGATAAATGCGCAACATCGTTTTTCATATTTCTTATCATTTTTGTTTATCTGAATCTTGCGATTATTACAAATTTTCGATTCCAACGGGATTCGAACCCGCAAACAAGCGATCGATGTTGATATTATTCGGCACTGATTCAAAAAATTTAAACTTAAACTTTGTGTACTACGTGTACTATTTTATAATATCCACAATTTTAAGTTTTTCTTGCCGGATCTTTAAATATTTTATCTGAGTTTAAATAGTCTAACAGCATAACATTTTGTGCACAAGTTTATTTTTAATTTCGTTATAACGTTTTTGTAGGTACTTGACGATCCATGGACGTTTAACAAAGCGTCATGTACCAAACTGGGTATGGGTGACCGCAAGTGGCATTAATATCTGAGCGCTTCCGTGCTTCGGAGGGCAAATTGTCTTCCTCGGCTTTTAAAGTCGTTAAGCCATGACAGAGGCCTCAGGGAGGCCTAAAAGCTCGGTTGCCAGAGTTAGCCACTTGCTCATCCGAACTTACTGTGTGGAATTAGGTATTATAAAAAAATTTAAACAAAAATTTGCAATACTTACCTATTTACTTTTTAGTACCAAACTAGAAACTAAGTTTAATGATGATGATGAACTTATATACTTTTGTTGCTGGCCGTAAAACAGTGGCTTGTGCAGACCGACAAAAATAAATTACCAATTTTAGCTTTTAAAAGCTACGTCCCACGGATTCGTATTCGATTTCACTTGCTCCCTTTAATTTTCATATAGTATTTTTAAATGTTAACCTAAATTAGGATTCTATTTAATTTGAGTATGTACCTACTAGAATTATTTTAAAATGATAAAGAAAAAAAAAATACTTAATTGGCTTGTCCAGCATCTAAACCATCCTGTCAGCTAAGTCGGCCATATCTACAGGAAAGACAATGGTCAATACGTGTGGGGCTGACTAGCCGCGGGTTTCCTCATTATGTTTTCCTCGTGCTCGTGTTAAAGTGCATTATAAAGTTTTCGACACGAAAAGTCCATTGATGTATGGCCGGATTCAAACTCACGACCTTTGGATCGAAAGTCGAAGTACTTATCCAATTGGCCAACACGGCTTTAAAAAAAAAGACGGCTTTTTAAAGAAAGAGTAATAAACATCCATTATATCGCTTCATCTTTGTATACCTAATTCGTAGTGAGACTTTACCGCGTTATGACAAAACGTCATTTTCATTAAGGATTGAGACTAATTAGCCGTTAGTCAAATAAGCGTTAAGACTAATTAGCCGTTAGTCTAGTTAGCTTTAGACCCAGTTCTTAATAAGTCTGTGGGTGTAACCCAAACTTTCGCGTAATATTAGTAGGATTTGTACACTATTCAAGTTGATTTTTTGTAAGGCAATCTATACCGGCTCTTAAGTGAAAAAGAAAGAAAGAAAGAAAAATCATTTATTCTTGTAGGACCTCAAGGATCACTTAAGTTTCGTTTTACATGCTAGGTGATTCTAATGCCTGTTCCAACGCGACTCCCTACACCTGGCCATGTGGCTAGTACATCTCAATCAAAACACAACTAAGTATTGTTATAACTTTACCCCCAACAATCCTTGCAATAACACCGACTTACCAGTTTTATGGCTCTTGACGTTATAGATGGCTGCAACGTGATGAAGACAACTTTTAATACTCGTTGAACTACGAGAGTTAGTGGTCGATACAGAGCACCATTTCTCGTAAGCATTAATGTGAGAAGTCATACTCTATTATTCATAGTTCTTTTTATCTAAAGCCGAGATTGATAATAATTGGGTTACCGCTAGACGGCTTTTAACTGTAGAGCGGTTCTAAGCTTCTGGAGGGACGTTCAATTTATAAAAATATCAACTGAGAATATCAGATAAATATAATCGCCTATTGTTACACCGTTTTATGTACTTACTTAGGTTTATGTTGTGTTGTGTTTCTTTTATGGTGTACAATAAAGTTATATTCTATTATATTCTCAATAAAAAAATGAATTATAGGAATAGGTACTAAGCTTTCCGCCCGTGAAAGAAAATGTGAAATCCAATAGTTAGATATTATGAGCAAGTGGCCAATGAAATCTAATGTATAGTTTCGAATTTTTCCTACATAAAAAAATACAAAAGTAGGTGCAAACTTCTGTAATATTAATAAAAAGTACCCTTCGTACTAAAAATACTTCAACAGTACCTAGGTAAGTACTAACATTTACTTAAAATGTACTTTGACGCGTTGAATAAGTAAAAGTTGAATAATTAGAAGTTGCACTTTTAAGATCTTAAACCTTCATTGTCGGTCTCGAGTTACGAGTTATAACCACTGAATTTACTGTTTCCATTACCACACGATTTTTTATGTTTAACTGAATTAAAAAAAGAAGGAGGTTGTGTGTATGTTTTTTTTAATGTGTGTTCACCGATTATTCCGTCAATAGTGGATATATTGTTTTTTTTTTTAAGTATTCCCAAGTGAGCACCTATTTTTGAGCACCATTGAGGACCCAAGCCTTTGTACATGCCTTTTAATTTAGTTTTTTTTAATTGTATTTTTGCTTGTGTGCAATAAAGAATAAAGATCTTCGGAGATATAAACCTACTTGAAATGCACCTCGAGAGAGCAGAAAACTCTCTTACCTGTATGTCTAGTTATTTCTGTCATCAAACCACGCTGTGTTTTTGACTGGCCTCTATTTTGATGGTACTCGTGCCTATGCCTTCTGCAATTGAAATGTTTTTATTTCCCATCTAGGATACTCGAAGGTATTTTTGACAAAAATATGTCCTGAGGGCCTAGCCAACCGGCATTCGCTATGAAGCGAATCGATTTCTATCATCGCTACACCTTTGATTTGACATTTCTGATCGCTCGAGTTTTCGTCATCGAATGTCAATTCCTATACATTTTTTTTTGTTTCTAATCGAAAGCGATTGTCGAAATGTATCATGGCTACGGCCTCTGTTCTGTGCTGAGTGTTGAGTGTTGTAAAGTATTTATGAAGTAGGTGTGTAGTTACGAAAAACTGGGTTCATAATACAAGTGGTGCAAAAACAATGATCTTATTCACAATTATTATTTCATCCACATAGGTACGGTAATTAATTGTAGATTAGAAAAATAGATTTACTTAGTTTGTAAGTAAGAAGGTAAGTAAGTACTTAGTTTGTGAAACTATCTCGTTCGTCATTCGACGATGGAAACAAACACACAGCCTCTTTTCCGTTAAGAACCCAGTTTACGACAAAATGACTACTATTAGTTTTACGCTCCACGTTTAAGGTTTATTAGTGGATGTACAATTCGCCAGGTTATTTCACACATGGCAAAGTCTAGACGTTGCAAATGTCTTTGTATTAAGAAAATGCCGGTGCCCGGGCGCCGTAAAAAAGCTGATGAGGTTTTTATGAATTGAAATTCAGTTATTATTTTTAGTGCGCAGTAACAAACTATTTTGCTCGTAACGCTACGCACAGAAGTAAGTATTGTTTTCTTAATTTTCTATTACAGAACAGGTTATATGGAAAAGGTTTTGAGATGAATTTATCTTGTTGTTCGTAATATTATTTATAAAAGCTTTTGCAATCGAATACGTTTGAGATTCTCGAGAACCTTGCATTTTATCCAGTCAAATAGAATCAATACTCTGTGTTCCACAATCTTTGGATTAGTTGCTATAATTACTATTTTTGTGTATTAGTTGTAAAATAGGCAATAGTTAATGTCACTGCCGATTATCGAGTGGTTTGATAACCTTTTCAAACTGCGCTTTTTGGACCAGTTGGCGAAAACGAATAAAAATATTATTTCCATTCGTCAACTCTTTCACATTAGGTTATTCTCTAAACAGGGTAATTTTTAATTGGGGTAGTATAGGGTAATTCGAAACTATAGAAGATACAGGGAAACTATCTTAGGAACCATTATCACTCTGTAGATATTTTCCACATATTCTAAATAATTGAAATATAAAAACTTCGCAGCCAATATTAAAACATAATAACCTTATAAGATACAATTTGTAAACCGAGCTTGTTACAAACCAACCTGAAACACTCAACGTAATGTTCCTTACAAAATATCCTCAGGAAAATCGAGATAAAGGTATCAAATTAATTTTTAACAAAGCTACACAAATATAGTCGAGTTTTTCTTTTGTAGCGCATTACAATGAAGATTCGTTTTGAAATTCGACTATAAGGTTGACTTGAGGTAGAAATCAGGTTTTACTCGTCGCTAATTAAGTTATTAATCAACCTTGGTAAATTAACGGTGTAAAATGATTATTGTGTATGATTTTCGAATGAATTAATGATGAGCACTGAACATCATTACTAGTGTATTCTTTTATCTGTGACATCATTAAATTTTCTCAACTTAGATTAATGTCTAGGCGTAGCCGTCCTCCCACATTCAATTGGAAAATATACTTAATAATTTCAAACAAACTGGCGCCATCTTTTCTAATACTTGTAAAGACACTGCCGTCTATTAGAGGCTGTGTTATTAGTTGTGACGAAATTTCATTCGATTTGATTAATTTAAATGATGTTATAATCCTATCCGTTTTCTATGTAAGTGCGGTCTATATCGCTCTAAGCCACATGGAGGGAAGGAATAATGATTTATTTATGTCAATGGGCCCATATTCGAGCGTTGTTTCTCCCGAAAATCGGTTATTGTGCGAATAAAGTTCTTTTATAAGGGAGATTGTTAGTAAAATGAGAAGGTACTTTTTTCAATTACCCCCGCTTTAGATAATAAAGGAATTATGGGCTAATTTGGAAGATTTTATGAGACATTCCTTAAAAAACATCCGGGAGTTTTATTTGAAAGCATTGTTTGTGAAATAATGGGAGACTGATAATAAAGAAGAGTCAAATTACGTTATAACAATGGAAGTTTTCCTAAATTTGATTCGAATTTTTCGAATTTCTATAATGTAGACGTTTGATGAATGTGTCAGATAAAAACGTAAACTGTATGACAAATTTTGTGGTCTCTGCCTACACCCATGGAAAAGAGGCCTTATTTTATGTATGTATGTGTGTATTACTATTATTGATCTCTGTGGCGTGGTGGGCGAAGGCTTGCCTGAGACGCGGAGGTTGCGGGTTGTTCTACAGATATTTGTTCCGGGTCTGGATGTTTTTCTATCTATAAATGTTTGAAAATACATACAAAAAAATGTATGTAAATTGTAAGTATTATATCAGTCATCTTTTTACCATAACACAAGCATTAAGTTGCTTAGCTTGGGACTAGATGACGCGCCGTGTAAAATGTCCAAGGATATTTATATTGTTATAATTTTTTATCAATTTTTGTAAACAATTCCAACTTCTAGGAGGTTTTCAGACTTATAAAGGGGAAGTAACAAGGTGAGAGTAATAGTCCTTCAACTTGTCGAACAAAAACAAGTAATTGGTCTCGTAATATGAGATTAAAACTTCGTGTGGAAGACGTGATCGCTTATCTTATTGGATAAGTTTTGAAGTATTAGGTATCTCTAATTGAGTTTAAAGCCCGTCTTAAATTGTACCTGCTACTTCTTACCTACATAATGCATATACCTATGTATTAATATCAATAAAACATTATATTTTTTTGGTTTAAACCACACTTAAGTAGGTAAGTATTTCACTATAAATTAAAAATATTACTAAAAGTTTAGACGACGGGATTCAAACCCGCGTGATATAAGCGATCACCATTTAGCCGGGTTGCCATTGACCACTCGCTTCGTGGCCGATTAGTCAATAGCAACCCGGTTAAAGGGTGATATATTTTGATATTTGCACGGACCTCTAACCAATGTAACATCTTTAAAGGGTTTTGGATAATCTGAAAGAATAGATCCCCTTATGGATGCAGTAAAAGTTTCCTTTTATCATTTTCATGTAAGAAAATGTTCCACACGATATAGAAAGTGAAGTAATTTAGAACGAGTTGAGGTAATTTCGCACGTGATGCTGTTATCAGTACCAACGGATTCGCGGTACGTGTGTAATTTTAAGGATAGGAAAATTGGAAGACAAGCTCGCTTCTGATAAATTTATACAGTTTTATATGAAACTGAACATTGCGGGAAAGTGTCAATATTTTTTAAGCTATTGTATAGCTTCTATCGCGGGCCTTGAGCGTGGAGACCGAATCCAGAAATTCCGTAACGAAAATAACCTAACAACCCCCACTCCGAAAAAATGCTACAGCCGAAAAAGTGCCACATGTCTTTTTTTATTAGATGTGTTCGGTATCTAAATATACGATATTTTTACGTGAGTAATTTCCCGTGTGTTATAATAATGTTATTCAATAAGGCTCATCTTTAATTGGACATCAATCTACTAAGAATCGTTGTTAACGATTCATAAGTAGCTCAACTGATCTAAGACTACCAGTCGGAAGTGTGCCCAAGACACTGGCAACAAACTATATCCATAAACAAAAGCAATACGTACCAACTCTTGGTTTTTATTTCCATCGATAACTAATATTGTTCTGAGCGTCGGTCTATTTAGTACTTTGAATCTCATTTTATTTTTCTTAATTTGGACTTTACAGGGGAAGGGGGGTGTGAATCTGTGGGTTAAAAGTGGCTGATGATGATGGACTTTACAGGTCATTGATCACCTCATAATATAGTAAATGTTAGGGAGATATAAAATTTACTTAGAATTGATTCTGCTAATCCACTTTACTTAGACGAAAATGAGCACATAGAGGTAGGTACCTATAAACCGTCTTAGGTACAAAAGCTTTCAAATCAAAACCACAAAACGTTTACCAACAACATAATATCTGAAATTCAGTTTCCAAACTAAAAATTTGTAATAAAACCGTCAAACATTAACCAAAGCAATGTCTGCATCCACCCTAGGTTTGCAACTAGTCGTAATCTACCGTAGAACAAGCTACATCATAGAATGCGGGGCCGAAAGTAGTGCCACGGCCACTTTTGTTACCTATTTCAATCCTAGACACAATTGGTCTTATTCATAAAGATACAATGTCAATTTAATATAGATTTAAACAATGTTTTTTTTCTTGTTACTCTTATTTCAATGAAAAGAGAGCAACAGATTTAATATCCGGTTAGCTAAAGTAGGTTTACCACACCATTATGTATATGTTTTATACAAAATTAAAACGTCTCAAAACAACAAAATGCTAAAATGCCAAAGTGAGAATGAGTAGGTAATGACTCTTATTATTTGACCAGCTTTTTTTTGGATAGGATAGAACATTCGTTCATTTCATTACAACCACGGCGTTCCAAATTTTGTACTACAAAACTGTGGATTCACTAAATTTTTAGTTCCTTCAGTACCTACACTAGCTGGCAGTCTAGATATTCTAGATCTATGAGTCTTAATCTACCATCATACATCGGATATTGTTTGCTCTGTCCGTTCGTCTGTCTCGCTCTCACATTGTCCGGCTCACCGAGTAGCCACTAATATCACTTAAGCTAAGACAGGGGTGGACTTGGTAATAGAAGATTTAAATGTAAAAATGTTTCTCTAATCCATTTTAGCCGGTGTTGAACTTACGCCACCACACCCTCTGTCGCCATGCTGCAACGACGTTTTGGCTCGAGACCAAAATCGAATTGTTCCCAACCAGTGTCTGAAATGAAACACATTTTGGTAATTAGAATTATTTTCCCTATCACCTTTGATTTTATACAATTTTATACTGTGAAAGAAAGAATATCTGGTTATGGTTATTACAGAAATTGTCCTAAATTGGTCCCTGACTAAACCATATCTCTACAACTGCTGGCCATATATTGGGCCAGACTATTGTACGACAAAATGCTCCCGCAATATAACAGCTCGGGAGTTTGCAAATTAAGTTTATGAATGAGATCGGTAACTTTACAGACTGCTTTACTTGTTAATGTTCTCTAAAATTGGAAGTGTTATGCGATCACCAAGATATTAGCTAGACTAGCTAGAATATTGAGATCGTACTCAAGAACTGAAACACTCGTGACGAAACTTGCGAAGTTATTGATAGATCGCTGAAGTTTAACTGGTTCACTGTCCATGACTAGTCCGTGGCCCACGGACTAGTCATGGACAGTGAACGTGTTCGTGGGCTAGTTGCGAACGGTGAGCCATGGAAGGGTTTTGCGTTATTCTGAGCGGTCATAATTTGAACTAGGTATGTCATTTGACTTTTAGTAAGTACGAGTATATGCGTATAAAAAAAACTAAAGTTTACCAAATTACTTATAAGTTTGATGCTCACTAACCTTCAACAGAAAAGCTCATGGACTTTGAAACTGAAAATCTAAATAAATTGTGAAAGATTTCTCGACAAAAACAAATTCCAACACAAAAAGGTGCTTTTGTAACTTGTAACGGAAGTCTAAAAATAATTATAAGGCCAGTCCGCATTGACAGCTGACAGCCTCACCTGCGGCGGAAGGGTTGAAAAATGTAAGATAATTTTCACATCTCACTTGCATTTCATTTAAAAAGTGTTGTTTTGATTTAAAGATAGACTGTAAAGATGACTTGAGTATGGAGCTAAATGTTGAGAGTGAAGATGATAGAGATGAAGGTAAGTAAATATCTCTTCTCACGTGCTAAATGTTTTACGTCGTTCGCGATACCAGATTAATTTATTTTATTGACTGTTTTAGTATTTTCTTTCTTTATGATGGATTTTAGTACTTAAAATTTCATTTTTGAATGTAAAAGCTACATATTTAAATGGCCAGTTCACAAAGAATAAATGCTTTTCTATACTACTTTTAACTATATAAAAAGTAACGGTAACTAGGCAGACTAGATCTTCTGATTTAAAAATTAATTCCTATGAAGGTGTTTTCACTATTAAGTTATTACGTAGTATATGTTATTAGGGGAAAGGTGTACGAGTTGATCCTACGGGGTATGTCGATCCCTGGCCGTTGTGGCGAAACTATAAACGCCATCTAGTTATTTTCTTTGGTAGATTGTAGCCCCCAACCCCCCTTCGCATCAGTCAAATCTTAATGGCGGTGTGAGTGGCGAGTGCGCGTGAAACGTAAAAAATAAAAATCGTGTGCCTCTGATCTAAGGTAAGGTTGACTTTGAGACTATGGTATTTTTGTTGTATACAATCAATTGTAAAGATTGTTGTGTTTGTAGCTTTGTATAATGCTTAATACGGTTTTTGCATGGCACCACAACGGTAGACGCATTAGAGGTTATGTTATATTACAAAGACTAAAATGTAGTGATCGGGGTGAGATGATCCGTCGGTGGGTGTACTAGTTGATCCGGTGGATTTATGGAACAGTGTTAATTGTGTAACTTGTTAATTCATCTCATAATTCATAATTATGACTGATGTCTAAGAAAAATGTGATTTTTAAAGTGCCTGATGTTTAAGACCAAAGTTTAATCAAAAGGTAAAAAATAGTGTGATTTACCCTAGTAAACTTTGAAAATTATCCTTTATTTTTTGTTAATTTAGATTGTGTGATCTCATAGCCTTGTTAAAACTATTTTTATACTTAAATGATTTAAATAAAGACCTTGTAAGCACCAATTATAACATAACCTATAATTTTCTTTGAAAAAGGGTCGAGACGATCCCCGGATCGTCTTGTATATACCCCAAGGATCATCTTGGACACCGGGGTGTACAAGTTGATCCTTTGGTAGGGTTTTAAAAAAAGTGAAATCTAGCTATCAAAACAAATCAAATTAAACATTTTGAGTATGAGGAAAGTTAGATAGATAAATTTGCTAACTACATAAAGCTTAAACATCTGAAATAACTTGATTGCTCTTCAAATGCGAAGCATTCTCCCTTAAGGGGATCAACTCGTACACCTTTCCCCTACGTAGCACCTAAGTATCTACTCCTACCTTTTTCTTTTTCTTCCTGTGTGTGCCGAATAAATTATTTCTATTCGATTAGGTATATTCTATTCTATTAATATTACCAAAGACGATTAATAACTAGATATTAATCTTCTTTGATATTACTAAACAATTTTAGGATAACCAATGGTTCACGAACCACGTCCAGTAGTGTTGTGCGGATCTGCTCATTCGCTCGTATCAGTCTGGTGACGTCATTGTTCCGCGACAGTTCCGGCGTGTGCTATCGCGTTGTCACATCACTACCCACTAGGGATGTATTAACTTTCGATGTTTTGACTCTGATCTTGAATATAAAATGAACACAACTATTAAAAACCTAACTAAAAAGCCCGGTGAAGTTATAAAGGTCCGGAAGACCAATTAACATAAATATCCGTCCGAAAAAAAAAAGAAACTACCTTAGTTGCAAATGTGCGTGATGCTTTCAATTGAGCTATTAGTTTGCTATCCCACTTATATTCTAAGCGCGAAAGTTTATGTGTATATGTGGATGTTTGTTGTTCATTTACGCAAAAACTACGGAACGGATTTGGCTGTAACTTGGAATACCTACACATAGTTTATGACCTGGAATAATACATAGGCTCCTTTTTATCTAGGTAGATATCACGTGGACGAAGCCGCGCCCGAGTAAGATGGTAACATACTTATCTATTTGGACATTCTTAATCTGAAGAGAAATATATTTTTTGTATGATTCTCAAATTTAGCCCTGGCTCGAAAATAGCAAACACTGATTTTCGATGCGGAAATTGGCTGGTTCGTACGTTCGTATCGGTACGTGCACTTGCACAAACGAAGACCTAGTCGACTGTGTTTACGCACAGAACTTTGTGCAAAATGATTAATAGCAATGATTGATAATAAACATGCTTAAAAAGAAGAAGCAAAACAACTTTATCAATTTGAAAAAAAACCGACTTTAGTTTCATAAGAAGAGAGACATATTTTCACACTCGAGGTACATACCTGTTTATAACTCCGAAGATTCTCATCAGATCCTCAAAGTTATTTTATGGGACAACCTCGCGGGAGTTTATTCTTTGTTTAGAGTGAATTAAGGGATACAGGCAATGCTGCCAGAAGACTCTGGCAGCATTACCGCGCTGAATAGCAATGCTGATCCTTTGAGCCAAATAAGTGCCAGCTCATGGATCACACGTCATCTATTCTATCTCTGCCTACCCTTTTCAAAAAACTGGTGCACAATATTTTAAGGGAAACAGTTGCGCTACTAAAATCCTCTACTATACAGCTCTAGACACTGAAAACTAAAAATAAACATGTTACAAAATTCATTTATATTTCAAGCGGTTTTTTCATTTCTTTTAAAATATCATCTGAATGCTAGAACGTGAAAAAGGACAGGCTTGCCGCAGTTGATATGACGTGAATAGGAATACTTTTCACATTAAGTTGTACGATGGAAATATGAGAGCGGTGAAACGGTTTTGAGTTCTTATATTTTTCAATGATTTTGTAGCTTCATACTCGTACTTCGCATAGCAATACCTACATATTTTTTCTGTATAACAATTTTAACTAATATTTTTTATTGGTGAAGGTATATCGAATATGTTATTACAGAGGACTTCATACGATGAACTGATTTACTTTGTAATATATTAAACAAATAAATTTCGTACTTACTTTTAAGAAGTAAGTACTTGAAACTTAATACAAAATTATTCAGTTCACAAAGAGATAATGATTAAAATAGAAGAGCTGGGAACGTGGCCTCAGAAGCACGGAAGCGCTCAACGTGCTATCAAGAACGTCTGAGCAAGCTACACAAGCGATCAACTTCTGAGTAACAATGAAAGATCCTTCAAATAATGGTTTAAAAAAAAGCCTAATTTAATCCAATGCTGCTAGGCAAAGACCTTATTTAAAGCTTTACTTTTCTTTATTACAAACAATGAGTAGACATCGCCCGAAGACAAGAAAAATTGAAACCTAATCACTAATAGCAAGAAATTGATTGTCGAGGGAGAAATTGCTTACGGAGGTTGTATTTTAGTTTCCATCAATTTTGCCAGCGTTTTGTACTCGACAATAAAATTGTAATTTCGATGGCACAGCATAATGGATTGGAGCGTCTCAGACCTCCACGCAAAATTTAATATTATGACCGATCTGAGGTGGGGTGGGTCCTGAGAATGGTTAAACATGGACGCCAAAATATCTGCAAGAAACCAAATTTCATTCAGCGTCTGGACACTGGTGATCTGAATAAGTAAGTTCAACTAATTTCAAATCAATAATGAAACCAAAAACGCCAGGGGATGATAACTAATAAGGTTAAAAACGCGATGATTTATTATTTCGGCTATTTAATACAAAATAAAATTAGCCGACTGCTATTCTTCAATCAGATGATAAGATCATTATTGTATTTACAATTTTGACGAGAATATAAATATTTTTTTTTGGTTTTGTTGAAACGTTTGTGAAACGAACAAAAATTATAAAAATTGTGATTATAATCAAACAATTTTAGAAGAATACCTTCCATTTTTAGAATCTATAGCAGAGTCCAGTAGTCACATTGTCCTAGAGCGAGGTACAGAATTGTCGTGGGATTGTGAATCGTGAAAAAGTCACGAAACGTGCAGTTTTGTCTAGACAAGAGATGACGAGAGCCTCTACTTTAAGCCGGTGTTATTTGATTTTGATGAGATGTTGACGGGGCTTTAAAACTTTTGTAAAGTACTACAAGTTGATCTATAAGACTTAAAGTACCTATGTTTCTCATAAGTTTGTGTTTAAAAGTTCATAGGCACTAGCACTGACGGACGTCGAACGGCAGCCGTCGCCTAATTGTATGCTCGTGAGCTAGATACTCGCTACAATTAACTTCACATTTAACAGCGTACAAAGCATTAAGTCCCATTTAAGTCCGATTTACACGATGCAACTTTCCTGCCTGTTGCATACAATTTTTCTGTAAAAAAAACGATTAAACCTAAATTCAGTCAACGGCCGTTCACTGACGGCCGCCACCATTCTATCAATAATGTACTTCAATACCCAAAGGTTTTGGTTGGAATTAGGAAAACTTGAAATAGGTGCTTATTTCTAAAGATCTCACTAAAGATCTCAGAAGTTTCGGATCTAGAGCTAAAGTTTCAATTTTAAAGTTGGTGTAAATCAATTTATGTTCGTCGTTGCAAGTTTTGATTGGTGCTTTATTGACTTTGAAAGTTTGTAAATAGGTTAATTATGATTTTAATTTAATAATTTGAGAAGGTTTTCGAACTGTTTTGTATCTTCAATACGGGGTCGAAGACCTGGTGCTTACCGGGCGCGTTCGGACTTGCTGATGATTCGAACAAAATATATTAGGACAGTGTCCCACACTTGATTTCCTGTCTTACTGTTGATTTGGACACCATCAAATTATTAAAGCTTTCTTAGTGAAGTCAATGCGTTATAAAACACCTCATTCTTGTATCGTCTAATGTGAAGATGGAGAAATACCTAATAAAAGTGCCTCGTTAAAAAAAAAACAATACCTAAGTACAAAGGTAAACTAAGGTGATTTTGGTAGGTACTTACTTCAAAAATAGGAAATTAAATCATCTGGTTACCATACATACTGAGCTGCTCAATGTTATAGGTATTATGAGAGGATGATTTTAGTGCTGCGAAAGCTTACATAATAAAATTATTTAGTATCAATTAAATATAATTTAAACATAAATTTTATGGGCTTCTTAGACTTACTTGTTTTTAATGTATAAGTAATAATAATTTAGGTATTATTTTCAGTAGGTATATTCTTTTGTAATTCTCATGCATATAAGTACCGACATAATTATAATAATTTGGTTACCAAATTATTAAACATAGAATTATTAAACAGTTTAGTACCAAATTTTGGTACTAAACTGATAATATGTCAAACAAAAATACTTACATCTAACTAATAATTGTGCCTCTTTTTAACTGTGTTCTTCTTTTTTCTTCTTTTCTTTATTTTGGTTTCGCACGGCTTGTGCATTTAGCCACTATCAATTATATTAGTTGTTTCTCGCAATAAATAAAAAAGAGATTACTAAGCATACGAATTTTCTGCGTTTGAGAATTTTCTAAAAGTTCATTTCTAGATAGACATAGACACTTTAATGTTAAAACGGAGATATTAGTGGCAATTCGGAGTGTCGCAAAAGCTAAACTAAACTAACTAAAATGAATGCCATCCTTTTTATTCCCATCGCTATGAAAGGGACGGCAACATTTTTAGTTAGTGTTTAGCTTTTGTGATACTACGAATTGCCACTTTAGACGGGCGTGATTTAACGTTAGACGCATTTAAGAAAGCTTGCTGATGTTAATTTCCTTCATCTGATATTGTAATCAGAGCCTTGGGCTCTGTTTAGACTTGTGGTTGTTAATTAGTGCAATTCCTAGACCGCCTAATTGTGAAAGAGATAGCCTTATAAGTTTGTACGCGCCTTTTTAAATACTTTGTTAAAGAACGTTGCTTTTTTTAATAATTGTAAGAAAGAAGATTGTTTATTTTGGTAGGACCTCAAGGATCACTTTAACTTCGTGTTACATGGTGATTCTAAGTGAGGAAGAGTGTCGGAAACTTCTCTTTTACGAAATTGAAGTCGTATTGTATAAATATTCTTTTTTTATAATTTTGTTTCGATAATATCGATTTAAACACTATACAAAAAGCTAAGCAATTGCTTTTGGTAGTAGGTCTCAAAAGTATTCATTCAAAAATAGGTAGGTACACATAATTCAGGAATGTGTTGATTTGATCAAACATTCTTACCTTGTATCTGTATGAATTAACTTTTCATTGTAAATCAAAGCTTAATATCATCTAGCTTTAAAGCTTATTTACTTTAGCTTATTTCAGAATGCAATGTCATAGGGTGTGACTTGCTGAGTATTTTTGTGCGAAGTAATTAGTATCTAGTTTTCTTTTATCTGTGTTAGTATTCAATAAAAACACATACAAAAACAGTAATAATGTTTGTAAGGACTAGTAGTTTTAGTGGCCAATATGGTGGAAAGAAAGAAAGAAAGAAAGAAAAATCATTTATTTTGGTAGGACTTCAAGGATCACTTCAGTTTCATATATTTTTATTATAGTGTTAAACCACATAGGTATTTCATTAGAAATACCGTAAATAAATACCCGTCGAAGTCGTAACTTTTCGTAAGATTTTTCATTCACTTCAGTTTCGTCTTACATGGTAGGTAATTTTAATATTTGAACAGTTTCTACGTACTGAAAAGGTTTATTTTGCAACATAAACTTCTGTTTATCACTCCAGTGAAATTCAAATTGGAATGTAGTTTGACAGTTGAATCACTTGTGCCTACGTGGGTAGTCACATTGATAAGGTCATTTTGCCCAATTGAATAGTCGCCATACCTATTATATTATAATTCATCCACAACACTGAAAGCACAATCAACGGATATTTCATTCCTATCAATGTCCCAGTCGGTCCCCTGTCTGTGAGCCTGCAGGAGGCGGGCATAAAAAGGAGTTGACATTTGAACGTGTTTGGGCCAAAGGTGTCGGGCCGTTACCCGACCTAAGGCTGCGTTCACGGATTAAAAAATTCACCACAGTTTTAAAACAGATGTAAAAACTTTCTGTACAAATACGAGTTCCGAAATACCTTTGCCTTACCTTACCTTATGCTACATATTGTGCATCTACGGAACGTTGCATTAAGCGTGGCCCGACACGTACTTGGCTAGTTATTTTTTATTAGGTAATTACTGTGAGTATTATAATTGTCAAAAATACTAAATTTGATCACGATACAGTACCTACCTAATAGGTACCTATAATAAAAACCTGTAAATAAAATAAAATAAAATAACCCTCGAAACTTTCTAGTGTTCCTATTCCGATCATCATCAGATCCTGGGAGACGGGAGTATTAATATCGCGGAAACTTACAAGTTTGACACAGGCTACAAATTATGATGATGATGAAACGCCTGCCCTTACCCTCTAATAACAGGTTACCTTAAAAATATTAAGAACCTACCATAAAAAAGCGACTATTCCAACGCAGCCTTACAGACCTTCAAGACCTTCCCGTCTACAGGTTCAACGCCATTAGTTAAATAGGAGCATTGGAAAACGGATTCCTTGGAAACATCCACGAAATGTTTGCGTTGCGATTGGAAAAGGCTTGAATTCGAAACCGTACTTTGAATGACTTTATTTGCACTTGCACTTACGTTCTTAGCCACTTTAAGCTATGATATATTTAAACTTCTTCTTTCTCTTTTAAATTTATTTGTTCCTATGCTTTGTTTTTTACGCCCCCTTTTTTCGATAAGTAATTGATTTTTATAAAACATTATGCAAACGGGTATATCACGAAATTTTCCTTTAATTTTCGCCCTAAACAGATTATAAGTATGTTTTATAATTGTTTTTGATCGCGAAAGTTTAAAAAAGTTAATTGACATTTCATTTCATTTTCATTTCACATCAAAGAGCCTGGTGGCCGAGTGGATTAGCACCTCGCCTCAACTTTTCCGGTCGTGGGTTTGAATCCGGCCGTGCATCAATGGATTTTTTGTTTCTAAAAATGTATATCGAGAGCTCTGAACGGTGAAGTAAAACATCATGAGGAAACCAGTTAGCTTTCTAATGGCGTCGATAGGCTTGCAACCTGTCATTGGAATGTTAACTTGGCTGAAACTTGGAATATACATATTTATATACATATATACATATTTTATGATCAGAAATAACACATAGGCTAATTTTTATCCAGGTAGACGCGAGCGAAGCCACGGACGAGTAAGCATGGATTAAAATTCATTAAATAAATGTTAGAATTTTTTAGACAGCTTATTATTTATTTAAAGTCGTGTAAACGATATCTTAAAAGCAATTACCAAGGCTTAGTGGTGGGTTTCGTTTCAATTTCAAGGATTATCTATGGATAAAGTTATATGAAATTTTGAATTAGAAAATATTTCAGAGAACCTAATAGAAAAACTAAACCTTGATCATTGTAGGTAATTAAACGAAATTTTAAATTAGGTAATTGCTGTCTGTAGTTATCATGCTATGCATGTCAAGCTCAGTTGAAAACAAGAATAATGTAATAGGTAAGTAGATAGGTACTTATAAGTTTTGATAACAAATAAAGTTATTTGATTTGGAAACAAAGAACCTTCACACGTCACAAAGTAGACTGATATTCAGTTAACATTAAAATCCACTTTCAACGGCTAAATAAAAATAGAGCTTTTTTGATGTCGCTTTTAATGCTTATCGATCGCTCGCTCAGACGGAACGTGTTATTTATTCATAAACTTTGTAAAACTGAACTTCCTACGCAAGGTTCTTTAGGAGTTAACTCTTGTTTGTTTTCGAAGTTACAGCTAAATCTTTTGCACCAACTAGTGAAGTCTGAATATTTTTCAAAAAAACTCACTTCACTAGCTTATACGAACTTATAAACCATACGACAATTTGTTAGCTTGAGATTTTACATACATACCTACAGTGTGTTAAGCATAAACTCTTTCAGATTAATTTGATAGAAACTAATTAGGTAAAGCCATGACGAAGGCTTTTAGGCGGCCCAAAAACTCCGTCACCAGAGTTGGTGACTTGCTCATACGAACGAACGAACTATTAGGTTTCTATATGCGGCTTGATTTACCTACTCGTATGTCACAAAATTAAAAAATATGCCCTCTAAAGTAAGCGAAAATTATCATGGGAACATTATAGGGGTAGCCTAGATAACTTACCTATAGTTTGAGAACAAAAAGTTATAGACAAGTTTAAACATTGTTTTTGACACATTTTCATTTTTTTTTTTTTTTCTATCTTAAAATTAACCATAAGCACCATTTATATTCACAACCATTTCTCCTTAAATGTTACTACAAAATAACAGGTTCTGAGAATGTCTGGGTGTAAAAATTATGGTGTGTATGAATTATTTGATACGCTTTAAAATTACTAGCTTTCGGCACGAAACACTTATTAACTTGGAAATGTTTCTATCCCGCAACTCTATAAGCCAAAAACAATGCATCGTGACAATCATCGCAGGTCAGCTTTTCAGTTTCCACCAATAATAAGCTGACCTGCAATTATTGGCACGATGCAACGTTTTCGGTTTGTAGAGTACACCTAATAGCTCTATTTAAAATTCGAATTACGAAGGTAGCTCTAGGTTTTTGCGACAGATAATAATAGGATTTTTTTTCTTCCCTTATTCGAAATTTAAATATGTCATGAAGGAAAACCAAGGAGGATCTGCTTGGAGCATTAATTCAAACTTCGAATTGACTTTAGTTTCAGTACAGATAAACAATATTTGCTACGGTTCCTATTGAACGTTTGGCATGTCAAGCAGTCAGACAAGATTTCAGTGTTCAAACGCATTGTTTAAGTTATTCCGAGCATTCCGTTCGTTCAGAGCTCTGAGGGATGTCTGTACTTAAAGGTATTTTAGAGTTTTTCAAGGATTGAGTGTATTTATACAGAACAAAGGCGTATACGTATTCTATAGTTATACTTTGGTATTGTATTAAAACCCTGCGTTTGCAATAACCATCCAAGATCGATCTTCACATTGGAGTGTTGGAACCAACACGTTCCAACACTCCAATGTATGGTGCCCGCATAAAAGTGCAGATATACTTAAACAGATTTCCTTAAGCAGTTTGTAAGACGAGTTCTTTTAAAAGTAAAAATTGTCTGTGTTCAGTTCAAAGGAAACCCAAGAGAATAAAAAATAAACAAATTAAGGTCTGCAGTAAACAAGAGAATAACAGAGAGAATAGAAAAACTTAGAAACCTATCTAAAATAAATATTTTACAAGTACTAGCGATAAAAATATGTTTTGGAATTTAAAAGGCAACGTTAACGCGTGGGCGGCTATCTGGTTTCCTCACGGTGTTTTCCTTCATCGTTTAACCTTTAGTTGTGATATTAGTTCTAAAGTTCCCAGTGAAAAGTAAGGGAAGTTATAGACTTACATACGAAAATAATAAGTACCTTCTTATAAGGTAAGTAGATAATAGTGGCGATTCTGAGTGTCGCAAAAGCTAAACTAAGCTAACTAAAATTATTGCCATCCTTTTTATTCCCATCGCTATGAAAGGGACGGCAACAATTTTAGTTAGCTTAGTTTAGCTTTTGTGACACTCAGAATTGCCACTAATATTACCCCAAGATGCCCCAAACAAAGAAAATCCTTCATAATCTCATAGACAGTCATAGAGGAAGGCAATGTTCATACCAGGCGAGCATAAGTTAGAAGTGGACATCACAAGTGCGAGAAATGTCCGCTACACTACCCCAAAGGGCGGGAGGGAGGGGTTTATAGTTATTTGAGTGGACCGAGACACTAACGTCCTAATTTATAACGCTAATATTGGAGATATGATCGCAACTGGTCCCTGTTATTATGGAGCTATGTGAATATTACTAGGGAGTAAGCATTTTGTGACGTAGAATAATCACTAACGAGTCTGTTGATGTAAGTAATGAATTCAGTTCCAAAAATCACTAAATTCTGCTGGTCAAATGTTTATAGGTAATCACAGCTTTTCAAAGGATGCGCCGCTATTAGAAATCGAACCAGAAATGCTAGCCATATTACATTTCGACAATCGCTTTCGATTAGAAACTAAAAAAAAATGTATAGGAATTGACATTCGATGACGAAAACTCGAGCGATCTGAAATGTCAAATCAAAGGTGTAGCGATGATAGAAATCGAATCGCTTCATAGCGAATGCCGGTTGGCTAGGCCCTCAGTTTCTTCGCTATGATTTCTTACGCAGTTTAGAGCTCGTATTATTGCGCAAATACATTTCTTAATTGAAATGTAAAAACCTTTGAAAGTCAAGGCACTCGCGAAGCAAGTAGGTACAAAATAAACCACCAACCAACGGTGCGCGAGATCTTGTTCGGGGCGAACTACTATTTACTAAGCGACTCGGGCTTCGAACGGTTGTTTTCTCTACCATAATATGCATGAAATAAACCTTCTTCTTGAGACAATCTGTCTTTTTATGAGAACCAAGCATGCAGACGGCAGGAGGCGACTTTGTTTTATTCTTTGTACCTTGTAAGTACCTACTGATAAATACTTTGGATAATAACTTAAAAAATATATTCTACTTTTATCATAGGCTATCACCTAACTAAACCGTTAGACTCTCGCCACCTACTTGCCTAAGTTTTACAAATGTAAAAAGAGAAAATTAAACTCTATAGACGATAGCTATCCGGTTCCATTCAATATCTATTCATTTCTATGGGTACGAGTATTTGCAACACGTTGAAAGGAGACACGTATTAGAAGCTGTGTGTCCCTGCCGCCTAATGGTATTGAATTGAGGCAAAGAGTAATTGGAAAGATCGCGTGGGACACAAATAATTTACCTACAAGAACTCTAGAGTTGTGCTATATTTAGACTTTCACATAGGTACACTAGTAGGTTCGAAAACCACTCGAGAGTTGCACACATGAACTAACAGCCCCAGCAGCCAGTCCTCATTTATTATTGTTATTTGTACAGTTTTTGTAACTATTCCACTTGAAAACTAATGATACGCCCCTGTGGGTTTCCTCACGATGTTTTTCCTCCTTTAGCCACTCTATTTTTCTAAACGATAAACCTATGGTTCTCATGTCCGGGATTCGAATCCACACCTGAACGAAAGTCCAGGTAAGTACTAACCACTCGGCCAATAGGGCTCTGTACCTAATAACCCATGTACCTACCTACACTACGTTTTTCGAACGCGCGATCACAGTGCGTTTGTATCGATACACACCACACGCAAATTAAAGAAAGAAAGAAAGAAAGAAAAATCATTTATTCTTGTAGGACCTCAAGGATCACTTAAGTATCGTTTTACATGCTAGGTGATTCTAATGCCTGTTCCAACGCGACTCCCTACACCAGGGAAAGAATCAGGCAAGAACCTGGTGGTGTGGGCCTAGCTTTTTTTTAAAAGCGATCCCTTAACAATCTAAAATAATCTAAATAGTCAAGCTTCAGTGGGAAGCCAGTCGAACAAAGTAAGGCATGTCAAAAAAAGTAAAAGTAATTGTAAAGTTAACAAGATAACACCTCAACAAAATGTTGTCTGGCATCACACGCTACACTTGGCCGACTTAAGTGGTAGGTACCTACTTATCAAGGTAGTAAAGATATTGTATACCATCAACCGTCGAGGGGCAGAGCGACATCAGGCCACGTAATTTTATCATTAATAAAAGCCTCAATGGAATAATACGCTTTCTCTACAAGAATATTCTTTATGTACGTTTTAAACCTTCGAGTCGGTAGGTTAGTTACGTTGATGCGTAAATGCGAACTACTCGTTAACTATTATGTATGACTGTACCTACGTAAACTGCATGCATAACATAGGTACATACAGCGTGCTGAAAAGGTGCATAACAATAAAGTTCAAACCAATTAGACAAAATAGTTTGACTACGGGGAAGGACCCCTCGTAGCAGGACGACCGACCGACGTCACCGACGTGATGCGCTAGCGCGACACAAAATCGCGCAGTGACTGCTCATTCGAACGTGGTGTGCTAGGCTCATAAATGGAATGTTTTATTATACCAATGCAAGATAAAACCAACTGTTCAAGTAGATATTCTTTGCCTGCCGCGCTAGACATCGCGGCTGCATCGGCCGCAGGCGACGCTTTGATGCATACTTATTGCGTGATTTTCCCAACTGTTTCAATTGTACCAGCACGTTAGCGAAACAACTACTTTACTTTAGTAATAATGTCGGCTAAGGCCCGTATTCAGAGTAAACTCACGGATTAATTCAGCTCTGAGCTTGTAGGTACCGACTTATAAGTGCTTTACGGTAGAAATGAATGTAATAGAATGATGAATCATCATTTGCAATCATGCATCTCGCTTGACGGCGGAGTCTGAAAATAGACTGATTTTTTAATCAGATTGTTTTCAATAGGTCGTAGGTACTTACCTACCTATAAACCTGCTAGTTTTTTTTCAATTGACATGAGTACCTACCTACCTAATTATCGCAAAATGTTAAAATGTAATTCCAGCTTTCGCTGTAAGCACCATCTATGTAGGTAAAGTATAGCATTAGCTTCTCGTCTGTGGCTTGTGGCTGCCTTGCGTGTTAATCAAATGTTTGTTTTTCGTTCAATACACATTTTTTGAAGAGCAACCAATTATACCTATCATCTCCTATCATTGACAAACTTACCACGTAAATTAATGTTATGTTGCACAACATTTAGCTATTTATTTACTTATTATTAAACGTTACTGTAACGTTTATGTGTATGTTACTAAGTGGCACAATCTACGGCACGACCCTGATGCTTTATATTTAAAAAATGATTTAGTTATCACTTCATATTCATATTCATTTATTGCTTCAAGTTGGTACCTACATAAGGTCTTAAAAATTAGGTTTGGCCACAATAAGAGCCCCGAATCAAAAGAAATCAAAAGAGATAGCAACAGATTTAGCAGTCAAAGCTGTAGGAAGCTTTACAGTCTATTCTGAATACCGGGCTACGAAAGCTTCGACTTGTAGGTCTAGGTACTCTACAAACTGAAAACGATGCATCGTGCCAATAATCGCAGGTCAGCTTATGTTGGTGGTAACTGAATTCTGAGGAATACCAATACATAAGCTGACCTGCAATGATTGTCACGATGCATCGTTTTTGGCTTATAGAGTAGAGGTTCTGATATACAGATAGCGTAATACAATGATTCACGTTAAAATGTAAGAACGGTTACAGTGTGGGTAGGTGATATGTAGTTTGCCGCTACCTGCTAACTAATATTGTATTACTTACAAAGTTGCAGATTTACATTTTATTTTTATTTATTTTATTTTACAAAATCCTAATAAATTTAAAAGTAAATATTGGGTAGGTATTTAATTTATTCAGATTTTTTATGGAAAACAATTATTGGTTGCTGTAGAAATTCCCAAAAAAGTGGCTTCTTAAATTATTTACTTAGGGCTCAAAAAGCTTACTCAATAAAAACTTCATTAAAATTTCATGAGCGCAATAGAGCCTGTGACAATAGGAATAAAGGGTTTTATTTATATCCGAAATAATTCAAAGCGTCTAATTAATAAGTCCTGCAATTGACAAGCGACTCAAACAGCCTAAATTTATAATGAGACAAAATTTCCAATGCACACTAAAGGATTGCTTCTAATTGAGAACAGAAAGTAAAGAAAATCTACTAAGCTAATATTTATTTCAATTAAAGATTCCCCTTTCACCGGAGTAGTATTTTGAAGCACTCTTTCTGAATTATGAACAAAATTTAGTATGCTGTTCATACTCGTTGGAGACAAGACAAACATGAGACGTCTATATTTCTATTTCTTATTAATTATGTAGATTACAGACAAGGTATTCGTATAGGGGTGAACAAGCATTGTAAAGTGTAATTTAAAATAATAAAATAAAATCTTATCCACAAACAAGTAATTAGGTATTTACAAACAAAGTGACGACCTCTGTGGCGCAGTAGGTAAAAACCCGCCTGAGACGCAGAGGTTGCGGGTTCGATCCCCGCTGTGGGACAAATGCATGTTCTGCAAATATTTGTCTCGAGTCTGGGTATTTACTATGCACAATAATATTTTTTTACAAAAAAATATTGTATGTTTCAATGTAATAGTAGTAATAGTCATCTGGTTACCATAACACATGCATTAAATTGCTTAGCTTGACTGATAGATGATGGTCAAAGTTCTCCATCACACATTGTTCGAATCTTAGAATAGTACGAACGATCATGCGCATTTTTCGTTATTATTCGGTTTATTTTAGCACAGTTTGGTTCGTATCGCTCTCTGTTCCAGTGTGGAAATGACACGAAAGAAGCTTGACATCGAAGAATACCTCCTTTTTTGAAGTCTGTTGAAAAGGGTTCGTTGCAGGAAGCGGAATTTGATTGAGAGATACTTAGAACCCTGTTTAGCCTTTTTAAGCCTCTAATTAACAAGAAACGATGCTAATTGAGTGTTTGCTCATTGAGTTTTGAAAGGCGAGACTCAAACCGGAAATTGAAGGTGTAATTGACTAATTTGATGTTGAGGAGGTAGATTTGTGTTGAACGTGTTTCTGATCTCTAATCTGAGCTTGAAATTTTGTCATCCCATTCGATGAATGTGGTCAGTCCGAAATATGGAACAAAAAAGATAGTGTTGGTGTCAATTCAGATGTCACAAAAACTAAACTAAGTTAAACTACAGTAGTAAAATTAATGGCATCAATTTTAGTACTGTAAAATTAGTTTAGTTTCTTGCTCTTATGAAGACCTTACCTAGATACCTACTTACTTATTTTATTTACCTACTTAGTTAATTCAAGTGACATGAAAAAAATTACAATATTTTTCCTTTAGGTACCTACCTACCGTTAAAGTTTGTCCGAAACCCACGACCGAATCGAAAGACACCATCCCATTTAGAAAACAACTTTTTAAAACTAAATTAAATATTAAAACCAATACATTAAATATCAAATGCCATTCATAGAAAAAATGTCGTAAAATTGTGCTATCGAATAAAAATAGGGAGAAAATGCAATAAAAGATAGCCCTAATACGTTTTCTTTGTAGATTTTACGACTGACCGCACATGGAATATTTAGAAGGCTTCGGAACGGTGGAATTGAAAAGTCATCCATGTGTACCTAACTTCGGTTTTGTATTTGCATATTTAGATAGGTAAATATAGCAGAGTATCGTCGGCTGCAAAAATATGTAGCTTAGAAAATCCTTAAACCTCACTAAGAAGTCAAAGATTTATGTAAGTACCTACCTACCTACCTAATGATGAAGGAGAATCAAATAATAATCTTTGTAGGAAGAGAGCTATAATCTGGTTAATTCTTTCAGGACAATCAAAATTTGTTAGTTAGGGTTTTTTTCACGAGTACCTACTACCTATATACTTACTTACATAATTATATAAGTATTTACTTATACTTAGGTAGGTAGGTACGTCATGCCATATTGTGTCAAGCAAGTTCGAATTCTCGCAAGAAAAAGTCAACCTATTCACCGAAACTTTTGTCAAAACTGGTAGACCACTTTCTTGGCCGACCGTGCATAATTATTACCTATCACAGTAATCAACTAATCACTCATTATCTAATAAATAAATACAAAGGGATTATGCGGGTATTACCCGCGCATTGCGTACGCCAGCGGCAGCGCCACAGATAAAATGAATAAGTACCTACCTACTTCTTAATCTTACCTAGGTACTTTTTTTTCTTTTTATTTTTGGCTTCGCACGGCTTGTGCATTTAGCCACTATCATAATATCCTATTATAAGTAATTCAAGTTAAGAGATAGGTACTTACCTACACAAATACAAATTAGATACTATGATTCATAGGTAGGTACATTACACATCGCACTGGTAGCGCGACAGCAATCTCCCATCTGCCGCGCGCGCTCAACACCATAATATATACGAGCTTGTTAGGTTGTAGGTACGGCCTGACACTGATTGTGTTTGTTGACAGTTTTCTTCAGATAGAACGAGCTGTAATTATTTTAAATTCGCCGAAAATGTAAAATAGGTGGAAAGCCGTTTTATCTTATTTTATTATTGTACCTACTTATACCTATGTAGGTACCAAAGACGATTAATATCTAGAAGACAGACAAAGGCCATACACAAAATCGTAACTCGATCCCGCAGTATCAGATAGCCTGAAAACATTAAAACATCAATTTTATCCAAGAAATTTCAATACTTAGTAGTAGGTAGCAACAATATTCAATATTTAAACATTTTTAACTAGAAAGTAGGTAATTAAAATTTCTTGGATAAAATTGATGTTTTAGAGTTTTCAGGCTATTTTTTAGGGTTACGATTTTGTGTATGGCCTTTGTCTGTCTTCTAGATATTAATCGTCTTTGGTAGGTACCTATTATATATAGGTAGGTACTTACTACGTAGTATGTGTTATTAGTTTGTTGATTTTTTATTGATCATAGCTTATATATATATTATATATAGGTATCGTGCCTTGCCATAGCTTAAATTTTATATTTTGTTTGGTTTTTAAATAGATAGGTAAGTATAACGAATTAGTACCTACAACCACAGATAAAAGAATACAACTGTAATGTTATATTCTATGTGTGTAAGTATGTGTAAAATAAATAAATAAATTAATACATAATGTCTCACCCATTCCCTTGTGCCTCAGTAAAAATGTGGGTCTTTACTGAAGCATCACACGGACTTTTTGTGAGAACTCGAAATGCAATGCTAACCAGTTTTTTTTTCATTGGCCCACACTTATGTAGGTACCTACACGAACACGAACACTCAACGGTTAATAATCCACCATTATAATTACACAGTAACATTCGCTAAAACACAAGTTTCGGAAAATAAAACAAAAAGACAACATGACTTCTCAAATTCCCGCCAAAAAGCTATTAGCTACATACATACAACTGACTGGCGGTATCGGCAGGGCCGAGCCGCAACTGTGTGCGAAGTGTGCGGTGCACACAGGCGCCAAGACAATGAGGGCGCCGGCGCCGGCGGAATAAGATCGGTTCTTATTCCACCGCGGAATAAGAACCGACTGTACCTAAGCAAAATCAAGCGATACTGCGCTACGTTTTGCTTTGATCTTAAAAAAAATTTGCTCGCTTCGCTCGCGTCGTTTCTTGCAGAATAGGAACCGGCCACAAGCAAAATCAAGCGCTAGGTTGCATTTATCTTACAATAATTTTGCTTGCTTCGCTCGCGTCGTTTCTTACGGGTGACCGTAAGCAAAATCAAGATAATGTTTATTCAGTAATAAGATCGTATAAAGACCACTATGAAACGTCCTTAAAACTAGGGGATTCTATTGCCAGTGCTACGTTGCTTTCATATAAAAAAAATTTTGCTCGCTTCGCTCGCATCGTTTTTCGCAAGATAAAAACGACCCTAAGCAAAACAAAATGCCACGTAGCTTTTACCTTCAAAAAATTAGGCTCGCTTCACTCGCCTCCTTTTTTGGACCAACCCTAAGCAAAAGTGCCATGTTGCTGTTACATTAATTATCCTTCAAAAACTCGCTTTGCTCGTGTTGTTTCTCCGTCTTAGCGTCAAAACTAACAAATCAAAAAAAAAATAGGTGCAACCTACCTACTTTCCTTTGCTTTCTTATTTATAGCAGTAGCAGTGACTAAAACCTACTTATAAATAGCCGATAGGTAGGTAAGTACCTACTTACCTACAATGATAATAGGAACTTATTCGTTTTGAACCTCTTTGCAATGTCATAGTGAAGAACATAAAAATGTTGTCACTTGTCAGTACAAAAATATTTTCACTTCCGTTCCTTTGGTCAATTTTCGGGGAATCCCATAGTTTAGTGACTAACTAAACACCCACACTGTTGATCACTGTTCACAAGTGCAGACTAATTAGTCTGCACTTGTGAACAGTGTGGGTGTGATATAATAATAGATAATCTCGACAAAGGTTCAGTATTTTCTGGGTTGTTCAGTCTTTAGCACGAAATAGTTTTCGGCTGAAACAGACCTTTATTGTTCGAGAAAAACAGTGTCAAAAATTGGTGACAGAATTTCGTGAAAATGTGGAACGTGAGTACCTACCTACCTACTTACTTAGATTAATAAGTAGGTACTTACCTACCTAATTTTAAAAATAATTTAATATAAGTACTTACTAGGTACACTTACTTACTTACCTACCTATAGGTAGGTATCTTGTAGGTATAATAAATACAAATACTTTTATTATAACCGGCCAAGTGCGTGTCAGAGCATTTATGTTCCTATCTTCTAAAGGCCCTCTTCAGAACTTCAACTTCAACTTCAAATATTTTTAATGGAACTACCTCGGGTGTAGGTAAGTAAGTACCTACGTACCTACCATGTGCTACCATCCACCTCTTACAAACAGAAAAAATCCAAATCGGTCAACTATTGACGGAATATTCGGTGAACATAGGTAGGTCTGTGAAGATTATGCAACTAGGGCTTAAAGTAGTGTATTATGTCCCGGGCGCTATTTGAAAGTGGGTCAATCCAAACGAACATGGTGAGAAATAATAATTTTAATATAAGTGCCTCACCTACCAATATTTTTAATTCCAGCATAAACAAGAACTGAGCCCTCATCGTCGCTGCTTCGGCGAGTACAAATGTCCGAAGTGCAAGCGAATGTGGATGAGCGGAAACTCTTGGGTGGGCTTCACACAGCAGTGCACCAGCTGCAAGATTGATGTGCATGCTTACAAGCAGGTACGGTTTCAGATTATTATATTTCTCAAAAAGAATTACAAAATTCACTTACTTACAGTACAGAGAAATCTATAGATACTTAAGTAAAACGTTTGTGTGCCTTTCAGCGTAAATTTGCTTCTTACAGTAGGTAGGTAATGTTTTATAAAACAAAAATAATAACTGAATTAATAAGTACTTACCTACTTAGTTTAGGACCTAAATAAACTATTGAGGTTACTTTTAAATTACTTAAAATTGAACCAGCAAGTGGAGACCGCGGCTCGCTCGCTGGCTAGCTAGCTACTTTTCTTAATTCTACTTTTTGGTACCTACTTATAAATCGTTTTTCTTTGTTTCCGGTAGGGTAGTTGTTTACTACCTACTTGTACCTACCTACTTAATTGTTTTTGTGTGAAAGAGTAACAAATATCTTGTAATAATAAAATGATATTTTGTTACAGACGCCATTGGAAAAGTCACAAGATCTGAACAAGAGTGACCCACAGAAAAGTCACCCGCAAGAGTTATGCCAGAAATGTAGGTCGCTTGGCCACTTCTGTGGGAGCTCTATTTATCGGTTCTAGTCCGAAAATTCTCTTAAGGACTTTGCCTATAGCCACGTATTACCTACTAGTATTCTTATATCTGTGGTATTACCTATACCTACCTACCATGGACGAAAATAGCCTATTACCACATGACCGTATCGGCACGTAAATACGATTGCTCTTTTGCCCGACCGTCCTTTCAGTGACCGTGCCTGCCGTCAGAATTTTACGGAAGGTTCTATCTATTGGCTGTATTTAGCTGGTGTTGTCTTGTACTTTTCAAAAAACTTTTTGTAGCTGTGCACGTGCACGTTCATGGTATGGCATAGCACGTCCGCAGTCCGCACGGTATAAAGTCGCCAAAGAGCATTCTCTCGACTCTGGAGTAAATCCAATTAGCTTTAGTACTACCTAGTATTGTTTTATCTGTGGCTTTAGTCCTTTTTAGTTATAACTTTTGTAACGAATACATTTTAGACCTATTAGGTAGGTAGGTACTTACTTAGTTTAAAATTGGAAAGACGACTTCACGTTTTTAATCTTTACAAACTTGAAATAGAAGTGGCAATTCGGAGTGTCGCAAAAGCTAAACTAAGCTAACTAAAATTGTTGCCGTCCCTTTCATAGCGATGGGCATAAAAAGGATGGCAATAATTTTAGTTAGCTTAGTTTAGGTTTTGCGACACTCAGAATCGCCCCCAGTGTAGCTAAAGTAGGGTTTTGTAAACCTAATTTAGCTAAAACGGATATTAAATCTGCTAGGTATCTCTTATAAATAAAATATAAAAAATAAATAAGTATATTTATAAAATAGCATATTATTATTTTAAATCTATATTAAATTTTCAAATCTTTATGAATAAGACAGACTTTTCTGGATTTATGTGGACTTGTAGGTATTACCTAGTAAGTACCTATAGTATTAATATTATCTGTGGTATTACTTAAACTTAAGTACAAAATGCACCAAATTCTTATACTTACGTTTATGAACATGTAGGTACCTACCTAAGTAACATGTCTTTGCATCGTCATTCATTTAGTGTCATTTAGCTGTTTTTCCAGCTGGAGCGTTTCAAAACCAGTGTCTCATTGTATCTACCGACCGCAGACTTGGGTTCGTTGAAGCAATTATTCTTGAGGGTTAGTAAGACCTATGGGGTAGAATTAGACCTCTACCTCCGGTCAAGATGGGCTCTTGGTTTCTCTCAACCGCGGGTTAAGATAAGGGTGTTTCATTATCTTGCAAATTGTTTTATACCAGCAAGGCCGACATACTTACTTACTAAGATAATTATCAGAGACGATATAATTATATATATCGTTAGGTAAGTATACCTACCTAAGTAAACGATATAATTATCGTTCTTACTAAAAGTCAACTGAGTGATGGTGTTCCAAGTGAGAACATGATTCGAGTAGGAGGTACCTACATCCTTAGAGGCCTACAAATAAAAAAAGAAAAACATGAAAACTGTTTACGAAATTCATTTTCACCCGCGCACCCTAAACCTCTTAAAAATTAGGATAATAATCTGTAGCGGTTAGTTCGACATTCGAATAAATTCTTGGTGCGCGGGTGAAAATGACGCATACAACCACCTTAGGTACTTTCTTAATAACAGTTATTGGTTTCATTCAATTGCCTCGCAGAAAGTATAAAAAGTAGAGTAGGTATGCATCGCGGGCGCAATGTGTATTTGTCTTGGGCGATCTTGAACCCCTCGTACTCAGGATTCTACATAACCTTGGAATCCCTCTTGGGGTTCAATATAGCGCCCGGGACATAATACACTACTTTAAGCCCTTGTTGCATAATCTACTATTTCGTCCATGGTAATACAATGGTAATAGGTACTTACCTACTATTATTTTAATTTCATAATTAACTAAGTATGAACTTGGCTGTGCCCCTAGATTATGAGATTTAGTAGGCAGGCACCCCTATGATTAGATGTTAAGTTTTTATGAAGTAGATACCTACTACATAGATAGGTATTAAATATAGTACCTACCTACCTACCTATTTGTTTTATTTACTTACAAAAACACCACTTACTTACTTGGGTAAGTAAGTAGGTACCTACCTACCCACATAATATAAAACCTAGCTGTACCTTTGGCAAAAAGTTTTCACGCAAAAACTCAAGCAGAGCTTGTGAGAACTGAGAACTAAACTAGGTAGGTAGTAGACATGTGCGCCGATGCTCATTTGACCGGCGGCGGCGTCTGGCGTCCAATTTGTCGGCGGCGGCGGCGTCATCGGCGTAATCGGCGTGGATGTGAAATTAAGTAAAAGACGCCTTATTCCTTATTACGTCGTATTATAATATACGTCCTTATTAAACTTTTTATTCATTATTTATGACAGACTTACCCATTTGTCTTAAAACAATTATAAAATC